>CM076581.1:392850884-393486723 GCA_034641835.2 Pinus albicaulis
ACAAGAGGCGATTAGTCCATGTCACGAAACACACGGGGAGTGTTGGTTTATCCAATTTCCAACACATATATGATTTCTTAAAATCAGAAAACGATTTTGACATTCCAATATCAGAAACCAGCTATAAAGAAAACTGTTTGTATATTGAACAAATCCCAGAAATTGAAATTACATATTCTGTTGATATAAATCAGTATGAGAATCCTAATGAAGCAGAGATGATCGACAATGCAGACCAAGAAAACTTGGAAGTTTTACAATGCAAGAATGATAAAATTCCAAGAGGCCTCACACCTTTAGAACACCTTTTTAATTTTAAAAATGTAGCCAAAGAACCAAGAATGGAGCCTATGGAAACATATGTAGAAGAACATAACATAGGCAGTCTACTAGAACCCAAGATGATTAAACTGTCCGACACTCTCCCAGCTCACATAAAATTGCAATACATAGAACTATTCAGAGAGTTTAAGGATGTTTTTTCTTGGGGATACAAAGACCTGAAAACGTATGATACCAGCATCATTCAACACAAAATCCCTCTCAAAGAAAATTGAAAGCCTTTCAAACAAAAGCTAAGGAGAATAAACCCTCTCTTACTACCTTTAGTTAAGGCAGAAATTGAAAAGATGCATGATGCCGGGATCATAGTACCCATTAGATATTCAGAATGGGTATCAAACTTAGTTTCTGTTAGAAAGAAGACATGGGAAATCAGGCTCTGTATTGACTTCAGAAATTTAAATAGAGCCTCTCTAAAAGACAACTACCCCTTACCCAAAATGGACCATATACTTCAAAGGGTAGTTGGGTCCAAAAGGATATCCCTCTTAGATGGGTTCTCAGGTTACAACCAGGTGTTAGTGCTCCCAAGTGATCAAATCAAAATTGCTTTCACTACACCTTGGGGCACCTTTATGTATGTCAAAATGCCCTTCAGATTGATGAATGCAAGGGCCACCTTCCAAAGGGACATGGACATAAAATTTTCTGAAAATATTGGCTATTTCATAATCATTTACCTTGATGACATAACTGTATTCTCAAAAAATGATGAAGAAAATTTGATTTACTTAAGGAAATTTTTTGAGAAGTGTAGGAAATTTGGCTTGTCATTGAATCCAAAGAAGACACTCTTTGGTCTCCAAGAAGGTAAACTTCTTGGCCATATAATTTCAGAAGAGGGAATCAAAATAGACCCTACAGGGATAGATGGCATACTGCAGATTAGCCATCCAAGAAGCCTCAAAGAGTTACAATCCTTCATTGGAAAGATTAATTTTCTGAGGAGGTTTATCCCCAATCTTTCCGAGTTATTAAAAAACATTACAAACATGCTTAAGAAAGATATAGGTGTAAAATGGACTTTACCAGCTAAACAATCATTCGAGCTAGTTAAACAAGCTCTTACTCGAACACCAGTCCTGATTAGTCCAGATTTCACCAAAGACTTTTATATCTTTTATTTTGCATCTGAACATACAATAGCTGCAATGTTACTTCAAAAGAACGACTTGGGGCAAGAACAACCAATATCCTTCTTTAGTAGGGCCTTAAGAGATGCTCCTCTCAAATATAATATCATGGAGAAGCAAGCCTTAGCATTAGTGAAAGCTTTAAAGGACTTTAGAGTCTACATTTTACACTCTCACATAATTTCTTTTGTTCCACACACTATTTTCAAGGAAATTCTATGTCAAGACCCTGATGGTAAAAGGGGAAAATGGATTGCAACTATTCTTGAGTATGACTTAGAAATCAGGCCCACAAAACTAGTTAAAAGGCAAGGATTAGCGAAACTTATGGCTGAGTCTAACTTCCAGGCACTAGACATGAATATATTAGATGTGTTGGAAGAAATAGAAGAATCTAATGCTCCTTTCATTGAAGGAACATTTATGAATTCTCCTTGGTATGATGAAATTATTTATGTGATTTTATATTTGAATGCCCCTCCTTCTTTGCCCAGGACTAAAGCTATATTTTTGAAACAAAAAGCTTTCAGTTTTTTCATCTTAGATGGGGTATTATATTGGAAAAATGCTATTGGAATTTTTCTTAAATGTTTACTTGAAGATGATGCAGGGAAAATCATGCATGAGTTGTATGATGAAGAATGTGGATGACACCTCTACTGGAAGGCCACAACAAACAAAATTCTTAGATCTGGTTACTATTGGCCTACTCTTTTCCCAGATACTCAAAATTTGGTCATTTCTTTCCATAAGTGTCAAATTTTTGATGGCAAAAGAAAACTTCTTCCCTTACCCTTACATCTTATCAGAGTTGAGGCACCTTTTCAATAATGGGTTTTAGACTTCATTGGAGAAATTCACCCATCCTCCTCAGCTCAACATAAGTGGATCCTCACGGCCACTGACTTCTTTACCAAATGGATAGAAGCTATACCCTCCAGGAATGCTAATGACTCTGTCATTATCAAGTTCCTTGAAACAATTATCCTATCTAGATTTGGTTGTCCCAGAAAAATCATAACAGATAATGTTGCTGCTTTTAAATCCAAGAAGATGGTTGATTTATCTTACAAATACCACATAACCTTGGGCCTTTCCACTGCTTACTATCCCCAAGAAAATGGATTAGCTGAATCCTCCAACAAGAGCCTCATCAATATCGTCAAAAAACTGTTGGAATAGAATTAGAAATCATGGCACAGTAAGCTGGTTCATGCCTTATGGGCTGATAGGTTAACTACAAAGAAGTCAATAAATATGTCCCCCTATCAGCTGGTCTATGGCATGGATGCAGTTTTTCCCACCTCATTAGGAGTTCCAGTCATGAAAATCCTTCAAGAAGTGCAGATTGAAGAGAATGATATGCAGAGGAGAATCAACCAAATAATACATTTACAGCAGACCAGAGAAAAGTTTATGAGAGAACACAGTTGGTCCAAGAAAACATGAAGAAAATATTTGAAAAGAGGACTAAGGCAAACAATTTCCAAATTGGGAATGTTGTTCTAAAGTGGGATTCAAGAAGGGAAGAAAAGGGAAAACATGTTAAGTTTGAGAATTTGTGGAAAGGGCCATATATTATCCATGCTGAGAGGGGTCACAATGCATTTTTCTTGAAAGAATTCAATGGGGAAGATCTGTATGGAGGCCCTGTCAATAGCAAGATGCTAAAGCATTAATTCTGCCAGGAATCATGAGTTTCAAAGAATTTTATTTTCATTATAAATATCATAGTTTGAACATTGCATTCAAAGTTATAGAAATAAAAATACAAAAACAATAGAAAAGAGAAAAGAGGGCAGATTGTAAAACAAGAAAGGTACATCCCCATACCAAAAAGAGAAACAAAATCTGAAAGTGTGCAATCTCAAATACCACTCCTAAAAGTACACTCCTAGTTAGTCATACAACT
Organism: Pinus albicaulis; assembly: GCA_034641835.2. NCBI lineage: Eukaryota > Viridiplantae > Streptophyta > Pinopsida > Pinales > Pinaceae > Pinus > Pinus albicaulis. The sequence continues at coordinate 392,854,272 of CM076581.1, forward strand.
TAATCATGACTAATTAGTTTTAAATTTTTGCTGATATGTTAGAGAATTCGATTTTCCAAAACAGCTTAATCTTGGCTTATCAGTAGTTAGGTTAGGTTAGAAATTAAAGGTTCAAACATGCTCAAAATTCGAACCTTAGTTCTCAAAAATTAGAATGACTCCAATATTTTTCAAATCCCGAGTCAAAGTAGAAGTGAAACTAGTTCTAATCAGCTCAAAATTTGAACCAGAAAGCAAGCAAAGAACAACTCAGACAGAAGTAAGCACAAAGCTGAAAAAATATGAAGGAAGTGCTTTAACTTTTATATCTTAAGCCTTCCATTTTGATTTAATTTTTGAAAAATAATATCTATGTGTAGCTTGTTATTTTATGCCATAGATCCGCTACAAGTTGGACTATTTAATCCTGACTTGTATGTTTTTGAATTTTTGTTGTAGAATTTAGAGAATAAAAAAAATCTATTAGACTGTTTAATCCTAACAGATTAGTAGATTAGCTAGAGAAGCATATGAACTCAACTGTTTAATTTGAGTTCATGAAGAAAGAAGGATAGAAATAGATTAGTTTCTTGCTTTCAAAAGAATAAAATGTTGTAAGAGAGTTTTTCAATCCAAGTGCACTCTAAAGAAGAAAAAATGTTAGATCAGTAGGATTGGGTAGGTAGAAGCTGGTATTGATGAAAGTCCATTTATTTTTCATGGCTGCTAATACTTTTAGAGCAAAAGAATACCATTCAAAATGAATAAAGCGGCCCAATGGATAAGGCACTGGTCAACCCCCAGAGAATGCAAGTCTGAAATTTTTGATACCTTCAAGAAGGCATCATCCCCATGTGGAGCCACTATTAGTGAGCTATAAAATTTGTCATATCAAATGCTGGAGAAATCATTTTTTGGAGCCTTCAAGAAACAAGTTTTACTGCTAAAAAATATTATCTCTTAAAGACTCTTGAAGGCCTCGTGCCCTTTGTCTAAATCTTCACTGTTGTTTACATTTTAAAACTCAGAAATTTTGATGATTCCATATAGGAAAGATTGCTACAAAACACCCTTTTCCTTTTTTCCACTTCAAACTAACCTTCATTTCTTACCCCTTTCATTCCCATGGAATTCTTCTATTTTCCATTTGTTTCCCATTTCCCCTTCATAAAAAACCTCTTTACAGAGTTTAAAACTCCTTTTTAACTCTGTCGAGATCCTCAATATCCCTTTGAAAACCATTGAAAATCCATAAAACACACTTTTTTATTACAAGCTTTAGCCCCCTTCAGCTAAGCCCCCTAAACCACTTCCCCACATATTTCTTAGCACTAGAACCAAGTGTTGAACCATTTAAGCACATATCACATTGGAAAAATGTAACGCGCAAGTTTGTTTTACCATCTTAAAACTTCCGATGCGATTAGCCCATTATATTAAAAACTCTGCCTCCACTTTTTTTCATATGACTTATGCCTAGGACCAAGAATTAAGGGTCCCAAGGTGCTAATCGCATCGAAGTTTTCCTTTGGGTGCATTTGTAATGTTTTCCTCCCACCTCCGATTGCGATGGCCCAATCGCAATTGCATCGGCCTTCTCCGATCGTGCAATAGCATTAGCCCGCCTCCGATCGCCAATCCCAGATTCATTCCTCACTGTTGATCTGGCCCTCAGATCAAAGGTCCGCATCTAATCTCATTGGATATTTTCGTAACATCCTCTCTCTATCCTCCTTCGATCATGAGTCCTCTGATTGTATCTAGGCCATCCACGTGTCCGGATCGGACGATCCCAGATCATTCCCACATTATTTCATCGCCCTACGCCTTCCACCAAGAGGATTTTAAATGCGTAATCCCCACCATTGATCTCTGCGCGATCAATGGTTTTGACTTATTTTTCCCTCTGCTATTCTTTTAAACTCCGCGAACGGATCTACATCATTGGATGATGCCATCTAATGGCCACGCTTCTCCCCACACCCTCCAAAGCAGTTTACCTAATAAACGCAGGATTTTATAACATGTTTGTTGTATTTTGTAGGTTTTAATGGTTTATCCCTTATGTTAAAGAAATTCTAAAGGTCGGGAATGATGATTTTCATGCCTTCGATTAATAAAAGGAAACCATTTGCAAGGTTCAAACTCCACGTCTCGTCGATGCTTCATGGGCATTGATGCCTTTTGAGCCCTGCGCAGCACTGCACATTAACAAGACATAGGCAGTTAAATAAAAACAAAAGAGTATCAGGGTCGAAGACAAAATGCAGTAGAACAGAAGATGGAAGAAAAATTTGGGGGGATTACAGCTAATAATGATTATCAAAAGCCTAATCCTCCAAATTAAAACATAGTTAAAGGTGAATCATAAGTGTTTATCAGATAGAAGGCCTCCACCGCCACCTCAGAGGCCAATTGATTCTTCTCAGCTACCACAAAGCCTCCTGTGCCTCAAAGAGTTCAAACAGAGGCCGCAGTTATTGATCAAAATTAGATATTTGCCTCGACGCAACCAAACAATTAATGCTGCCAAATGAACTTAATGTAAAAATATCTGTAGAGTTACTATAACGTAACACAGAGCCTCAAAAGTCAACAAAATCTCCCACCGAGCTTAAATCTTAAATGTAGAACATTAATACAGAAAAAACACCTGTAAACATCTTCATTGAGCCCCTCAAAGGCCGAGAAGTCATTGATCTGTATTAATTATCTTGGAAGATCTTTTATCAGATCTCACATCATCATTCTTCTATAAATACTTCTATAGAAGATGAGAAATTGTTGGTTGGTTTTTTGATTACTAGTTGTAATACTGAAACTCTCTGAAATAAATACATAGTCTGTTGAAGTTGAAGAAGAAATTGAAGTCTTGGAAGCCCTGATGATGTTGTTGCATGCTTGTTCTTGAGAAGGCTCTATCATTGGATCCATGAGCTTGGATGTTGCTGAAGTATTCTGAATTGTTTAACGTTTTCCCCTGTTTTCATTTTGTTCCATAAATTATTACTACAGTAGGATAGAAAGTATTAGGCTAAGAAATGACTCCTGGAAGCACCTTAGACTTGTTCATCCTTCACTGTTTTATGTTTTCTTATGTTGAAGTATTTTAGAGTCTTTAATCTCTCTCTTTAGTCTTCATGCTTGTTTATTTCCTTGATAGTTTGAAATTTTGGTTTCAACATGATTTATGGTTCTCCCTGCTTGTCTGCTGCCACTTAAAGACTGTTATTAAAGTCTCCCTTTGAAGTTCCTTTGTTTACAGTGAACCAGGGAGGTCTGTTCTGATCTTGCCCCTTGTCCTTGCTTGAACATTTGGCTTAAAGGTCATTATAGTTGTGATCATAGATCTATTTAGGTGTTCCCTCTTCTATGACCATAATTATCAATTAATATTTTATGTTTTCTAAGTCATTTGAAATAAAATATTTGAGGAAATAGGGTTTTCCCCGAATCTTAGATTTCATTTTAAAAGTTGTTTTGAAGTCATTATTTTCTTAAAGTGTGATTTGTAGAATTCAAGGTTAGCCCTGTCTATCAAATAGCTCTTTATTGTTCAAGTTGTGTTTTCAAATTCCCTTCATTGAGGATTAAAACTTATCTTTCCAAATCATTGGTGTCCATCTCATTCCAAAACCAAAGGATCCTGTGGCCAAGTTATATTTTCCCTCTGATATCCCATATCCATTGATGAGTGTGTCATGACCTCTTCTTGACTCCATTTCCTAATGAATCAGATGTTTCTCCTCTCTACATATCTTTCTTAGACCTTTCATATTCTGTTGTATCAATTCAACCAAACAAAAAAAACAAAAACCTGCACTTAATAACTAGTCTAGAACGAATACTCAAAGCTCACAAGATAAACCTTTGCAAACAAACATTTGAGAGATCCCTCTCTGAGAACAGGAGGACTAGATCCTGTAACTCTAAATATTGGTTTTAATGTTTCCTTGTCTTTTGATTTACATTTCCTTCTCAATTTAGGTGTCTCTCATCCAAGATCAGCTCAACAATCTATCCCCGGCACATCCACAGTTGTCCATCCAACATCCACTGTCCAAACCACTTCATTGCAGCCCACTTTCCCTTTCGCAAACCCGCCCCTTGTAAATCCACCTTTCTTTCTAGCCATGGAAACATGGTATGCCCCATTAGTGTTACCACAACCTATTCTTCCCTTACCAAATTATTACCAATCCAAAATCCCTCATTTCACTGGAAAAGATTCTACAACCGCTCAAAATCATGTAGATAGGATGGAAGATGCATTCGATTACATGGAGATAGAAGAAGAAACTGTGAAGATGAGGATATTTTCCCAAATTTTAGGAGGAGATGTAAATAAATGGTTTAAGAACCTACCTCCTAACAGCATAAATTATCTCCCTGCATTGCATCAAACATTCATCAACAAATGGGAACTCAAAAAGAACCCTCTCCAAATACTAGCAGAGTATAGCAACCTCAAGAGAAATCAAGGGGAGAGTGTTCATGGGTACTTCACTAGGTTCAATATCATTTACAATGCTCTTCCACCTCACATGAACCCTCCTCAAGGCATGGCCTTGGTAAGGTATCCCGAAGGCCTTGATGCTGAAATGACTTATCAGTTAAGGGAGAGAGATTACTTAACCTTAGAAGACATGCAGAAAGGAGCTGTGAGCGTAGAAGCAAACATATTTGAGAAAATAAATAGGTTGATATTAGAGAAGATGGTAACTTATAAAGATGACCTACTACCCTCAACCTCAACTTCTAACACAAGAATTGACAACCTAGTGAAGGTGATGGAGAGGATGCTTGAAAAGATAAATCTAAGTGAGAGAGTGCCACCAAGAGAAACTCAAAAATAACCAAAACAGAAATAGAAATCGGAATTATAGGAGAGAAAACAATCAAGATAAGCAAAAATAAAGTGACCAACAGATTAGACGTCCCTTCTAATAGAACTATGTGGATCAATATGAAGAAGATAGAGAGATGGAAAGGTTGGGAGAATCTCATGTAAACTTGATTGGATAAGACAATGGGGATGATGTTTTCCTCACTGAGGAATAACAAGGTTTCTTTTGTGATCAAAGTACAAACACCTATGAAGATTATGATGACTATAGATTGGGGTTTGAAAATGCAATCATGGAGGTACACAAACAGTATGATATTAGGAGCAAAGGGAATGTAGACAATTTAAAGGATAAGAACACTAGCACCACTGTTAAGAAAAATGCAGAAAGTCAGCCTAAAATGATAGCAAACAAACCCATCATTTTGGCTAAAAAACCAGATTTAAAAAAAGGCAAAAGTGGCTAGCCAAATGTTGAACAGAGTACCCCTAGCACTTCAGCTAGTGGTCTTAATAAAACAGTCCCAATTACCAGTCCAAACAAGGTTCAAAAAATCAAAATTTCTGAAAAGACAGATGTAAATATCAACAAATCAATTTTTCCTTTTAGCCTTGAGGGAGAGATTGCCAAGATAAAAATTACCATCCCCCTAGCTGAACTTGTGACCCAATAAGTGTACAAAAACCAAGTTTTAAAATATTTGAACCTAGGAAGTGATACTGACACCTTAAACTTGACAGATTACAAACCTGAGTTGTTGTTTGGTCCAGAGGTCGAAGGAAAATACTAGGAAGGGGTTGTCCCTCCCTTCTATGTCAGTTTGAACATACATGAGAAAATCTTACATAATGCCATGTTAGATTCTGGAGCTTCACACAATCTAATGCCCAAGGTAGTAATGGAAAGCTTAGGCTTAGAAATTACTAAACCATATAAAGATTTGTATTCCTTTGACTCAAGCAGAGTCAAATGTTTGGGTTTAATAAAAGATTTATGTGTTAATTTTGCTCAAATTCCTGCTAAGAGTCTAGTGATGGACATAGTTGTAGCTGACATTCCCCCTAAGTATGACATGATCTTATCAAGATCATGCGGAGCCAAACTTCAGGGAAGACTTCAAATGGACATGTATTATGCCACCATTCCCGTTTTTAACGAAAAAAAAATACTATATAGGGAATCTCACATGAAGTACATGGTGAGAAACATAGACAACCCAAACAACACTCCAATCTATTCTATTCAATCAAGTTTAGATGTATTTATATTATGTAATGAAGATGAAATTACTCAACAAGATAAGGAAAACATAGACCCTATCAGTTCACCTAAACAATATAATCTTCCCTCGAATCAAATTGAAAACATTGACAATCAACAACAACAAGAAAATGGAAATGAAGCAAATGTACTTTGGACAATAAACTTTGATGGATCCTGTAATAAAAAAAGTGCAGGGGCAGGTGTTTGGATTCAAAATACGAATCAATGTTTTTCATATAAATTAGATTTCCCATGCACTAACAATATTTCTGAGTATGAAGCACTTCTTCTAGGCTTAAAATTGCTTAAACAATTAGAACCTCAAAAGATATCAATATTAGGAGATTCTGAACTTATCATAAGACAAATCAAAGGAGAATACTTGGCTAGAAATCCAAGACTTAGGGAATATCAGAACGCTGCCCTTGATTTATTGAAAACCTTCGAAAAGTATGAACTTATTTTCATTCCTAGAGCACTAAATCATCTAGAAAATGAACTTGCTTTCAATGCCAGCAACTGCCAGATACCTGAGATAAATGAAAAACTTAGTGTAAAGGTAAAACACAGGTCTGTTGTGCCTGATAGCGAAGATCACTAGCAAGTGTTTGATTCTAACAACCACATAGATGATTTCTTAAAATTAGAAAACGATTTCGACATACCAATATCAGAAACCAGTCATAAAGAAAACTATTTGTAAGGTTAAATTTAAGGGTAAGGTTACATTAAGGGTAAATTCAAGGTTAAGGTTAGGTTAAGGGTAAGGTTATGATTAGGTTAAGGTTAATTTTAAGGGTTTGGGAAGGTTAAGGTTAAGGTAATGTTAAGATAAGGTTAAGGGTAAGGTTAAGGTTAAGGTTAGGTTAAGGTTATGGTTAAGGTAAGGTTAGGTTAGTGGTTAAGGTTAAGATTAGGTTAGGTTAAGGTTAAGATAAGGTTAAGGGTAAGGTTAACTTAACGTCACCATTAAGGTTAAGGTTTAGTTAAGGGTAAAGTCAAGGTTAAGGTTAGGTTAAGGTTAAGATAAGGTTACGGTTAAGGTTAGGTTAAGGGTAAAGTTAAGGTTAAGAATAAGGTTATGGTTATGGGAAGGTTAAGGTTAAGGTTCTGTTAAGGGTAAAGTCAAGTTTAAGGTTAGGTTATGGTTAAGTTTAAGGTTGTGGGAAGGTTAAGGTTAATATAAGGTTAAGGTTAAGGTTAAGGTTAGGTTAATGGTTTGGTCAAGGTCAAGGTTAATGTTAGGTTAAGGGTAAGGTTAAGGCTATGGATAGGGTAAATTTAAGGTTAAGGTTAGGTTAAGGTTAAGGTTAAGGTTAGGGGAAGGTTAAAGTTAAATCTAGGTTAAGGTAAAGGTTATGGGAAGCTTAGGTTAAGGTTAACGTAAAGGTAAGGTTAAGGTTAATGTCAAGGTTAGGTTATAGTTAAGGTCAAGGTTAAGGTTAGATTATAGTGAAGGTTAAGGTTAGGATTAAGGTTAAGGGTAAGGTTAAGGTTATAGTGAAGGTTAAGGTTAAGACCCGTAACATTAACCTTCACCCTTAACCTTAACCTAACCTTAACCTTAACCTTCACCTTGCTAAACCCGTAACCTTAACCTTAACCTTAACCTTGACTTTACCCTTAACCTTCACCTTGCTAAACCCGTAATCTTAACCTTAACCTTAACCTTAACTATAACCTAGCCCTAACCTTACCTGAACCATAACCATAGCCTTAACCTTACCTTAACCTTAACCTTGACCTTAACCTTAACCTTAACTTTCCCTTAACCTTAAATTTACCCTTAACCTAACCTTAACTTTAACCTTACTGTTAACCTTATCTTAACCTTAACCTTAAACTTACCCTTAACCTTCACCTTAACCTTAACTTTGCCCTTAACCTTGAATTTACCCTTAACCTAACCTTAACCTTCATCTTAACCTGATTAAACCCGTAACCTTAACCTTAACCTAACCTTAACCTTAACCATAACACTAACCTTCCCACAACCTTAAAATTAACCTTAACCTTAACATTAACCATAACCTTAACCTTAACCTAACCCTCACCTTGACCAAACCCTTAACATTAACCTTAACATTGACCTTAACCTTAACCTTAACCTTAACCTTAACCTTACCCTTAACCTTAAACTTAACCTTGACCTTAACTATAACCTTAACCTAACCTTAACCTTAACCAAACCCTTAACATAACCTTAACCTTGATTTTCCTCTTAACCTAACCTTAACCTTGACCTCGACCTTACCCTTAACATTAACCTTAACCTTAACCTGATTAAACCCATAACCTTAACCTTAACCTTAAACTTAACCTTGACCTTAACTATAACCTAACCCTAACCTTAACCAAACGTTAACCTTAACCTTACCCTTAATGTAACCTTAACCTTGACTTTACCCTTAACCTTAACCTTACCCTTAACGTAATCTTAACCTTACCCTAACCTTAACTATTAAGGTCAGGTTAAGGTTATGGTTGAGGTTAGGTTACGGGTAAAGTTAAGGTTATGGTTAGGGTTAAGGTTAGGGTAAGGTTAGGGTTAGGTTAAGGTTAAGGTTAGGTATAGGTTAAGGCTAATGTTAAGATTAAGGTTAAGGTTAAGGGTTTGGTCAAGGTTAGGGTTAGGTTATAGTTAAGGTCAAGATTAAGGTTAGTTTAAGGTTAAGGTTAAGTTAAGGTTAATGTTAAGGGTTTGGTCAAGGTTAGGGTTAGGTTATAGTTAAAGTTAAGGTTAAGGTCAAGGTTAAGGGTAAGGTTAAGGTTAAGGGTTTGGTCAAGGTTAGGGTTAGGTTATAGTGAAGGTTAAGCTTAAGTTAAGGGTAAAGTCAAGGTTAAGGTTAGGTTAAGGGTAAAGTTAAGGTTAATGTTAAGTTTTTTTTAAGGTTAGGGTTAGGTTATAGTTAAGGTTAAGATAAGGTTAAGGTTAGGCTAAGGTTAAGGTTAGGTTGAAGGTAAGGTTAAGGTTAAGGTTAGGGTAAGGTTAGGGTAAGGTTAAGGTTAAGGTTAAGGTTTAGGTTAAGGTTAAGGGTAAGGTTAAGTAAAGGTTAACGTTAAGGGTACGTAAAGGTTAAGGTTAAGGTTAATGTTAAGGGTTTGGTGAAGGTTAGGGTTAGGTTATAGTTAAGGTCAAGGTTAAGGTTAAGGGTAGGGTTATAGTTAGGTTAAGTTTAAGGTTAAGGTTAGGTTAAGGTTAAGATAAGGTTCAGGTTAAGGTTAAGGTTAGGGTTAGGTTAAGGGTAAAGTCAAGGTTAAGGTTAAGGTTAGGGTTATGGGTCTTAACCTTAACCTTCACTATAACCTAACCTTAAACTTAACCTTAACCTAAACCTTTACCCTAACCTTATCCTTAACCTTGACCTGAACCTTAACCTTAACGTTCAATATAACCTAACCTTAACCTTGACCTTAACTATAACCTAACCCTAACCTTAAGGTTTTGTTCAAGGTTAGGGTTAAGTTATAGTTAAGGTTAGGTTAAGGGTAAAGTTAAGGTTAAGGTTAGGTTAAGGTTAAGATTAGGTAAGGGTAAGGTTAAGGTTAAGGCTAAGGTTAAGGGTAAATTTAAGGTTAAGGTTATGGTAATGGGAAGGTTAAGGTTAAGGTTACGGTTAATTTAAGCTTAATGTTAAGGTTTGGTCAAGGTTAGGGTTAGGTTATAGTTAAGGTTAATGTTAAGGTTAGGTTAAGGGTAAAGTCAAGGTCAAGGTTAGCTTAAGGTTAAGATTACGTTAAGGGTAAAGTTAATGTTAAGGTGAAGGGTTTGGTCAAGGTTAGGGTTAGGTTATAGTTAAGGTCAAGGTTAAGGTTAGGTTATAGTGAAGTTTAAGGTTAAGATAAGATTAAGGTTAAATTTAAGGTTAGGGTTAGGTTATAGTTAAGGTTAAGGTTAGGTTAATGGTAAAGTTAAGGTTAAGGTTAGGTTAAGGTTAAGGTTAGGTAAGGGTAAGGTTAAGGTTACGAGTTTAGTCAGGTTAAGGTTAAGGTTAAGATTAAGGGGGTAAGGTTAAGGTGAAGGTTAGGTCATAGTTAAGGTTAAGGTTATAGTTAAGTTAAAGTTAAAGGTTAGGTTATAGTTAAAGTTAAGGTTAAGGTTAGAGGTGTTAACCTTAACCTTCAATATAACCTTAACCTTAACCTTAACCCTAACCTTACCCTTAGCTATAACCTAACCCTAATCTTCACCAAAAAATTAACCTTAACCTTGACTAAACTCATAACCTTGACCTTAATCTTACCCTTAACCTTCACCTTAACCATAACTTTACCCTTAACCTAACCTTAGCCTTAACCTTAACCTTAACCTTACCCCCTTAACCTTAACCTTAACCTTAACCTTAACTTGACTAAAACCGTAACCTTAAATTTACCCTTACCTAACCTTAACCTTAACCTTAACCTAACCTTAAGGTAAGGTTAAGGTTAGGTTAAGGTTAAGGTTTAGGTTAAGTTAAGGGTTTAGGGTTAAGGTTAAGGTTACGGGTTAGGTTACAGGTTAATGTTATGGTTAAGGTTACGAGTTTATTAAGGTTAAGGTTAAGGTTAAGGGTTTGGTTAAGGTTAGGTTAAGGTTAAGGTTAAGGTTAAGGTTAGGGTTTGGTTGAGGTTAAGGTTAAGTTTATGTTAAGGGTAAAGTTATGGTTAAGGTTAGGTTAAAATTAAGCTTAAAATTAAGGGTAACGCTAGGGTAAGGTTAGGGTTAAGGTTAGGGGAAGGTCACGGTTAAATTTATTTTAAGGTAAGGATAAGGTTAAGGTTAGGTTAGGTTCAGTTAAATTAAGGTTAAGGTTATGGGAAGGTTAAGGGCTTAATCGTAACCTTAACCTTAACCTAACATTAACCCTAACCTTAACCTTGACCTTAACTATAACCTAATCTTAACCTCAAATTTAATCTTAATCTTACCCTAACATTAACCATTACCTTAACCTTAACATTAACCTTACCCCCTTAACCATAACCTTAACCTTAACCTGACTAAATATGTAACCTTAACCTTACCTTAATCTAACTTTAACCTTAACGTTAACTTTAACGTAAAATCTTAGCCTTACCCTAACCTTAACCATTAAGGTTAGGTTAAGGTTATGGTTGAGGTTAGGTTAAAGGTAAAGTTAAGGTTATGGTTAGGGTTAAGGTTAGGGTAAGGTTAGGGTTAGGTTAAGGTTAAGGTTAGGTAAAGGTTAAGGTTAAGATTAAGGTTAAGGTTAAGGATTTGGTAAAGGTTGGGGTTAGGTTATAGTTAAGGTCAAGGTTAAGGTTAGGTTAAGGTTAAGGTTAAGGTAAAGGTTAAGGTTAAGTTAAGGTTAATGTTAAGGGTTTGGTCAAGGTTAGGGTTAGGTTATAGTTAAAGTTAAGGTTAAGGTCAAGGTTAAGGGTAAGTTTAAGGTTAAGGTTAAGGGTTTGGTCAAGGTTAGGGTTAGGTAATAGTGAAGGTTATGCTTAAGTTAAGGGTAAAGTCAAGGTTAAGGTTAAGTTTAAGGTTAGGATAAGGGTAAATTTAAGGTTAATGTTAAGGTTTTTTCAAGGTTAGGGTTAGGTTATAGTTAAGGTTAAGATAAGGTTAAGGTTAGGTTAAGTTTAAGGTTAGGTTGAGGGTAAAGTTAAGGTTAAGGTTAGGGTAAGGTTAGGGTAAGGTTAAGGTTTAGGTTAAGGTTAATGTTACGGTTAAAGGTAAGGTTAAGGTTAAGTAAAGGTTAAGGTTAAGGTTAATGTTAATGGTTTGTTCAAGGTTAGGGTTAGGTTATAGTTAAGGTCAAGGTTAAGGGTAAGGTTAAGGTTAAGGTTAAAGGTAAGGTTAAGGTTAAAGGTAAGGTCAAGGTTAAGGTTACAGTTAAGTTAAGGTTAAGGTTAAGGTTTTGTTAGGTTAGGGTTAGGTTATAGTTAAGGTTAGGTTATAGTGAAGGTTAAGATTAAGACCCGTAACCTTAAATTCGACCTTAATCTTAACATTAAGCTTAAATTTGACCCTGAATTTGACTTTACCCTTAACCTTAACCTTATCTTAACCTTAACCTTATCTTAACCTTATCCTAACCTTAACCTTAACCTTAACCTAATATTAACCTTAACCATAACATTAACCTTAACCTTAAACTTAAACTTAACCTAACCTTAACCTTAACCTTAACCTTAACCTAACCTTAACCTCAACCTTAACCTAACCAAACCCATAACCTTAAACTTAACCTTAACCTAACCTTAGCGTTAACTATAACGTAACCCTAACCTTGACCAAACCCTTAACCTTAACCTTTCCCTAACCTTAACGTTAACCTTAACTGTAACCTAACCCTAACCTTGACCAAACCTTAACCTTAACCTTAACCTTAACCTAACCTTAACTATAACCAAACATTAACCTTGACCAAACCCTTACCCTTATCCTAACCTTAACCTTGACTTTACCCTGAACCTAACCTTAACCTTAACCTTCCCCTAACCTTAACCCTAACCATAACCTTAACTTTACCCTTAACCTAATATTAACCTTAACCTAACCTTAACCTTACACTTAACCTTGAACTTAACCTTAAATTTAAATATAACCTAACCCTAACCTTGACCAAACCTTGACCTTAACCTTAATTTAACCGAACATTAACCTTAACCATAACCTTAACCTTAAACTTAAACTTATCTTAACCTTAACTATAACCTAACCCTAACCTTGACGAAACCTTAACCTTAACCTTAAGTTTACCCTTAACCTGACCTTAACCTTAACCTTAACCTTGAATTTACCCTTAACCTTAACCTTAACCATAACCTTAACCTTAAACCTAACCTTAACCTGACTAAACCCGTAACTTGAACCAAACCTAACCTTGACCAAACCCTTAACCTTAACCTTAACTTGACTAAACCCTTAACCTAACCTTACCCTTAACCTGAACCTTAACCTGAATAAACACATAACCTAAAACATAAACTAATGCTAACCTTGACCAAACCCTTAACATTAACCTTAACCTTAACCTTTACCTAATGTTAATATTAACCTTAACCATAACCTTAACCTTAAACTTCTATTAACCTTAACCTTCACTATAACCTAACCTTAACCTTAACCTTGACCTTAACTATAACCTAACCCTAACCTTGACCAAACCCATAACCTTAACCTTAACCTTAACCGAACCTTCACCTTAACCTAACCTTAACCTTAACCTTAACCTTAACCTTACCTTTACATTAACCTTAACCTAACCTAACCTTAACCTTAACCTAACCCTAACCTTACCCTAACCTTATCCTTAACCTTACCCTTAACCTTAACCATAATATTAACCTTAGGTTAAGGTCAAGGTTAAGGTTACGTTAAGGGTAAATTCAAGGTTAAGGTTCGGTTAAGGTTAAGATTAGGTTAAGGGTAAATTTAATGTTAAATGTTTGGTAAAGGTTAAGGGTTAGGTTAAGGTTAAGGTTAGTTTAAGTTTAAAGTCAAGGTTAAGGTAAAGTTAAGGTTAAGGTTAGGTTAAGGTTAAGGTTAAGGTTAAGGTCAAGGTTAGGGATAGGTTATAGTTAATGTCAAGGTTAAGGTTAAGGGTAAGGTTATAGTTAGGTTAAGGTTAAGGGTAGGTTAAGGTTAAATTTAAGTTAAGGTTAAGGTTAAGGTTAGGTTAAGGTTAGGGTTATGGTTAAGGTTAAGATTAAGGTGAAGGTTAAGGTTAAGGTTTTGGTTAGGGTTAGTTTTTAATTAATGTTAAGATTATGTTAAGATTAAGGTTAAGGGGTCAAGGATAAGGTTAAGGTTAAGGTTAAGGTTTTGGTTAGGGTTATGTTTTAATTAAGGTTAAGATTGTGTTAAGATTAAGGTTAAGGGGTCAAAGATAAGGTTAAGGTTAAGGTTAAGGTTACGGGTTTAGTCAGGTTAAGATTAAGTTTAAGGGTTTGGTCAAGGTTAGGGTTAGGTTATAGTTAAGGTCAAGGTTAAGGTTAAGGGTAAGGTTATAGTTAGGTTAAGGTTAAAGTTAAGGTTAGTATAACGTTAATATAAGGTTAAGGTTAACGGTTTGGTCAAGGTTAGTGCTTGGTTATAGTTAAGGTTAAGGTTAGGTTAAGTTAAGGTTAAGGTCAAAGTTAAGGGTAAGGTTAAGCTTAGGTTAAGGTTAAGATTAGGTTAAGGGTATAGTTAAGATTAAAGTTAGGTTAAGAGTAAAGTTAAGGTTAAGGTTAGGGTTAGGGTTAGTTTTGAAGAGGTAAATCCCCTTTGTGGACAGAGGCAATCCCACTAGCCTAGATCGGGTCTAGCAACAATCAAGTCACGTAATGACGTTGGTTCCTAGTTACAAAAAGACAAATATTGCAATAAGTAGCCTACCTAAATACCAAGCAGTTGTCATTGAAGAAAAGATGACGTTTCCTGTCCCTCGCTTGACAGATCACGATCCCTTCGTTTGACACATCTGAACACCTATACACATGTGAGGAAACAACAACATACAATGTAAAATCTAAAGCATGTAACCATATATCAGTCAGAGAGGATATAATTCATTGCATTACATAAAGAAATGAACACATGAATGGAACCAAAATTAGATTCTCTTATATTATAAATGAAAAAAGGGAGATTACAACCAAATGCTTTGACGCTATGATCTTCCTTCGACAGAGCTGACAGTGGAGCGTGTCTCAACAAAACCTGTCGGGAATCTGGACGAAGCTCTCTCTCTTCAGCTTGGATCTCAAAGGTTGCCCGGCTATAGTTTCCTTCCTACAAGTTCAGCTAGCTTGCTAATTTAAAAGGCAAGCTTTTACAGATGGAGGAAAGGAAGTTGGGATCCCTATAATCATGGGATAAGCCCTATCTCTAAGGAAGCTTCCATTGTAGGTGGAAAACCACTTCCTATACATGGAGATCCGAAGCCAAACCACTCAAATCCTTTTGATGATTCATTCAGGAGTTTTTTGAAATCAAAATTCTGCCATTTGTTTTTAAAATACATCCCTTATTAAGCTTGGCGTGAGTGAAACACTGGGATAGGGTGACATTTGGCACACCCTCTATTGTGGATTTTCCCCATTGGCGTGGGGGTTGAATTGGCTAGTCGCGCCAAGGCTAAAACATCTATTTTTAGGGTTTTTCAGAGGAAATTTTCTTCAGGGGAATGTTTTTCCTTATGTAAGAGGATGCGATGAAGGTGGTTTCAGGTCATTTTACTGTTCACAGGTCACATGAATAGTCCTCCAATGTGCAAGACGAGGGATTTTTGTGATGGTGATAAAATTTTGTGTAACAGATTCCCCCTAAATAATGAGGCTCGAGAGAGAGGGAGAGGTTAAATTATTTATCAGAACACACCCAACTGAAAAAACTACCGTCAAAAAACCTGCGAATACAAATAAAACTGATATCTCGAATACATGATATGTGGTATGGGCGTAGCCATACATAATAGAGTGTACAATAACCGAGATCCAAGGTATGGATGCAACCTTCCAGTAAAGAATGATCAACAAGTAGACTCAGGTATGGTCGCAACCATCCAATAAAATGAGTCATGTAACTAATCATGATAATCCACAAAGAATCCATAGCCTAGATTTCATCAGACAAAATCCAGGGTCTTGCGCTCCATCTTGACCCAAAAAAAGTACAAGTCCGAGCATGTGAATAAGTGAGATGAAGTCGAACATGCAAGAACATTGTCTAATTACCAGCCAATAATGAAATTCGTTAATAGACGTGAGAGGAACCACTAATAATGAGGATGGACCTCAAGGTAATATAGGTACAATCCATAGAGTGTGAACAGTGAGCTAGCGTCGAACACCCACATAATCATCTGATCGAAGGTCAATAATGAAAACCTTGCGTCGAATGCGAAGAATCTACCATTGAGGCATGCAAGCTCCAAGGTACTTGAAGGAAGTTTGTAGATGAACTTCTTGGATAATGAGCTGAAGTTCACAAGAATTGACCTTGATCGAAGGTGGGCCATAGTGTTTCCCACATCATCGATGCGAGATAGAGGAACATGATGTTTGCGAATCAAGATCAGTAGAGAATCAGAGGGAGGTTGAAAAATGAAAAGGCCAACTTCTCTTGAACATTTTGGTGGCACGATAGTGGATTTGGCATTATTTGACATCAAAATATCTGAGGTCATGATGACGTGGCAAAGAGAAGATGAGTGGTCAAAAAGGATTACCCAAACCCATAGAGGCAAGCAGAAAATGAGATGAGATGTCCCCAACCTGACATGAATGAAGACAAGTGCCATGTTCAAGAGTGACATACTGCCGACACGACGGTGATACTGGTTCCATTTTCCCCCACCATTTCTGGCGAGTACCCAAATTATTTTTGGCAACAAGCTTGAAGGGGATAGCATATGCTTGCGATATAAGTTTTTCCTTCCGAAAAATCCAACCTACTACATTTAACAAGCCTTAGGAAGGAGGAAGTTGAGTAACGTCATTACGACGGAGTCTGATGTCATCATGTTTTAACGAGTCTGACAAAGGAAGAACTCGACGTATTTTCATGTTTAAAGAGTTTGAAAAGACAACGGAAAATAAAACTCCAACATTCCCTTTTCGTAGATAGTCTCGCAGATCTGAAAAGGTAGAAAACTATATCTGAGAGAACCTCCTAGTCGTGATAGGCTAGGGTATTCCTTTTTTGTAAATAATCTATCCCAGCCCGAAAAAGGGGTAAACGTATACTGGGTAGATGTCGTTTCGCAGCCAATTTAATGAGCTCAAAATGACAAGCGACTTGGCAATATTTTCAGTTTTAGAGAATTAGAAAAGAGTTGAAAGATGACTCCAGTAGTGAATTTTTCGTGTTTTTACCGAGTCCGAAAAAGTATAAAATACAACTTGTATCGTCGTCCTAGTCACGTGAAAACCTGTTGCTGCACAAAAATCAAGCTTAAAACCCATTTTTTGACAAAAATATGATAAAATATCAGAAAAATAAGCTCCAAAACCTAATGTGATTTTGAAAAGTTATAAATATGACCAAATAGTAAAAACATATTTAATTTTTACTTCTTACCTCCAGAGCGATAGTGATTTATTTCCCTGTGACCTTGCGGTGATGATTGTGGACGATCTGATGCATCATTCTGAATCTCGTCTTTTCCACGTAAGAGCCGCTTCCATTAGCTATGTTTTAATCCATATTTCATAGCTTTCCAACGTGATTTGACATCCTTAAGGGGAGGATTTGAAAATTTAGGGCTTCCACGGTTGGCACGGGTATGAGGCAAGGACCCATGCCAATAAAGATCTTTTTGTAAAGGGGTCACGCCAGCTAGCGCGACTGTCAACCTCATTTTCCGCACAACCTCATTTTCCGCTCGAATTTCACAAAAATTGAAACAATCGATTGAATTTGTGAATGCCCAAGGGATCTTATGATGTTCTTATGACCAATTTGATGCAGGTATAAAGACACAATGGTAAATTAATGGAAATAAATGGAGCATAGTGAAGAATATGAAATGGAAATAGGGAATGAGCAATGCATGAATGCTCTCCGGGATTGCAGTTTAAAGAAATTCTTCTTGACACCATGTCTCAGGGCATAACTTGAATGGTTAAAATACTTGATAAGTATCTGGGATGGGAATGAAGAGAATTTTAGGCTTCAAGATCAAGTGCTTGAACTCAAAGTGTTCGATGTCTACTTTGTCACTAGATTTCCTCGTAGAGGTCCAGTTCTAATTATGATAGGTACCAGGCCTTCTGGCGAAAAGATGTTGATGGTTATGGAGAGAGTGTGCCCAGGGGCACAAACATGATTAGGTAGTGGCAAAGTTGACATTCACACTGTTCTCGATCTAGCACCTAGAGTGGTATTACATACTATTAAGCAGGCTGCAGGGTTGCGGGCGCCATATGAGGCTACCAAAACATAGCTCCTCCTAGCATCAAAATGTATTAACCCGACAATATTTGATTGGGCCATAGCCGTAACCATGAATATCAAACAACAATTGACTAAATGTAAAAAGGCCAAACTGAAGCAGTTTGGGTACGGGTCAATCTTGGTATCATTCATCCTAGAATGGCTACCTATCTTCCAGGGCTAGGGGGTGATAGTCACAGATCCACCTTTGAGAGAGCCATGGATGGCTCGATGGGCAACACTGATGCCTAGAGAAAGATGGGGCCAGCAGATGTCATGGCGGCCTGAGTTCTTCAGATGGGTCTGACGACAGTTGATCATCATAGAGGACTAGCCCTATGCTGGTACTAATTTCACAGGAGACCCAGACCTTCCACTCTCGGAAGGAGAAGACTGGGATGAGTTGCTGGGTAAGAATATTTTTTATTTTATAAATTTATGATGATTTTTTTGGGTATACATGCATGTTCTAACAATTGATCCTATATGTATGCAGATTTTGACCTAGAGAGGCCCACCGGGATGTCATCGATTTCATGGAGGACCCCTCTCACCTATGACCCTAAAGGTGAGGGGGCCAAGGGGAATGAGCTAGTTCAGAACTTAGAGGGAATCACCTGTGGGATTCCTGATTATGCTCGCCTAGCTGATGTCCCTATGGCTTATCGGAGGCACATTGCAGGGGGGCCTAATCACCTTCATCGCTTACTGAGGCGATTGGTGTGGGCAGTAACATGCTACCATGAGCACCATGCTGATTAGTTGCCTAGGCTTTTCATATGCATATTTTTGAGAGACTTGTTGTCTCTGGATATAACTAAAACAAACATGTATATTTTTGGATTTTATATGATGCACACGCTACAAAAATTCAATATATATATATATATATATATATATATTTCTACGTGGATCTTTTCACATATGATAATGTCTTTTACAAGTTGCGTAAATGTCTATCTAATACCATGTTAGTTACTGCATCTGTTAATGCATTCATTTTTCTGGGTATATGCTGATATGTGATGTAATCAAAATTTCTTTCCAGTAAACAAATGCGTAGATATAGTCTTAAAATGGATGGGTTCCTAACTAAATAGTGACCATTGAGTTGTAACACTACAAGCTCTGAGTATAGATATACAAGTAATGCATGAATACCGAGGTTAACGACCTCATTCAATAACTCTAAAACAACACTATATTTCGTGACATTATTTGTAGCAGGCCCTAGAGAAACACCTTGTAAATTAACTAACTCACCAGCAGGATTGTAGATTACCTAGGCTGCTGAAGAAAGATTCCTGGTACTTCGAGAGGCACCATCCGCGAAACTGACATAAGGAGTAGTAGACATCTGCACAATCAGGAAGACCCAATCAGTAGAAATATGCTTACAAAGCACACCACACCACACATGTACAAAAATGAAGAAATCACCTATGTACACACAATACACAAGAATTATTCGAGCGTAATACTTCTTCAGGTACAACCCATTTCTAGGTTGCGCCAAAGGAATACCTTCATAATTGATCAGCTCATAGGCCCCATTTTTAATACACCTTTAAAGATATAGGGCCCATGCCAGATAGGCTGGAATTTGCCTGCCCCAAGCTTATCATGTGCTTGATCATACAAGAAGACGAGGTCTCCTTCGATAAAAGAGTGCGGAGAAACCGTTTGATCGAAATGAGCTTTAACCCACTTTTTTTGTGCCTCAATAACCAAAGCAGCCAAGCGGCGAGATTCGTCCAGTCGTTCCAGGTATAAGAGAGTTCTTCCTCCAGGGAAGTGTCGGGTAGTAATTCCACAACCAACTTCAGTGAAGGGATCTCACATTCAACTGGAAGAGTAGCTTCCAGACCATACACCAACTGGAAAGTTGTGAATCTGATCGCGCTCTTTATTAACGTTTGGTAGGCCCAGAGAGCTGAGAAAAATTGGAGATGCCAGTTGGATTTGTGTATACCAATTTTTCATTGAAGCATCGTGACAAGCACCTTGTTCATGGCCTCAACCTGGCCATTTTCCTAAGGGTAGTATGGCGTCGAGCTGTCATGACACAAGCCCAACTTCGGTGTCAACTCTGCCATCATGTAGTCCCAAAAATGAGTGCCATGATTAGTGACGATGGCTTGAGGAACTCTAAAATGCATGATCACATGGTTGAAAATGAATTGAGTAGTTGTCTTACCATCTGCGGCCACTGTAGGCATCACTTTGGCCCACTTGGTGAAGTAATCTACGGCAACGATGATATAAGCATGCCCCCCGGCCGAGTGAGGGTTACATGTCATAAAATCAATGTCCCATTTGGCAAAAGGGCCTACGGTAATGACAAGATGTAAAGGGAGGGGTGGCGCACATATATTGCATTGGAATATCTGACATGCAAGACACTTTCTAACTGCAACAATACAGTCTTTAAATATAGACGGTGAGAAGTAACCCGCACGCAGAATCTTCTGGGCAGTAGCATAACTGGACATGTGACCACCACAGGTGCCACTGTGATAGTCGTTTAGGACTTTCTCAGCCTCTTCCAAGGTCAAACATTGGCTGAGCACAAAATTGACTCCGACACGATATAAAGTATCTCCAACAATGTGATATGGTTTGGATTGATGCCGAACGCGACGTCGAGCATCCTTTGTCAACTCAGACCGGAAGGTAGATGCTTGAAGGTACACAGTGATGTCACCATACCATGGATCAAGAGTACTGATTAGAAAGAGAGTTTCATCTGGGATATGATCCTCGGATTGAGACGGAACAGAGTTGGTATGGAGAGAGAAGATGAGATCAGCAAAAACCAGTGACTTCTTCGATTTAGAAGCAGTGAACTCCAAATCGAACTCCTAAAGGATCACAATCCATTTGGAGTACTTTCCCCCCAGCAATTTTCGAGACAAGATGTAAGTCATGGGGTTGTAGTCAGAAATCACGTTTACCGTGCGCAACATGATGTAATGGTGAAACCACTGAGTGGCCTAGACCGCGGCAAGCGCCAACTTCTCAACGTGGGCATAACACGTTTCAGTGTCGAGGAGATTCCAGGATAGCTAATAAACCACATGTTCGTTTCTATCATCGTCATCCTGTACCAAAACCATGGAAATTGTGCTAAGTGCGGCAGCTAAATAGAGGGTAAAGTCGCGTTTCAGAGAAATCTTGTCCCAATGGAAGGGAACTCCCTATTTTAGAAGTCGCATAAACCCTTTTGCCACTTCTACACAGTTTGGGATAAAGCGACGTAAGAAATTTGCTTTCCCCTGAAGACTCTGAAGTTGATACAATGAGGATGGGGAGGGGAGATTAACAATAGCCTCAACCTTGATAGGGTCCAGGCGAATTCTGTCTTTAGAGACAATGAATCCCAAAAGATGACCAGAGTCAACGTAGAAGACACACTTGTGAGGATTAATCCTGATGTTGAAATGTCTACAACAGAGAAAAATCTGGCGGAGATGTTCGGGATGGTCTTCGCACCAAGCTGAATGAGCTAGCAGGTCATCCAGATACAGCTAAACAATATTACATATGTCATGAAAGGCGTAGGACATGGCATGCTGGAAGGTAGCCCGAGCATTTTTTAAGCCAAACGGGAGCTTCTTATAGGAAAATGTGCCCCATCGACAGATGAAGGCAGTCTTATGTTGATCGGATGGAAGGATATTAATTTGATTATAACCTAAAAAGTCGTCCATAAAGGAATAGATGTCACTCCCCGCACAATCATCGATGATATGATCTATAAAGGGAGTGGGATAGTTGTCCTTAGGGAAAGCCTGATTGATGTCTCGATAGTCCACACAAACCCGAATCGTGCCGTGCTTCTTATCTATAGGTACAATATTGGAAACCCATTCTGTCAGGGGGATTGGATATATGAAGCCTGCTTTAAGAAGTTTCTGTTAAGTCCCTATACTACTAGTATAGTCCCTTATTGTTATTAGTGTAACCCCCTTATTGTTATTATTGTACCCTTGTAACCCCCATTTTGTTATTATTGTGCCCTTAAATTATTATTGTTAGGTCGGCTAGGATTACATTGTGGCCTACTAGGATTACATTATGGCCCCATGGACTCCTATATATAGAAAGGAGGTTTTGTAAATTGTATCATCCAAGAATTGTTCATTTATGTAATGTATTGGAGGTTTCCCCCTCGAAGTGGCTTATTTCTAAGGCGTTGATATCTCTTTTCTTCTATTTTTGGAGCTGGTTACACAACATTTGCTATCGGAGCTTTAGATTCTAGGGTTTCGCTGCTCCAAACAGATCATCGTGGAATTTTCGCTATAAATGTTTTTCTACGAAGTTTTAGAAGCTGAAATTTTTATGGTGCGAAGCTGAAATCCTGAGAAATATTTTCTAAAAATTTCAGAGCTTGGTTCACAATATTTTCAGAGATATGATTTGTGGAAGTTAGGCCTTTTTTCAGGATCCTAAACAGGTCATCGTGGAATTTGCACTGTCATTTTTTTTTATACAAAGGTTCAGAATCTGAAATTTTTAGGGTGTGAATCTAAAATCCTGAGGAAACTCATTAAAAATTTTAGAGCTTGGTTCGCAACATTTTTGGAGATATGATCCATGGAAGGTAGTGCTTTTTCAGGCTCCCGAATTTCATATCAAAGATGTGATCTTGGGAAAAGTTCAATAACTCTCTCTCTGAGCATCGGATTGGAGTGATGTAAAAATTGGTCACAAGAACACGGACTATAGTTTCTTGGCTATCAATTTCAGAGGCAAAGGATGAAACAATGACACGTGGCAAGTCATACAAGTTCGCTCTACTGAAACAGTCCATAATTAGGTCATTGTGGGAGATTGGACACAAATTTGTCTTGGAGAATCCAAATCAGGTTAGACCTGTGGCATTCAAAAGATACTTTAGAGGGCTACTTTGGTAAGAAAATTCAAATGTTTAAGTGCTACAATCACAGAGATATTGCAATTTCAATATCGATCTCCTCAGAAGCAAGAAATAGGTGTGTATTTTTTTTCCGAATTGCATAAGTTTTGTTTGAAGAATAAATTTGAATTGATTCCAAGGGCATATTGTAGAATAGATATCAGTATTGGGTTCTAAAATATGACCTGTAAAAATTATTCAACACCCATTAAGCCTTCAGAAGGCTCTACTATTACTCATGAAGATGAATAATTGCAACATGATCTATCAAAATTACAAGAGCAAGTGCAACAAATTTCACTCTCACAAAGAGAAATAAAAAATGAAATGGAAGTTTTGAAGAAAGGCGTGGAAGCGAAGATGGACGGTTTGAAGAAAGGCGTGGAAGCTAAGATGGATGGCATGGAAGTAGACATGAAAGACAACATGGAAAACATGAAGAATGATCTAAAAGCAGACATCGAAATTTTGACAAAGTTGATACAAGAAATGTTTCCTAATGGTGAAAATATAGTAGAAGAACCCCATGATGAGCACAAAATAAATGTTAATCATGATTTCATAAACTCTAATGTTGGCGGGAAGAACCACCATATTCCAAAAATGGATATGAGGAAGTTTGATGGAAAGGATCCTGTAACATGGATACTACAGATGGAGCAATATTTTGATCTCCATAACGTGCAAAACACACAAAAAGGTACGCATTGCAACTTTACATTTAGAACAAAATACATTTGTATGGTATCGATGGCTTTGTTCCCGTAAAAAAATTGTCACTTGGTCAATTTTTACGGAGGAAATGATAGCACATTATGAGGATACAAAGAGCAACACCTTCTTTACCCAATTGATAAATCTCAATCAAAAGGGTTTAGTGGGGCAGCACATTGAGGACTTCCAAAAATTGAATATAAGGGTAACTGATCTTACAGAGGAACACAGGATTGATCTCTTCCTAGGCACTTTAAAGGATAACATCCAACATGAAGTTCGCGTTTTGGAACCTGATTCATTGGAGAAGGCATTCAGGTTGGCAATAAAAGTTGAATGTAAAATTATGGCGACAAGGAAGCCTACCACTCAATTCTATAAAGAAGGAAGTGTTGCTACGCCTAGATTTCCACAACCTACAAGGTTGACACCACAACGATTGGAAGAAAAAAGAGAAAAAGGGCTTTTCTATAGTTGTGATAGAAAATACACTAAAGGTCATAAGTGTGCTGAGAAGAAATTATTTTACATAGATTGTGAAGAGGAAGAAGAAAATGAACAAGAAGAGGATATACACTAGGAACTAGCCCTAGAAGAGGAAGAAATGAATCCGACCATATCGTGTAATGCACTGGCAGGAATTACCACTCCTCAAACTCTCAAGATAAAAGGACAAATCAAGAAGAAAAATTTAATAGTGTTGATTGATTAAGGTAGCACCCATAATTTTATTCATTGTAAGGTAGCCAAGGAATTAAATTGTTTCCTATACCCAACACCAGAATGTCAAGTGATGGTTGCAAATGGAGGAACTATAAATTGCTCTAGAAAATTCCATAATATCAAGCTAACCATGGGGGAATATGTATTGACTAGTCCAATGCTTTCCATTCCTATGGGAGGTGTAGATGTTGTACTAGGAGTACAATGGTTACAATCTTTGGGAACGGTAGCTTTTAATTTTCAAGAACTTTTCTTGAAATTTTTTTTCAGAAGGAAAAGAAGTGGAATGACGAGGTATTTCCGCGAATCCAGGAAATATAATAAGCTTTAATGTCATGAAAAAGCTTCTAAATAAATAACAACACGACGTAATCACACAATTATGCTCACTAGACGTTCCAACATCAAAATCATCTATTTCTGCAGATCTCCAACAAGTCTTGGACAATAATTCCAAGGTGTTTGAAACTCCCAAAGGACTCCCACCTATTCATGATCATGATCATGCTATTCATTTGATTCCAGGAAGTGTTCCTCGAAACATAAGGCCTTATAGATATCCTTACATCTAAACGAGCGAAATTGAATGTATGATTGCAAAAATGTTAGAGGCGGGTATAATTCAACCTTGTCAAAGTTCTTTCTCTACTCCTGTAGTATTGGTACATAAGAAGGATGGATCATGGAAAATGTGTCTGGATTATAGGGAGCTCAATAAGCTCACCATTAAAGATAAATTTCCCATTCCTGTGATTGATGAATTATTGGATGAATTACATGGAGCAATTTACTTTACCAAGTTGGATCTTTGTTCAGGATATCATCAAATTAGAATGAAGACTGAAGATATTCCAAAAACAACATTTCAAACTCATGAGGGTCATTATGAATTTTTGGTCATGCCTTTTTGCCTTACCAATGCACCTTCTACATTTCAAGGGTTGATGAATTCCATTTTCAAACCATTTCTTAGAAAATTTGTGCTAGTATTTTTTTATGATATACTAATCTATAGAAGGTCTTGGAAGGATCATGTTGAACATGTTGACAGGGTGCTCAAACTATTGCAGGACAAGCAATTATATGCAAAAACATCCAAATGTTTCTTTGGAGTAAAAGAGGTGGAATATCTGGGTCATATTGTATCTCACGAGGGTGTTAAAGTAGACCCTAACAAAATTAAAGCCATTAAGGAATGGAAAGTCCCCACAACCATAAAGCATTTACGAGGATTTCTCGGGTTAACAGGGTATTATCGCAAGTTTGTTAAGAATTATGGGAGAATAGCAGCACCTCTAACAACATTATTGAAGAAAGGTGCATTTTCATGGACTCCTGAAGCAACTAAGGCCTTTGAACATCTTAAAGAGGCAATGTGCCTAGCACCGGTCTTAGCTACGCCAGACTTCACAAAAACCTTTATTGTGGAATGTGATGCCTCGAGAAATGGAATTGGTGCAGTTTTAATGCAGGAAGGAAGACCCATTGCTTTTGAAAGTCGTCCAATCAAAGGAAAGTATTTACAAAAACCTATTTATGAAAAGGAAATGTTAGCAATACTGCATGCACTAAAGAAATGGCGAACTTACCTAATGGGAAGACACTTCAAGGTAAAAACTGATCATGATAGTCTTAAACACTTTTTGGAACAAAGACTATCTTCGGAAGAGCAGCAAAAATGGGTCACAAAGATGTTGGGTTATGACTTTGAAATAATCTACAAAAAAGGAAAGCTTAATGTTGTTGCAGATGCACTCTCAAGAAATAATGAAGAGGTGGAAGCATTGCTTTGTGCCGTTTCTATTATCCAACCAGATTGGATAACCGAAGCAAGAGATGAATGGAAGAAGGACAAAGATGTATGGACACTCATTCAAAAGTTGCAGCAAGATCCTAGTACATCTGATATATTTAGTTGGAAAAATGATTCCTTATGGTACAAATATCGCTTATATCTTTGTAATAATTCCCAACTAAAACAAAAGATTCTTCTGGAAATGCACACTTCTCCTTTAGGAGGAGACTTAGGATTTTTAAAAACTTAGCACAGGGTGAAGAAATATTTTTTTTGGGATGGCCTTAAATCTGATATTCAAGAGTTTGTGGTAGAATGTTTGGTTTTCCAGTAGAATAAAGTGGAGACAATTAAGACCCCAGGACTTCTACAACCTTTATCCATTCCATGTCAACATTTGGAGGAGATTTCAATGGATTTTATCATAGGTTTACCTAAGTCCGAAGGAAAGAGTGTCATCATGGTGGTAGTTGATAGACTTACCAAGTATGCACACTTTTGTGCATTATCTCATCCATTTAAAGCAAGTACATTTGCTACTACATTTATGGATAGAATTCAAAAGCTACATGGAATCCCAAAGGTTATTGTGAGTGACGGAGATCCCATTTTTACTGGAAGTTTTTGGACGCAGTTATTTTCTTGTTTGGGTACTCAATTAGCTCATAGCTCATCTTATCATCCTCATTCTGATGGTCAAACTGAGATAGTAAATAAATGTTTGGAAGGATATCTTCGTTGTTTTGTATCTGATAAACAAACATAATGGGTCAAGTGGTTACCTCTCACTGAGTGGTGGTATAACACTTCCTTCCATACTGCAGCAAAAATGACCCCATTTATGGCACTTTATGGATATCATCCACCATCCATCACATCATATTTAAGGGAAAATTTGAAGGTTCAAGAAGTGGAAGATCACATCAAGCATCAACAAGAAGTTCTCCAACTCTTAAAGGATAACCTGAATTTGGCACAAAATCGAATGAAACAATAGGCAGATCAACATCGCAACAAGAGAAGTTTTGATGTAGGAGATTGGGTATTTTTATGGCTACAACCATACAAACAAATTTCCCTCAAGCAAGCTAAGAAAGATAATAAATTATCACCAAAGTACTATGGTCCTTACAAGGTGTTGCAAAATATTGGTACTATGGCATACAAATTGGAGCTTCCTGCTTCTTCGCAAGTGCATCCAGCTTTCCATGTTTCATGCTTAAAGAAGGTTATAGGTGAAAATCTTCCAGTTCAAACAATATTGCACGAACTTGATGAAGAAGGAAAAATCATATTGGTACTTGAAGCGGTCACGGAAATAAGAACTCGACAGCTACAGAATCGATCAATTTCAGAGTATCTCATCAAGTGGAAGAACTTACCCACTGAAGATTCTACATGGGAGGATGAGACGTTTATACAGAAGCACCCAAAGCTACTCAAGCGTTGAGGACAACACTTTTTTGAAGGAGAGGGGCATGTTAGGTCCCTATATTACTAGTATAGTCCCTTATTGTTATTATTGTAACCCCCTTATTGTTATTATTGTACCCTTGTAACCCCCATTTTGTTATTATTGTGCCCTTAAATTATTATTGTTAGGTCAGCTAGGATTACATTGTGGCCCACTAGGATTACATTATGGCCACATGGACTCCTATATATAGAAAGGAGGTTTTGTAAATTGTATCATCCAAGAATTTTTCATTTATGTAATGTATTGGAGGTTTCCCCCTCAAAGTGGCTTATTTCTAAGGCGTTGATATCTCTTTTCTTCTATTTCTGGAGCTGGTTACACAACAGTTTCTCGACTTCTGCTTTTATAGCAGTGGATTTTCGAGGATGCACTGGGCATAGACGTTGGCGTACAGGCTTCACACCCGGATAGGTGGGAATTTCGTGCACGATGATACTGGGATCGATCCCAGACATCTCTTCATAAGACCATGCGAAAACATCTCGGAATTTGTGGAAAAGGCTAGTGTACACTTGAATCTCTTCGGGAGAACAAGTGATTCCCATGTGAATGTTCTTGACAACGCCCAGTTTAACAGAGATGTCTATAAGAATTGTTTGGGTAATATTACTCAGATTTCCTTTCGAAAATAATTCATGAGTCAATATTGGCATTTGGAGAGGTAGAGAGGGAACCTGAGATGCAAATTCCTTAAGACAATTAGACATTTCCACCAGGCCAGGCATGAATGAGGAACGATGATGTCCATCACTCCATGGTAGATATTTGAGAGACATATTCCCCATGATAGCTTCGTCATATGGAAAAAATTCTCTCAAAGGATCGGGCAAGTCTGCAGCATCGAGCCAAGGGGATTGAGAATAAACATAAAGAGCCATGCTCAAAGGAGCATTTTCAGTAGGAGGAGGATCTGATGCGGCAACGACCTCACAATAATTGATTTCAACTGGGGTTAGAGGCATCGATTCTCCAAAAGAGGTAACCTGTTCAGGAGAAGGGATGATCCATGGGTCATTTGACCTGGAGATCATGTTGACTTGAACAGTATTCGGTGGCGGAATGGGAAAAATACCCATGAGAATGGTGTCCTTAAAAATACCAGGACCTACACTGTCGGGGGGATTGGGAATTTGATCCACGTATGGCACGTTATTCTCAAAGGAGGAGGTAAAGAAAGACAACTGATCAACAGTAATAATCTTTCCCTCATGTGGAAACTTCAAAAGCCGAAAAAGGGTGGAAGAAACGCATAGCATGGCGTGCGTCCAGCTGCGACCAAGTAGAAGATTGTAGTTGAGTTTAGCATCAAAAAATTCCTCTTCAACGTTGACTATTTTGACTTGCAATGTGATCGGTAGACTCGCTAGAACACCCAAGGGTTTTGATTCCCTTCCATCAAATGCCTCGAAGGCATTAGGAGATGAAGTGAGGGTTGGAAAGCCGATGGCTTTCTAGCAAGCAGATGACATAATGTAGGTAGAGGCACCTTCGTCCACAATCGATATATGAATATTGAGGCCATTGATGCCGACTTATGTAACAAGGGAAATCTGGTGTGGAAGTTGAGGGACGAAATTCTCTAGATCAAAGGTGAGAAGGCTAGAATTGGTAGGATAAATTCTGTCGATTGCAGATAACAGAGATTTTTACTGAGATGGGAAACTTTGAAGCACTTCCAACGTAGACATTGCGGAGGGTGCCTGTGCCAAATCCTCAACAATGCTATAATGCTGAGCAGCACGAGCATTTGGATTATAGGAAGACTTACGAAGAACAGCTTTGGAAGGTGGTCGTACAACGGGTTCAGCGTTGGGCTTCTCAATTTTTAAAGGACTAGAGGCAGGTGGGGGAGGCGGGCCATCAACGACTTCCTTCCCAGTTTCCTGGTGTGATCCAACATAATACTTCGATCTAGTGGCAATAGAAACAGGTGCAACACCATTCATCATGAAAACCTAAGACCCAAATGGTGCAGACGGTGAAGGCTACTCGACCATCTGGGTCTTTTGAGACGAAAAAGGTTCCTTAAGAACTGCCGGAGTTCCCTTAGAGCCTTTAAGGAGTTGACTAACCTCGGATCATCGGGGAAAATCTTTGGTGTAGTGGTATTCATCACAGATCAGGCAAGGGTACTTCAGGTTTTGTTGCGAACCATCATCAACATGTGGTTTGGAGGATTCTAGTTTTGGGGCATTGGATTTGGCCTTGCCTTTGCCCTTCTTCTTCCCTTTGGAAGTCTTTTCCATGGGATTGGCATGAACGGCATTAACCTCAGTGGTCTTACCAGAATCTGGAGTAGCAGGAGGATCATAATTGTTGGAAGAATTCGATTTCTGCTTCCCATTAGAAGACTTACGAGAAGTCTAAGAAACAGAACCAATAACACCATCAACCGATGGGGTATGTGGTGCTTTACAGGTCCCGGGCCAATGGGCATTAGTCAAGATATCATATAACATGCCAGATTGAGAGTACACTAAATCGAGGTACTGGGCATGAGAAATGGCTTCTTCCTCGGTTACACACGCCCCCATAGCAATGCCCTGTGCAATCTTGTTGAAAAAGGAGGTAGTGAACTAGTGAGTTAGAAGCTGATCAGGAATGTCAAACTTTATCAGATGACGATGACGTCTCCACTCATGAATATGATCTGAAATATGAGTGGCTTTGTCTTGTTTTAGAGATGTCAGGAGATGCGTCCCGGCTTCATAACAAACCAGTAACTGGAAATGTGTCATGAATGCCTTAGCTAGAGTTCTAAAGTCTTGAAAAATACCACGTGGTAGTTTTATGTACCATTTAGCAGCAACACCGGTACGAGTGCATTGGAAAAGACATAGACAGATCGAGTCATCAACCCAAGAGTTCGAAGAACACCACAAATGGTAGGTCATGACATGTGCTTGGGGGTCTTCTCTAGATTTTCCTTCAAATTTGGGACAGTCACTAGGTACCTTCGTCAGAACTGGAGGCCAATATGGATTATGAAGAATCGAATCATTCATCAACTTAGACACATCCAGTAATTCCAACGTGGCGAGGAAAGTTAACTGAGTATTAAAAGGCATGCCAGGTCCCCGATAAGGACCTGTACCTGTACTCCAACCTGGTTGAGCATAACTCTACCCCCACTGGTTATGTCCTGGAGGATTCTGACCATAGGGGGTATAAGCCATATAATTGGGTTGATACGGTTGCTGAAAACAAGTCGATATTGACCTTGAAGGTAATAGCCGCCTTGGGGTTGAACGAGATGCTGGTAAGGGGGGCCCTGCTGAGCCTGATAAGTTGGGTGCACAGGCGAGTTCGGCTGTGGCATAGAATAGATCGGCTGCTGAGTAGGGTTAACTGGTTGTGCAGGTTGTCCTAGTTGAACAGGTTGATCTAGCTGTGTAGGTTGCCCTCGTTGAATAGGTTGGCCTAGCTGAATAGGTTGTCCTGGTTGAACAGGTTGGTCTGGCTGATGAACGACACTAGGCTGCCCCGGTTGAGCAGGTTGGCCTGATGGCGGGAGAGGGCCAGGTTGTGCCTGATAACCAGGTTGGCTTGTGACAGGACCATAACATGGCCTTGGTTATGCAACATTTTGACCAATTGGAAAATGAGGTTGTTGAGGTTGCACCAATGGTTGAGAAGGATGGGTTTACCCCCCAAGACCATACAATGGTCCAGGTTGATACCTCGGTTTCCCTGTGGGTCCTTGAGGTTCTCCTGGTTGGACCATAGGGTGACGCTGCAGAGGTTGACCTTGAGGGTTGTAAGACTGCCCTTGCGGACCGTACAACAATTCCTGCTGGCCCGAAGGTTGTCTCTATAAGGGTTTTCCTTGCGGGTCGTATAGATAACCAGGCTGGGCCAAAGGTTGTCCCTGGAAGGGTTGTCCTTGTAGGTTAGAAGGTTGCCTAGCCTGGGCAGATAGAAAACTGTTAATATACTGGCAAGCCTCGGGAGTAGGAAAATGAAGGGGGTTGCCCTGCTCATCATATTGATATGGAAATATGTAAATTGGGGCACCATCCGGTCCATAATGGGAAAATTAAGGATGGTTGATATCTTGAGAGGACTGACCAACCTCAGAGTTTGACGGCTGTAAAGACAACCAATACTCCTAAGGAGAAATATTCTCAGGAATAGTAGAAGCTATGTAAATGTCTTTAGGAACTAACAAGGTCCTAGCCGACTGAGTAGTGACAACAGGCGTAGATGCAACCACGTTGAGAGTAGGTCTAACAGGTACTGATGTAACGAAAGGAGATGCCATGAGAGGTGTCGATGGCAACATCCCTAACAAGGGAATAGTCGGCCTTATGGACGGAGTCAATATTCCCATAGAGGCAACAACAACCATGACCTAAATTAAATACCTATATCCAGTTGGGACGAAGGACCAGGTGAAGACATAACAAAAGGTTCAGGGATTTTTTCAAGAAAAATCTGGTAATCTTCACCAGATGTAGGAATTTCTTCACTAGGAGAAGGACTGGGTGAGTCCATATCTGACCCTGCAGCAAGATCTTCTAAAAGACGATGAGGACTAGGAGTTATAATAGTAGCCAAGAAAGGCGATCCCAATGTAAGAGGAGGGAAGTGTTCCCCTACTCCAAATCCAAACCAAGCGTTGGACAAGGGCCAATTGAAGTCAACTGGTCCATCGAAGGGAAGCTCAAATATAACTGGTCCCCTGTCGGGAAACTCGGATACAACAGGTTGCTGATACTCAGCAGAGGATTGGGAGACCTCTGATGAATCGTCTGTGTAAGGACTACCAGTAGATGAAACTGGGGGTTTCGCCACTGTGACTGTAATGAAAATAGGAAGAGATCAAAACAAAGACACACAGGCAAAACCAAGGAAAATAACAAAAGGCCGAAAAATCAATCTCGAAATGGGCGTGTGATCGTAGGTGATTAATTTTACCATATAATTTTACTATTTCATGTTTTAAGAGTCTAGAAATGAGTAAAAGATGACTCTATCTCTTTCAATTTGGAAACAAGCATGAAAGGACAAGCGCTTGATGATCTTTTCAAATTTAATGAGTTAGTAAAGATCAAAATGACTGCTCTGGTAATCTAGGTAGATGGGTGTACCAGATATCCGTGAATTGCGATATACACCTTGGTTAAAAAATGAAAGAGAAATCAACCAAGGAATTGATGTATGTGCAGATAATCTCCTTGAATGTTGTGTCCAGTGTATCATGGGTAAAAGGTGGCAAACTCGTCTTCCTACGGATAAAGGATAGAAACCTAATGGGGTATCCCTTTATATACGCGACGGTATAGGGAGCACAAGTCCATACTAGCATTGTCTAAGGCCAGATGGCGAATGAAAACTACTAGGCTTAACGATGCCGAAATACGTTACTAGCCTAGACCTCTAGATATTTCGTTAATGTTTCAATGTTGCCTTAGGTTAATTGAATAAATTTTAGATTTTATCTCTAATTTATGTTTCAATTTCAGGCCCTATCGAATGTTGGATCTCAAAAAATATTGTAAATGCACACTACATGCCACAAAATATCACTTTGTTCAATGAAGAGCTATCTACGAGAGGGATGAGAGATTTTCAAGTAACAACAAAATGAGCGCAAAAACATCCACTACTGTCTCTAATGTAAGCTAATGAAACTAGAAAACTTCTCTCTTAGAGTTATATAACACTAATAGTGAGAAAGATCTTTCAATTTTCACTAGAATAATCCAAATGCAAATAAATTTGTTTTTGGTATTTTTCAATGTTTTAGAGCAAATGCACTAAATGAATGAAAAAACTAATGAAGAAATAAATTCGAGAAATGACAGTGAGAGAGCTGAAATAAACAAGTTCACTCAATACGAATGCACACAATCAAGACCCAAACTGATGGATAAATTCCTCAAATCGAAGAAGAATCTCAAAAAGACTCACACGAACTATATAATCTAGGCTTGGAATGAGACAAAGCAAAACTTGAATGAAAGAGAGAACAATCACTCAAATGACGCAATGATACAATGGAATCTAGAAAAATGAATGCAAAGAAGAAAAAATGAAGTTGACCGGAAAAGCAAGAACCAAGAAACTCCCACGGGAGGCTCAGCACACTATAGTACCTAGAAGCCCTAGGGCTAGAATGAAAAACTAATAGTAAAGGGAAAACAACCAGAGAACAAGGGCCAAACATAGTCGACAAAGACTTCAAGGCACTCAATCAATCAGAAAAAGACACCAAGACCAAAAATCACGCTTAGAGAGCCCAAAAGCAAGCAAACCATAACACCAAATAGAGTTGGCGTGCCTGTTTGGCTGTAATCTGCGCCAAAACAACGTTGGCATGGGGGCCTAACTAGCAACAAGCACCAGTTGGCGCGACTGTCAAGCGCTAAACCGCACCAATCGAGTTTACTATGGAAAAATATGAAAAAGGACAAACAGAGACTGGATCAGGTCTTATGGGGGTTGAACAGGGGTTTAACACCAAAGGAGGCGAACCAGAAGAGAAAATAAATCACTCAAAAGCAAAAAACAACCAAAATAAGAAATACTAACTCCAATTGCCTCCCCAGCGGAGTCACCAGTTTGTTGAAGAGGTAAATCCCCTTTGTGGACAGAGGCGATCCCACTAGCCCAGAGTGGGTCGAGCAACAATCAAGTCATGCAATGACGTTGGTTCCTAGTTACAAAAAGACAAATATTGCGATAAGTAGCCTACCTCAAATCCCACGCAGTTGTCGTTGAAGAAAAGATGACGTTTCCCGTCCCTCGCTTGATAGATCACAATCCTTCTGTTCGATAGGTCCAAACACCTGTACACGTGTGAGGAAACAACAGCATACAACATAAAATCTAAAGCATGTAACCATGTATCATCAGAGAGGATATAATTCATTGCATTACATAAAGAAATGAACACATGAATGGAACCAAAATCAGAGTCACTTATATTAAAAATGAAAAAAAGGGAGTTTACAACCAAATGCTCTAACAGTATGATCTTCCTTCGGCGGAGCTGACAGTGGAGCGTGTCTCAACAAAGCCTGTCGGGAATCTGGAAAAAGCTCTCTCTCTTCGGCTTGGCTCTCAAAGGTTGCCCGGATATAGTTTCCTTCCTACAAGTTAAGCTAGCTCGCTAATGGAAAAGGCAAGATTTTATAGATGGAGGAAAGGAAGTTGGGATCCCTATAGTCATGGGATAGGCCCTATCTCTAAGGAATCTTCCATGATAGGTGGAAAACCACTTCCTATACATGGCGATCTGAAGCCAAACCACTCAAATCATTTTGATGACTCATTCAGGAGTTTGTTGAAATCAAACTTCTGCCATTTATTTTTAAAAAACATCCCTTATTAATCTTGGCACGAGTGAAACACAAGGACAAGGCGCTAGTTGGCGCGCCCTCTAGTGTGGATTTCCCCCATTGGCGCAGGGGATGAACTGGCTAGTCAGGCCAAGGCTAAAACATCTATTTTTAGGGTTTTTCAGAGGAAATGTTCTTCAGGGGAAAGTTTTTCCTTATGCAAGAGGATGCCATGAAGGTGGTTTCATGTCATTTTACTATTCACAAGTCACAGGAATAGTCCTCCAATGTGTGGGACAAGGGATTGCAAGGACAATGACAAAATGTTGTGTAACAGTTAGGGTTTAGTCAAGGTTAGGGTTAGGTTATAGTTAAGGTTAAGGTTAAGGTTGAGGTTAAGGTTAAGGTTTTAATTTAATGTTTTTTTATAAATGTTTTATAAATAGTTTAAAGCTTTTATAAAATATTCTAAATTCTTATTATTATGTTTAAATTAAATATTTAAAGAGTTTAATCATTTTTCGAAATGTTTTTAATAAAATCGTAAAAAAGCGTATTTAAAAACATTATCAAACAATTTTTACAATGTTATAATGTGCTTTTAAACACGTTTAAAATGTTTTTAAGACATTATAAAACTCTTTTAAAATATTTTTAAAAAATTGTAAAATATTTTAAAGGATTTTCTAACATTTTAAAATATTTTAAAATATTTCAAAAATTTTCAAAATGTTGTAAGAGGCTTATAAAGTAAAGCTTATAAAGTTGACATTCAATCATTTTATAATTTTTTTACAAATGGTTTAAAGATTTTATAAAATATTCTAAATTCTTATTAATCTGTTTAAATCAAATATTTAAAGAGTTTAATCATTTTTAGTTAAATTTTTTTTAATAAAATCGTAAAAAAGATGTTTTTAAAAACATTATAAAACACTTTTTAAAATGTTAAAACGTTCTTTTAAACACATTTAAAGTGTTTTTAGGACATTATAAAACCCTTTTAAAATATTTTAAAAATTTTGTAAAATTATTTAAAGCATTTTTATAACATTTCAAAATATTTCAAAATATTATAAAATGCTTTCAAGATATTTTAAAACTCTTTTAAAATATTTTGAAACACTTCTAAAATATTTTGAAACATTTTTTAGCTTTATTTTAAAATGTTTCAAAACACTTCTAAAATGTTTTAAATTTATTTTAAAATGTTTCAAAACACTTTTAAAATGTTTTAAAACGTTTTTTAATCCTTTTAAAAAACTTGTAAATCATTTTAAAACATTTTAAAAGTGTTTTAAAATGGTTTAAAAATGTTTTTAGAATGCTTTTACAATGTTTTAAAAACATTTCAAAACACTTTTAAAATTATTTTAAAATATTTAAAAGAATTTATTTAAGTTTTAAAAATGTTTATAAATAACATTTAATAAAAGTTAAGCTTATAAAGCTAACATTATAAACATTTAATAATTATTATAAATGTTTCATAAATGGTTTAAATCTTTTATAAAATATTATAAATTCCTATTAATATGTTTAAATGAAATATTTAAAGCGTTTAATCATTTTTAGTAAATGCTTTTAATAAAATCGTAAAAAAAAAAAGTTTTTAAAAACATTATAAAACACTTTTTAAAATGTTATAATGTTTTTTAAAATGTTTATAAGACATTATAAAACTCTTTTAAAATATTTTTTAAAAATTGTAAAATGTTTTAAAAAGATTTTTATAACATTTCAAAATATTGTAAAATGCTTTCAAGATATTTTAAAACACTTCTAAAATGTTTTAAAGCGTTTTTAAATCCTTTTAAAAAACTTGTAAATCATTTTAAAACATTTCAAAGTGTTTTAAAACGGCTTCAAAATATTTTTAGAATGCTTTTACAAAGTTTTAAAGACAAATCAAAACACTTTCAAAATATTTAAAAGCATTTATTTAAGTTTTGAAAACGTTTATAAATAAAATTTAATAAAATTTAAGCTTATAAAGATGACATTATAAACATTTAATAATTTTTATAAATTTTTATAAATGGTTTAAAGCTTTTATAAAATGTTTAAAAAATATTTCAAAATATTTCAAAATATTTTAAACCTCTTATAAAGTTAAGCTAATAAACCTGACATTCAATAATTTTTATAAATGTTTTATAAATGGTTTAAAGCTTTTATAAAATATTCTAAATTCTTATTAATATGTTTAAATCAAATATTTAAAGCATCTAATCATTTTCTATAAAAATTTTTAAAAACATTATAAAACACTTTTTAAAATGTTATAATGTGCTTTTAAAAACATTTAAAAATGTTTTTAAGACATTATAAAACTCTTTTAAAATATTTTTAAAAAATTGTAAAATGTTTTAAAGGATTTTTATAACATTTCTAATTATTTCAAAATATTGTAAAACGCTTTCAAGGTATTTTAAAACACTTTTAAAATATGTTGAACTGCTTTTAAAATTTATTTTAAAATGTTTCAAAACACTTCTAAAATGTTTTAAATTTATTTTATAATGTTTCAAAACACTTTTAAGTTGTTTTAAAACATTTTTAAATCCTTTTAAAAAACTTGTAAAGCATCTTAAAAAATATTAAAAGTGTTTTAAAATGGATTAAAAATGTTTTTAGAATACTTTTATAATCTTTTAAAAACATTTCAAAACACTTTTAAATTTTTTTAAAATATTTAAAATTATTTATTTAAGTTTTAAAAACATTTATAAATAACATTTAATAAAAGGTAAGCTTATAAAGCTGACATTATAAACATTTAATAATTTTTATAAATGTTTTATAAATGGTTTAAAGCTTTTATAAAATATTATAAATTCTTATTAATATGTTTAAATCAAATATTTAAAGGGTTTAATCATTTTTAGTAAATGTTTTTAATAAAATCGTAAAACAAACATTTATAAAAACATTATAAAACCCTTTTTAAAATGTTATAACGTGAGTTTAAACACATTTAAAATGTTTTTAAGACATTATAAAACTCTTTTAAAATATCTTAAAAATTTTGTAAAATGTTTTAAAAGATTTTTATAACATTTCAAAACATTTCAATATTTTGAAATATTTCAAAATATTGTAAAACGCTTTCAAGATATTTTAAAACACTTTTAAAATTTATTTTAAAATGTTTCAAAACACTTTTTTTAAAACATTTTAAAACCCTTTTAAAGAACTTGTAAAGCATTTTAAAATGTTTTAAAAGTGTTTAAAAATGGTTTTAAAATGTTTTTACAATGCTTTTACAATGTTTTTAAAACCTTTGAAAACACTTTTAAAATTCTTTTAAAAGATTTAAAAGCATTTATTTAAGTTTTAAAATTGTTTATAAATAACATTTAATAAAAAATGATCTTATAGTTTACATTATAAACATTTTATATTTTTTTTATAAATGTTTTATAAATGGTTTAAAGATTTTATAAACTATTCTAAATTCTTATTAATATGTTTAAATAAAATATTTAAAGCATTTAATCATTTTTAGTAAATGTTTTTAATAAAATCATAAAAATATGTTTTTAAAAACATTATAGAACACTTTTAAAAATTTTATAACATCTTTTAAACACGTTTAAAATGTTTTTAAAAATCCTTCTTCTTTTAAACCCTTTAATATGTTAGTTAATGTTTTAATAGGTAGATCATCACTTTAAATAAATGCACTTTAATATGTAAATTAACTCTTAAAAGAACAATTTAATAAATTCTTAAAGATTTATTGAAGAAATTATTAGGATGTTAAACCATTTATTAAAACGTTTTAAATGTGTTTTAAAATGGTTTAAAAATTGTTTTAGAATGCTTTTACAATGTTTTAAAAAATTTCAAAACACTTTTAAAATTCTTTTAAAACATTTTAAAATGTTTACAATGTTTAAAATGTTTAAAATGTTTTTAAGACATTATAAAGTTATTTTAAAATATTTTAAAAAAATCGTAAAGTGGTTTAAAGAACTTTTATAACATTTCAAAATGATTTTAAAATCACTTTAAAGTGTTTTAAAAGTGCATTAAACAATTCTAAAAGTCCTTCAAAATGTTTTAAAATCATTTTGAAATGCTTTTAGAATGTTTTTAATTTATTTTAAAATGTTTCAAAACACTTCAAAATGTTTTAGAACGTTTTTAAATCCTTTTAAAAAACTTGTAAAGCATTTTAAAACGTTTTAAAAGTGTTTTAAAATGGTTTAAAAATGCTTTTAGAATGCTTTTATAATGTTTTAAAAACCTTCCAAAACACTTTTAAAATTCTTTTAAAACGTTTTAAAATGATTAAAATGTTTAAAATGTCTTTAACACATTATAAAACTCATTTAAAATATTTTTAAAAAATCGTAAAATGGTTTAAAGGATTTTTATAACATTTCAAAATTATTTTAAAAGAACTTTAAAACACTTAATAAATGCACTTTAATATGTAAATTAACTCTTAAACGAACACTTTTATAAATGCTTAAAGATTTATTAAAGCATTTATTAGGATATTAAACCGTTTATTAAAATTATTTTTATTAGCATACTAAATCTTTAATGCATTTTATAAAACCATTAAAAATGATGATTAAAGTGTTTATAAACATTGAAGTTTTAAAATGTTTTAATAAATAAATAAACATTTTAAAGTGTTTTAAAATATTTTAAAGGATTTTTATAACATTTCGAAATGATTTTAAAAGAACCTTAAAATGTTTTAAAAGTGCATTAAACAATTATAAAAGTCCTTCAAAATGTTTTAAAATCATTTTAAAATGTTTTAAAGAATTTAAAATTTGTTTTAAAATGTTTTAAAGAATTAAAAAAAAAATAAAACATTTTAAAGCCATTT
Organism: Pinus albicaulis; assembly: GCA_034641835.2. Classification (NCBI taxonomy): domain Eukaryota; kingdom Viridiplantae; phylum Streptophyta; class Pinopsida; order Pinales; family Pinaceae; genus Pinus; species Pinus albicaulis. The sequence goes on from CM076581.1 coordinate 392,893,992, forward strand.
AAAAAAAAATTAAATAACTTTAAAATATTTTAAACAGTTTTAATAGTGGTTTTAAATGTTTTTTTTTCCACAGAAAAAATCGGTAACCTTTTATTTATAAAAATGAAAAGTTACACATAGCATATGCATTGAAGCATTTTCAGAAGTTGCCCATTGGGCTCGTGTGCTTTGGCACACAATGCGGCGTAGCGGGGCTACCATGCATTCAGAAAGAATGAAAGAAAAAGAAAAAGGAAGGGAGGAAGGGACAGAAAAATTGGTTCCAGGGAGTGAGTAGAAGACTCACACCTCATGTTTTTCTCCCCTTCTTCTTTTCGACCTTGCGCCACTCTCCTTGGGTGGGCTCAATCGTTGCTAGGACTAACTGTGTTTCTGCTTTCTGTGGACCTGTATCTTTGTCTGAGTCTAAAGTATCTGAGGGGTGATGCCGTTTGATCCCTCCCATACTCAAATCCTCGCTTGTCTTCTCTGCCTGATTTGAATGGAGTTGTGAAACCTTGTTAGCTGATATGATTTCCTTTTGGGTCTCTTTACCTTGAGTAGGCTCAGTATTCTCTGTGGGAGTTACTTCCTCCTCTGCTTCTGATTCATCGTCCTCTGAGTCAGGGTGGGGGTATTGCCACCCTTTTCTCTGCTTCCCTTTCTGCTTCTTTTTACTGTTTGCTTTCTTGGCTTCTGGACATGTACTTTGCAAGTGTCCTGTCAGCCTACAGATTCTGCATCTGAAAGCAGTGTTTTCGTAGTCTAGTCCTTGCAGCCAGTTTTGTTGCTTGTATACCAGCCTTATACTTTCCGGCAGTCCTTTACTTAGATCAAATTCCACACAAATGCGTGCAAAGGTGTAGATCCTCTCGTCAATCCTCTCCAGATCTGTTTTGATATATTTCCCTATGCTGTTCCCAATTCCTTCCAAAACTCGCTCACTCCAAAAGTCAAGAGGAAGGTTATATAGGCGGACCCAGACCAGCATTTTGGAGACAGTCATTTTGTTTGGGTCAAAATATGGAAACCATGGGGTCATAAAAAGACCCGTTGTTCCCCAAAACCAAGGCCCTGCACTGATGATTGTATCTCTGGCTTCCGTGGATGCGAACTTAACAATGAAAAACCCCTTGGAGAATAGATGTATATCACATTCCATGGTCCAACTAGTGTAGATCCAGTGAAATAGATCCATTGGCTTTGGCCAAAAACTGTTAAATCGACAGATTAGGGCCTGAGTTTCATATGACTTAATGTATTCTTCTAGTCCTGTAGAATCAATGTTGAGGGCTGGGGTTTGCCCAAGCTGATCTACTATGTATGGCCTAGGTGTATGTCCACCTTGATCTGGAGGGGACCGTGTATCTCTGTTGCCCTATAATATGTTTTTGTAAGAGAAGCCTCCCTTGGATTGTTGTTGAGATGTTGTCTTTTTCCCCTTGTCTCCTCCTGTGGTGCTTGGATGTCCCTTGGGCAGAGCACCTCCTCTCAGCCTAGGATTTAAAGCAATGGTTGTTTCTGGGCTTATATCGTAGTTTTTCAGGGTTCTGCTATCCTGAAGGGACCTTCTACCACTGACCAGATGTTGGATCTGAACTGGGTATCCCATCAATGCCCAAATTTGTTGTTTCAACTGCATAATGGTGCTTTCTGCATGTACCCATACTAGACTGGTTTTCCCCACGGGGGGTTTAATAAAAATCTGAAAGTAAGTTGATGTTACCTGTTGCCTGGGTTCTGGCTGTTCTAGCTTCCCATGACCTTGCGCTGCCTCCAGATGCGAGAAAGGGGGCTACCCCCGTGGTATACATAGATAAGACCTCTTCCTTGCCTCATTCCAGATCTGGAGAAGCCAGGCTTGATCTATGGCTGTGTGCAGCGAGACTGTCTTCCACCAGGGATCATTCAAATGCTTCTTTCTTGCATGAAAATCTCCATTTCATGCCTGGATCCGATTTTCTTTTGTAGAGATGTTGATTTCAGCCGCTGACTCTTCCTGTAGCCGGTCAAGTTCTGGTATCCCTGCATGTACAGTGATGGCCGATATTTCAAACACATCCCCCCCCCTCGAGGACCAGCACAAAGGGATCTAGGCCATTGAGAATTTACGCTAGGAGTACGTAGGCACTGAGCACGATGGCCGTTGGTTATAGAAACCCCAGCACATCCCACAGACCACCCAATGCGTGCATTAGGACAGAGATCTCGGACAGACTGGGAAGAGGGTGCTTGGTTCAAGTATGAGATCAAAAAAGAGGGCACAGTCCGCCATTCAGGTCTGCACGGGGCCCCAAGAATCATCCCATCTGTCGCCTGGCCGCGCCCAAGAAGATCTTGGTTTCCTTGCCCCACAGAAGCACCACCACGAGGGATGGCAGTGGGCCCCCAGAGTTCGAAACCATGAAAGCTCCTCCAAATCAGCGAGAACCGACCTGCGGCGGCTGCGTTGGTAGCAAAAAACCCTAGGTCGAAAGAACATTCGCCCGCGCTCTCCATTTTTCCCCTTCAAAAATCCCAGGATGCGTTTTGGTTAGTCCAGTCATTCATTCGTGGTTTTAAGTGTTTTAAAAATGTTTAAATAAATTATTTTAAAATTCTTTAATAACGCTTTAAAATTATTTAAAGCACTTTAAAAGTAACTTTAAAGTGGTAAACAATTTATTTATTAATAATTGTTTAACATTAACATTTATTTATAATATTTAAACTGTTTATTTAAATTTTAAAAATGTTAATGTGTAAGATTAATGTTGTTAATAAACGCTAAGATTATAAAGTGATTTTAAAATATTATAAACATATTTTAAAATACTCTCAAAACATTTTAGAACTCTTTTAAAATATTTTAAAGCATTTTAAAATTGTTTTTAAAGGGTTTAAAACTTTTTAATAGTTATTTTAAAGTGTATTACAAATTCTTTAAAAACCTTTAAAAACACTTTTAAAATTATTTAAAAAGGTTTTAAAAGTGTTTTAAAAAGTTTATAAGTTTCTAAAGACATTTTAAAATCATTTTTAAAAAATTGTAAAATGGTTTAAAGGATTTTTATAACATTTCAAAATGATTCTAAAAGCACTTTAAAATGTTTTAAAAGTCCTTCAAAATATTTTAAAATCATTTAAAAATGTTTTAAAATCATTTTGAAACGCTTTTAAAATAATTTAAATTTATTTTAAAATGTTTCAAAACTCTTTTAAAATGTTTTAAATTTATTTTAAAATGTTTCAAAATGCTTTTAAAATGTTTTAAATTTGTTTTAAAATGTTTCAAAACACTTTTAAAATGTTTTCAAACATTTCTAAATCCTCTTAAAAAAACTTCTAAAGCATTTTAAAACATTTTAAAAATGCTTTAAAATGGCTTAAAAATGTTTTTAGAATGCTTTTACAATGTTTTAAAAACCTTTCAAAACACTTCTAAAATTCTTTTAAAATATTTAAAAGCATTTATTTAAGTTTTAAAAACGTTTATAAATAACATTTAATAAAAGTTAAGATTATAAAGCTCACATTATAAACATTTAATAATTTTTATAAATGTTTCATAAATGGTTTAAATCTTTTATAAAATATTCTAAATTCTTATTAATATGTTTAAATCAAATATTTAAAGCAATTAATCATTTTTAGTAAATGTTCTTAATAAAATCATTAAAAATTAACTTTTTAAAAAACTTTATAAAACACCTTTTAAATGTTATAATGTGCTTTTAAACATGTTTAAAATGTATTTAAGACATTATAAAAAAAATTCAAATATTTTTAAAATTTTGTAACATGATTTAAAGGATTTTTGTAACATTTCAAAATATTTCAAAATATTGTAAAACACTTTCAAGATATTTTAAAACGCTTTTAAAATATTTCGAAATGTTTTTAAAATATTTTGAAACGCTTTTAAATTTTATTTTTAAATGTTTCAAAACACTTCAGAACATTTTACATTTATTTTAAAATGTTTCAAAACACTTTTAAAATGTTTTAAAACGCTTTTAACTCCTTTTAAAAAACTTGTAAAACATTTTAAAATGTTTTTAAAAAAGTGTTTTAAAATGGTTTAAAAATGTTTTTAGAATGCTTTTGAAATGTTTTATAAAATTTTCAAAACACTTTTAAAATTCTTTTAAAATATTTAAAAGCATTTATTTAAGTTTTAAAAATGTTTATAAATAACTTTTAATAAAAATTAAGCTTACAAAACTGCCATTATAAACATTTCATAATTTTGATAAATATTTTATAAATGGTTTAAAGATTTTATAAAATATTCTAAATTCTTATTAATATGTTTAAATAAAATATTTAAAGTGTTTAATCATTTTGAGTAATTTTTTTTAATAAAATCATAAAGAAACGTTTTTAAAAACATTATAAAACACTTTTTAAAATGTTATAACGTGCTTTTAAAGACGTTTAAAATGTTTTTAAGACATTATAAAACTCATTTAAAATGTATTAAAAATTTTAAAAAAAAATTTAAAGGATTTTATAACATTTCAAAGCATTTCAAAATATTGTAAATCGCTTTCAAGTTATTTTAAAACACTTTTAAAATATTTTGAAACGCTTTTAAAATGTTTTAAATTTGTTTTTAAATGTTTCAAAACACTTTTAAAATATTTTAAATTTATATTAAAAGTGTTTTAAAATAAACATTTGTAATAAAATCGTAAAAGAAAAAACGTTTTTAAAAACATTATAAAACACTTTTAAAAATGTTATAATGTGGTTTTAAACAAGTTTAAAATGTTTTTAAGACATCATAAAACTCTTTTAAAATATTTTTTTTAAAATTGTAAAATGATTTAAAGGATTTCTATAACATTTTAAAATATTGCAAAATATTGCAAAATGCTTTCAAGATATTTTAAAACACTTTTAAATTGTTTTAAATTTATTTTAAAATATTTTAAAACATTTTTCAAATGTTTTAAATTTATTTTAAAATGCTTCAAAACACTTTTGAAATGTTTCAAAACACTTCTAAAATGTTTTAAAACGTTTTTAAATCCTTTTTAAAAACTTGTAAAGCATTTTAAAACGTTTTAAAAGTGTTTTAAAATGGTTTTAAAATGTTTTCAGAATGCTTTTACAATGTTTTAAAAACCTTTCAAAACACTTTTAAAATTCTTTTAAAATATTTAAAAGCATTTATTTAAGTTTTAAAAATGTTTATAAATACCATTTAATAAAAGTTATAAAGCTAACATTATAAACATTTAATAATTTTTATAAAGGTATAATAAATGGTTTAAAGCTTTTATGAAATATTATAAATTCTTATTAATATGTTTAAATCAAATATTTAAAGCGTTTAATCATTTTTAGTAAATTTTTTTAATAAAAACATAAAAAATAATGTTATGAAAAACATTATAAAACACTTTTTAAAATGTTATAACGTGCTTTTAAACACGTTTAAAATGTTTTTAAGACATTATAAAACTCTTTTAAAATATTTTAAAAATTTTGTAAAATGTTTTAAAGGATTTTTATAACATTTAAAATATTTCTAAATATTGTAAAACGCTTTCAAGATATTTTAAAACACTTCTAAAATATTTTGAAACACTTTTAAAATTTATTTTAAAATGTTTCAAAACACTTTTAAAATGTTTTAAACTTATTTTAAAATGTTTCGAAACACTTTTAAAATGTTTTAAAATGTTTTTAAATACTTTTAAAAAACTTGTAAAGCATTTTAAAACCTTTTAAAATACTAAAATATTAAAATATTGTAAAAATATTGTAAAATATTTGAAAGGACTTTTCTAACATTTCAAAACATTTTAAAATATTTTAAAATATTTCAAAATATTCAAAATATTGTAAAAGGCTTATAAAGTTAAGCTTATAAAGCTCACATTCAATAATTTTTAGAAATGTTTTATAAATTGTTTAAAGCTTTTATAAAATATTCTAAATTCTTATTAATATGTTTAAATCAAATATTTAAAGCGTTTAATAATTTTTAGTAAATGTTCTTATTAAAATCATTAAAAAAAGATGTTTTTTAAAATATTATAAAACATTGTTTAAAATGTTATAACATGCTTTTAAACACATTTAAAATGTTTTTAAGACATTATAAAACTCTTTTAAAATATTTCAAAAATTTTGTAAAATATTTAAAAGATTTTTATAACATTTCAAAATATTTCAAAATATTGTAAAATGCTTTCAAGATATTTTAAAACACTTTTAATATTTGAAACGCTTTTAAAATTTATTTTAAAATGTTTCAAAACACTTCTAAAAAATTTTAAATTCATTTTAAAATGTTTGGAAACACTTTTAAAATGATTTCTTATGTGATTTCTCGGAAGATTTTTAATTAGAATGTTATGGATTAGAGAAGCTTGCACTCTCAACTTTTAAAATGTTTGAAAACATTTTTAAATCCTTTTAAAAAACTTGTAAATCATTTTAAAACGTTTTAAAAGTGTTTTAAAATGGTTTTAAAATGTTTTTAGAATGCTTTTACAATGTTTTAAAAACATTTCAAAACACTTTTCAAATTCTTTTAAAATATTTAAAAGCATTTATTTAAGTTTTAAAAATGTTTATAAATTATATTTAATAAAAGTTAAGCTTATAAAGTTGTGGGCCTGCATGCACAAAGCGACAAATTGATTTCGGGATTCATTTCGAACGATTCGTAAAAAACGAACGGCGTGGATATCGGGGGCTGAAATTTTCATTTTTGAAATCTGAGAGCATATTTGGATACCCAATTTGGAGATGCAAGCATGGCCCCGGATGCAGAAAGTGAAAAATTGATTTGAGGACTCATTTCGGATGATACATACAAAACAAACGGATGCTGATATCGGGTGCTGAACATTTTGGTTTTGAAATCTGAGAGCATATTTCGATACCTATTTTGGAGATGCAAGCATGGCCCTGCATGCACAAAGCGACAAATTGATTTCTGGAATCATTTCGGACGATTCATGAAAAGTTAATGGAATCAGATATCCAGGGCTTTAATTTTTTGTTTTTAAATCCGAGAGAATATTTGGATACCCATTTTATAGATGCAAGCATGGCCCTGCATGCACAAAGTGATGAATTTTTTTCGGGACCCATATCGGACGATCCGTGAAAAACGAGCGGACAGGGATATCAGGGGATGAAATTTTCGGTTTTTAAATTTGATAGCATATTTGGATACCCATTTTGGAGATGAAAGCATTGCCCCACATGCACAAAGTGACGAATTTATTTCGGGAGTCATTTTAGACGATTCGTGAAAAAAAAATTGACGCGGATATGGGGGGCTAAACTTTTGGGTTTTGAAATCCGAAAGCATATTTGGATACCCATTTTGGAGATGCAACGTGGCCCTGGATGCAGAAAGTTACGAATTGATTTTGGGGCTCATTTTGGACAATCCATGAAAAACAAACGGATGCGGATATCGGGAGTTAAAATTTTCAGTTTTGAAATCCGAGAGCATCTTTGGACACCCATTTTGGAGATATAAGCATGGTCCCACATGCACAAAGTGACGAACTGATTTTGGGACTCATTTTGGATGATTCGTGAAAAAAAATGGACCCAGATATCGGGGGTTGAAATTTTCTGTTTTGAAATACGATAGCATATTTGGAAACCCATTTTGGAGATCCTACCATGGCCACACATGCACAAAGTGACGAATTGATTTAGGCACTCATTTCAGACGATCCGTAAAAAATGAACGGACATGGATATTGGTCGTTGAAATTTTTGTTTTTGAAATCCAAGAGCATATTTGGATACCCATTTTGGAGATTCAATTGTGGTCCCGCATGTAGAAAGTGATGAATTGATTTCGGGACACATTTCATATGATCCATGAAAAAACTGAACGTGGATATCGTGGGCGGAAATTTTCAGTTTTGAAATCCGATAGCATATTTGGATACCCATTTTGGAGATGCAAGTGTGGCCCCACATGCAAAAAGTGATGAATTGTTTTTAGGACTCATTTCAGACAATTCGTGAAAAATGAATGGATGCAGATATTGGGGGCTGAAATTTTCAGTTTCAAATTCGATAGCATATTTGGATACCCATTATGTAGATGCAAGCATTTCCCCGCATGAAAAAAATGACGAATTGATTTTGGGAGTCATTTCGAAGGATTCGTGAAAAACTAACAGACGCAGATATCTTGGGCTGAACCTTTCGTTTCTTAAATCCAAGTGCATATTTGGATACCCATTTTGGAGATGCTATAGTGGCCCTACATGTACAAATTTATGAATTGATTTAGGACTCATTTCGGATGATCCGTAAGAAACGAATGGATGTGGATATCAGTTGGTAAATTTTTTTTTTTCAAATCCGAGAACATATTTGGATACCCATTTTGGAGATTTAAGTGTGGCCCTGCATGCATAAAGTGACCAATTGATTTTGGGACTCATTTCAGATGATCCCTGAAAAATAAACAGACGCTGATATCGGGGGCTGAACTTTTCAGTTTTGAAATCCGATAGCATATTTGGATACCCATTTTGGAGATGGAAGCATTGCCCCGCATGGACAAAGTGACAAATTGAGTTTGGGATTCACTTTGGATGATCAATTAAAAATGAACAGATGTAGATATCGAGGGCTGAACATTTTGGTTTTGAAATTCCAGAGAATATTTGGATACACATTTTGGAGATGCAGCGTGGCCCCGGATGCAAAAAGTGATGAATTGATTTCGAGTCTCATTTCGGACGATCCGTGAAAAATGAACAGACGGGGATATTAGAGGCTGAAATTTTTGGTTTTGAAATCTGAGAGCATCTTTGGATACCCATTTTGGAGATGCAAGCGTAGCCTCAGATGCACAAAGTGACGAATTGAGATTGAGACTCATTTCAGACGATTCGTTAGAAAGGAATGGACGCGGCTATTGGGGGCTGAACTTTTGGGTTTTGAAATCTGATAGAATATTTAGATACCCATTCTAGAGATGCAGTCGTTGCCTCGCATGCACAAAGTGACGAATTGATTTCAGGAATCATTTTAGATGATCCGTGAAAGATGAATAGATGCAGATATCAGGGGCTAAATTTTCAGTTTTGAAATCCATTAGCATATTTGCATACCCATTTTGGAGTTGCAAGTGTGGACCTGTATGCACAAAGTGATGAATTAATTTCGGGTTTAATTTCGAACGATCCGTAGAAACGAACGGATGTGGATATCTTGGCATGAACTTTTCACTTTTGAAATCAGAAAGCATATTTGGATACGCATTTTGGAGATGCAAGCGTGGCCACACAAGCACACAGTAACTTGAACCTTAACCTTAGCCTGACTAAACCCATAACTTGAACCTTAACCTAACCTTAACCTTGACTTTACCCTTAACCATAACCCTAACTATAACCTTTACCTTAACGTAATCTTAACGTTAACCTTACCCTTAACCTTAACCTTTACCTTAACCTTGAATTTATCCCTTAACCTTAACATTAACCTAACCTTAACCTTATCCTTAACCTAACCATAACCTTACCTTAACCTAAGTTAATCTTAACCTTGACCTTGACATTAACCTTAAATTTAACTTTACCCTAACCTTAAGGGTTTATTCAGGTTAAGGTTAGGTTAAGGGTAATATCAAGGTTAAGGTAAAGTTAAGGTGAAGGTTAGGTTAAGGTTATGGTTAAGGGTAAAAGTGAAGGGTTAGGTTAAGGGTAAAAGTCAAGGTTAAGGTTAAGGTTACGGTTAGATTAAGGGTAAAGTTAAGGTTATGGTTAAAGTTAACGTTAGGTTAAGGTTAAGGTTAAGGTTAGGTTAAGGGTAAGATAAGGTTAAGTTTAAGGTTAGGTTAAGGTCAAGGTCAAGGTTAAGGTCAAGGTCAAGGGTAAAGTTAAGGTCAAGTTTAGGGTTAGGTTATAGTTAAGGTTAAGGTTAGGCTAAGGGTAAAGTCATGGTTAAGGTTAAGGTGAAGTTTAAGGGTAAGGTTAAGGTTTAGGGTTATGGGTTTAGTCAGGTTAAGGTTAAGGTTAAGGGTAAGGTTAAGGTTAAGGGTAAGGTCAAGGTCAAGGTTAAGTTTAAGTTAGCTTAAGGGTAAGGTTATATTTAGTTTAAGGTTAAGGTTAAGGTTAGGTTAAGGTTAAGGTTACGAGTTTAGTAAGGTTAAGGTTAACGTTACAGGCTTAGTCAGGTTAAGGTTAAGGGTAAGGGTTTGGTCAAGATTAAGGTTAAGGTTAAGGTCAAAAATAGGTTAATGTAAGGATAATGTTAAGGGTTTAGTCAAGTTAAGGTTAAGGTTAAGGTTAGGGTAAGGTTAAGGTTAAGGTTAAGGTTAAGGCTAAGTTATAGTGAAGGTTAAGGTTAAGATAATGTTAAGGGTAAGGTTAAGGTTAGGGTTAGGTTATAGTTAAGGTTAAGGTTAAGTTTACGTTAGGTTAAGGCTAAGGTTAGGTTAAGGGTAAAGTCAAGGTTCAGGTTAGGTTAAGGTTAAGATTAGGGTAAGGTTAAGGTTATGGGTTTAATCAGGTTAAGGTTAAGCTTAAGGTTAAGGGTTTGGTCAAGGTTAGGGTTAGGCTAATTGTAAAGTTAAGGTTAAGGTTAGGTTAAGGTTACAGTTATGGTTAAGGTTAGGTTAAGATTAAGATTATGGGTAAGGTTAGGTTAAGGTCGAGGTCAAGGTTAAGGTCAAGGTTAAGGGTAAATTTAAGGTCAATGTTAGGGTTAGGTTATACTTGAGGTTAAGGCTAGGTTAAGGGTAAATTCAAGTTTAACCTTAACCTTAACCTAACCCTTAAGGTTAAGTAAAGGTTAAGGTTAAAATAAGGTTAAGGGTACGAGTTTAGTAAGGTTAAATTTAAGGTTAAGGTTACGTTAAGGGTAAAGTCAAGGTTAAGGTTAGGTTAAGGGTAAGGTTAAGGCTAGGTTATGGTTAGGTTAAGGTTAAGGCTAAGGGTTGGGAAGGTTAAGGTTAAGGTAATGTTAAGATAAGGTTAAGGGTAAGGTTAAGGTTAAGGTTAGGTTATGGTTATGGTTAAGGTAAGGTTAGGTTAGGGGTTAAGTTTAAGATTAGGTGTTGTGTAACCAGCTCCAAAAATAGAAGAAATGAGATATCAACACCTTAGAAATAAGCCACTTTGAGGGGGCAACCTCCAATACATTACATGAATGAAAAATTCTTGGATGATACAATTTACAAAACCTCCTTTCTATATATAGGAGTCCATGTGGCCATAATTTAATCCTAGTGGGCCACAATGTAATCCTAGCCGACCTAACAATAATAATTTAAGGGCACAATAATAACAAAATGGGGGTTACAAGGGTACAATAATAAGAATAAAGGGGTTACACTAATAACGATAAGGGACTATACTGGTAATATAGGGACCTAACATGCCGCTCTCCTTCAAAAAAGTGTTGTCCTCAATTCTTGAGTAGCTCTGGGTGCTTCTATATAAACTTCTCATCCTCCCATGTAGAATCTTCAGTGGGTAAGTTCTTCCACTTGATGAGATACTCTGAAATTGATCGATTCCGTAGCTGTCGAGTTCTTGTTTTCGTGACCACTTCAAGTTCCAATATGAATTTTCCTTCCTCATCAAGTTCTGGCAATATTGTTTGAACTGGAAGATTTTCACCTATAACCTTTTTTAAGCATGAAACATGGAAAACTGGATGCACTCGTGAAGAAGCAGGAACCTCAAATTTGTATGCCATAGTACCAATATTTTGCAACACCTTGTAAGGACCATAGTACTTTGGCGATAATTTATTATCCTTCTTGGCTTGCTTGAGGGACATTTGTTTGTACGGTTGTAGCCGTAAAATACTCAATATCCTACATCAAAAATTCTCTCGCTGCGATGTTGATCTGCCTGTTGTTTCATTCGATTTTGTGCCAAATTGAGGTTATCCTTTAAGAGTTGGAGAAATTCTTGTTGATGCTCGATGTGATCTTCCACTACTTGAACCTTCAAATTTTCCCTTAAAAATGATGTGATAGATGGTGGATGATATCCATAAAGTTCCATTAATGGGGTCATTTTGCTGCAGTATGGAAGGAAGTGTTACACCACCATTCAGCGAGAGGTAACCACTTGACCCATTGTACTCGTTTATCAGATACAAAACAACGAAGATATCCTTCCAAAACATTTATTTACTATCTCAGTTTGACCATCAGATTGAGGATGATAAGATGAGCTATGAGCTAATTGAGTACCCAAACAAGAAAATAACTCCGTCCAAAAATTTCGAGAAAAAATGGGATCCTTGTCACTCACAATAAACCTTGGGCTTCCATGTAGCTTTTGAATTTTGTCCATAAATGTAGTAGCAATTGTACTTGCTTTAAATGGATGAGATAATGCACAAAAGTGTGCATACTTGGTAAGTCTATCAACTACCACCATGATGACACTCTTTCCTTTGGACTTAGGAAAACTTGTGATAAAATCCATTGAAATCTCCTCCCAACGTTGACTTGGAATGGATAAAGGTTGTAGAATTCCCAGGCTCTTAATTGTCTCAACTTTATTCTGCTAGCAAACCAAACATTCTGCCACAAACTTTTGAATATCAGATTTAAGGCCATCCCAAAAAAATTCTTTCTTCACCCTGTGGTAAGTTTTTAAAAATCCTGAGTGTCCTCCTAAAGGAGAAGTGTGAAATTCCAGAAGAATCTTTTGTTTTAGTTGGGAATTCTTACAAAGATATAAGCGATCTTTGTACCATAAGGAATATTTTTTCTAACTAAATGTATTAGATGTACTAGGATCTTGCTGCAACTTTTGAATGAGTGCCCATACATCTTTTTCCTTCTTCCATTCATCTCTTACTTCGGTTATCCCATCTAGTTGGATAATAGAAATGGCACAAATCAATTCTTCCACCTCTTCATTCTTTCTTGAGAGTGCATCTGCAACAACATTAAGCTTTCCTTTTTTGTAGATTATTTCAAAGTCATAACCCAACATCTTTGTGACCCATTTTTGCTTCTCTTCGGAAGATAGTCTTTGTTCCAAAAAAAATTTCAGACTATCATGATCATTTTTTACCTTGAAGTGTATTCCCATTAGGTAAGTTCTCCATTTCTTTAGTGCATGCAGTATTGCTAACATTTCCTTCTCATAAATAGATTTATGTAAATACTTTCCTTTGATTGGACGAATTTCAAAAGTAATGGCTCTTCCTTGCTGCACTAAAACAACACCAATTCCATTTCCTGAGGCATCACATTCCACAATAAATGTTTTTGTGAAGTCTGGCATAGCTAATACCAGTGCGAGGCACATTGCCTCTTTAAGATGTTCAAAGGCCTTAGTTGCTTTAGGAGTCCATGAAAATGCATCTTTCTTCAATAATGTTGTTAGAGATGCTGTTATTCTCCCATAATTATTAACAAACTTGTGATAATACCCTATTAAGCCGAGAAATCCTTGCAACTGCTTTATGGTCATGGGGAATTTCCATTCCTTAATGGCTTTAATTTTCTTAGGGTCTACTTTAACACCCTTGTCAGATACAATATGACCCAGATATTCCACCTCTTGTACTCCAAAGAAACATTTGGATATTTTTTCATATAATTGTTTCTCCTGCAATAGTTTGAGCACCCTGTCAACATGTTCAACATGATCCTTCCAAGACTTTCTATAGATTAGTATATCATCAAAAAATACCAACACAAATTTTCTAAGGAAGGGTTTGAAAATGGAATTCATCAACCCTTGAAATGTAGAAGGTGCATTGGTAAGGCCAAAAGGCATGACCAAAAATTCATAATGACCCTCATGAGTTCGAAATGTTGTTTTGGAATATCTTCAGTCTTCATTCTAATTTGATGATATCCTGAACGAAGATCCAACTTGGTAAAATAAATTGCTCCATGTAATTCGTCCAATAATTCATCAATCACAGGAATGGGAAATTTGTCTTTAATGGTGAGCTTATTGAGCTCCCTATAATCTGGACACATTCGCCATGATCCATCCTTCTTTTGTACCAATACTACAGGAGCAGAGAAAGAACTTTGACTAGGTTGAATTATACCCGCCTCTAACATTTCTGCAATCATACGTTCAATTTCGCTCTTTTGGATGTAAGGATATCTATAAGGCCTGATGTTTGGAGGAACACTTCCTGGAATCAAATGAATAGCATGATCATGATCACGAATAGGTGGGAGTCCTTTGGGAGTTTCAAACACCTTGGAATGATTGCCCAAGACTTGTTGGAGATCTGCAAGAATAGATGATTTTGATGTTGGAACTTCTAGTGAGCATAATTGTGCAATTACGCCTCGTTGTTCTTTCTTTAGAAGCTTTGTCATGACATTAGAGCTTATTATCCTTCCTGGCTTCCCTTCAATACCCCGTAATTCGACTTCCTTTCCTTCTGAAAAAAATTTCAAGAAAAGTTCTTAAAAATTAAAAGCTACCGTCCCCAAAGATTGTAACCATTGTACTCCTAGTACAACATCAGCACCTCCCATAGGAATGGAAAGCATTGGGCTAGTCAATACATATTCCCCCATGGTTAGCTTGATATTATGGCATTTTCCAGAGCAATTTATAGTTCCTCCATTTGCAACCATCACTTGACATTCTGGTGCTGGGTATAGGAAACAATTTAATTCCTTAGCTACCTTACAATGAATAAAATTATGGGTGCTACCTGAATCAATCAACACTATTACCTTTTTCTTCTTGATTTGTCCTTCTATCTTGAGAGTTTGAGGAGTGGTAATTCCTGCCAGTGCATTACATGATATGGTCGGATTCGTTTCTTCCTCTTCTAGGGTTGGTTCCTGGTGTATATCCTCTTCTTGTTCATTTTCTTCTTCCTCTTCACAATCTATGTAAAATAATTTCTTCTCAGCACACTTATGACTTTTAGTGTATTTGCTATCACAACTGTAGCAAAGCCCTTTTGCTCTTTTTTCTTCCAATTGTTGTGGTGTCAACCTTGTAGGTTGTGGAAATCTAGGAGTAGCAACACTTCCATCTTTATATAAGTGAGTGGTAGGCTTCCTTGTCGCCATAATTTTACATTCAATTTTTCTTGCCAACCTGAATGCCTTCTCCAATGAATCAGGTTCCAAAACGCGAACTTCATGTTGGATGTTATCCTTTAAAGTGCCTATGAAGAGATCAATCCTGTGTTCCTCTGGAATATCAGTCACCCTTATATTCAATTTTTGGAAGTCCTCAATGTGCTGCCCCACTAAACCCTTTTGTTTGAGATTTATCAATTGGCTAAAGAAGGTGTTGCTCTTTGTATCCTCATAATGTGCTATCATTTCCTCCATAAAAATTGACGAAGTGACAATTTTTTTACGGGAGCAAAGCCATCGATACCATACAAATGTATTTTGTTCTAAATGTAAAGTTGCAATGCGTACCTTTGTGTGTTTTGCACATTATGGAGATCAAAATATTGCTCCATCTGTAGTATCCATGTTACAGGATCCTTTCCATCAAACTTCCTTATATCCATTTTTGGAATATGGTGGTTCTTCCCGCCAACATTAGAGTTTATGAAATCACTATTAACATTTATTTTGTTCTCATCATGAGTTTCATCTACTATCTTTTCACCATTAGGAAACATTTCTTGTATCAACTTTGTCAAACCTTCTATGTCTGCTTTTAGATCATTCTTCATGTTTTCCATTTTAGATTCCATGCTAGCTTCCATGTCATCTATCTTAGATTACACATCTTTTTTCAAAACATCCATATTATTCTTCACACCATCCATCTTTGCTTCCATGCCTTTCTTCAAAACTTCCATTTCATTTTTTTCTACTCTTTGTGAGAGCGAAATTTGGTGCATTTGCTCTTGTAAGTTTGATAGATCATGTTGCAATTCTTCATCTTCATGAGTCATAGTAGAGCCTTCTAAAGCTTTAATGGGCGTTGAATTATTTTTACGGGGCATTTTTTAGAACACAATACTGATATCTATTCTACAATATGCCCTTGGAATCAATTCAAATTGATTTTTCAAACAAGACTTATGCAATTCGGAAAAAATACACACCTTTTTCTTGCTTTTGAGGAGCTTGATATTGAAATTTGATTATCTTCGTGATTGTGGCTCTTCAATATCTAAAATTCAGCACTGAAGTAGCCCTATGAATTCTCTTTTGAATTCCACAGGTCTGACCTGATTTGGATTCTCCAAGACAAAGTTATGTCCAATCTCCCACAATGACCTAATTATGGACTGGTTCAGTAGAGTGAACTTGTACAACTTTCCACGTGTCATTGTTTTGTCCTTTGCCTCTGAAATTGATAGCCAAGAAACTAAAGTCCGTTTAATTGTGACCACTTTTTACGGCACTCCAATCTGATGCTCAGAGAGAGAGTTATTGAAATTTCCCCACGATCACCTCTTTGAGATGAAATTTAGGAGCCTGAAAAAGCACCACCTTCCACAGATCATATCTCCAAAAATATTGCGAATCAAGATCTGAAATTTTTTGAAAAGTTTCCTCAGGATTTCAGCTTCTCACCCTAAAAATTTCAGATTCTTAAACTTCGTAGAAAAAACGTTATAATGCAAATTCCATGATGACCTGTTTAAGAGCATGAAAAAATACCTAACTTCCACAGATCATATCTCCACAAATATTGCGAACCAAGTTCTGAAATTTTTCGAAGATTTTCCTAAGGATTTAGGCTTCACACCCTAAAAATTTTAGCTTCTGAAACTTCATAGAAAAAAAGTTATAGCGAAAATTCCACGATGACCTGTTTGGAGCAGTGAAACCCTAGAATCCAAAGCTCTGATACCAAATGTTGTGTAACCAGCTCCAAAAATAGAAGAAAAGAGATATCAACGCTTTAGAAATAAGCCACTTCGAGGGGGAAACCTCCAATACATTACATGAATGAACAATTCTTGGATGATACAATTTACAAAACCTCCTTTCTATATATAGGAGTCCATGTGGCCATAATGTAATCCTAGTGGCCACAATGTAATCCTAGCCGACCTAACAATAATAATTTAAGGGCACAATAATAACAAAATGGGGGTTACAAGGGTAAAATAATAAGAAGAAAGGGGTTACACTAATAACAATAAGGGACTATACTGGTAATATAGGGACCTAACATTAGGTAAGGTTAAGGTTGAGATAAGGTTAAGGGTAAGGTTAAATTAACTTTACCCTTAAGTTTAAGGTTACATTAAGGGTAAAGTCAAGGTTAAGGTTAGGTTAAGGTTAAGATAAGGTTAAGGTTAAGGTTAAGGTTAGCTTAAGGGTAAAGTTGAGGTTAAGGTTAAGGTTATGGTTATGGAAAAGTTGAGGTTAAGGTTACGTTAAGGGTAAAGTCAAGGTTAAGGTTAGGTTAGGTTATGGTTAAGGTTAAGGTTATGTGAAGGTTAAGGTTAAGAAAAGGTTAAGGTTAAGGTTAAGGTTAGGTTAATCTAAGGTTAAGGTTAGGTTAAGGGTTTGGTCAAGGTCAAGGTTAAGGTTACGTTAAGGGTAAGGTTAAGGTTATGGATAAAGTTAAGGTTAACGTTAGGGTAAGGTTAAGGATAAGGATATGTTAAGGTTAAGGTTAAGTTTAAGATTAGGGGAACGTTAAGTTTAAAGCTAGGTTAATGTAAAGGTTATGGGAAGGTTAGCTTAAGGTTAAGGTAAAGGTAAGGTTAAGGTTAAGGTAAAGGTTAGGTTATAGTTAAGGTCAAGGTCAAGGTTAGGTTATAGTGAAGGTTAAGGTTAAGGTTAAGGGTGAAGGTTAAGGGTAAGGTTAACTTGACCTTAACTTTACCCTTAACCTTAACTATAACCTAACCCTAACCATATCCTTAACCTTACCTTAACCTAACTTAACCTTAACCTTCACCTTAACCTTAACCTTAACCTTACCCGTAACCTTAACCTTAACTTTACCCTTAACCTTAAATTTACTCTTAACCTAACCTTAACCTTACCCTTAACCTTATATTAACCTTAACCTTAACTTTACCCTTAACCTTGACTTTACCCTTAACCTTAACCTTAATCTTGACTTTACCCTTAACCTGACTAAACCCGTAACCTTAACCTAACCTTAACCTTAACCTTAACCTTCCCATAACCTTAAACTTAACTATAACGTAACCTTAACCTTGACCTTAACTATAACCTAACCCTCACCTAGACCAAACCCTTAACATTAACCTTAACCTTAACTTTACTCTTAACCTTAAACTTAACCTTGACCTTAACTATAACCTAATCCTAACCTTAACCTAACATTAACCTTGACCAAACCCTTAACGTAACCTTAACCTTTACTTTAAGCTAACGTAGCCTTAACTTTGACATTGACCTTACCCTTAACATTAACCTTAACCTTAACCTTAACCTGACTAAACCGGTAACCTTAAACTTAACCTTGACCTTAACTATAACCTAACCCTAACCTTAAATTTACCCTAACCTTAAGGTTAAGGTTAGGTTATAGTGAAGGCTAATGGTAAGGTCAAGGTTAAGGGTAAAGTTAAGGTTAAAGTTAAGGTTAGGTTAAGGGTAAAGTTAAGGTTAGGTTTAGGTTAAGGTTAAGGTTATGGTTAGGCTAAGGTTAAGGTTAAGGTTAAGGTTAAAGTTAGGGTTATGGTTAAGGTTAAGGTGAAGTTTAAGGGTAAGGTTAAGGTTAAGGTTAAGGTTAGGTTAAGGCTAAGTTAAGAGTAAATTCGAGGTTAAGGTTAAGGTTAAGGTGAAGCTTAAGGTTATAGTTAAGTGAAGGTTAAGATTAAGGTTAAGTTCAAGGTTAAGGTTAAGGTTATGGCTAATGTTAAGGTTACGGTTAGGTTAAGGCTAAAGTTTTAGGTTAAGGTTAAGGTTAGGTTATAGTTAAGGTTAGGGGAAGGTTAGGTGAAGGTTAACCTTGACCTTGACCTTAACCTTAACTATAACCTAACCCTAACCTTGAACAAACCCTTAAGCCTAACCTTAACCTTAACCTAACCTTAACCAAACCATTAACGTTAACCATAACCTTGACCTAACCTTAACCTAACGAAACCCTTAAGGTTAGGTTAAGGGTAAAGTTAAGGTTAAGGTTAAGGTTAAGGTTAAAGTTAGGTTAACGTCAGGTTAATGTTAAGGTTAAGGTCAAGGTCAAGGTCAAGGTCAAGGTTAAAGTCAAGGTCAAGACTAATGTTATGTTAAGGGTAAAGTCAAGGTTAAGGTTACGTTAAGAGTTTGGTCAAGGTTAAGGTTAGGTTATAGTTAATTTCAAGGTTAATGTTAGGTTAAGGTTAAGGTTAGGGTTAGGTTATAGTTAAGGTCAAGGTTAGGTAAAGGTTAAGGTTAAGGGTTAAAGTTAAGGTTAGGGTCAAGGTTATAGTTAAGATAAGGTTACGGGTAAGGTCCAGGTAAGGTTAATGTTAAGGTTAAGGGTTAGGTTAAGGTTAGGTTAAGCATAAGGTTAAGGATAAGGTTACGTTAAGGGTAAAGCCAAGGTTAAGGTTAGGTTAAGTTTAAGATAAGGTTAGGGTAAGGTTAGGGTAAAGGTTTAGGTTAAGGTGTAGGTTAAGGGTTTGGTCAAGGTTAGGGTTAGGTTATAGTTAAGGTCAAGGTAAGGTTAAGATTAAGGTTAATGTAAGGTTGAGGTAAAGGTTACAGTTAGGTTAAGGTTAAGATTAGGTTAAGGTTAAGGTTAAGGTTAAGGTTAATGTTAATGTTAAGGGTAAAGTTAAGGTGAGGGTTAGGTTAAGGTTAAGGTTATGCTAAGGGTAAATTTAAGGTTAGGGTTAGGTTAAGGTTAACGTTAAGGTTATGGTTAGGCTAAGGTTAAGGTTAAGGTTAACGTTAAGGTAAGGTAAAGGTTACAGTTAGTTTAAGGTTAAGATTAGGTTAAGGTTAAGGTTAAGGTTAAGGTTAATGTTAAGGGTTTGGTCTAGGTTAGGGTTAAGTTAAGGTTAATGTTAAGGGTTTGGTCAAGGTTAGGGTTAGGCTATAGTTAAGGTGAAGGTTAAGGTTAAGGGATTGGTCATGGTTAGGGTTAGGTTATAGTTAAGGTTAAGGTCTGTTGTGGATGATTTTGTCACCCCCCCTAGAGACAGCCTAGAGTTTCCATAGACCAGTGCCTAGGACATCTTAATATAGCAAGGAGCCCTTTATAGTTTGGTTTGTCAGTCCAAGGGGCTCACCTACTATCTCTTGTTTGAAATAAGGAAACTAAATTTGAATGGGACCAATCTCTTTCAGAAGCTGACACACAGATAAGAATAATGTAGGAACATCATGTAAAACTTCAGCATGAAAGCATCAGACAGTTAAGAGACCGCTTACTGTAAAGAGGGCCGATTCAAATAATATATCACAGAAATCAATTATCAGGAAGTGAGTGAAATGAGGAAACATAAGAAGATATTACTGGCAGAAGGGCGCACCAATTTACGAATCCTTAAGCCACTAATATAGCAGAAAATATGAAAGAGTGAACATGGAACATCATATCACTTCTAGGCCTATTTAAAGCGCTTGACTAATTCCAGAAAGGGCACCACTTAAGATGAATCCTTACTGCAAACTAGTGAGCCACTCGCATTCTAGAACATGATACAAGAGGAAAATTTGCATGAAAAGAGATGATATATTAACACATAAGAAAATTTACATACTGTGAGATACCAAAGACCAGAATCCTCAATACAGTCATAACCCCTCCTCATTGAGACCCTACGGGCTCTGAAACTTCATACAGAAATGTTACAAAATGAATACAGTAGTCTCCTCGCTGCACAGTTTGCTGACGAAAATCTGGAACCTCTACCATGTCTTATTTTTGGGTATTTATAGAGAAGACATAAACTTCCCGAGGAGGAGGAAAACGAGGCACAATTAATGACTCAGTTTGAAACCTAATGGCGGAAAAAATTCGCGCCTTCTCCTATAAATGACTGACTATAAATGATGGTACTGAACATCCTGTTCAAGAAATAAATGCTGGGAGATAAAATCTCTTTATATACAAGATAGGAGTAATAAAAAATATATATAATTTGTCGCCCGCGGCTGAAGGAAAATCTGCTGCCGTAAGAGATTTGGAACAATCTGGATATAAGTACTGTACTCTTGGCTTTCGGCTATGGATTTGAATCCTGGATCTTTAATGCGGGGCGGACGCATCCGGAGAGTTCTGAGAGTTCATATCCCTGTCTTCTTTAATGGTGGTCATCTCTCCCACCTACCCTCGGCTCCTTCCTTTAATTGCTGCCAGTATGGTCTGTCCTTTGATATGCTCTAGATTTTTCAATTGAGGCGAAAAATTAAAGCGCCAACAGAACCAAATTAAAACCTGCAAAACCCGCAAATCGTTAGAGAAAAACGACTCGGCGACATGGAGTGTGATTACAACAGAGGCCATGAAGTCGGTAATGCGTTTTAGGCGAGACATCGAGAGGATGCAGGGTGACAGGAAACACATGAACACAATGAAGAAACGGAGAGTGATGAGGCAGAAAACAATGGGGCGACAATGAATGAACGGGCTAAGGGTTCATAAACCATGACACGTCATCAGGACACACGAATGGTGGAGGAAGAACGCAGCGTACACTTGTGAAATATGATGACACGGCCACAGGAGGTGGGACCCGAATCGGCAATCGGAATCGGAAAGCAGAGTGGGTAGAGCGGGAGTGGCACATCTTTTATGTTCTGATTGCGATTGAAAACAGGGCTGCGATCAACCCAGGACCGTTCGATCTTGAAACAAGATCAACGACTGTGCTTGCATCGGAGGGAAATAAAGTGGTGGAGCTATGAAAACTGCCGATCGACTGCGCGCGGACCCACCATAGAGGTTGATTGTTGCACCGTCGATTTGAGCTAGATCGGATGGCCGGTATTGTGTCCGATTGTTAAAACAGTAGGCCCCTTCTTGTTTTGAATTGTGGTTCTCTGACCTGGGTCATGTGGAGGCCGAAGCGGGAGGGAGCCAAAATCTTAAAGGATCGGCCCGATTGTTTAAATTTGAATTTTGAACTATTGCGATGCAGGTTTTCGGGCGGAGATAGTAGCGTCAAGCAGGGTCATGGGGTTTTAGGCTATGGCAGGGATGAATATGTACAACATCGGCTCCATCTGGGGACGGCATGTTTGTCCTCGGACATGTCGAGAACATGCAGACCATCAATTATTTCATCTTATTTTGAATTCTCCTGCACTTTTACTCCAAGTAATTATCAGCATTCTTTTCCTTTATAAAAAGAAGAAATAAAAACTAAAGCAAGTTATATACAGTATATACAACCAGGCATTCCGAGCCGAGATCAGAATTGAAAATAAGGCTTGAGGAACTGGCCATTCACGGGCGCATCCAACAAATCACCCTGTAGATTTTCTAAAGTAAAGGTGTTGTTTCTCCCCAGCTCCACTATTTTGAATGGCCCGAACCATAATGGATCAAATTTAGCATGTTTGCCCTTTTCTGCTCTGCGAACATCCCATCTAAGAACCAGGTCTCCAACTTGAAAATTTCTATCCTTCGCGTGCTGATCGAAGACATTCTTCATTTTTTCTTGGTATTCTATCAGTCTCTGATCTACCTAGTTCCTTGTTTCTTCCAATTCTACCAGCTGACTAATTCTTCGGATCATGTCATCTGGTTCTTCCTGGTTCTCTTGCATGAAACGTGCCACTGGCAATGCTAATTGCAAAGGAAACACTACAGCCCGCCCATACACAAGCTCATAAGGTGACTTCCCGGTTGCTCTTTTGCTGGTTATCCTATTTTCCCATAGGGCAAACTTTAATTTAGAATCCCATTTCTTCTGATTTTCAGCTATTGTCTTCTTCAGGGCTCTCACCAGGGTTTTATTGGATGACTCTGCTAGACCATTTCCCTGTGGATAATATGATGTAGAATGAGTGAGGATGATGTTGTATCTTTGGCAGAATTTTACGAACCTGGCAGACTTGAAAGCCTGTGCATTGTCGGTTACAATTCTTGCAGGACAGCCAAACCTTGATATGATATTATCTTCTATGAAATTCATTATTACAACATCTGTAGCATTTCTGGTAGGTATGGCTTCCACCCATTTCGTAAAATAGTCTGTGGCTGTTAATATCCATTTATGTTGGCCACTTGATGGGGGATGTATCTCTCCTATAAAATCTAATCCCCATTTATGAAATGGTTCATTTACATGAATAGGGATCAAGGGCAATGCCGCTAATTTCTGTCTTTCCGCAAACCTTTGGCATTTGTCACGCGATCTGACCCAAGCAAAAGTATCTGAATACAATTTCGGCCAGTAAAAACCAGCCTTCAAGATTTTATGAGTTGTTGCCCTCCAGCTGTAATGTCCTCCACATATCCCCTCATGAAATTCTGTCATTACATTTTGTACTTCGTTTTCTGTGAGGCATAAAAGTAATATGCCTAGAGGGTCTCTCCAATAGAGCTGTCCATTGGCAATTGCATATTTCTGAGATTTCATCCTTACAGCTCTGTATTTCACCTTGTTACATCCTGGAGGACAGCTAAGTGTTAACAGATATTCAACTATTTTCTTATACCAAGGACTAGTCAGATATTTCACATGTATCTTTTGTGTAGTCGTTTCTAGTCCATGTTGCTCTTCTTCTCTTTCTGATTCTTCATTTGCTATCACGGACAGATTAATTCCCAAAGCTTGATGATTTGATTCAGATAACATCTTGGCAAGTCCCTTTCCTTTCACTAACTTAGTAGGCCTTATGTCCAAATCATATTCTTGGATTTTTGCAATCCATCTTCCCCTTCTTCCTTCGCTGTCCCCCTGAACCAGAATGTCTTTAACTGCCGCGGTAGGGACATAGGCTGTGATGTGAGATTGCAAAATATAGACTCTGAAAGCTTTAAGGGACTTTACCAAGGCATATGCCTGCTTCTCCAGTGTGTTATATTTCAATTCAGCGTCATAGAGCACCTGGCTGAAGAAAGCTATGGGATGTTCATATCCCTCTTCGTTCTTCTGCAATAATACTCCAGCGATTGTATGGGGTGAGGCAAATGAGAAAATCATAAATGGCTTTTTGTATTCTGGCCCTGCTAACATAGGAGCTTCAGCAAATGCCCGTTTTATCCTTGTGAATGCATCTCTAGACTCCTGGGACCATTTTACTTCATTTTCCTTTTTCAACATATTGGTTATGTGCCTAACTATCTCCGCGTAGTTAGGGATAAATCTTCTCAAAAAAATTATTCGCCCCAAAAACACCTGTACTTCTTTCTTATTTCTGGGCAAAGGAATGTTGTTTATCACTTCAACTCTCTTAGGATCAATTTTTACACCATCTTTAGTCACGATATGTCCTAAGAGTCTTCCTTCATCTATTGCAAACAAAGATTTTTGGGGGTTGAGAGAAAGGCCATACCTTCTGCATTTTTCAAAAGTTCTTCTCAAATGCACAATATGCTCATCATCATTTTTAGAGAACACTGTAATATCATCAAGATACACCACTAAGAACTTGTCCTGTTCTCTGACAAAGGCTATGTCCATTTCTCTTTGAAAAGTAGCTCCTGCATTAATCAATCCGAATGGCATCCTCGCATACATAAAGGTTCCCCATGGTGTAGTGAATGCGGTCTTTTTCTGGTCTTCTGGGTACACAACTACTTGATTGTAGCCAGAAAATCCATCCATCATTGAAATTCTGGATGCTCCCACTACTTTCTGCAGGATGTGATCCATTTTAGGCAGCGGGTAATTATCTTTGAGAGATGCTCTGTTCAAATTCCTGAAGTCTACACACAGCCTTATTTCTCCATTCTTCTTTCAGACAGGAACAAGATTCGCTATCCATTCTGAGTATCTTAATGGTACAATTATCTTGGCCTTCAACAACTTCTTAATTTCTTTTTCAATAGAAGGAAGAAGCAAAGGATTTATTTGCCTGAGCTTCTGTTTGTGTGGCTTTGCGTCCTCCCTCAACGGAATCTTATGCTGTATAATATTTACATCAAAAGTTTTTAGGTCCTCATAGGACCAAGCAAAAACATCTTTTTAAGATTGAAACAACTTCAAATACTTTTCTTTGTACTCTTCTGGGACTTTCTTAGACAATTTAACAATTTTGGGGTCAGTGGAAGTACCCAGATTCAAATCTCCTATTTGATTATCTTCTACTACTTTATTTGGCTGCACGGGTACATCATCTTTATTGAATAACCTCTCTAGAGGTACCAACCCTCTAGGTATGACATTACCCTTCAGCTGCAACACTTTACTACCTCCTATTCTTTCTTCCCATTTGTTTTCAGCAATATTTTCAACTTCTTCTCCTCCATTATCATCAATCTCCATATTGGAGAATTCTCCCACAGCCTCTATAAATATTTTCATCTGTTCATCATCTTCGAATACCTGCCAATGCTTTATATTGTCTGGAATGGATGGTCTGTACCGTACCTCCACTTCGTATCTGAGAAGCGGGTTCTGAGGAGGACGGAAAGTACTGACGGCTACCGCAAGAGAGTCTGCTATTCTGTTTTTCTCCCGGGGCATGAACTGTATGTTAAACGCTGAAAAGAAGTTTTCTATCATGTCCCATACTTCATTTCTATATGCTCTGAGCCGAGGATGCTTAGTTTGACATTCGTTTTTAATCTGCCTTATGACCAGCTCAGAGTCTCCAAACACTTTTAGACACTGGATGCCCATGTTTCTAGTTGTCTGTAATCCCAGTAATAATGCCTCGTACTCAGCTACATTGTTTGTAGCCTCATATTCCAATTTAAAAGACAGTGGCACCCATTTTCCTGCAGGGGAAATCAACAACACCCCTGCTCCATTGCCTTCCCTTGAATTAGCTCCATCAAAATGCAGAGTCCATATTCCTGATTCCTGCTCTTCTTTAGGCTGCTCAGCCTGAATTTGACCAAAAAGGGTCTCACGTGCGTAATCCTGATTTTCTTCCAACATTAAACATGAAAATTCCCCCTCTTTGTTATAAATTGGGGAATTATCTGAGCAGTCAGCCCTGGTTACCATCTTGACAAATCTGGTCTCCCTGTATAACCTCCTTTCTTGACCTCCGAAGACTGGGACAGTAGCATATGTTAGATCCAATTTGATTGACCCCCCAATCTTGGTACCCCAGGACCTTGACAACAACATGCCAAAGCAGGCTGGGATATCAGCAACCACGATGTCCATGACCACACTTTTTGCTGGGATTTGAGCCAAATTAACCACCAAATCTTTAATCATTCCCAGGAATTTTACTCTTTTAGAATCAAATGAATATAAATCTTTATATGGTCTCGTAATTTGCAGCCCTAGTTGCTCCATGACAGAGAGAGGCATGAGATTATGGGAAGCCCCAGAATCTAACATACAATTATGTAACAGCAGGTCATGAATGACTAAAGACACATAAAAAGGAGGAGTAGAAGGATCTATCTCCTCGACATGTGGGCCAAAGACTACCATGGGTCTTTCTTCTTGGAGATTTAAACTATCAGGTGGAATTGGTAGTTCAGGAGGAAGAATGAAAGAGGTAACTTGAGACTGATATGCAGGTTGTTTTAACAACTCAGTCAGAGGGACAGTTATCTTAATCTTCTCGAGTTCTTTTTGCAAATTGAAAGCAGATGTGGATTTTTCTATCGCAGCTTCTTTGGAATCTTTATTTTCGACTGAAGATTTGATTTCTTTTGACACTGGCTCAGCATTAGGGGGACCAACTAGTTTAGAAGAGGAGGGACTCGGATCATTAGACTGCAAGGGGGTGTTCAGGAGATTCTTACCTTTTTCTATACACCTCTTTGCTGCTGATTCCTTCTGAGCAGATGTTTCCTCTCGAGGCGGCTCTTCTTCTTGCTCCTGAGTTCGGGTCCTCTTCCTTGAGGATCTAAGATCGTATTTGACGTTGAATTGTGCTTCCATGAAATCAGCAAATTTCTTGCAGTAATGGTCAATCTCTGCTTCTTCGTCTTCTTCTTGCAGGGGGCATTCCATATCCTCGTTATTTGAAAAGGCCAGATTTGAATCTTCTAGTCTATAAGCTGCATCTCTAGCGAAGTCATCTACTGGTCCTTCCAGGTACAAGGGATGAGGTACCTGGTCTTGCTGTTCTCTTGGCAATATCTGTAATGGGGGCTTTCTGTATTGAGGATTATATCCTCTGTTTGGAGCATTAAAATAGTTCCTGGGAGCTGCATTCTTAGCTTCCATCTCTAGCTTGACAATTTTCTTTATCATCTTGCTTATCTCATCCATTTTGTCAGAGTCTCTGTCTTGATTGGAGGTAGAAACCTCCTCTTTTCCTCTCCTTCTAGTATATTTCTCGACTTTTCCCTTTGACTTACCAGTGGCGGCAAAATTTGCCTCCAATTCTAGAGCATCTATTTGAGCATCATCCAGGGTGACAGGCATTCTTTCCCGTAGCGAGAAACCGAAATCAGAGTCAAAAGCTGCTGTGAAAATAACCTTGGTTGCAGCTTCATGTGGCTTCATTTCAGGAGGTTGGCTCAGATATAACTTGTTAAATCTCTTGATGAACTCTGATACCCCTTCACTCTGTTTCTTCCTCATGGTATTAAATTCAGTAAGGCACATCCCATAATCTTTCTTTTCTCCCCACTTCCTGAGAAAAGCATTTTCCATTTGGTCCCAGGTGGTCACGGAATTATTCCCCAATGTCTTAAACCATTTTCTGGCCTCTCCTTCCAAGGATTGTACGAATAATCTCAGGACCACATCTAAATGTTCAACATTTAAGTTCTCTGTGAAGGATCAGAAGGTCTCGAGATGTTTCTGAGCATCAATATCATTCTCACCATTAAACCTCGGCAGGATCTTCAGGTAATCTTGTGGCATATCATGCAGTACTGGGGGTAGGGCCAGAGGAGCATATTTATTTAACAGAAAAGCAGGAACATTGGCCATTGGGGGAGGTGGGGGTTGCACAACAATTTGAGATACAGATGAAGGGAGAGAAGTAGGAGGAAGTGAAGTATGAATAACAATGGGAATATATTGCGCAGAGGCCTGAGGTGTAGATGGGAATAACTCTCGGTTAACAGTAGCTACTTCTGTGACCTCCTTAATTTCTTCAGCCTCGAAAGTAGGATGAGATTCTCCTTCAATCCAGGTGCTTCCTTTACGTGGAGCTTCTGAGTGAAACTCGGGTTTTTCTGTTCTAACTTCTTGAGAAGAAGAGGGCGGATGATCTTCAATGGAATATTCAGAATTTTCGGAACGAACTGACTTCTTCTCTTTCCGACCTCTTTTATGAATGATCTTCTCTAGGTCAGACACGGGTGTTTTTGGTTGTGAGGTATCCGACCTCAAATGGGGCTTCTGGGAAGCCAGAACTTCCAATAAAATTTATCAAATAAAGACCAGTGGAGTCGCCAAGGTGAGAAATCTGCAACTCTTCACCTCTTTGTGCTCACCTGATTAGAGAGTGAATATAGGATGTCGAACCCAGGGAAACAGATGTTCTTGAATTCGTTCCCCGGCAACGGCGCCAGAAAGATGTTGTGGATGATTTTGTCACCCCCCCTAGAGACAGCCTAGAGTTTCCATAGACCAGTGCCTAGGACATCTTAATATAACAAGGATCCCTTTATAGTTTGGGTTGTCAGTCCAAGGGGCTCACCTACTATCTCTTGTTTGAAACAAGGAAACTAAATTTGAATGGGACCAATCTCTTTCAGAAGCTGACACACATATAAGAATAATGCAGGAACATCATGTAAAACTTCAGCATGAAAGCATCAGACAGTTAAGAGACCGCTTACTGTAAAGAGGGCCGATTCAACTAATATATCACAGAAATCAGATATCAGGGAGTGAATGCAATGAGGAAAAATAAGGAGATATTAGCAGGCAAAAGGGCACACCAATTTACGAATCCTTAAGCCACTAATATAGCAGAAAATATGAAATGAGAGAACATGGAACAGCATATCATGACTAGGCCTATTTAAAGTGCTTGACTAATCCCAGAAAGGGCACCACTTAAGATGAATCCTTACTGCAAACTAGTGAGCCACTCGCATTCTAGAACATGATACAAGAGGAAAAAACGCATGGAAAAGAGATAATGTATTAACACATAAGAAAAGTTATATACTGTGATATACCAAGGACCAGAATCCTCATTACAGTTATAACCCCTCCTCACTGAGACCCTACGGGCTCTGAAGCTTCATACAGAAATATTACAAGATGAACACAGTAGCCTTCTCGCTGCACAGTTTGCTGACAGAAATCTGGAACCCCACAAAAATCTTATTTTCTTGTATTTATAGAGAAGACAGAAACTTCCAGAGGAGGAGGAAGATGAGGCACAATTAATGACTCAGTTTGAATCCCAATGGCGGAAAAAGTTCGCGCCTTCTCTTATGAATGACTGACTATAAATGACAGTACTGGAAAACCTGTTCATGAAATAAATCCTGGGAGATAAAATCTCCTTATATACAAGATGGGAGTAATAAAATATATACAATTTGTTGCCCGCGACTGAAAGAAAATCTTTTGCCGTAAGAGATTTGGGGCAATCTACATTTCAGTACTGTACTCTCGGCCTTCGGCTATGGATTTAAATCCTAAATCTTTAATGCGGGGCGGACGCATCTGGAGAGTTCTGAGAGTCCATATCTATATCTTCTTTAATGGTGGTCATCTCTCCCACCTACCCTCGGCTCCTTCCTTTAATTTCGCCAGTATGATATGTCCTTTGCTATGCTCCAGATCTTTTCAACGGAGGCGGAAAGTTAAAGCACCACCAAAGCCAAATTAAAACCTGCAAAATCCGCAAATCATTAGAGAAAAATGACTTGGTGATATGGAGTGTGGATACAACGACGGCCATGGAATCGGTAATACAGATTAGGCGGGTCATCGAGAGGATGCAGGGTGATAGGAAACACATGAACATAATGGAGAAATGGAGGGTGACAAGGCAGAAAACAATAGAGCGACAATGAATGAACGGGGCTAAGGGTTCATAAACCGTGACACGTCACCGGAACACATAGGTGGTGGAGGAAGAACGCAGCGTACACTTGTGAAGTATGATGACACGACCACAGGAGGTGGGACCTGAATCGACAATCGGAATCGGAAAGCGGAGTGGGGAGATAGGGGTGACACATCTTGGGAGTCCCGATCGCGATTGAAGGTAGGACCGCGATTGACCCAGGACCGTTCGATCTCGAAGCAAGATCAACAGCTACACCTGCATCGGAGGGTAATAGATCGGCGGGTCATAAAGGTCTGTTGTGTGCGGGTCCTCTGTATAAGTTACTTGCCGCACCGTTGATTTGATACGGATCGGACGGCCAGCATTGCGCCCGATCGCTATGACAATAGGCCCCTTTCTTGTTTTAAGTTGTGGTTCTTTGACCCGAGTCATATGGAGGCTGAAGCGGGAGGGAGTCAAAATCTTAAAGGGTCGGCCCGATTGTTTAAATTTGAGTTTTGAACTACTGCAATGCAGATTTTCGGGCGGGGATATAAATGTCAAGCAGGGTCATGGGGCTTTAGGCTACGGCAGAGGTGAATATGTACAACAAGGTCAAGGTTAAGGGTAAGGTTAAGGTTAGGTTAAGGATAAGATTAAGGGTAAGGGTAAGGTTAAGGTTAAAGTTAAGGTTAAGGTAAGGTTAAGGTTAAGGTCAAGGTTAGGTTATAGTGAAGGTTAAGCTTAAGCTTAAGCTTAAGCTTAAGGGTGAAGGTTACGGTTAAGGTTAAGGTTAAGACCCATAACCTTAACCTTCACCCTTAACCTTAACCTAACCTTAGCCTTAACCTTAACCTTAACCTTAACCTTTCCCTAACCCTAACCTTAACCTTAACATGAACCTTAACCCTAACCTTAACCTTAACCTAACCTTAAACTTAACTTTACCCTTAGCCTTCACCTTAACCTGAATAAACCTGTAACCTTAACCTTAACCATAACCTAACATTAACCTTGACCTTAACTATAAGCTAAACCTAACCTTAACCAAACCCTTAACCTTAACCTTAACCTTAACCTTCCCATAACCATAACCTTAACCTTAACCTTGACCTTACCAATGTTAGGGTTAGTTTATAGTTAAGGTCAAAGTTAGGTTAAGGTTAAGGTTAGGTAAAGGTTAAGGTTAATGGGGTAAGCTTAAGGTTAAGGTTAATGCGGTAAGTTTAAGGTTAAGGTTAAGGGTAAGGTCAAGGTTAAGGTTAAGGTTATGATTATGGGAAGGTTAAGGTTAAGGTTAAGGTTAGGTTAAGGTTAAGGTTAGGTAAAGGTTAAGGTTTTAGTCAGGTTAGGGTTAAGGTTACGGTTAAGGTTAAGTTAAGGTTAAGTTAATCTTAAACCTTAACCTTACCCTAATATTACCCTGACCTTAACCTTAACCTTAACTTTACCCTTAACCTAACCTTAACCTTAACTTTACCCATAACCTTAACCTAACTCGAACCTTGACCAAACCCTTAACCTTAACCTTAACCTTCATAAACTCGTAACCTTAACCTTAACCTTACCCTTAACATTCACCTTAACATTAACCTTAACCTTAACTATAACCTAAAAATAACCTTGACCAAACCCTTAACATTAATCTTAAATTTAACCTAATCTTAACCTTAACCTAACCCTTAACCTTGAACTTAACCTTAACTTAACTTAACCTTAACCTTAACCTTAAACTTAACTATATCCTAACCCTAACACTTAACCTTAACCTTATCTTAACCTTAACCTAACCTTAACCTTAACCTTAACCTAACTATAAGCTTACCCTTAAAGTTAACCTTGACCTTAACTATAACCTAACCCTAACCCTTACCAAACCCTTAACATTAACCTAATTGTAACCTTAACCTTAACTTTACCTTAACCTTGACTTTACCCTTAACCTTAACCTAACCTTAACCTTGAATTTACCCTTAAATTAACCTTAACCTTCACTATAACCTAACCCTAACCGTTACCAAACCCTTAACCTTAACCTTAACGTGACTAAACCTACAACATTAAGCTTAACCTTACCCTTAACCTTCGCCTTAACCTGAACCATAACCTTAACCTTAATCTTGAACTTAACCTTAAGGATAAGGTTAAGGTTAGGTTAAGGGTTTGGTCAAGGTCAAGGTTAAGGTTAGGTGAAAGGTAAGGTTATGGGTGAAGTTAAGGTTAAGGTTAGGGTAAGGTTAAGGTTAAGGTTAGGCTAATGTTAAGGATAATGTTAAGGTTAGGGGAAGGTTAAGGTTAAAGTTAGGTTAATGTGAGGTTAAGGTTAAGGTTAGGGTAAGGTTAAGGTTAAGGTTAATGTAAGGTTAAGGTTAGCGTAATGTTAAGGTGAAGATAAGGTTAAGATTAAGGTTAAGGTTAAGGTTAGGTTAAGGGTAAAGTTAAGGTTAGGGTTCGGTTAAGGTTAAAGTTATGGTTAGGCTAAGGTTAAGGTTAGGGTTAAGATTAGGGTTAATGTTAGGGGAAGGGTAGGGTTAGGTTAATGTTAAGGTTAAGGTTAAGGTTAGGTTAAGCTGAGGGTTAGGTTATAGTTATGGTTAAGGTTAGGTTAAGGGTAAGATAAGGTAAAGGTTAGGTTAAGGTCAAGGTATGGGTTAAGGTCAAGGTTAATGTTAAGGTTATAGTTAAGGTTAATTTTAGGTTAAGGGTATAGTTAAGGTTAAGGGTTTGGTCAAGGTTAGGGTTAGGTTAGGTTAAGGTTATGTTAATGTTAAGGTCAAGGTTAATGTTAAGGTTAAGAATTTGGTCAAGGTTAGGGTTATGGTTATGGTTAAGGTTAAGGTTAAGGGGTAATATTAAGGTTAAGGTTACGGTTAGGGTTAAGGTTAGGGAAAGGTTAAGGTTAAGGTTAAGGTTACGGGTTTAGTCAAGTTAACATTAAGGTTAAGGATTTGTTCAAGGTTAGGGTTAGGTTATAGTTAAGGTTAAGGTTACAGATTCAGTAAGGTTAAGGTTAAGGTTAAGTGTAAGGGTCAATTTAAGGTTAAGTTTAAGGTTAAGTTTAAGGTTAAGGGTTTTGTCAAGGTTAGGGTTAGGTTATAGTGAAGGTTAAGGTTAAGTTAAGGGTAAAGTCAAGGTTAGGGTTAAAGTTAAGGTTAAAGATAAGGGTAACATCAAGGTTAAGGTTACGGGTCTTAAACATAACCTTCACTATAGCCTAACCTTAAACTTAAACTTAACCTGAACCTTAACCTTAACCTTAGCTTTAACTATAACCCAACCTAACCTTAACCTTAAGTATAACCTAACCCTAACCTTAATCTTACCCTTAATCTTAACCTTAACCTTAACTTTAACCTCAACCTTAACATTAACTTAACCTTAACCTTAACCTTCCAATAACCATTACCATAACCTTAACCTTAACCTTAACCTAGCATTAACCTTAACCTTAACCTAACCTTAACTTTAACTATAACCTAACCCTAACCTTACCCTAACCATAACCTTAACTATAACCTAACCCTAACCTTATCCTTACCCTTAACCTAATCTTAACCTTAACCTTGACCTTGACCTTAACCTTAACCTTAACCTTAACCTTAACCTTAACCTTCATCTTAACCTTTACCTTGACTTTAGCCTTAACCTAACCTTAACCCCTTAACCTTAAACTTAACCTTCCCATAACCATAACCTTAATCTTGAATTTACCCTTAAAGCAACTTTAACATTAACCATAACCTAACCCTAACCTTGACCAAACCTTAACCTAAACCTTAATTTAATCTTAAGCTTAACCTTAACATTAATCTTCCCCTAACCATAACCTTAACCTTAACCTTCCCATAACCATAACCTTAACCTTAACCTTGACCTTACCCTTAACCTTAACCTTAACCTTAACCTTGACCTTGACCTTAACCTTACCCTTAAACTTATCTTAACCTTAACCTAACCTTAACCTTAACTTTACAGTTAACCTTACCTTAACCATAACCTTATCTTAACCTTAACCTAACCTTAACCTTAACCTTACCCTTAACCTTATCTTAATCGTATCTTAACCATAACCTTATCTTTACCATAACCTTATCTTTACCCTTAACCTTAACCTTAACCATAACTTTAACCTTAACGCTAACCTTAACCTTCACCTTAACCTTAATGTTGACTTTACCCTTAACTTAACCTTAACGTAACCTTAACCTTAACCTTAACCTTAACCTTAACCTTCACCTTCACCTTAACCTTACCCTCTTAACCTTAACCTTAACCTTAGCCTTGAATTTACCTTAAACTTACCTTAACCCCTTAACCTTAACCTTAACTTTACCCTTAACCTTAACCAAACCCTTAACATTAACCTTAAACTTAACCTTAACCTAACCTAACCTTAACCTTAACCTTAACAATACCCTAACCCTAACTTTGACCAAACCTTACACTTAAGGTCAAGGTTAAGGTTAATTTTAACGTTAAGGTTAAGTTTAGGTTAAGGTTAAGGTTAAGGTTATGGTTGTGGGAAGGTTAAGGTTAAGTTTAAGGTTATGTTAAGGGTTTGGTCAAGATTAGGGTTAGGTTATAGTGAAGGTTAAGGTTAAGTTAAGGGTAAAGTCACTGCGTAACCCTTAACCTTAAGCTTACTCTTAAGGTTCACCTTAACCTTAAACTTGAATTTACCCTTAACCTAACCTTAAGCTTAACTATAACCTAACCCTAACCTTGAACTTAAATTTACCCTTAACCTTGACCTTAACCTTAACCTTGAACTTAACCTTAACCTAATCTTAACCTTAACCTTAACCTTAACCTTATCTTAACCTTAACCTTAACCCTTCCCAAACCCTTAACCTTAACCTTAACCATTGATCCAGATTTATGCAAGAACGCAACAGAATAAACATATAACCATAAAGACAGAGATGCAGCGGAAATAACACTTCATTTCATTAATATCAAAGAACTGAAATTTGCTTACAGACAGAATGGAAATAAAACTAGCTAGGGCGCTGATAGCTATCTCTGAGAAGAGATGTGGCAGCTACAGGCCTCTGAACTGCGTTACAATGAGGTTCGAGGGCCTATTTATTATTGAGAAACAATGGAGAACCCTAAACATCCCAAAACCTAACCCTAGGAGATGAAGCGCCAAAACTATGGGCCCCGTTTGGGTAAATTGGTGTTTCAACTTCCCAGGGACGTAACTTTGGCATACTATCTCCGTTTGACGCACATGATACATCATTAGAAAGCTCTATCCGATGACTAAAAATTTCACCACGAATATCATTCCAGAACAAAATGATATTTTCTAGAGGCATGATGCCCAAAAAACGTTGTTTAGGGCCTCAAAACAACTCCAGAAGTTCAGGACACGAAAAACTGCTAAAAATAGTAAGTTATGCCGAAACTGAAAAACTGAAAGAGATAATGGTGGTGGGCCAAGTGGAATAGGTGGGTGGCCACCAATATCCACCTAGATCATTCCTCCCCTCTTAGGAAGCAATGGTCCCCATTGCGTTAAGTTCCTCCATGAGATGAAGAAATTTCTGCTGAACTTGGTCCTTGGTGAACCACTTTCCTTGGTGCAGGAGTTGGCCAGATTTGACAACTCGATACAGTTGGATCTTCTGTTGGCGAGTGTTATTGATTTTCATGTCCATGATATAATCCATGGTGGCCTAGTCCATGCAGTCTAGGTTTAACTCTATTGGTGTGAGTTGTTTTGCAATGTGAGAGGTGTCAAGTAGAGATGGGAAGTAGGGACGAAGGTGATCCACATTGAAGACTGGGTGCAGACCAAGGAATGGAGGAATACTAAGCTCAAAGGCATTGTTCCCTACAAACTTGTGATGGTGTACGGCTCGTATCGGAGTGGGTGAAGCTTGCGGTGGGGTCCAGTGAGGCGCTACTTCTACAAATGTAGCCATACTTTGTTGCCCACCTGGAAGTTGTGTGGCACCCGATGTTGATCATGGTGCTGCTTGTACTTCGCATTGGCTCTGTCCAATATATCATGAACCTGTTTGCGAATGTGTTGAATGCACTCGATGAAGCTACTTTCTTTGTCAACTTCAGACTGGACATGAGCTGAATCGGCCTGAGCAGCTGCAAATGGCATGGCTACGTCAATGGGACATGGTGGTTGGAATCCCAAGCCCACCTGAAAGGGGCTATGGCCAATTGAACTATGGAGAGCCCTGTTATAACTATGTTGTATATAGGGGAGGCTCTCGTCCCATGTGCGTGGATGCTTTGAGTTGTACATGCGCAGAATGTGTACAATCATTCTGTTGACTACCTCTGTCTGGCCATCTGTTTGGGGATGGAAAGCTGTGGACTTGGTGAGCTTTGTGTCCAACATTGACCAGAGGCTGGACCAAAACGTGCTGAGGAACCTGCTATCTCGATCTGATATGATAGACTGTGGGATCCCAAAGTGCACCCACACTCATTCAAAGAAGAGTTTAGCAGTGGCTTCTACTGTGATATTCTTCTTACAGGCCGCCATAATGGCCATCTTCGAGAATCTGTCAAAGACCATGAAAACAAAGTCATTTCCATTCTTAGTAGAAGGCAGGCCCAACATGTAATCCATGGAGATGGATTCCCAAGGTTGACTAGGGGTAGGTAGTGGAGTATATAGGCCTTGCTTCTTGATGGTCGGTTTGGAAATGGCACAAGCAGTGCAGGATCTGATGTGCTTCTTGACATCCTTTCGAAGGTTCAGCCAATAAAAATACTTCTGTAGTATTTCTACTATTTTCTCGACGCTGAAATGCCCAGTGACTCGACTGTAGTGTGCTTACCATATCATCTTGGCACGCTCGCTTGAAGGAACACAAAGGTGTCCCAGGTGACATACAAGTGCATCTTGGAGGTAAAAATTTGGAACTTGCGTACCCACCAAGAGTGTCTTGTAAGTGTGGTCGAATTCTGGGTCACTCTCATAGAGAAGCGGCCAATCAGAAGTCTCATGCCCACAAGAGTTGAGCACGATGGTGAGCGCCACGATTGGTGGTCAGTTGAGGCAGTCTGCAACATTATTGGTGCTACCCTTCTTGTACTTGATGTTCAAATGAAACTGTTGCAGATATGTGGACCACTTCTGATGGCGATCATTCTACAACTTCCCTTGTGTCTGTATGAACTGCAGGGGCCAGTGGTCTGTGTGGATGATTGTTTCCTTCCCCAAAATGTAATGCTTTCATTGTCGACAGGCTTGCACAATGGAATACATTTCTTTTTCATAGGTAGGATACTTGCGAACTGTCTCAGACAATGTCTCACTGTGATATGCCACTAGATGTCCCTGTTGAGTAAGAACTACCCCAATAGCATAGTCAGAGGCATCTGTCTCGATCTCAAATGGTTGTTGCAAGTCTGGTAATGTGAGCACGGGGCAGAACAAAGGCAATTTTTCAATTCTGTGAACACCTTCTGTTGAGGTTCCGACCAAAATAATTTTTCTCTCGCTCCTCCTTTGGTGACTTAACTCAAGGGCCAAGTGATATGAGAGAATCCCAACACGAATCTACGGTAGAAATTAGCAAGACCGAGAAAGATGCGAAGCTATGTTATAGTGGTTGGGGTTGGCCAATCCTGAATGACTTGGATCTTGGCTGGATCCACATGCACCCCCCTTTCATCAATAATGTATCCCAGATATTGAACCTGGGTCATGCAAAACGTGCACTTCTCCAAATTGGCGCACAACTTGTGTTGCCTCAGTGTTTGGAGGACTTGTCGGATGTGGTGAAGGTGCTCTTCCCAAGTCTTGCTGAAGATCAGAATGTCATCCAAGTACACCAATACAAATGAGTTGGTGAATGGCCGCAAGATGTCATCCATCATCCTCATGAAGGTTGCGGGAGCATTCGTCAACCTGAAAGGCATGACTAGCCATTCAAAAAGGCCTTCCTTGGCTTTGAAGGCAATCTTCCACACATCAGAGGGTTCAATTGGTAACTGGTGATACCCAGACTTTAGGTCAATCTTGCTGAAATATTTTGCACCTTTGAGTTGGTCCAGAAGGTCATCAATCCATGGGATTGGGTACCTATTCCAGACAGTGATCTTGTTTAGCGCTTGATAGTCAATACAAAGTCTCCACGTCCCATCCTTATTCTGTACCAACACGATCGGGCTCCCACAGGGTGATGAACTTGGTATGATGTGACCTTTCTGCAACAGCTCCTGAATCTGCCTCTTGATTTCATCATTCTCCAGAACAGAGCACTGATAGATTGGTCTATTGGGTAGCGGTGCACCTGGGGTTAGATCAATTGGGTGCTTTACCTGACAGTGCAGAGGAACCCCTATGGGTGAGGTGAAGATGTCCCCATACTCCTCCACAACCTTATCCATTTGTTGTTGTCATGTAGAGGAGCCCTGTCTAGAGGTCGTGGCCATAGTATTCTTCTTGCCCTGGGGGCAGATCATCAGGAAAAAAAATTTCCTGGTTTGGGAAATGAGCTTACTGCATTGTTTTGCAGTAACCAAAGAGAGAGCCGCAGGAGGTGGTACCTCTGGTATCCTGTACAACTTATTTCCAAAAGTAACAATAACAGCATGAGGTCGAGACTCATACACATCATGATGATTCCACAAGTATGTTTGTCCTAATAATACATCAGAAACATCAATAGTAGCAACATCACATAATACCTCATCAGTGAAGGGCTTGATGCTATAGGGAAGCCGACACTACTGGCTGACGCGGAGATCTCGTCCTTGGTGAAGCCACCCGATGGTGTATGGATGTGGGTGAGCTGTGGTCGGCAAGCCCAACCGCTTCACGGCATCTGCTGAAATGAGGTTCTTTTGGCTCCCATTGTCAATAATGAACTGTAAAGGGGAGCCCTTTACCCACATATGGGAGTGGAAGAGACGTTCCTCCTCCTCTGGATCTTTCGGTTCCTCCTTCTGGATCTTTGTAGTCGCAACAGTGGCATTGGGCTCCGCATCAATAATCTGTTTCCCTTTTTCATTCCCCTTTTCAGGTTCTGATTTGGAGTCGGAGCATGCATCTGACTCAGAAGCCCTCATCTCGGCCACTAGCGACAGTTTGGCCCGACACTCACTTGTGTTGTGAGTGGAGCTCTTATGGAACTCACACCACTTTCCCGTGTCCTTCTTTGGCTTTTCAGTGCTGTTCTTTTCTTATGGCTTTGATGGGTTGTCTTTAGCCGCCATGCCTTGGATCTGTCCTTTGTTCTGTGGTTTGGAAGCACCTTTCCCTTGCTTTTGATTCGCAGATCCAAAGTCTCGCTTCTTCTGTTTGAATTTCTGCTCAATCTTGGCAGCATACCGGTATGCCGTACCAAGCGAGGAGATTTCAAGGAACTCCATTTCCTCCTGAATGTATCTATGTAGACAGCTGCAATACTTTAGCACCAAATGTTTCTCTGAATCTTTGATACACAACTTTGTGCGCAAGGTATGGAAGAGATTCGTCAGCTCATGCACATATTGATCCCTTTGTTGTCGCAGCGTGGTCCATTGCATGTACTTGTCCTCATAGCTCCCCACGGGATAGTAATGTTCCTTGACGGCGTCTCGGAAATAATTCCAAGTTGGTACGGCCGAGAATAGAGAGGGTTCTGTCTGGTCCTTGTTCTCACAGTAAGTTTCCCACCAGTCCTTAACATGGGGGGTAGCTTTGAGGAGTGCAAAAATAATCTTTTCCCGGTCTGAAAAGTCATGAACAGAGAAATATCCTTCTAATAGATTCAACCATCTATCTACGGCATCTATGTCTATTTGACCCTCAAATATGGGAATGTCAAAATTTACTTGTACCTTAAAAGGGGTCGCACCGCCAGAGTGGCTGCTGGATGCAGATGCGCCGTTGAAGGATCTGAGAAAATTTATCCATCATCGCGGTCCTTTGTTTTTCGAGGGCCTCCTCGAGCAATATTTTGATAGGATCTCCTGCTCCCTCATCTTTCTTTTCATCCCCCATGGGCATCCGTCGAGGTTTGCGAGGCTGATCTTGCAAGGGTTCCACCAGATCAAGCCCTAGCTCCTTATACCCCGACCTCGTTGGGGACATGCAAAGAAGGATAGAGAAAAAGCAGACCGCTCTGATACCACTGATCTGGACTTATGCAGGAACGCAACAGAATAAACATATAACCATAAATACAGAGATGCAGCGGAAATAACACTTCATTTCATTAATATCAAGGAACTGAAATTTGCTTACAGAAAGAATGGAAATAAAACTAGCTAGGGTGCTGGTAGCTATCTCTGAGAAGAGATGTGGCGGCTACAAGCCTCTGAACTGAGTTACAATGAGGCTTGAGGGCCTATTTATTATTGAGAAACAATGGAGAACCATAAACATCCAAAAACCCAACCCTAGGAGATGAAGCGCCAAAACTATGGGCCCTGTTTGGGTAAATTGGTGTTTCAACTTCTCAGGGACGTAACTTTGGCATACTATCTCCGTTTGACGCACATGATACATCATTAGAAACCTTTTTTCGAGAAATACAACTTTCGCCACAAATATAATTTCAAAACAAAATGATATTCGCTAGAGGCGTGATGCCCAAAAAACGTCGTTTAGGGCCTCAAAACGGCTCTGGAAGTTCAGCACCCGAAAAACTGCTAAAAATAGTAAGTTATGCCGAAACTGAAAAAATGAAAGAGACAATGGTGGGGGCCCAAGTGGAATAGGCGGGTGGCCACCAATATCCACCTGGATCAACTATAAACTTAATCTTAACCTGACTAAACCCGTAACCTTAACTTTAACCTTAACCTAACCTTAACCTCTTCTTAACCTTTACCTTAACCTTAACTTTGGTTAGGTAAAGTCAATGTTAAGGTTACATTAAGGGTAAAAGAAAGGTTAAGGTTATATTTAGGTTATAGTTAATGTCAAGGTTAATGTTAGGGGTTTAGTCAGGTTAAGGTTAAGGGTAAAGTCAATATTAAGTTTAGGTTAAGGTTAAGTTTAGGGTTAAGGTTCACATTAAGGTTAAGGTTAATGGTTTGGTTAAGGTTAAGGGTAAGGTTAAAGTTAATGTTAGGTTAAGGGTAAAGTTAAGGTCAAGGTTAAGGGTTTGGTCAAGCTTAGGGTTAGGTTATATTTAATGTCAAGGTTAAGGTTATGGTTAAGGCAAGGTTAAGATAAGGTTAAGGGTAAGGTTAATGTGAAGGTTAGGTTAAGGTTATAGTTGAGGTTAGGTTAAGGTTAAGGTTAGGTTAAGGGTAAAGTTAAGGTTATGGTTAGGATTAAGGTTAGGGTAAGGTTAGGGTTAGGTTAAGGTTAAGGTTAGGTAAAGGTTAAGGTTAAGGTTAAGATTAAGGTTAAGGTTAAGGGTTTGGTCAAGGATAGGGTTAGGTTATAGTTACAGTCATCGTTAAGGTTAGGTTATGGTTAAGGTTAAGGTTAAGGTTATGGCAAGGTTAAGGTTAAGGTTAATGTTAATTTAAGGTTTGGTCAAGGCTAGGGTTAGGTTATAATTAAGTTGAAGGTTAAGGTTAAGGTTATGGTTTTAGTCGGTTTAAGGTTAAGGTTAAGGTTAAATTTAGGTTAAGGGTAAAGTCAAGGTTAAGGTTAGGGTGAAGTTAAGGGTAGGATAAGGTTAAGGTTAGGTTAAGGTCAAGGTCAAGGTTGAAGTTGAGGTTAAGGTTAAGGTCAACATTAAGGGTAAAGTTAAGGTCAAGGTTAGGGTTAGGTTATAGTTAAGGTTAAGGTTAGTATAAGGGTAAATTCAAGGTTAAGGTTAGGTTAAGGTTAAGGTTTTGTTAATGTTAAGGTTAAGGTTATGGTAAGGTTAATTTTAAGGTTAAGGTTAATTTAAGGTTAAGGTTAAGGTTAAAGTTATGGTTAAGGTTAAGGTAATGGTAAGGTTAACCTTAACCTTAACCTGACCAAACCTTATCCATAACCTTAACTTTACCCTAACCTAACCTTAACCTTGACTTTACCTTAAGCTAACCTTAACCTTAACTTTACCCTTAACCATAACCTTAACCTTAACCATACTAAACCAGTAACCTTAAACTTAACCTTAAATTTTCCCTTAACCTTCACCTTACCCTTAACCTTGACCTTAACCTTAACGTTATCTTAACCTTAACCTAACCTTAACCTTAACCTTAACCCAAACCCAACTATAACTTTACCCTTAACCTACCTTAAACTTAACCTTGAACTTGACCTTGACCTTGACCTCAACCTTACCCTTAACCTTAACCTGACTAGACTCATAACCCTTAACCTTAACCTTACCCTTAACCTTCACCTTAAC
Organism: Pinus albicaulis; assembly: GCA_034641835.2. Lineage (NCBI taxonomy): Eukaryota > Viridiplantae > Streptophyta > Pinopsida > Pinales > Pinaceae > Pinus > Pinus albicaulis. The sequence continues at coordinate 392,936,121 of CM076581.1, forward strand.
TATAACCTTGATTTTACCCTTAACCTAACCTTAACCTTAACTATAACATAACCCTAACCTTGACCTTAAATTTACCCTTAACCTTGACCTTAACCTTAACCTTGTCCTTGACCTTGAACTTAACCTAAACTTAACCTTAACCTTAACCTTAACCTTATCTTACCCTTAAGCTAACCTTAACCTTAACTATAACCTAACCTTAACTATAACCTTAACCTTAACTTTAACCTAACCTTAACCTTTCCCTCACCTTAACTCTAACCTTACCATTAACTTTACCCTTAACCTAACCTTAACCTTAACTTAACCTTAACTTAACATAACCTTAACCTTAACCTTAACCTAACTAAACCGGTAACATTAACCTTGAGCATACCTTAACCTTGACCTTATCCTAACCTAACCTTAACCTTAACCTTAAAATTCACCTTAAATTTACCCTTAACCTTGACCTTAACCTTAGCCTTAACTTTACCCTTAACCTAACCCTAACCTTGACCAAACCCTTAACATTAAACTTAACCTTAACCTTTACCTAACCTTAACCTTAACCTAACCTTGACCTTGACCTTAACTATAACCTAACCCTAACCTTAACCAAATCTTAACCTTAACCTTAACTTAACCTTAACCTTAACTTTACCCTTAACCTAACCTTAACCATAACCTTAACCTTAACGTTACCCTTAACCTTACCCTTAACCTTAACCTTGACTTTGCGCTTAACATTAACTATAACCTAACTTTAACCTCAACCATAACCATAACCTAACCTTAACCTTGACCTTAACCTAACCCTAACCTTAACCAAACCTTAACCTAAACTTAACCTAACCTTAACCTTAACCTTAGCCTTGACCTTAACCTAACCTTAAGAGTTTGGGAAGGTTAAAGTTAAGGTTAAGGGTAAGGTTAAGGTTAATGTTTAGGTTAAGTTAAGGTTAAGGTCAAGTTTTAGGATAATGTTAAGGTTAAGGTTAAGGGTTTGGTTAATGTTAAGGATATGTTAAGGGTTAAGTCAAGGTTAAGGTTAGGTTAAGGGTAAATTTAAGGTTAGAGTTATGTTAACGTTAATTTTAAGGTTAGGGTTAAGGTTAAGGGTAAATTTAAGGTAAGGGTAAGGTCAACCTTAACCTTAACCTTAACGTGACTAAACCTTAACCTAACCTTAACCTTGACTTTACCTTAACCTAACCTTAACTTTACCTAAGGTTAGGGTTAAGGTTAGGGGAAGGTTAGGTTAAGGTTAACCTTAACCTTGACCTTAAACTTAACTATAACCTAACACTAACCTTGACCAAACCCTTAACCTTAACCTTGACCAGAACCTAACCCTAACCTTAACCTAACTTTTACCAAACCCGTAACGTTAACCTTAACCTTAACCTAACCTTAACCTGACTAAATGCTTAAGGTAAGGTTAAGGGTAAAGTTAAGGTTAAGGTTAATGTTAAAGTTAGGTTAAGGTAAGGTTAAGGTTAGGTTAAGGTTAAGATAAGGTTAGGGTAAGTTTAGGGTAAAGGTTCAAGTTAAGGTTAAGGTTAACGGTTTGGTCAACGTTAGGGTTAGGTTATAGTTAAGGTCAAAGTAAGGTTAAGGTTAAGGTTAAGGTTATGTTAAGGGTAAAGTCAAGGTTAAGATTAGGTTAAGGTTAAGATAAGGTTAAGGTTAAGGTTAAGGTTAAGATTAGGTTAAGGTTAATGTTAAGGTTAATATTAAGGGTAAAGTTAAGGTTAGGGTTAGGTTAAGGTTAAGGTTAAAGTTAGGTTAAGGGTTAGGTTAGGTTAGGTTAAAGTTAGGGTTAGGCTAGGTTAAGGTTAAGATCCATAATCGTAAACTTCACCCTTAACCTTAACCTTCCCCTAACTGTAACCTTAACCTTAATCTTAACCTTAACCCTAATGTTAACCTTGACCTAACATCAACCTTGAATTTATCCTTAACATTAACCTTAACCTAACTAAACCTGTAACCTTTACCTTAACCTTGACCTTAAATATAGCCTAAACCTAACCTTAACCTTAACCTTGAGCTTACCAAGGTTAGGGTTAGGTTACAGTTAAGGTCAAGGTTAGGTTAAGGTTAAGGTTAGGTAAAGGTTAAGATTAGGTTAAATTTAAGGTATGGTTAAGGGTGAAGGTTAAGTTTAAGGTCAAGGTTAAGGTTAAGGTTATGGTAAGGTTAAGGTTAATTTTATTGGAAGGTTAAGGTTAAGGTTAAGGTTAATGGGTTAAGGTTAAGGTTAAGGGTAAGGTCAAGGTTAAGGTTATGGTTATGGAAAGGTTAAGGTTAAGGTTATGCTTGACCAAATCTTAACCTTAACCTTCACTTTACCCTTAACCTAACCTTAACCTTAACCTTAACCTTGGATAAGGTTAGGTTAAGGTTACGGTTAGGTTAAGAGTTTCATCAAAGTCAAGGTTAAGGCTAGGTTAAGGGTAAGGTTATGGGTAAAGTTAAGCTTAAGGTTAGGGTAAGGTTAGGATAAAGTTAAGGTTAAGTTTAGGTTAAGGTTAAGGTTAAGGTTAGGAGAAGGTTATGGTTAAATTTAGGTTAATGTAAGGTTAAGGTGACAGGTTTAGTCAGGTTAAGGTTAAGGTTAAGGTTGGGGTAAGGTTAAGGTTAAGTTTAAGGTTAAGGTTAGGTTAAGGGTAAAGTTAAGGTTAGGGTTAGGTTAAGGTTAATTTTAAGGTTAGATTGAGGGTAAAGTTAAGGTTAGGTTTATGTTAATCTTAAGGTTAAGGTTATGGTTAGGCTAAGGTTAAGGTTAAGGTTAAGGTTAGGTTAAGGTTACGGTTAGGTTAAGGTTAAGATTAAGTTAAGGTTAAGGTTTGGTCAAGGCTAGGGATAGGTTATAGTTAAGGTCAAGGTTAAGGTTAGGTTAGGGGTAAAGTCAAGGTTAAGGTTAAGGGTTTGATCAATTTTAGGGTTAAGCTAAGGTTAAGGTTAGATTAGGCTAAGGTCAAGGTTTAGGTTAGGTTAAGGTTACGAGTTTATTCAGGTTAAGGTTAATGTCAAGGTTAAGGGTTTGATTAAGGTTAAGGTTAAGGTTAAGGTTAAGGTTAGGTTAATTTAAGGTTAAGGTTAAGGTTAAGGTTAGGTTAAGGGAAAATTTAAGGTTAAGGGTAAAGTTAAGGTTAAGGTTAGGTTTAAGGTTAGGGGAAGGTTAAGGTTAGGTTAAGGTTAAGGTTAAGGTTAGGGGAAAGTTCAGGTTAGGTTAAGGTTAGGTTAAGGTGAGGGTTTGGTTATAGTTAAGGTTAAGGTTAGGTTCAGGGTAAGATAAGGTTAAGGTTAAGGTTATAGTTAGGTTAAGGTCAACTTCAAGGTTAAGGTTAAGGTTATTCCAAGGTTAAGGGTAAAGTTAAGGTTAAGGGTTTTGTCATGTTAAGGTTAAGGCTAAGGTTAAGGTTAAGGGTAAGGTTAAGGTTAAGGTTAAGGGTTTGGTGAAGGTTAGGGCAAGGTTAAGATTAAGGTTAAGGATTTGGTTAAAGTTAGGTTAAGGTTAAGCTTAAGCTTAAGGGTTTCGTCAAGGTTAGGGTTAGGGGTAAGGTTACGTTAAGGTTAGGGTTAAGGTTAGGGGAAGGTTAAGGTTAAATTTAGGTTAAGGCAAGGTTAAGGTTAACGTTACGGGTTTAGTCAGGTTAAGGTTAAGGTTAAGGGTTTGGTCAAGGTTAGGGTTAGGTTATAGTTAAGAATAAGTTTAGGTTAAGGTTAAAGTTAAGGCTAAGGTTAAGATTCAAGGTTAGGGTTAGGTTATAGTTAAGGTTAAGGTTAAGGTTAAAGTTAGGGTTAAGGTTACGGCTAAGGTTAAGGTTAAGAATTTGGTCAAGGTTAGGGTAAAGGTTCAGGTTAAGGTTAAGGTTAAGAATTTGGTCAAGGCTAGGGTTAAGGTTAAGGTTAAGGTTAAGGTTAAGGGGGTAAGGTTAAGGTTAAGGTTAAGTTTAAGGTTAAGGTTAAGGGAAGGTTAAGCTTAAGGTTAAGGTTAAGGTTAACTTTTTTGTCAAGGTTAGGGTTAGGTTATAATTAAGGCTAAGGTTAAGGTTAATTTTACGGGTTTAGTGAGGTTAAGATTAAGGTTAAGGGTTTGATCAAGGTTAAGGTTACAGGTTTAGTAAGGTTAAGAGTAAGGGAAAGGTTAAGGTCAAATTTAAGGGTTTGAACCTTTACCCTAACCTTAACCTTAACCTTAACCAAAGCCTTAACCTTAACCTTAACTTTAACCTTAACCTTCACCTTAACCTAAACCTAACCTTAACCTTAACCTTAACCTTGCCATCACCATAACCTTAACCTTAAACTAACCTTAACCTTACCCTTAACCTTAACCTAACCCTAACCTTAACTATAACCTAACCCTAACCTTACCCTAACCATAAACTTAACTATAATCTAACCCTAACCTTAACCTTACCCTTTACCTAACATTAACCTTGACCTTGACCTTGACCTTAACCTTAACCTTAACCTTGACCTTAACATTAACTTTAACTATAACATAACCTAACCTTGACCTTAACTATTACCTAAACCTAACCATGACCAAACCGTTAACCTTAACCTAACATTAACCTTAAGCTTAAGCTTAACCTTCCCTTAACCATAACCTTAACCTTGACATTAACCATCACCTTAACCTTTACCTTGACTTTACCCTTAACCTAACCTTAACCCATTAACCTTAACCTTAACCTTCCCATAACCTTAACCTTGACTTTTCCCTTAGCCTAACCTTAAAATTAACCATAACCTAACCCTAACCTTCACTAAACCTTAACCTTAACCTTAACCTTAACTTAAACTTAACCTTAACATTAACCTTCCCCTAACCTTAACCTTAACCTTAACCTTCCCCTAACCATAACCTTAACCTTAACGTTCCCATAACTATAACCTTAACCTTAACCTTGACCTTACTCTTGACCTTTTGCTTAACCTTAAACTTGACCTTGACCTTAACCTTACCCTTAAACTTATCTTAACCTTAACCTAACCTTAACCTTAACTTTACACTTAACATTACCTTAACCATAACCTTAACCTAACCTTAACCTTAACGTTTCACTTAACCTTACCTTAACCTTACCTTAGAAATAACCTTAACCTTAACCTTGAATTTACCCTTAACGTAAGCTTAACCATAACCTTATCTTTACCTTAACCTTAACCTTAACCTTACTTAACCTTAACCATAACTTTAACCTTAACCTTAACTTTAACCTTCACCTTAACCTTACCCCCTTAACCTTAACCTTGACTTTAAATTAACCTAACCTTAACCTTAACCTTACCCTAAATCTTAACCTTAACCAAACCCTTAACATTAACCTTAACTTAACCTTAACCTTAACCTTAACCTTAGCCTTAACCTAACCTTAACCTTAACCTTAAATATATCCTAACCCTAACCTTGACCAAACCTTACCCTTAAGGTCAAGCTTAAGGTTAGGTTAAGGTTAAGGTTATGCTTATGGGATGGTTAAGGGTTTGGTCAAGGTGAGGGTTAGGTTATAGTGAAGGTAAAGGTTAAGTTAAGTGTAAAGTCAAGGCGTAACCCTTAACCTTAATCTTAACCTTAACCTTCACCTACACCTTAGGTCAAGGTTAAGGTTACGGTTAAGGCTAAGGCTAAGGTTAAGCTTAAGTTTACGGTTAAGGTTAAGGTTAATGGGTTAAGGTTAAGCTTAAGGTTAATGGGTTAGATTTAAGGTTAAGGTTAAGGGTAAGGTCAAGGTTAGGGTTAAGGTTATGGCTATGGGAAGGTTAAGGTTAAGGTTAATTTTACATTAAGGTTAAGGTTAGGTAAAGGTTACGGGTTTAGTTAGGTTAATGTTAAGGTTAAGGTTAAGGTTAAGTGAACCTTAGCCCTTAACCTTACCCTAACCTTATCCTAACCTTAACCTTAAGTTTACCCTTAACCTAACCTTAACCTTAACTTTACCCATAACCTTAACCTAACTCGAACCTTGACGAAACCCTTAACCTTAACCTTAACCTGACTAAACCTGTAACCTTAACCTAACTAAACCCGTAACCTTAACCTTACCCTTAACCTTCACCTTAACCTTAAATATAATCTAACCCTAACCTTAACCATATTATCACTCAGTAATTTCTCCAGGTTCAAAATAAATAGTCTGAGGTAAACAAAAACAAACTTTAGGTACAAAATCTAGCCAATCTGTACCCAGAGAGGGCTCTCTCTGTAAAATTTAGCTTTGTTTTCGAAGATATCGGGCTAGTTATAAAGTCCAAGAGTTTTGTTTGAATTTGGGTGGTGGAATTCAATAGATGAGGGAAAGATTGAGTAGTTTAGTCCATTGGTCTAATGAAGTCAAAAATGATAACTTAACTGGATTAAGTCTCTTAACAAAAGATGGTTTCACAGGGCAAGGTAATCAAACAGAGAAGAATTATAGATCTTAAAGTGAATGGGATGAACTCAAATGGATGAAAGGAAATTAAGAATCTTTCAAAACATTCAAAAGAGGGAAATGGAGTGATTATTAGTAAATAGCAACGAAGTATTCTTCACTAAATAATCAAAATGCTTAAACTAGAAAAACAGGAGCAATTAAGAATTCACTGTTTAAACCAGTTTAGAAGAAAACATTTAGAACAATAATGATTAAAATTATATTACACTTAAGAAATTTTTGATTTACTCCTTTTCATTAATCATTCAGAAATGAAACACATATGATATAGTAAACAAATATAAAGACTTCAACAAATAAGAGATAGATGACTTATTGATCCGTAGTCTGACACATGAATCCTGTAAAAAGTCTTTCGCATCAATTCCACATCCAGCTAGCTTCACAAAATTTCTCCAACAGCACTTTATTAAAAATATTCAATGTTACAGCAAAGTCTAAAAAATCCACCCCAAAATACTTCCAAGAGTGAAGTATTTATACAAATTCTAAACTAAAATATCTTGAAAAAATATCAAGATTAGTTCACAAATCTCTCCAACTATTTTACATAAATAGCACTTAAGTAAAGGATAATCAAACTAATGCATCTATTTGGCACTATTTTTTATGGATAGGTGATTAAAAAGAGGATAATTCAAATTTGATCCAACTCTTAGTTGATGATGAGGCATCCGAGTCACTAACTGCTTCCTTTCTTTGTGCATTCTGCTCCAACAATTCTGCAAACTTGGGGTCCAATGATATCATTTTATTTCTCAGTGAGTAATAGATATGTCAAAAATGAAAGAGGTTATTGTGTATTAATATGTTGGTGAGATAAACCTCTTTAATTTTCCTAAAATTCCTCTCCAGCTGGGCACAATAGTCTTTGTAAAAATATGTGTAAAACAAAGTTTTACAGAGTCTGAAAAATAGGCTGTAAAGATGTGCATGTATCTATGATTATGAAATCACTGTGAAAAACGTGAGATAGGTTTGTGTAGATGGCTCTCTTAGGAACAAAAACCTCCTTCATTTTTGTATGATGTATTTCTGATTGGCCACAATATTCTTTGCAAAATGATGACTTAACAGGAATTTTATGCAAAACGTGCTTTCCAACATTGTTTAATATTTCCAAAACCATAATAGCTGTTAGAAAAGTGAGAGATGTTGTTGTAGATGGTCCTCTTAAGAACATAAAAATACTTCAGTTTTGAAAAATTCATCTTGGATTGAACACAATTGTTTCTGCAAAACAATGACTAAAGCTTGAAATTTCTGCAAAAATGTTCCTTCTTGTTGTGTTTTTCATCTTTTCACCTTTTTGTTCTTTTAACTGTTTTACTTTCACTTTAGATAAATTTCAATGTTGGTGAAAGTATTTTCATATTTTTTTACCATTTTACTACCTTTGTAATTACTTTTACTGTTTACCTTTGACTGCTCTGTAACTTCTTTTTAACTTTTCACTCTGACTTTTACCTGATACACTTTAACCATTGATACTCTTTAACTATTATGCTCTTTAACCTATGTTTATCCTTTTATCCTCCTTTATCATGACTTACTATAGTACATAATGAAAAATTAAAGGATAATTTTACAAAATTTCAAACATTTCTTTCCACCATTTAGCTTCTGGTATTCTGGTTCTTTGCAGCGGTAAAAAGTTCGAAGAGGATTTTCACTGAGAACAAGGTTTTTAATTTAGAAATCCCTATCTACTAGAGGCAGATAGTATAAATCTCTATGAGGGTCATTCAGGGGTGTGACATTCAAAGCCACAGGAATTTTCATTTCTGGTTCTTGTGGATTCAGAAATGAATTCAAGGTTTTTTATGAAAAAACAGGCACAATCATAGGAATATGAATATAATTGCAGTTCCGGGGATTTGAGGAATGAAATGAAGATCAATTTTGAGCTCTGCTTTAGTTTCTCGTGCGGAATTCAAAACAAAAAATAGGATTTTATAGAGTTTGATAGGAATTGAGGTAAATACATGTTTTCTGGGAAGTGAACAGTAATTGAAACAGGTATTAACTATGGCAGCTGAATTCTGAATGCTCGGCTTCAATTTTCCTCGACAAGGTAGCAATTGATGGTGTTTGACAGTTGGTTTTGAAATTTCTGCATGAGACTCTAGTCATTACATAGAATAATGAAAATGACATGGGCACATTTGTATTATTCACAAAGTCAAAAGGTTGGTGGGTTTTTAATTTTTTAATGGATGACGTCAGCAGGTACGTAGGCTTCGTCAGGGGAGGCAGGAGGTAAGAAGTTTCCATCGCACCACTTTTGGGGAGGAGTGGTTTTGAGCGGAGGGCGAGCGATTCCATATGATGCATGATGCGTGGCACTGTACGATCTAGAAAACCGCTTGGCCATCGTGCATTATCGTTCAGACGTGGATGGCTAGCGATATGAGTAATAACCGTAGATCTGAGAGGAGTTGATCGGACGGTCCTCAGGAAAGGAAGATCGCAGAAATATAACAGGGTGGGCGCAATGTGATTTAATATATTTAATCATATCGAGGGAAATTCTATTGCTGGGACAGGTTATTAATTAATCATGAGGATTAATTGATCCCTTTTATATGGCGGGAGGACACGCTTGTCGATTAATCAAAAATTTAACTAATCAATCATAATTCACAAATTAATATGGTTATTTTTCAACCAAATGGGGTGGGATATTAATTATTTGATAATTTTATTAAAATAATACGCGAAAAGGGTGAATTTGATATGGGGATTTAAATAATAAAATTAAAAATTAATATGAAAAAATGAATAGAAGCGCTAAGTAAAAAACATTGGTTTAATGTATTTAACTTATGCTTGCATGAATAGGTTTTCGTGAAATATTGTATGATTTCTCTAGGTAAAATGGGATTTTACTTAGGAAAATATTTCTTAGAGGTGAATGAATGTTATGATGAATTATTTTAAGAACTTAGGTTTCTCCATTTATTGGGCCGAGGGTCTGGTCCCTCCAAATGTCAAGGAAATGCCTTGAGCCTCTCTAATCTTTAAATACCTTAGTACTTAGGGGAAATTTATGAAATTTTTAGAGAAAAATGAGAAGGCAAGTTAATAATCTGACTTTTCTTTGCTTGAAATTTTTCCAGTGTATTGTCTGCCTTTGCACTTGTGATGAAAGTAAAATATTTAACACATCAAGAGTCATCATCCATCACATGTAATTCTGCAACAACATCTACTTACCCTACCTACTTTACCCTACCATTTTTTCTTCTTTATTAGGGTGCAAGTAAACTGGCAAACCCTTATTACACTTTTTCTTTTACATATGGAAATCTATCTAATTCTAACCTTATTACATCCAAGGGCTCATATTGAAGTATTGAACTCATTTTATTTACTCTACCTATCTACTTATCTGCCAAGATTAAACAGTTTGGTCAGATTTTATTCTCTATCTCTAAAGCATAAAATTGAAAGATGAACTAGCCAAGCTTAAACTGTTTGACTGTTCATAAATTGTGGCATAAAATTCAAGTTGCACACAATTTTATTTATTAGAAAAGAGAAAAAAGTAGTGGCATTTATACTTGCACACTTTCCTTGGCCTTTCTTTTGGTGGGGTTCATGTTCTTTTACTTTTTTGGCCATTTTTATTCTTTTCACCCTTTGATTTTTCTTTTAGGGTATACCCTCTTTACATTTTTCAAATTTTTTGAATTTTTGATAATATGGAAAAACTTTGCAACAAGAAAAGGTATGAACATATTACATAGTCCATCAAGTCAATCATGAAATATGACACATATTGGTATAGGAGTCTAACAGACCAAACCCTTAACCTTAACCTTAACTTTAACCTTAACCTTCCCCTAACCTTAACCCTAACCTTAACCTTAACTTTACCCTTAGCCTAGCCTTAACCTTAACTTTATCCTTAACCTAATCTTAACCTTAACCTAACCTTAACCTTACCCTTAACCATGAACTTAAAATTAAATTAACCTAACCTTAACCTTAACTATATCCTAACCCTAACCTTGACCAAACCCTTAACCTTAACCTTATCTTAACCTTAACCTAACCTTAAACTTAACCTTAATCTAACTATAACCTTACCCTTAACCTTGACCTTAACTATAACCTAGCCCTAACCTTGACCAAACCCTTAACATTAACCTTAACGTTAACCTAACCTTAACCTAACTGTAACCTTAACCTAACCCTTAACCTTAACCTTAACCTTAACCTTACCCTTAACCTTCACCTTAAACTTAACCTTAAACTTAACTATAACTTAACCTTCCCCTAACCTTAACCCTAACCTTAACCTTAACTTTACCATGAACTCAACCTTAACCTAACCCTTACCCTTAACCTAATATTAACCTTAAGCTAACTTTAACCTTACCCTTAACCTTGACCCTAACCTTAACTTAACCTAACCTTAACCTTAACCTTAACTATATCCTAACCCTAACCTTGACCAAACCCTTAACCTTAACCTTATCTTAACCTTAACCTAACCTTAACCTTAACCTTAACCTAATTATAACCTTACCCTTAACCTTAGCCTTGAATTTAACTATAACCTAACCCTAACCTTTACCAAACCCTTAACGTTAACCTTAACCTAACCCTAACATTGACCAAACGCTTAACATTAACCTTAACCTTAATTTAATCTTAACCTTAACCTAACCATAACTTTAACCTAACCTTAACCTTAACTTTACCTTGACCTTGACTTTACCCTTAACCTTAACCTAACCTTAACCTTGACTTTACCCTTAACGTAACCTTAACCTTGAATTTAACCTTAACCTTGACCTTACCCAAACCTTAACCTTGACTTTACCCTTAACGTTACCTTAACCTTCACTATAACCTAACCCTAATCGTTACCAAACCCTTAACCTTAACTTGACTAAACACGTAACCTTAACCTTAACCTTATCGTTAACCTTCACCTTAAACTTAAATTTACCCTTTACCTAACCTTGACCTTGACGTTGACCTTAACCTTAACCTTACCCTTACCCTTACCCTTACCCTTAACTTTACCCTTAACTTAACCCTACCCTTAACCTTAGCCTTAACCTTATCTTAACCTTAACTATAACCTAACCCTAAGCTTGACCAAACCTTAACCTTAACCTTAACTTTACCCTTAACCTAACCTTAACCTTAACCTTGGATAGGGTTACATTAAGGTTAAGGTTAGGTTAAGGGTTTCGTCAAGGTTAAGGTTAAGGTTAGGTTAAGGATAAGGTTATGGATAAAGTTAAGGTTAAGGTTAGGGTAAGGTTAGGTTAAGGTTAAGGTTAAGGTTAAGGTTAGGGGAAGGTTATGGTTAAAGTTAGGTTAATGTAAGGTTAAGGTTGCAGGTTTCAGGTTAAGGTTAAGGTTAAGGTTAAGGTTAAGGTTAGGGTTAGGTTAAGGTTAAGTTTAAGGTTAGGTTGAGGGTAAAGTTAACGTTAGGGTTAGGTTAGGGTTAAGGTTGAGGTTATGGTTAGGCTAAGGTTAAGGTTAAGGTTAAGGTTAGGTTAAGGTTACGGTTAGGATAAGGTTAAGATTAAGTTAAGGTTAAGGTTAAGGTTTGGTCAAGGTTAGGGGTATGTTATAGTTAAGGTCAAGGTTAAGGTTAGGTTAACGGTAAAGTCAAGGTTAAGGTTAAGGTTTTGATCAATTTTAGGGTTAGGTTAAGCTTAATGTTAAGGTTAGGTTAGGATAAGGTCAAGGTTTAGATTAGGTTAAGGTTACAAGTTTATTCAGGTTAAGGTTAAAGTCAAGGTTAAGGGTTTATTCAGGTAAAGGTTACGTTAAGGTTAGGTTAAGGTTACGAGTTTATTCAGGTTAAGGTTAGGTTAAGTTAAGGTTAAGGTTCAGTTAAGGTTAGGTTAAGGGTAAAGTTAAGGTTAAGGTTAGGGTTAAGGTTAGGGGAAGGTTAAGGTTAGGTTAAGGTTAAGGTTAGGGTTAGGGTTAAGGTTAGGGGAAGGTTTAGGTTAGGTTAAGGTTAAGGTGAGGGTTAGGTTATAGATAAGGTTAAGGTTAGGTTAAGGGTAAGATAAGGTTAAGGTTAAGGTTAGGTTAAGGACAACGTCAAGGTTAAGGTTAAGGTTAAGGCCAAGGTTAAGGGTAGAGTTAAGGTTAAAGGTTTAGTCATGTTAAAGTTAAGGCTAAGGTTAAGGTTAAGGTGAAGGTTAAGGGTAAGGTTAATGTTAAGGTTAAGGGTTTGGTTAAGGTTAGGGTAAGTTTAAGGTTAATGTTAAGGGTTTGGTTAAGGTTGGGTTAAGGTTAAGGCTAAGGTTAAGGGTTTAGTCAAGCTTAAGGTTAGGGGTAAGGTTACGGTAAGGTTAGGGGAAGGTTAAGGTTAAAGTTAGGTTAAGGCAAGGTTAAGGTTAAGGTAAGGTTAAGGTTAACGTTACGGGTTTAGTCAGGTTAAGGTTAAGGTTAAGGGTTTGGTCAAGGTTAGGGTTAGGATATAGTTAAGGTTAAGGTTAGGTGAAGGGTAAAGTTAAGGTTAAGGTTAAGAGTCAAGGTTAGGGTTAGGTTATAGTTAAGGTTTAGGTTAGGGTTAAGGTTAAGGTTAAGGCTAAGAATTTGGTCAAGGTTAGGGTAAAGGTTCAGGTTAAGCTTAAGGTTAAGAATTTGGTCAAGGTTAAGGTTATGGTTAAGGTTAAGGTTAAGGTTAAGGTTAAGGGGGTAAGGTTAAGTTAAAGGTTAGGGGAAGGTTAAGCTTAAGGTTAAGGTTAAGGTTAACTTTTTGGTCAAGGTTAGGGTTAGGTTATAGTTAGGGCTAAGGTTAAGGTTAATTTTACAGGTTTAGTGAGGTTAAGGTTGGTTAAGGGTTTGTTAAAGGTTAAGTTCAAGGGTTTGGTCAAGGTTAGGGGTAGGTTATAGTTAATTTTAAGGTTAATTTTATGGGTTTAGTAAGGTTAAGGTTAAGGGAAACGCTAAGGTTAAATTTAATGGTTTGAACCTTTACCCTAACCTTAACCTTAACCTTGACCAAACCCTTAACCTTAACCTTAAGCTTAACCTTAACCTAACCTTAACCTTAATCATAACCTTTTCATAACCATAACCTTAACCTTAACCTAACCTTAACCTTACCCTTAACCTTGGCCTAACCCTAACCTTACCCTAACCATAACCATAACTATAACCTAACCCTAACCTTAACCTTACCCTTAACCTAACATTAACCTTGACCTTGACCTTGACCTTCACCTTAACCTTAACCTTGACCTTAACTATTACCTAACCCTAACCTTGACCAAACCCTTAACCTTAACTTTAACTTTAACCTTAACCTAATGTTAACCTTAACCTTAAGCTTAACCTTCCTATAACCATAACCCTAACCTTAACCTTAACCATCACCTTAACCTTTACCTTGACTTTAACCTTAACCTAACCTTAACCCCTTAACCTTAACCTTCCCATAACCATAATCTTAACCTTGACTTTTCCCTTAACCTAACCTTAAAATTAACCATAACCTAACCCTAACCTTCACTAAACCTTAAACTTAACCTTAACTTAAACTTAACCTTAACCTCAACCTTTCCCTAACCTTAACATTAACCTTAACCTTCCCCTAACCATAACCTTAACCTTAACGTTCCCATAACTATAGCCTTAACCTTAACCTTGACCTTACCCTTGACCTTACCCTTAACCTTAACCTTGACCTTGACCTTAACCATACCCTTAAACTTATCTTAACCTTAACCTTACCTTAACCTTAACTTTACACTTAACATTACCTTAACCTTACCTTAACCTTAACCTTTCCCTTAACCTTAACTTTACACTTAACATTACCTTAACCTTACCTTAACCTTAACCTTTCCATTAACCTTACGTTAAAATTACCTTAACAATAACCTTAACCTTTCCCTTAACCTTACGTTAAACTTACCTTAACAATAACCTTAACCTTAACCTTATCCTAACCTTAACCTTGAGTTTACTCTTAACTTAAGATTAACCATAACCTAATATTTACCCTTAACCTTAACTTTAACCTTACTTAACCTTAACCATAACCTTAACCTTAACTTAACTATAACCTTAACCTTAACCTAACCTTAACCTTAAATTAACCTTAACCTTAACATTAACTTTAACCTTCACCTTAACCTTACCCCCTTAACCTTAACCTTAACCTTAAACTTGACTTTACCTTAACCTAACCTTAACCCCTTAACCTTAACCTTACCCTTAAACAAAACCTTAACATTAACTTTAACTTAACCTTAACCTTAACCTTAGCCTTAACCTAACCTTAACCTTAACCTTAACTATAACCTGACCCTAACATTGAACAAAAATTACCCTTAAGGTCAAGCTTAAGGTTAGGTTAAGGTTAAGGTTATGGTTATGGGAAGGTGAAGGTTAAGGTTAGGTTAAAGATTTGGTCAAGGTGAGGGTTAGGTTATAGTGAAGGTTAAGGTTAAAGTTAAGTTAAGTGTAAATTCAAGGCATAACCCTTAACCTTAACCTTACCCTTAACCTTCACCTTAAACTTAGGTGAAGGTTAAGGTATTTGTTAAGGCTAAGGCTAAGGTTAAGCTTATGTTTAAGGTTAAGGTTAAGGTTAAGGTTAATGGGGTAAGGTTAAGTTTAAGGTTAATGGGTTAAGGTTAAGGTTAAGGGTAAGGGTAAGGTCAAGGTTAAGGTTAAGGTTATGGTTATGGGAAGGTTAAGGTTAAGGCTAAGTTTACATTAAGGTTAATAGGGTAAGGTTAAGTTTAAGGTTAATGGGTTAAGGTTAAGGTTAAGGTTAAGGGTAAGGTCAAGGTTAAGGTTAAGGTTATGGTTATGGGAAGGTTAAGGTTAAGGCTAAGTTTACATTAAGGTTAAGGTTAGGTAAAGGTTACAGGTTTAGTCAGGTTAAGGTTAAGGTTAAGTGAACCTTAACCCTTAACCTTACCCAACCTTACCCTAAACTTAACCTTAACCTTAACCTAGCCTTAACCTTAAATTTACCCTTAACCTAACCTTAACCTTAACTTTACCCATAACCTTAACCTAACCCAAACCTTTACCAAACCCTTAAACTTAACCTGACTAAACCCGTAACCTTAACCTTACCCTTAACCTTCACATTATCCTTAACTATAACCTAACCCTAACCTTGACCAAACCCATAACCTTAACCTTAAATTTAACCTTAGCGTTCCCCTAACCTTAACCCTAACCTTAACCTTAACTTTACCCTTAGCATAGCCTTAACCTTAACTACAAGTACTGCAGCGAAAGTACATCAAGAAACATACTCGAAGTAAACTGAAATCTGTCGAAGACCACTCTTTCATCCAAAGAGTACAGAAGGTGAATGCATATACATTAAAACAGAATGGGCCTTGAGCCCCCCTTCCTACTCTATTTTAATGTTTTATTTAGTGTTTCATCTACCTCCCCCACCCCTCTTTCAGCTATAAAAATCATGAAGAAACTCATTGAAAAGGTTGTTGATTGGATATCTGTGAACTGTAAGTTGTTTCTCTTGAGACATAGTTCTCTGTGTAAAGTTGTAAGATAGGCTGAGGAATATGTTTTGAGATTGAATATCAAGTTGTTGGTAATGTTGTACATGACTGGTGTTGCTCTTTAATATGACAAGCACATTTCTTTGGATCCTGATTTAAAGAAGCGGTGATGTTTATCTATCTTTGTCCTTGTTTTCCTTTGTAGTTCATCATATTTCATTTCTTCTGGCATGCATGAAAAATATGATTTAGGATATACCCTCGCATGGTACCCTAAGCTTCTGCTCTCCCTGCCTTTAATTTTCTCTCCTATATGTGTTATCTGAGCACTGATTCACGTTAATTTAACCAGTGTAGTGGCTTATATTTACTGCTAGATGATGTATGAATTAATGAATCTGTTCTTAGATGTTCTTTTTAGGATCTAATTGAATGAATAGGGATACTGGGAGTTTAGCACTCTGTCTTTGTCTCACTAGGATCCTTTTCAATTAATTGAACCTTTCTAAGTTCCCTTAAGCTAGATACCAAAGCATTGAGATTTCAGTGTCTCTCTCTGATCTCAGGTTTTCACCTTTGTGCTTAAATGCTTTATGTTTCCTTATTCGAAGAGCTAACCTTTTAGGTTCTAGATCACAGGTTGTCCAATGGCATGTCTTGTCCCTGGATTTGATTCCTGAAGGGTCACCTTTGAGGTTTCCTTGATTTCACCTTCTTTCTTTCCATTTCATGCCACATTATCATCTTTAAGATCCAATGCTTTAGATGACTAGCCTAATTGAAAACCTGCATATTGAATAGCAAGTAAACCCTTTCCTGACTCCATTTCCCAATGGTCTTGAGTGTTCTTTGAAATCATCCCTCCTTTTCCTAAAATCCTCTTTGCACATCCTTGCCTCACATTGAACCCTTCATTTCCGATTCCCAACAACAAAAAAAACAATCAATCAAACAAACTCGTGCCTACAACTAGCCTAATATCTTAAAACAGAGCTTAAAGGACATAAAACCTTAGCCTATATAGAGAGATCCCTCTCTGGACCTTGGAGGGCTAGATCCTAAGGTCTAAAAGTGGTTATGATGTTGTCTCATCTTTTGGTATTGCCAATCTTGCCAAAACATGGGAACCTCAACATAATGGTGACTCCGCTGGGGAATTTCTGAGTATTTTCCACCTTACTACATCACAAGAGCCTCAGAAATCCAGCAATATCTGGTTAGGTTGGAAGTGAAACAATTCCACTTGCAATTCACTTTCTACACCACTTATTGTGTTTCTCCCACACTCTTAGACAGAGTCCGGAAAAGGCCAGATAGCCTCTAGATCTCACTTTCTTTCAGAGGTGAAATACCTGGTAAAATCCCTCCCAATCCATCTCTAGTTAGAGTTTGTTGTGTTTTGAGGATATCCTTGAAAAGGGACATTACATAAGCACTGTGGTGGACAGTGTACCTCCTAGATATATTCTAGACCTTCCACCTAGTGACTCCATAGTTCCTTAAGGATCAAAGACTCCACTGGTGATCAGTAGGCCTATCGATTATCTTGGTTCACATACGACTCCACTGGGAGACCAGAGTCCACACCAACATCAGCCATAATAGAAGTAACAAGTAGGGTTAAGCTGCTTTGTTGGAAAACAACATTCTGGCTTCAAGAAACATTCACACAAGAGCGTACCCTAACCCAAAACCATCTGAAATAGTTGACAACCCCGAGAGAATTCTCAGGAAATCCCCTATACTTAAAGGACCAACTATTTCTAGACACATCCATAGAGCTAACTCTGCACCAGAAGACTTTACATCTCTATTAGACCTTCATCTTGACCTAGACCTACCAAGCAGATTGCCAAGAACTAGGTCATTTAGTGTTCCAGATCAGCTAGACCTTGAGTTTCTCGGTTCACCATCTCATATTGGTCAACACATTAGGGATAGAGAGACCCATCCATTTACACCTCCCGATATTAATTTCATTCAAAACTTGGGGCTCTGCCACCCTAAATCTGCTCAACAGACTTTTTCTAGTCCTAGTATCCCTGTCATCCACATACCAGCTGCTCAAGCCAACCCTTTACCACCTCAGAACATCACCATGGAATCCTGGTATGCACCTCTGATGTTACTCCAGCCTCTAGTGCCCTTACCCAATGATTATCAATCAAATATCCCACACTTCACTGCAAAAGAGTCTACCACAGCTCAAGATCATGTAGACATGATGGAAGATTCTTTTGACTACATGGAGATAGATGATGATACGGTCAAAATGAGAATATTTTCCCAGAGCTTAGGAGGTGATGTGAAGAAATGTTTTAAGGGCCTACCTCCTAATAGCATCTAAGATCTACCCTCCTTATATCAGACCTTCATAAATAAATGGGAAGTTAAGGCCAACCCTCTCCAAATCTTAGCAGAATACAAGAACCTGAAAATAAATGCAGGAGAGTGTCCATGACTACTATAAAATGTTTAAAATCATTTATAATGCTTTTCCTCCACATATGAAACCTCCCCAACGTATGGCTTTATTGAAATACCCTGAAGGCTTTGATGCCGACATGGCCTACCAACTTAGGGAGAGAGATTACAACACATTGGAAGACATGCAAAAAGGAGGAGTTAGTGTAGAGGCTAACTTGATTGAGAAGAAGGAAAGAATGAGGGTTGAGAAAAGGGTGACATATAGAGATGACAATGTAGCTTCCACGTCTGACCCCAATTGTGACCATCTATCTAAAAACATGAAAAAGCTACAGCAAATGATGGAGAAAATGGTTGTCACAGTTAGTAATCAGAACAGAAACCAAAATCATAACCAGAACCAGAAATTTAGAAGGAAAAATACCACTCCCAACAGCCAAAGAGACTCGGACCAACAAGTCATACCCCCTTTTCAAGAGAACTTCCTTGATGAAGATGATGGGATTATAGAAGAGTCTAAGGAAAACATGATAAATATGTTTGAGACAGACAACTAAATCCACAACTGTTCCATAGAAAAAGATCAGCCCTCACCCTCATATTGGGATGAGGAAAGATTAGAATCTGAGGATTAAAGACTTGGATTTGAAAATTCCATCATGCAGGTCAGAGAACAGTATGAACTTAGGAGAAAAAAGAGCTTAGACAATTCCAAAACCAAATCTTCTGAGATTGCCATTAATAAAAGGCCTGAGAAAACTTCTAAAGTAACTGCTAAAAGTAACAAATCAGCAACTGAGAGTTCTGGGAAGAACAAAGAAAGAGACTGTTAGCGCTCGAAACTACCTTAGGCTGAAATAAGGTAAATCTCAAGGCAACATCAAACCAAGCTCAGCCTCGTAGCTAGCCCTACGAGGACAGGAGAGGGATCTCTCCGGGTCTATCTTGGAAAAAGGTTTTCAAAAGGGGCTAAGATGACTTATAATGGATACTAATCTTAGGCTAGTAAATAGATAGGAAGGTTTGTTTTAAATTTTTGGGTTTTCGTTGGAAAAATGGGAAAAAGAATTTTGGGCTCGGGGATGAGGCCAGATCTTTGCAGAATTCGAGTTGGGGCAAGGTAGGCAGTAGTCTTGATGCCTTTTGATTATGTGTATGGATGGATCAGAATGATGAGGAGCTTAAGAGGGCAAGGGAGAACAAGGATCCTCTCCAAACTGGCGAAAACATATAAAACTAAACAAATTTAAAGGCAGAGCACTGGAATCAATGGATTCTACCTCATTTACTCATTCATTTAGTTTCAGAAGCAAAATAAGGGAATGGCATACATTAAAAATTAAAGAACTTACAAATAACTGAGAGAACACACCATCAAAACTGAAAGCCACAAGAATCCCAACAGGTGCTGTAAAACCTCTGATCTTTCCTTAGCCAAAATGCAGAAAATATGTACAATAGTGTGCCAAAATTTTCCCAAGAGTCCAACCCTGAAAGTGTCTCAGAAAATACAATAAATAGACAATTCTAACCCCTTCCCATGCCTCTAGGGGTCGAATTCCTCCTTCTAGGAGCAGTTTCAACCAATTCTAAACAAGGAGCTAAAATCTAGGCAGCCAAACAACTTGCCTCTAAAAGGAAGGAAACTGATTCATTCACTTGATTTTCACTTTTTGTGAGTGAATCATCTAGAACAAGTAAATACATGCCAATTATTAAATTACATCAATCTGGGTCAAAAATTACATCAAGAGGTGAAACTAGTCCAAACTGGCCGAATTTTTGAGCTGGAAGGTGAAAAATAGACTAATTTCCTCTATGTGTCGCGCGACAAAGCTCTATGCACCGTGCACCTTTGGACCTACTTTTGGAGATCTTCCTGGATTCAAAATCAAGCTCATGATATCTTTTTGGAAAGCCCTGGATGTCTGCTATCCAACCCAAGTGGAATTTTTCAATTTGGAGCTCATTTTCCCCTCCAAAACTTCATTCTCCCAAAAGTACTTCCTGATGGTGCAAAAGGTGGCAGAAAGGTTATTTTCATGGTGTTTTTGGCCCTTTTGATCATCTAGAACTTGATGAAATGCTTCAGCCATTTCTGAGCATGCATAAATTACCATGAAAAATCCAAAAATACAAATTTTTCCTCTAGAAAGTGTCCCAATCATAAGCGCGCGTCGTGACGCACTACGCGTTGGGTTGAAAAACCTGTTTTGAGACCAAAATTTTCAAAAATGATAAAAAATTCTCCAAATTTGCTAAAATTTGGAGCGAATATCCCCCATCATGCCTCATTCTCAGCCAATGAAGCCTCAACCAAAATCCGGAGTGGATCAGGCCTCTTTCACCGTTTTAGTGCTCTGCTCAACCTTCTCTTCAAGATCTTCATTTTTGCTTTGCAGACGTGCATGCGGGTCCAATAATTACCTTTCATGTGACGGAGCATGTCTTTGTCTCTATTGGCCTTTGCCAACAACTTCTCCAGATGAATGTTAACATGCATGAGTTCGGTCTCTCGCTCAATTGGTGTCATGTCACCAGGTATTTTTCGGGCCAATTGTCGATCTTCACGGATTCTTCGTAGCTCTACAAGTGTGTGTTGATCCTCTAGCTGTTTGTTCCGTTGCTCCAAGTACTTTATCACCCACTGTGCTCTCTGCAAATTCTCTGTCAAAGTACCAATTTTCGCTTTCTGCTCCTGAATGACCTCCCTCAGTTTCGAGCTAAGAGAGCTCGCATCAATATCGATGAGTATAAAATCAGTGTCTTGCCCTCCTGAAGGGCCCTCATCGTGCATAGGCCTCTTGCCTTTGTCCTGAACCTGTACCTATGCTGATTTCGAAGGTGAGACCCCTTCCACCCCGGGTGGAGATAGTACTCGCGCTGCTGATGAAGTCAACGAGACCCCTTCCACCTCGGGTGGAGATAGTACTCGTCGTGTAGCTGCAAATAAGGCTTTGTGGCCTCGCTGATATGTCACATACATTGGAGCACTGATATGCTTAGTCTCAGGAATATCAAGCTGGTGTGAAGGCTCTCCCTCATCATGAACTACCTCGGGAGGTGGCTTTGGCGCTGCAAAGAAGTCACGGGAGATGAACTCATCCCATACGATGCCCTGCTGTGTGAGTTGATGTACCACCATGATTTTGATCAGCACGTAATGATATATACTGTTATACTGCTGTGCTGGGGCCTTCTTCTGTACAATAAATGTCATCCACTCTATGTTACGGTACATGAAGTATGGAATGCTCATCATACGTACCCTCGTGAAATGCAACAACAAACGGATATGGTACGCATAGAGGCGCGAGAATCTACCCTCAAAACTGAAATATCGAATGATCAATCTCATCAATGGTGCATACTCATCCCTCAGAAATCAGAATGGAAATACCCTGCTCAGCTGCCTCATATATCCAGGTCTGATATAGGGCTCATAATAGGATTTGTCTAGCTGCTGTCGTTTTTTCCATTCCTCTCCTATGTTTGGTATTCCAGTGGCATGAGCAATGGTCTCTGGTGACAAAATGAATTTTACTCCGGAAAGGTTTACACGGCCATCATGTAAATGTAGAACAAATAGGCGAGCTAGCTCATGATGATGCTGAGTTTGGGAAATCATCTCACAGTATTGGAAACATGACTGATGCTGAAAATAATCTATTGCAAGTGAGCAAGCCTGCAATTGAACCAAAGAAGTAGGCTCCTCCCTGACATGCCTACCACTTTTGCCACTTTTTTGAGACCTTTGTGGCACATTAGCCTCTGCTGTGGAATCACTGTCATACCCCTGCACATAAACTGAATCCGTCTCTGACATGATGCTAAAAGTATGACAAATATATATTGATATGGTAATGATGAAAACAAGAGTTCAGTGTATGCCAAATGTGTCACATATGTAATACAGTGCTATGGGAAAAACTACAGTGATAAAGTACTGTCAAGTGTGGGGACAGCCATTGTTTGAGGGGTTTAGGGATATGGTCAATTTGCAAGTGATATGGGAAAATAGTGATAGTGAGGATTTTTGGGAATGGTAATATGTGAAATGACAAAATGTAAATGAAATCTAAGGCATAATCTTTGAATATTGTGGCAATCAAAATTTTTTCAATGGAGGGAAGGGATAACAGGTGATAGATTTAGGGTTTTACCACATGGGAATAAAGGAAATGAATGATGTGAAACAGTGGCATAAAAATGGGACTGTGGTATAATAACAGTGATCTCAGCAGTGAGGGAAATGATATAATGACAGCAGTGATAAAAGCATACACAACAATGGCATAAGAGTGTTTTGATAAATGCAGGTTTTGACACCAATTTCAAATGACCAACATCACTTCTCAAACCCTATGGAGTGAATTTTTAAATGAATATAGGGTTTAACTTTCACCATAAAAAACACTTGTTTTCTCCACCTTTAAAACACCATAGCATATCCATGAATCATTAAGCAAGCTTGGATAACTTACTTGAAGGCAAATGAGGCGATTTGATACGAATTTGGGTGAAGGAGTGTGATTATCCGACCTTAGGGCTCTATGCGTCGTGCGCATGCCCAATGCGCCGCGCACACTCTATGCATCGCGCGCATGTAAAATTACACTGCCCACTGATGCCCAGTGCGTCGCACGCACTCTATGCGCCGCGCGCTGCTTGTATTCGCCGCGCGCACTATCAATACACTATCTCGGCTTCAAAACGAAATTTTCGCCCTTCAACCCTTCAATTCAATCTTTTCTCTTGAAAACTTGTGAATGTAATTTGACAAATGGGTTCAAATGATTTATATAGCTTTGAAAAAATCACACAAGAGTTTGATTTCATTTTTATTTCCTCCACAACCCACTTTGTAATGTTTTTTATTTTGGCACTTTATCATTTCTTTGAACTTCTGTCTTTTGGCTTTTTGCACTGATTTTCTGAGTTTTGGACTGATGAAATGATTTGATTTTTGCAGGGATTTTGGCATTTGGACTTTGGCAAAGATCAGAGGTTGCATTTGAAATTTTTATGGTGGGAAAAATACCTGATTATTACAAAAAATGAATTTGACAGTTTCTAGTTCAAAACAGAGTTTTGAACTAGAAATGTTCTCAAATGTGTTTGATGATGAAAATTTGAATTAAGAACCTTTTCGAAACCATCCTCATGGCCTGCGGGCATTTATTAAATATATCAAAACACTGAAACCCTAGACTCTAGGACTAAAAGACTCTTGTTGACGAAAATAATCATTTATGACCATGAATGACGCGACCTGAAATTCGATGATTTTTGAGGATTTTTAATTAGCCCAGTAGGTACAAGCATGAGAGAATACAAGAATACCAAACCCTATCGTCAGTCAATGGCATGCCCCTAGCGAAATGCAACGAAGTGAAGTGAGCGAGACACCTAAAAATGATATGCAAAAAGAGAAATGATCTCTGATAGAGGGCTGTAAGGACCGACTCTAACAGAGACAACCAAAATATTAAAAAAAAAAGTCAACCGACTAGCAGCACTAGCACTGCAGTTAGTGCTCCTGATAAAACAGTCCCCAACACTGTACACAGTGAGAATTAGCCTACTGATTCAACCACTAAGGTAGTGGCTAACAAAACATAGTCGAGTATCACAAAGAGTCAGTCCATCTTTAATTTGGAGAATGATATTGATAAAATTAAAATATTTGTACAACCCTTTGAGTTGGCCACTTAGGATGTATATAAAGGCCAAATTTTAAAAGCATTAAATCTAGGGGAAAAAAGTGACACTGTCAATCTGAGTGATGATCAACTAGCCCTTCAGTTTGGTCCAAAGATAGAAGGGAAGTTTCAGGAAGGGGTAGTAACTCCTTTTTATATCAGTCTCAATATCCATGACAAGATCCTTCACAATGCAATGCATGACTCTGGGGCCTCACACAACTTAATTCCCAATGTAGTTATGGAGCGGTTAGGCCTAGAGATAACCCGTCCTTATAAAGACCTATATTCATTTGATTCTAGTAGGGTAAAGTGTCTTGGCCTAATCAAAGACCTGTGTGTGAGATTGACCCAGATTCCAGCAAAATGTATGGTTATGGATGTTATAGTGGCAGATGTGCCACCTAAGTACGGCATGTTGCTATCAAGGTCATGGGGAGCCAAGCTGCAAGGTACAATGCAGATGGATGGGGAATATGCCACAATCCTTGTTTTTAGCCAGCTTAGGAGACTGTATAGAGAGGCACAAATGAAATTCTTGGTCAGCAGCCCTGAAAAGTCTGAAAATTTTCCTTTGTACTCTATACACACAGATCTAGACTCCTTTATCCTTTGCAATGATGAATCCTTAGAAGAGCCAGAGCTAGAAAACAGAGATACAAAAAATAGGGAAGAGCCCATAGTTTTCAACATAATGGCCGCTCTAGACTTAAAGGAAAACGAAGATGAAACCTGTGGAAAGTACACTGAAAATGAAACTCCCAAGGAAACAAGCAACATGATGCAAATAGCTAACGAGTCAACTCTCTGAACTCCATTCGCATTGTGAAGGGAAAAACCCTCCACACCTCGAAACAAACCCTCCATTATAGCATAATCATGAAACTAATGCTGGTAAAGAAATCAACGATAAACCTGAGAAAGAACCTTTGTGGGAAATGAATTTCGATGGGTCCTGTACTAGAAAAATTGCAGAAGCAGGAGTGTGGGTACATAACACAGAGAGTGACTATGCAAAGATTCATGCCTTCAATCTGAACTTCAAATGTACAAATAATATCACAGAGTATGAGGCTCTTATCCTATTCTTGAATATATTAAAAAAAATAGGAGCTCGTAGGATAAATGTGCATGGAGACTCTGAGTTAATCATCAAACAAGTGAATGGTGAATACACAGCAAAACACCCTAGGCTGAGAACATATAGGAATGACGCTATGGATTATTGAAGACCTTTGTGGAATATGAACTAGTGTTTATTCCTAGGAGTTGGAATGTAATTGCGAATGGATTAGCATGTATATATAGTTCGTATCACAAGCCTCCCAGTTACCAAAAAATCATCATTCAGATGAAATTCAGACCTGCAGTACCTGATAATGAGAAATATTGGCAGGTTTTTAAAGGAGATAAGTAGATTGAGGATTTCCTGATAGGGAGGAACGAGTTTGAATTTTCTGATTCAGACTCTAAGTCCAATGATAACTGCCTAAGTGAAGAGCCCTCAGAAGAGGAAGAACCACCCTATAACATAGAAATAAACACTTTAAACGAACAAATTGGAAATCCAACCGAAGAATGTAAAAATGCAGATAATTAGGAAATAGAGGTGCTACAGGCAAAGGATAAGAACATACCCCGAGGTCTGGCACCTTTAGAGGACCTTTTTGACTTTGATGATGTAGCAAAAAATCCCACCATAGAACACGCAGACTCATACGTTGAGTAATGAAACATAGGCACTGAAGACAAGCCTAATATGGTTAAGTTGGCTAAGTCCTTACCCGCATACATGAAAAAGAAATATATTGACTTATTCAAGGAATTCATTGATGTGTTTTCCTGGAGCTACGAGGACTTGAAGGCCTATGACACAAACATCATACAGCACAAAATACATTTGAAAGAAAATCAAAAACCCTTCAGATAGAAACTTCATAGGATAAACCCAAAACAATTGCCTGCAGTAGAAAAAGAAATAAAGAAGATGTACGAAGCAGGAATAATAGTTCATGTGAGGTTCTCTAATTGGGTCATAAACCTTGTAGCTATGAGAAAGAAAACATGTGAGATCAGGCTGTGCATGGATTTCAGGAACCTTAACAGAGCCTCACTTAAGGACAATTATCCCTTACCAAAGATGGAACATATCCTGCAAAGGGTAGTTGGCTCAAGGCGGATCTCCCTGTTATATGGTTTTTCAGGTTACAACCAAGTTCTATCACTCCCAGAAGATCAACTCAAAACAGCTTTTACCACTCCATGGGGCACTTTTATGTATGTAAAAATTCCTTTTGGACTGATGAACGCTGGTGAAACCTTCCAACGAGCGATGGACATCACTTTTTTAGATGAAATTGGGCACTTCATTGTCATATATCTGGATGACATAACAGTATACTCCAAGACTGATGAGGAGGACCCAAAACATCTGAGAAGAGTGTTTGAAAAATTTAGAAGGTTCGGTCTGTCATTGAATCCTAAAAAGACTGTATTTGGGATGCAAGAAGGTAAGCTTCTCAGCCACATTATATTTTATAAGGGAATTAGGATATACCCACAAAGAGTTGAGGGAATACTACAAATCACACACCCGAGAAATATTAAAGATTTATAGTCCTTCATTGGGAAAATTAAATTCCTAAGGAGGTTTATTCCCAACTTAGCTGAACACCTCAGAAATATGACTAATATGCTGAAAAAATGTGTGGCGGTTAAGTGGATTGTTGAGGCTAAAAAATATTTTGAATCAGTTAAACTTGCACACACCTAGGCTCCTGTCCTAATCAGCCTTGATTTCTCAAAGGATTTCCTAATCTTTTCATTTTCCTCCGAGCATACAGTGGTTGTAGTTCTGTTGTAGAAAAATTCAGAGGGAATGGAACAACCCATTGCTTTCTTCGGCAAAGCTCCGAGGGATGCACCCTTGAAATATAATATAATGGAAAAACAGGCCTATGCTTGGTAAAGGACTTGAAAGACTTTAGGGTGTACATACTACATTCCCACACCATAGCCTACGTGCCAAAGATAGTGGTGAAAGACATTCTCTCCCAAGACCCAGATGGGAAGAGGGGAAAATGTATTGCCATGATTTTAGAGTATGACTTGGAAATAAAACCCACAAAACTGATCAAAGGTCAAGGCTTAGCTCAACAAATGGCTGAATCAAATTTACAAGCCCTTGACATAAACATGGTAGATGTCTTAGATGAGCAGGAAGGATTGCCTGACCCTACTGTTGAGGAGAAATTTCAAAACTCTCCCTGGTATTCTGACATCCTGTATGTGCTCACAAACCTCAATGCCCCTCCTGAACTATCAAAAACTAAGGCCATATTCCTAAAGCTAAAAGCCAAAAACTACTGCATACTGAATGAATTTTTATACTGGAAAAATGCAAATGGTCTATTGCTTAAATGTTTGCCTGAAACTAAAGTAGACAAGATTAAACAGGATTTCCATGCAGGAGAGTGTGGAGGCCACTTGAACTGGAAAGCCACTGCTAACAAAATACTCAGAGCTGGCTATTATTGGCCTACACTTTTAAATGACATCCATAAGATGATAATTGCCTACCATAAATGCCAACTTTTTGAAGGCAAAAGAAAGCTCCTCCCTCTACCTTTACAACCCATCACTGTTGAAGGTCCCTTTATGCAATGGGGCCTAGATTTCATAGGAGAAATACACCATGTTTCTTCTTCGTAACACAAGTGAATCCTAACAGCCACAGACTACTTCACAAAGTGGATAGAGGCCATACCTTCTAGGAATTCCACAGATTATGTTATCATTAAGTTCATAGAATACCACATCCTCTCTCGGTTTGGTTGCCCAAAAAAAATAATAACTGATAATGCTGCTGCTTTTGGATCCAAGAATATGATTGATTTTTTTCATAGGTATCAAATAGCACTCAGTCATTCAACTGCTTATTACCCACAAGGTAATGGGTTAGTTGAATCATCAAACAAGAGCTTGGTGAACATTATCAAAAAACTGCTTGAAGAGAACAAGAAGTACTAGAACAACAAGTTAGTGCATGCTTTATGGGCTAACAGACTTACAATAAAGAAATCCATTGGCATGTCACCTTACCAGCTTGTCTATGGAACAGAAGTAGTGTTTCCTACTAGCCTTGGGGTACCAGTGATTAAACTTGTCCAAGAGATTCAGACAGAAGAATACAGTATGGTGAGGAGGATAAACCAAAAAAATCATCTTTAGAAAACAAGGGAAGAGGTTTATAACAGAGCCCTAAAGATATAGGAAAATCTAAAGAATTTGTTCGATAAGAGGACCAAGGCCTCAGATTTCAAAATAGAAGACAAATTTATGAAGTGGGACTCCAGAAGAGAAGACAAAGGAAAACACAGAAATTTTTACAGTTTTTGGCAGGGTCCATACATCATCCAGGCCACTATTGGTCCAAATGTATTTTTTCTACAAGAGCTAGATGGTACAGATTTGTTTGGGGGTCCTATCAATGGTAGGATGCTCAAACATTACTACTGCTGATTTCCAATTTCTAGTTTCTATTTCCATTTTAAATACCATTGTCGTGTTATGTTTTCAAGAAAAAGAGAAAATTATTCAAAAAAATGATAAGAGAGGTTCAGACATGCTCAAAATATGAGCCTCCGAAGTGGAAAGATTGGCTCTAACATGATTAAAATCCGAGCCAAAAGAAGTGAAGAATCAGCTCTAACAAGCCCAAAACCAGAGACGAAATGAAGAAGAAAGTGACTCTAACAAGCTCAAAACTTTAGTCACAAAGAAAATAAGGATGCTTCAAAGTTTCAGATTTCAACCCTTCAAGATTTTGTTTTCAAATCTCTGTAATTTCAGTCCATGTGCAACTGTCTTTATGCCTTGGACCCACAGCAAACTAAACTATCTAATCCTATTTTGACTGTTTTTAAATTTCTATTGTAGAATGTAGAGAAGAAACCTACTGGATAGTTTAATCCCAGCAGATATTAGATTAGGTAGAGAAACATGTGAGGCCTACAATTTAATCTGGTCCCATGGAGTGATAAAGATAGAATTAGATTAGTGTGTTCCCGTTTTCAATTAAAAATGATGAAGAAAGTCTGCAAATTCAAATGCACCTTGAAGAAAAATGTTAGGACTGTAGGATGGGTAGGTAGATTGTTTGGGGAATGTGTTCTGCTGATTAATGTCCATCATGTTTGTAACAACTGAAATCAAAGAAGGAAATATGGCTAAAGGATCAGGCATCTGGACTACTCCAAAGATTTATTTTCTGAATTCTTGAATCCTTCAAGAAGAAGCCATCCCCATGTAGAGCCATTGTTAGCCACCTATGAAATTTTTGTCAAAGAAAACAGGTGGCTAAATTATTTTATGAGCCTTCAAGAGATACATTTCCCATGAAAATATCTCATCCTTGAAGCCTCTATGTGTCCATCACCTTTAGAAATATCCTCACTGTTGTTTCCACCCAAAAAGCCTCACTAAATGTAAAAGATTGTGCTCAGAAAGGCCTTCATTTGCCCCTTGTATTCCCGTCGAATGTCCCATTTAAACCCTTTTTCCCTTTGTCAAAGTCTCCCTTTTTACCCCCAAATCCCTTCGTAAAACCTCGACATCATCTCCAAGCCCCATTAAGCCTTGCAAACACCCCTTTTTTGGCTTAATAACCCCTTTTCCTCTCTACCGTTACCCCTTTTTGGCCTTAAATGCATTGAAAATAGACCAAAAAGCCCATTTTATACTATACGCGGGTTAGCCCCTTCGGCCCAGCCCCGAAACCACTTCCCCACGTTACCCAGCACCAAGACCAGGAGCCAAAGCATAAGGCGCTCATCGCAATTGGGTAAGCAGTTAGGAGCACATTCCTGTGTTAAAATAAAACTCTGATGCTATGACGCTTCTGTTCTATGGGTCTCGGGAGTATTTTTCTTCATCATCGATCTTACTAAGATCTGACGGTCCGCACAACCTCGCTCCAATCGCAATCGCAATTCTCAGGTGGTGCAAACCCTCTTCTCTTTTCAATTTCAATCCTCTTGTGCAATCTCCATCGCTGATCTCACATAAAATCCAACGGTCACAGGCCAATCGCTCCATCGCCCATCGGAGTGTTGACCCTCCCATCGCTTTCCCCCGATTAGATCACAGCCTTCGATCTCCTCCTGAGATCTGACGGTCCTATTTGAATCACCATCTACCCACACCTGAGTCCCACCGTATTAAACCATTCCATATGTTTCATCGCATTTTCATCTGCTTCCTTTGTATTTCATTCAAAGGTCAAATTTAAAATGTTGCATTAAAATTTGTTGCATTCTTCCAAATTTTCACCAGACCATTTTCCCATTGTTTCGCTGCATTTTTCACCATTATCCTGCATTTTTCAACCATTTTCCATTCACATTCACTATTTTCACCATGTTGTGCTGTCATTATCACAAGTCCTCCACTGCATCCGACCCCATGCATGGATCTCTTAACATGTTTATGTGTTTTGCAGGATTACGGGCGGTAAAAACTGCCATTGCTCACAGTCGCTATTATAGTGGTACAGAGCACAGAGAAAGTTGGGTTCAAAGCCTGATATTACAGAGAAGAGCCTGAGAAGGTGCTTATAGTGCAATTTTCATTAAAGGATAGAATTCAACTCTGCAAAACCCCTCTAGCGCCACTAAAGCTCACATTTCACGGACAGAGACAGTCATGAAGCGGCAAAGAGTATCAGTGCAGAGTTAAGGAGTTTTAATGCACATTATTGAATATGTTAAGCCTTAATTCAATATTTTAAATGCAAGGTATCAAATTGAAGGCCTCAAAAAATCACACAAAATGCCTAATGAGGCCTAACGCGCAGAAAACAATATCATCAAGGTTTCACATCAGCAGAAGTTTCCTCCCGAGAAAGGCCACAGTACTTATACTATCTTAATATACATTGTGTCCATAAGAATATTTCCTCCCTGACAACAGTCCTAATTCTAGCCAGAACACATTTGTTACACAGTATTCCAGACTTGAAGTAGTTTATCTGCCTTTTGTTTATTCACCAGAGTACTACAAGTACTACAGTGAAAGTACATCAAGAAACATACTCCGAGTAAATTGCAATCTGTCGAAGACCACTCTTTCATCCAAAGAGTACAGAAGTTGAATGCATAGACATTAAAATAGAATGGGCCTCGAGCCCCCCTTCCTACTATGTTTTAATGTTTCATTTAGTGTTTCATCTACCTCCCCCGCCCCTCTTTCAGCTATAAAACTCATGAAGAAACTCATTGAAAAGGTTGTTGATCGGATATCTGTTAACTGTAAGTTGTTTCTCTTGAGACATGTTTCTCTGTGTAAAGTTGTAAGATAGGCTGAGGAAGATGTTTTCAGACTGAATATCAAGCTATTGGTAATGTTGTACATGACTGGTGTTTCTCTTTAATATGACAAGCACATTTCTTTGGATCCTAATTTAAAGCAGTGGTGATGTTTTTCTATCTTTGCCCTTGTTTTCCTTTGTAGTTCATCACATTTCATTTCTTCTGGCACACATCAAAAATTTGGTTTAGGATATACCCTCGCATGGTACCCTAAGCTTCTGCTCTCCCTGCCTTTAATGTTCTCTGCTATATGTGTTATCTAAACATCGATTCAAGTTAATTTAACCAGTGTAGTGGCTTATATTTACTGCTAGTTGATGTATGAATTAATGAATCGATTCTTAGATGTTCTTTTTAGGCTCTAATTGAATGAATCAGGATATTGATAGTTTTGCACTCTGTCTCTGTCTCACTAGGATCCTTTTAAATTAATTGAACTTTTCTAAGTTCCCTTAAGCTAGATACCAAAGCATTGAGAGTTCAAAGTCTCTCTCTGATCTCAGGTTTTCACCTTTGTGCTTAAATCCTTTATGTTTCCTTGTCCGAAGAGTTAACCTTTTAGGTTCTGGATCACAGGTTTTCTAATGGCATGTCCTATCCCTGGATCTGATTCCTGAAGGGTCACCTTGGAGGTTTCCTTGCTTTCACCTTCTTTCTTGCCATTTCATGCCACACTATCATCTTTAAGATCCAATGCTTTAGATGACTAGCCCAACTGAAAAGCTGCATATTGAATAGCAAGTAAACCCTTTCCTGACTCCATTTCCCAATGGTATCGAGTTTTCTTTGAAATCATCCCTCCTTTTCCTAAAATCCTCTTTGCACATCCTTGCCTCACATTGAACCCTTCCTTTCTGATTCCCAACAACCAAACAAACAATCAATCAAACACACTCGTGCCTACAACTAGCCTAATATCTTAACACAGAGCTTAAAGGACATAAAACCTTAGCCTATATAGAGAGATCCCTCTTTGGACCTAGGAGGGCTAGATCCTGAGGTCTGAAAGCGGTTCTGATGTTGTCTCATCTTTTGGTATTTCCAATATTGCCAAAATATGGTAACCCCAACATAACCCTTAACATTAACCTTAACCTTAACTTAACCTTAACCTAACCTTAACTTTAACCTTAACTATAACCTAACCCTAACCTTGACCAAACCTTACCCTTAAGGTCAAGGTTAAGGTTAAGGTTAGGATAAGGGTTTGGTCAAGGTTAGGGTTAGATTATAGTGAAGGTTAAGGTTAAGTTAAGTGTAAATTCAAGGCGTAACCCTTAACCTAACCTTAACCTTAACTATAACCTACCCCTAACCTTGACCTTAACTTTACCCTTAACCTTGACCTTAACATTAACCTTAGACTTGACCTTGACCTTAACCTAACCTTAACCTTAACCTTAACCTTCCCAAACCCTTAACCTTAAACTAAACCTTAACCTTAAACTTAACCTTAACCTGACTAAACCCGTAACCTTAACCCTAACCTTAACCTAACCTTAACCTTATCTTAACCTTCACCTTAACCTTAACCTTAACCTTAACTTTGGTTAGGTAAAGTCAAGGTTAAGGTTACTTTAAGGCTAAATTCAAGGTTAAGGTTAGGGTTAGGTTATATTTAAGGTCAAGGTTAAGGTTAAGGTTACCTAACCTTAACCTAACCTTAATCTTGACCTTAACTATAACCTAACCCTAACCTTGACCAAATCCTCAACTTTCACTTTAACCTTAACCTTATCTATAACCTAACCCTAAAGTTGACCTTAACCATAACCTTGACCTTAAATATAACCTAACCCTAACCTTGACCTTAACCTTAACTCAACCTTAACCTTAACCTTCGCATAACCATAACCTTAACCTTGAAATTACCCTTAATCTAATCTTAACCTTAACCTAACCTTAACTTTAACATTTCCCTAACCTTAAGGGATAAGCTAACCCTAAACTTGACCAAATCCTTAACCTTAACCTTAACCTTAACCTTAACCTTAACCTTGGCTTTACCCTTAACCTTAACCTTGACCTTGACTTTTACCTTAACCTAACCTTATCTTACACTTAACCTAACCTTAACCTTAACTCTAACCTAACCCTAACATTGACCAAAAGCTTAACCTTAACGTTAACACTTAACCTTAACCTTGAACAAACCCTTACCTTAACCTAACTTTAACCTTAACCTTCCCCTAACCTTAACCTTACTAAACACCTAACCTTAACCTTAACTTTACCCTTAACCTTGACCTTACCCTTAACCTTCACCTTGAACAAACCCTTAAACTGACTAAACCCGTAACCTAAGGATAAAATTAAGGTTAAGGTTAGGGTTAATTTTAAGGTTAAAGTTAGCTTAAGGTTAACCTTGACCTTGACCTTAACCTTAACCTTAACATTGACCTTAACTACAACCTAACTTTAACCTTACCTTTAACCATAACCTTAACTTTACCCTTAACCTAACCGTAACCTTAACCTTAACCATAACCTTAACCTTAACCTTGACCTTAACCTTAACCTTACCCATAATCTTCACACTTAACCTTAACCTAACCCTAACCTTGACCAAACCCTTAACCTTAACCTTAACCTGACTAAACCCTTAACCTTGACCTACCGTAACCTTAACCTTACCTTAACCTAACTTAACCTTGACCTTAACCTTAACCTTAATCATAACCTTGACCTTAACCTTAACCATACCTTAACCATAACCATAACCTTAACCTTAACCTAACCTTACCCTAACCCTAACCTAAACTTTACCCTTAACGTCACCTTAACCTTGACCTTAAGGTTAGGATTAGGTTAAGGGTAAATTTAGGGTTAAGGTTAGGTTAAGGTTAAGGTTAAGGTTAGGTTAAGGGTAAGGTTAAGGTTAAGGTTAAGGTTCAGGTCAAGGTTAGGGTTAGGTTAAGGTTAAGGGTTAAATTTAAGGGTAAGGTTAAGGTTAAGGTTAGGGTAGGTTAAGGTTAGTGGTTTAGTTAAGGTTAACGTTAGGTTAAGGTTAATGTTAAGGTTATGAGTTTATTCAAGTTAAGGTTAAGGCTTACCCACTTAACCTTAACCTTAACCTAACTATAAAATTACCTTATCGTAACCTAACCTTAACCTTGACATTGACCTTAACCTTAACTTTAAATTTACCCTAACCTTAAGGGTTTAGTCAATTTAAGGTTAAGGTTAAGGGTTTGGTCAAGTTTAGGGTTAGGTTATAGTTAAAGTCAAGGTTAAGGTTAGGTTAAGGTTAAGGTTAACTTTAAGGGTTTGGTTAAGGTTAGGGTTAGGTTATAGTTAATGTTAAGTTTAAGGTCAAGGTTAAGGTTAAGGGTTTGGTCAAGGTTAGGGTTAGGTTATAGTGAAGGTTAAGATTAAGTTAAGGGAAAATTCAAGGTTAAGGTTAGGTTAAGGGTAAATTTAAGGTTAATGTTAAGTTTTTGTCAATTTTAGGGTTAGGTTATATTTAAGGTTAAGATAAAGTTAAGGTTAGGTTAAGCTAAAGGTTAAGTTAATGGTAAAGTTAAGGTTAGGTTTAGGGTAAGGTTAGGGTAAGGTTAAGGTTAGGGTTAGGTTAAGGTTAAGGTTTAGGTTAAGGTTAAGGTTAATGTTAAGGGTTTGGTCAAGGTTAGGGTTAGGTTATAGTTAAGGTCAAGGTTAAGGTTAGGTTAAGGTTAAGATAAGGTTAAGGTTAGGTTAAGGTTAAGGGTTAAAAGTTAAGGGTAAGGTTAAGGTTAAGGTTAGGGTAGGTTAAGGTTAACAGTTTAGTTAAGGTTAACGTTAGGTTAAGGTTAATGTTAAGGTTACGAGTTTATTCAAGTTAAGGTTAAGGCTTACCCACTTAACCTTAACCTTAACCTAACTATAACCTTACCTTATCGTAACCTAACCTTAACCTTGACATTGACCTTAACCTTAACTTTAAATTTACCCTAACCTTAAGGGTTTAGTCAATTTAAGGTTAAGGTTAAGGGTTTGGTCAAGTTTAGAGTTAGGTTATAGTTAAAGTCAAGGTTAAGGTTAGGTTAAGGGTAAAGTTAAGGTTTTTCCAAGGTTAGGGTTAGGTTATAGTTAAGGTTAAGATAAGGTTAAGGTTAGGTTAATGGTAAAGATAAGGTTAGGGTTAGGGTAAGGTTAGGGTAAGGTTAAGGTTAGGGTTATATTAAGGTTAAGGTTAAGGTTAATGTTAATGTTAAGGTTAAGTTAAGTTCAAGGTTAAGTGTTCTGTAACCAGCTCCAAAAATAGAAGAAAAGAGATATAAACGCCTTATAAATAAGCCACTTCAAGGGGAAAACCTCCAATACATTACATAAATGAAAAATTCTTGGATGATCCAATTTAAAAAAACTCCTTTCTATATATAGGAGTCCATGGGGCCATAAGTTAATCCTAGTGGGCCACAATGTAATCCTAGCTGACCTAACTATAATAATTTAAGGGCATAATAATAATACAATGGGGGTTACAAGGGTACAATAATAACAATAAGGGGGTTACACTAACAACAATAAGGGACTATACTAGTAATATAGGGATCTAACATGCCCCTCTCCTTAAAAAAAGTGTTGTCCTCAAAACTTCAGTAGCTCTGGGTGCTTCTGTATAAAATTTTCATCCTCCCATGTAGAATCTTCAGTGGGTAAGTTCTTCCACTTGATGAGATACTCTGAAATTGATCGATTCCGTATTTGTCGAGTTCTTGTTTCCATGACCGCTTCAGGTTCCAATATGATTTTTCCTTCCTCATCAAGTTCTGGCAATATTGTTTGAACTGGAAGATTTTCACCTATAACTTTCTTTAAGCATGAAACATGGAAATTGGATGCACTCGTGAAGAAGCAGGAAGCTCCAATTTGTATGCCATAGTACCAATATTTTGCAACACCTTGTAAGGACCATAGTACTTTGGCTATAATTTATTATCCTTCTTAGCTTGCTTGAGGGACATTTGTTTGTATGGTTGTAGCCGTAAAAATACCCAATCTCCTACATCAAAACTTCTCTCGCTGCGATGTTGATCTGCCTGTTGTTTCATTCGATTTTGTGCCAAAGTCAGGTTATCCTTTAAGAGTTGGAGAACTTCTTGCCGATGCTCGATGTGATCTTCCACTGCTTGAACCTTCGAATTTTCTCTTAAATATGATGTGATGGATGGTGGATGATATCCATAAAGTGCCATAAATGGGGTCATTTTTGCTGCAGTATGGAAGGAAGTGTTATACCACCATTCAATAAGAGGTAACCACTTGACCCATTGTGTTTGTTTATCAGATACAAAACAACGAAGATATCCTTCCAAACATTTATTTACTATCTCAGTTTGACCATCAGATTGAGGATGATAAGATGAGCTATGAGCTAATTGAGTACCCAAACAAGAAAATAACTCCGTCCAAAAATTTCCAGTAAAAATGGGATCTCTGTCGCTCACAATAACCGTTGGGCTTCCATGTAGCTTTTGAATTGTGTCCATAAATGTAGTAGCAAATGTACTTGCTTTAAATGGATGAGATAATGCACAAAAGTGTGCATACTTGGTAAGTCTATCAACTACCACCATGATGACACTCTTTCCTTCGGACTTAGGTAAACCTGTGATAAAATCCATTGAAATCTCCTCCTAACGTTGACTTGGAATGGATAAAGGTTGTAGAAGTCCTGGGGTCTTAATTGTTTCCACTTTATTCTGCTGGCAAACCAAACATTCCGCCACAAACTTTTGAATATTAGATTTAAGGCCATCCCCAAAAAATTCTTTCTTCACCCTGTGGTAAGTTTTTAAAAATCTTGAGTGTCCTCCTAAAGGAGAAGTGTGCAATTCCAGAAGAATATTTTGTTTTAGTTGGGAATTCTTACAAAGATATAAGCGATATTTGTACCATAAGGAATCATTTTCCAACTAAATGTATCAGATGTACTAGGATCTTGCTGCAACTTTTGAATGAGTGTCCATACATCTTTGTCCTTCTTCCATTCATCTCTTGCTTCGGTTATCCAATCTGGTTGGATAATAGAAATGGCACAAAGCAATGCGTCCACCTCTTCATTCTTTCTTGAGAGTGCATCTGCAACAACATTAAGCTTTCCTTTTTTGTAGATTATTTCAAAGTCGTAACCCAACATCTTTGTGACCCATTTCTGCTGCTCTTCTGACGATAGTCTTTGTTCCAAAAAGTGTTTAAGACTATCATGATCAGTTTTTACCTTGAAGTGTATTCCCATTAGGTAAGTTCGCCATTTCTTTAGTTCATGTAGTATTGCTAACATTTCCTTCTCATAAATAGGTTTATATAAATACTTTCCTTTGATTGGATGACTTTCAAAAGAAATGGGTCTTCCTTCCTGCATTAAAACCGCACCAATTCCATTTCCTGAGGCATCACACTCCATAATAAAGGTTTTTGTGAAGTCTGGCATAGCTAAGACCAATGCTAGGCACATTTCCTCTTTAAGACATGCAAAGGCCTTAGTTGCTTCAGGAGTCCATGAAAATGCATCTTTCTTCAATAATGTTGTTAGAGGTGCTGCTATTCTCCCATAATTCTTAACAAACTTGAAATAATACCCTATTAACCCGAGAAATCCTCGCAACTGCTTTATGGTTGTGGGGACTTTCCATTCCTTAATGGCTTTAATTTTGTTAGGGTCTACTTTAACACCCTCGTGAGATACAATATGACCCAAATATTCCACCTCTTGTACCCCAAAGAAACATTTGGATGTTTTTACATATAATTGCTTCTCTTGCAATAGTTTGAGCACCCTGTCAAAATGTTCAACATGATCCTTCCAAGACCTGCTGTAGATTAGTATATCCTCAAAAAATACTAGCAAAAATTTTCTAAGGAAGGGTTTGAAAATGGAGTTCATCAACCCTTGAAATGTAGAAGGTGCATTGGTAAGGCCAAAAGGCATGACCAAAAATTCATAATGACCCTCATGAGTTCGAAATGCTGTTTTTGGAATATCTTCAGTCTTCATTCTAATTTGATGATATCCCGAACGAAGATCCAACTTGGTAAAATAAATTGCTCCATGTAATTCATCCAATAATTCATCAATCACAGGAATGGGAAATTTGTCTTTAATGGTGAGCTTATTGAGCTCCCTATAATCCGGACACATTCGCCATGATCCATCCTTCTTGGGTACCAACACTACAGGAGCAGAGAAAGAACTTTGACTGGGTTGAATTATACCCGCCTCTAACATTTCTGCAATCATACGTTCAATTTCGCTCTTTTGGAAGTAAGGATATCTATAAGGCCTGATGTTTGGAGGAACACTTCCTGGAATCAAATGAATAGCATGATCATGATCATTAATAGGTGGGAGTCCTTTGGGAGTTTCAAACACCTTGGAATGATTGTCCAAGACTTGTTGGAGATCTGCAGAAATATATGATTTTGATGTTGGAACTTCTAGTGAGCATAATTGTGAAAATACGCCTCGTTATTATTTATTTAGAAGCTTTGTCATGACATTAGAGCTCATTATCCTTCCCGGCTTCCCTTCAATACCCCGTAATTCAACTTCCTTTCCTTCTAAAAAAAATTCAAGAAAAGTTCTTGAAAATTAAAAGTTATCATCCCCAAAGATTGTAACCATTGTACTCCTAGTACAACATCAGCACCTCCCATAGGAATGGAAAGCATCGGACTAGTCAATACATATTCCCCCATGGTTAGCTTGATATTATGGCATTTTCCAGAGAAATTTATAGTTCCTCCATTTGCAACTATCACTTGACATTCTGGTGTTGGGTATAGGAAACAATTTAATTCCTTGGCTACCTTACAATGAATAAAATTATGGGCACTACCTGAATCAATCAACACTATTACCTTTTTCTTCTTGATTTGTCCTTCTATCTTGAGAGTTTGAGGAGTGGTAATTCCTGCCAATGCATTACACGATATGGTCAGATTCATTTCTTCCTCTTCTACGGTTGGTACCTGGTGTATATCCTCTTCTTGTTCATTTTCTTCTTCCTCTTCAAAATCTATGTAAAATAATTTCTTCTCAGCACATTTATGACCTTTAGTGTATTTTTTATCACAATTGTAGCAAAGCCCTTTTTCTCTTTTTTCTTACAATTTTTGTGGTGTCAACCTTGTAGGTTGTGGAAATCTAGACGTAGCAACACTTCCTTCTTTATAGAATTGAGTGGTAGGCTTTCTTGTCGCCATAATTTTACATTCAACTTTTCTTGCCAACCTGAATGCCTTTTGTAATGAATCAGGTTCCAGAACGCGAACTTCATGTTGGATGTTATCCTTTAAAGTTCCTATGAATAGATCAATCCTATGTTCCTCTGGAATATCAGTTACCCTTATATTCAATTTTTGGAAGTCCTCAATGTGCTGCCCCACTAAACCCTTTTGTTTGAGATTTATCAATTGGCTAAAGAAGGTGTTTCTCTTTGTATCCTCATAATGTGCTATCATTTATTCCGTAAAAATTAACCAAGTGACAATTTTTTTAAGGGAGCAAAGCCATCGATACCATACAAATGTATTTTGTTCTAAATGTAAAGTTGCAATGCGTACCTTTTGTGTGTTTTGCACATTATGGAGATCAAAATATTGCTCCATATGTAGTATCCATGTTACAAGATCCTTCCCATCAAACTTCCTCATATCCATTTTTGGAATATGGTGGTTCTTCCCGCCAACATTAGAGTTTATGAAATCGCGATTAACATTTATTTTGTTCTCATCATGAGGTTCTTCTACTATATTTTCACCATTAGGAAACATTTCTTGTATCAACTTGGTCAAACCTTCAATGTCTGCTTTTAGATCATTCTTCATGTTTTTCATGTTGTTTTCCATGTTGTCTTTCATGTCATCCATCTTAGCTTCCATGCCCCCTTCCATGCCATCCATCTTATCTTCCACGCCTTTCTTCAAAACTTCCATTTCATTTTTTGTTTCTCTTTGCAAGAGTGAAATTTTTTGCACTTGCTCTTGTAATTTCGATAGATCATGTTGCAATTCTTCATCTTCATGAGTCATAGTAGACCCTTCTGAAGGCTTAATGGGTGTTGAATTATTTTTACGGGGAATATTCTAGAACCCAATACTGATATATATTCTACAATATGACCTTGGAATCAATTCAAATTGATTCTTCAAACAAGACTTATGCAATTCAGAAAAAAAAATACACACCTTTTTCTTGCTTTTGAGGAGCTCGATATTGAAATTGGATTATCTCTGTGATTGCAGCACTTCAATATCTAAATTTAGGTATCGAAATAGCCCTCTGAATTATCTTTCGAATGCCATAGGTCTGACATTATTTGGATTCTCCAAGACAAATTTGTGTCCAATCTCCCACAATGACCTAATTATGGACTGGTTCAGTAGAGCGAATTTGTACGACCTTCCACATGTCACTGTTTCATCCTTTGTCTCTGAAATTGATAGCCACAAAACTACAGTCCGTGTACTTGCAACCAATTTTTACAGCACTCCAATCCGATGCCCAGAGAGAGATTTATTGAACTTTTCCCACGATCACCTCTTTGAGATGAAATTAAGGAGCCTGACAAAGCACTACCTTCCACAGATCATATCTCCAAAAATATTGCGAACCAAGCTCTGAATTTTTTTTAAGAATTTCCTCAGGATTTTAGCTTTGCACCATACAAATTTCAGATTCTGAACCTTCATATAAAAAACATTATAGCACAAATTCCACGATAACCTATTTAGGAGCCTGAAAAAATACCTAAATTCCATAGATCATGTCTCTACAAATGTTGCAAACCAAGCTCTGAAATTTTTAGAAAATATTCCTCAGGATTCCAGCTTCACATCCTAAAAATTTTAGCTTCTGAAACTTCGTAGAAAACAATTTATAGCGAAAATGCCACGATGACCTGTTTGGAGCAGGGAAACCCTAGAATCCAAAGCTCTTATACCAAATTTGGTGTAACTAGCTCCAAAAATAGAAGAAAAGAGATATAAACGCCGTATAAATAAGACGCTTCAAGGGAAAAACCTCTAATACATTACATAAATGAACAATTCTTGGATGATCTAATTTACAAAACCTCCTTTCTATATATAGGAGTCTATGGGGCCATAATGTAATCCTAGTGAGCCACAATGTAATCCTAGCCGACCTAACTATAATAATTTAAGGGCACAATAATAATAAAATGGGGGTTACAAGGGTACAATAATAACAATAAGGGGGTTACACTAACAACAATAAGGGACTATACTAGTAATATAGGGACCTAACATTAAGGTTAAGTAAAGGTTAAGGTTAAGGTTAATGTTAAGGGTTTGGTCAAGGTTAGGGTTAGGTTATAGTTAAGGTCAAGGTTAAGGTTAAGGGTAAGGTTATAGTTAGGTTAAGGTTAAGGTTAGGTTAAGGTTAAGATAAGGTTAAGGTTAAATTTAAGGTTAAGGTTAGGTTAAGGGTAAGGTCAAGGTTAAGGTTAAGGTTAGGGTTACGGGTCTTAAACTTAACCTTCACTATAACCTAACCTTAACATTAACCTTAACTTGAACCTTTACCCTAACCTTAACCTTGACCTAAACCTTAACCTTATTTTAACCTTAACCTTCACTATAACCTAACCTTAACCTTGACCTTAACTATTACCTAACCCTAACCTTAAGGGTTTGTTCAAGGTTAGGGTTAAGTTATAGTTATGTTCAAGGTTAAGGTTAGGTTAAGGGTAAAGTTAAGGTTAAGGTTAGGTAAGCGTTAGGTTAAGGTTAAGGTTAAGATTAATTGTAAATTTAAGGTTTAAGTTATGGTGATGGGAAGGTTAAGGTTAAGGTTAAGGTTAAGTTAACGTTAAGGTTAAGGTTTGGTAAAGGTTAGGGTTAGGTTATAGTTAAGGTCAAGGTTAAGGGTAAAGTCAAGGTTAAGGTTAAGATTAGGTTAAGGGTAAGGTTAAGGTTAAGGTTAAGGTTAATTGTAAAGTTAAGGTTAAGTTTATGGTGATGGGAAGGTTGAGCTTAAGCTTAAGCTTAAGTTAATGTTAAGGTTAAGGTTTGGTCAAGGTTAGGGTTATGTTATAGTTAAGGTCAAGGTTAAGGTTAGGTTAAGGGTAAAGTCAAGGTTAAGGTTAGGTTAAGGTTAAGATTAGGTTAAGGGTAAAGTTAAGGTTAAGGTTAATGGTTTGGTCAAGGTTAGGGTTAAGTGTTTTGGGTTTAGTTAGGTTAAGGTTAAGGTTAAGGTTTTGGTCAAGGTTAGGGTTAGGTGTTATGGGTTTAGTCAGGCTAAGGTTAAGGTTAGAGTTAGGTTATAGTTAAGGTCAAGTTCAAGGTTAGGTTATAGTGAAGGTTAAGTTTAATATAATGTTAACGTAAAATTTAAGGTTAGCATTAGGTTATAGTTAAGGTTAAGGTTAGGTTAATAGTAAAGTTAAGGTTAAGGTTAGGTAAGGGTAAGGTTAAGGTTACGGGTTTATTCAGGTTAAGGTTAAGGTTAAGGTTAAGGGGGTAAGGTTAAGGTTAAGGTTAAGGTTAAGGATAAAGTTAAGGTTAAGGTGAAGGTTAGGTCATAGTTAAGGTTAAGGTTATAGTTAAGGTAAAGGTTAAGTTTAGGTTATAGTTAAAGTTAAGGTTAAGGTAAAGATTAAGGTTGAGGTTAATTTTATGGGTCTTAACCTTAACCTTCACTATAACCTTAACCCTAACCTTAACCTTAGTTATAACCTAACCCTAACCTTGACCAAACCCTTAAACTTAACCTTAACCTGACTAAACCCATAACCATGACCTTAACCTTACCCTTAGCCTTCATCTTAACCATAACTTTACCCTTAACCTAACCTTAACCTTAACCTTACCCCCTTAACCTTAACCTTAAACTTAACCTTAAACTTAATCTAACCTTAACCTTAACCTTAACCTAAAGGTTAGGTTAAGGTTAAGGTTAAGGTTAAGTTAAGGGTAAAGTCAAAGTTAAGGTTGGGTTAAGGTTAAGGTTATGGTTAAGGTTATGGGTTTAGTCAGGTTAAGGTTAATTTTAAGGGTTTGGTTAAGGTTAGGTTAAGGTTAAGGTTAAGGTTAAGGTCAAGGTTAGGGTTAGGTTGAGGTTAAGGTTAAGCTTAGATTTATGGTAAATTTAATGTTAAGGTTATGTTAAAATTAAGCTTAAGGTTAAGGGTAAGGTTAGGGTAAGGTTTGGGTATTGTTAGGGTTAAGGTTAGGGAAAGGTTAAGGTAAGGATAAGGTTAAGACTAGGTTAGGTTATGTTAAAGTAAGGTTAAGGTTAAGGTTAAGTTTATTTGAAGGTTAAAGTATTAATCATACCCTTAACCTTAACCTAACATTACCCCTAACCTTAACCTTCACCTTAACTATAACCTAACCCTAACCATAACCTAACCTTAACCTCAAATTTAACCTTAACCTTAACCTTAACCCC
Source organism: Pinus albicaulis (assembly GCA_034641835.2). Lineage (NCBI taxonomy): Eukaryota > Viridiplantae > Streptophyta > Pinopsida > Pinales > Pinaceae > Pinus > Pinus albicaulis. Next base: position 392,979,921 of record CM076581.1, read on the forward strand.
TTAACCTTAACCTTAATCTTAACCTGACTAAACATGTAACATTAACGTTACCCCTTTAACCATAACCTTAACCTTATCCCTTTAACCATAACCTTAACCTTAACCTTAATCTTAACTATAAATTAACCCTAACCTTGACCAAACCTTTAATACTAACCTTAACCTTAACCTCTACTTAATCTTAACCTTGACCTTAACCTTAACCATAACCTTAACCTTACCTTAACCTGACCTAACCTTAACCTTAACCTTACCCTTAAACTTAAACTTAACCTTGACCTTAACTATAACCTAACCCTAACCTTGACCAAACTTTTAACCTTAACCTTACCCTAATCTTAACCTTAACCTAACCTTAACCTTCCCATAACCATAAACTTAACCTTAACCTTAACCTGACTAAACTTGTAACCTTAACCTTAAGGTTAAGGTTAAATTTAAGGTTAGGGTTAAGTTTAGGGGAAGGTTAGGTTAAGGTTAAGCTTAGGGATAATGGTTATGGGAAGGTTAACGTTAAGGTTAGGTTAAGGTTAAGGGTAAGGTTAGGATAAGGTTATATTTAAGGTTAAGATAAGGTTAAGTTTAAGGGTAAGGCTAAGGTTAAGTTTAAGGTTATGGTTAAGCTTGAAGCTAAGGTTAGGTTAAGTTAACATTAAGGTTAAGGTTTTGTCAAGGTTAGGGTTAGGCTATGGTTAAATTTAAGGTTAGGGTTAGGTTATAGTTAAATTTAAGTTTAAGGTTAGGTTAAGGTTAATATTAGGTTAATGGTAAAGTTAAGGTTATGGTTAGTGTAATATTAGTGTTAATGTTAGGGGAAGGTAGAGGTTAAGGTTAGGTTAATGGTAAAGTCAAGGTCAAGGTTAAGGTTATGAGAAGGTTAAGGTTAAGGTTAGGTTATTGTTGTCCAGGTAAATCCCCTCTGCAGACAAAGGCGATCCCTCTAGCAATAGGATGGGTCTAGAAAATACGAGAACATACTAACATCTACCTTCGTATATTGTAAATGAAATTTAGAGCAAGGAAGATGTCCTACCTCATTCTGATGCTATGTTGTCTTCTTCTGTCGAAGCTTCTTGATCTGTCGCTCTTCTCAAACTCGATACACACTGCTACCAATGTTCGATTACCTGTACATATAGTCAAGGCACCACAACAAGCGTAAAACCATGACAAACATAAAACAATTACAACCTATCTAACTAATCAATGAATTCTATAAATCTCATTATAAATGTAAACAATAGTGGAAGATAAAAATCAGATGCATTTTATTATGATAAAGACAAGGGGAGTTTACAACCAAACCTTGATGTTGAGGCTCTCCTTCGACAGGTCTGTATCCAAGCATGTTTGTCACACCCTCATGAACAAAGGTCCAATATCTCACTATGTTCTCAACACACAAAAACAATCACACTCTGCACTATTCTCCCAAAGCTATGATTTCTTCTCCTCTATGCCAACTTTTTCAGCTATTTGTTCAACTAGAACATGTTCAGCTAACACATCAATGGAAGATGGCTATATTTATAGAGGAGAGGAGGAGGTTGGGATCCCTACAATAGTGGAATGGAGGCGTTATCCCTTGGGAGGTTTCCCCATAAGGTGGAAACAAGAGGCCAAAGGAGGAAGGTCGTGGTTATTTAGTCGAACCACTCCCTATGACTCATCCACGAAGTTGTTGTGATCGAAATTTTGCCTCTATTTAAAAAAAAAAATTCCATAAACAGATTGGTGTGGGCAGCTCACTAAGACAGAGCATCAACTGGTGTGGGCTTAGTGTTAATTTTCCTCATTGGCGCAAGGGCGTAACGGGCTACCAGCACTAAGGAAAAAACATGTGTTTTTAGTGGTCTGCTCAGGAAATGGTCAATAGAGGGAATGTTCTCCTCATGGAAAGGGATGCAATGATGGTATTTACAAGGAATGAAACTTCTAATTAGTCACAGAAATGACCCTCTAATGTGCGAGATGGGGATTGCAAGGATAGTGACAAATTACTGTGTAACAGATGCCCCATAAAGTATGAAGTTTGAACACGAGTGAGGGGTGAAATTCTTTACAAGTACGTGCAAGGAACCAGACGCTGCTGTCGGGAGACCCGCAAATCGAGCATAGATACATATACATAACTGAAATCTCTAATGAAAATACATGAATCCATGGTATATTCGCAGCTATCCATCAAGAAAAGGATCATGTGAATGGATCCTCAGCCTCGACGCAACCATCCGAATGAAGGGATCATATGAAATAGATCCACGGTATGGGCGCAACCATCCATATAGAGACGATCAAAACAATATAACCCACGATATGATCACAACCATCCGTCTAAAGAATAATGTATGTAATCATGAATGACTCATAACTCCTCGCAACCTGGACTTTTGTGATCGAAGCCTAGGCTCTTGCGCTCTGACACCACCCAATCAAAGTACAAATTCCAACATGTGAATAGATGTGTTGAAGTCAAACATGCTAGAAAATCACTTGATTACCGGTCAATGATGTGAACCGTTAACAACTGCGAAAGAAACCACCCATAATTTCAGTGGCTGTCAAGGTACTACTAGTACAATCCACGAAATGTGAATAATGAGCTGAAGTCGAACACCCGTGAAATCACCCGATCGAAGGCCAATGATGTGAACCTGTCGTTGAATGCGAAGAAATTTCCATTAGGGCATGCAAGCTCTAAGGTACCAGAAAGGTATTAGATCAACTTCTCGGATAATGAGCTGAAGTCGACAGGAAGTGATCCATCGAAGGAGGGTCATAATGAATCCCACATCATTGACATGAAATAGAGAAGGTAATATGAGTGTGAATCAAGACTGAAATAGAGGATCAGGGAATGTAAAAACTGCAGAAGGATTTGCTCTTGAACATATCAGCGAAACAACTCTGGAATTTGGCAGCATTTGACTCAAATAGGATCAGAGGTCATGTTGAAAAAATTGGTAATCGAATGAGAGGCAAATAGATTTCCCAAACCCATGGAGGCAAAGTGACAGAGTGAAGATATCCCAACCTGACATGAATTGCAGACAAGTGTCATGTTCAAGAGTGACATACTGCCGACACAACTAACAAATAGCTTCCATTTTCCCCCACCATTTCTAATGAGTACCTCTTTATTTTTACACAAGCTTGAAGAGGATATCATATGCTTGTCATATAATTTTTTCCTTCGGAAAAATCCAACCTAGTACATTTTATGAGCCATAGGAAGGAGGAACTCGAATAGCGTCATAACAACAGAGTCCGATGTCATCATTTTTAATGAGTTTGACAAAGGAAGAACTTGACATCTTTTCATGTTTAGAGAGTTTGAAAATAAGGAACAAAATAAAACTCCAACAAGGCCCTCTTCGTAAAATAGTCCCTCAGATCTGAAAAGGTAGAAAAATATGTCTGAGAGAACCTCTTAGTCATGATCGGCTAAGATATTCCTTTTTCGTAAATAATCCATCCCAGCTCGAAAAAGGGGTAAATGTATACTGGGTAGATACTACTTTGCAACCATTTAACGAGTTTAAAACGACAAGAGTCTCGACAATCTTTTCAATTTTTAAGAGTCAGAAAAGAGGTGAAAGTTGACTCCTCCTGAAGGAACGAGTGGTATAAAGGGTAGCAACTGGTTCCAGTAATGGTGGAACTGTTCAGAACAAGTAAATGTTAAGAGGTTGTCTAACAAGACCACTCATCGTAGCGGTTACTCAGGAATGGGTAAAACAACCAAGTGAAGGCATATGATCGGCCAAGCAGATGGGGACAATGGAATGAGAAAACCAAGGCTCATCTGACAAAACGCTGATAAAATGGCAATCACGAGAGGTAAAATGGGAAAGTTTTCATTTTTACACAAGCTTGAAATCAGGAAACTTTGTTTGAAGTTGGTTTCATTTTTACACAAGCTTGAAACAAAGATAAACTATGCTTGAAACCAGTTTCATTTTTACACAAGCTTGAAATGGAAACAAACTATGCTTAAAATTTTTTGCATGCCCCCAGCATGGTGACTCAATTCGAGGTACATGCCCCCAAAGATTCAATCCATATGAAATGCAGATGGAGTGAAGTTTCAAGTTACGATATCAAGAGAAAGACTCGACTGGGATTTTACGAGATCTTTTCAAAGTCTTGAATTGAACAGGAAATTATTTCATTGTTTTAAGGAGGTTGACACATTAAAAGAACTATCCTCATAAGAGCTTGTTTCATTTTTTAAGGAGCTTGACACAAGAAAATGAACTCTGCTCTGACGACCTTGTTTCATTTTTTATGGAGCTTGACACAAGAAAACGAACTCTGCTTTGACAAGCTTGTTTCATTTTTCAAGGAGCTTGACACAAGAAAACAAACTCTGCTCCGATGACCTTTCATCATGATGAATAATAATTCATGGCTTTCAAGAGTTCCACACTGGATGGGAGAACAACATCTCGGAAATCAGGACCCAATGCCCTCAACACACTATGCATAATGGCAGTATCACTGATTGCGGGCACGGGTTAGGTAGCCACATAATTAGCCTGCGGTGGGGAGTATACAACCAATAGATAAAGAACCGGAAGGGACGATGGTGGAATAGATGTCATGCCAGGACCAAAGAATGAAAGCTGATCGATGATCACAATCTGACCTTTGTGTGGAAAACACATCACACGAAAGAGAGAGGAGACAAGCGCTCCCATGGCATAAGTATAATCATGGCCCAAGAGTAAATTAAATTCCAAGGGGCCAGGAAAAACCATCACGTCCATATGGATATTTTTCTCTCCCAAACTAATAGGCAACTTCGGAAGGATCCCTAATGGTTGACTAGTTCCTCTGTTAAAATCCAACAGATTCTAGGTAACAGGCATAAGCGGTGGAGAACCAAAAGCTTTCCAAGTAGATGAAGATAGAGTACTAACAGATGTGCCTTCATCTATACTGGTGCTAGGTATGACCAGATCAAAGGTCTATATTGTTATCTCAAAAGGCACATAAGATGGAAGGCGATATCCTGAGAATTGATTCCAATCAAAGGAAGCGACAAAACTACTTGGAGGGGCTACCATCAAACGGAAATGGTCTTTCCCTGTTATTACGATATAATAAGGAGTATCGTCCACCACCTCCGTCATGGAGGCAAAAGGAGTATCCTCCAGGACCTCCATCATGGGAGGTGAAGGAGTAGCTTCTAGAGGTACAAGGACAGGAGAATCTTTCTCCAAATCCGAGGAATCTAAAGAAACAAGAAGAACATGAGGGATGTGAGATCCACTCTCGACAGAAAAGACCTGGTGCACCGCAGACGGGGCCAGCTCAAGTGATCCCATGACCAATGGTTGGTCAGGGATGGATTCATGATGGTGAATTCTGGGGGAGCGGGATCAATCAAGGATGACTCTTGATTGATCGTTGAATCAACTGGTGAAGGACTCAAAAAAAGCCTTTTGTAACCAGCTGGAAGGCATGGTGTAGAAACAGTCGAGTTATCCAAAACTCTCTTGGCTTCATCCATATATAGACAAAGGTGAATGGCACGATGCCCTTCACACAACTTACAGGGATTGGTGAGCTTACCCTAAATCTTAGGAGCTTTACTAGCGCTAGCTAAAGACGTGCTCCCAACCTGACTCCCGGAAGCCAAAGGTAATGGTGGACGACTGTTGGACCATACTTCAAGCACCTTGGGAATGCCAGGGAAATCTCGAAGAAGACAGTTTCCCAGGCACAACATGCAAAGGAACTTAACTTTCCATGGAGGGTTGGAAGGTTTATCGAGAGCAGGTGTTTTAGAAGCAACAGCTGCAGAATTAGCCTCTCGCTTATCTGACTTCTTCTTCTTAGTATTCTTCTTCTTCTTCTTAGCCACCTGGGTACTAGAATCCAAATTTTCACCAGGCGAAGTAGAAGATGAGGACGAAGAAATAGGTGAAGAAGGGGAGAGGTCCACCTTCAAATCAACATGGCTTTGTTTAGGCAGAGGAGTGGATGGTACGGTAGCCGGAACACTTGAGACCACAAAGGTTGAAAACAACCAAACAGGCAACCCAACAGTTAACCCATGGAGGGATAACGTGGCCATATAAGGAGCACCAATATTTCCTAAAGCAGGAAAAGGACTAGGACTCCCTTCACAGGGGACTCCTTGATTGGAAAACTCCAGAAAATTTTCCATCAGAAAAGACCTTGAAATAAAACACTAAGGAAAAAAATTCTAACCAGGAATATTTCATGGGCGATTAATTTTTAAGACACTGAAACTAGACTCTGTTGTTTCATATTTCAAGAGTCAAGAAACAAGAAAAAGGTGACTCTATCACTTTCAGGTTGGACACGAGCATGAAAGGACAAGAGCTCGATGATATTTTCAGTTAAAAGAGTCAGTAAAGATCAAAGTGACTACTCTGGTAATCTAGGTAAATGGGTGTACCAGATATCCATGAACTGCCATATACACCTTGGTAAAAATGAAAGAGAAATCAAACACTAACAATGCAATCGTTGTTTCAAACACTTTGTAATGAAATTTCTCAAAAGGCTACAAGACATATGAGCTCAAGTATGTTGGGCCATGAATACGACCACTTTTTAACACTTATTTCATCCATTTTTACTCTTCTTTATCATATCATTTATTATAATTTATCATATAAATCCATCTTATAATGATTTATGCTCGTATGGATGAATATTATTTCTTCTCCTTTATTTTTAATAAATTGATGATTATTATGCATAATTTTATCAATGATGGTTTATTAATATCACTCACCATTTTAGCCTCCAAGATATTTGCCTGACTACAGATTTGATTTCCAAATCATCATGAAATATTCCAACTCAGAAATTCGCTGGAATAAGAAGTGACAATTTTGCGGTTGAAATTATGAACAAATGAAGAAGAATCTGGAAAATATGAAACATGGGTTTTGTCCAGAACGGGCACAATTAACTTTAATATATAATGGTTTTCCAAAATTCGGCTTGTATTGATAGAAACACAGTGTTCTTTGAGCATGATTTTCTCAGATTTGTTGTTGCGACTGTCCTCCAAATCTCAGCTGCAAAGCCAAATTCGCCTTGCTCTTGTTGAAATATTGTTGCAAATATATTTTCTGGTTGATCAATTTGTTGGAAACAATCCAATATTTTTATGGGAGATCATATTTGCTATTTAATTTCTCTTCCTTCTGATTATAAAAGGAGAACATGTATTGTGTACTAAGAAGAAGAATGGATGATTATTGAATTCCCTTTGTAACACTATAATTCCTTGACTCTTGTGAGAAAAAAGCAATTGATGTAAAACTATTCATGTTTTATTAATACAAAGAGGCATTCTCGTTCCATTTCTCAAGCTCTGCAGTAGCCCAACGGCGCTTTCACTGACGGTTGAGGGCCCGGCCCTGGTGGAGCGATCCGCTGTTTGTATTTCTATTCTTTTATCTTTGTTGTGTGAAGTGTGTCTACTGTTTATTTCGATTACAGAGTTGATTGAATACTGTTAGATTGAATACAGATCCATTAATGAATTGCATTGCTATTTAATTTTTTGTTCATTTATCCTGCTATCATTATGAAAGCTTTATAGTTCTGTATTTGATTCTAAGTTATTATTCTTGGTGACTGATTGATCTGTAGTATTGGCCAGCGATAGATTGAAGTATTGAGATTAGTTAAGTTTGTAATTATTGTTCAAATTATATTTCTTATTTCTGATTCATAGCTTTACTTTAGCAGATAGTTTGGCTGCAGTTGTTGTGTATGCGTGGGAGTTACAAGATTGTTGTTCCTTTTTAGCCTTTGCAGTTCCTTTCAGTTATCTTTATGAGCAAGTAGTTCGAGTTTGATTTCATTTAGATTGTTTTAATATTACCAACTGTAGAGGACATATGTTATTGCTCCCAAGTCCCCAGATTGGTTATCTTGCATCAATTTCTAAGGGAAAAAGTTATTACTACTGCATCCTTGATCGATGTTTTGCAGTTTGATTTAATTCAAGTTTCAGAGCATTTCCATTTGTAATTAGGTTCTTTTACAAGAATTTGTTTATTCTTGAATTGAGAATTTTGTACTACATATTCACAGCATTACTCTTGGATGAATTTCTGCCTCAGACTGAGTACACTCTTGAAATAAAAAGTCGCTCCCTGATTGATAATTAATGTGAGATAAATAGGTGTTAAAAAGATACCTTTTATACCTCGACATTTTGGCATCGTTTCCAGGGAGAGTGTATGCTATTTAGGAGTGATGCACATTTGACATTTTTTCTGCTCGGGAAGAATTGGGTTTTAAAGACGGAAGGTAAGAACCTGCGCACCGAGCAAGGAATATACTTGCTCACTGCCCGCTTCACAGCAGAATTGGGTAAATTTTTTTTCTTTAGGTAGGAATGAAGGCTTTTTGTTTTAAATGACTAGAAAATATAAACAATACAAAATTCCTCCCAAACCTGAAAAACCTAAGGGACCGGTGACCCTTGGGAGAACGACCTTTATTGACAAAATTCTTAAGAAAACTAAATCTCAGCCATCAATAGGAGCTAGGAAAGTTATTTCTAGACAACCTACTAGTTCCCTTCAGGCCATAGAGTCACCATCTGTATACTTTGCTAAGGTACATAGCCAAACAAAAGAGACTGAGCAAGATTCCCAAGAAATTGAGAATTCTTGCCCAAATTGTTTTTACAAGAAGGAAAGTTGGCCTCTCATACCTTACTATTTATCAACATGCATTTTCCAAATCTGAGTATGTACACACTAGAGGCCTTATTTTGGAAATGGATCCTCTGGGAATACTCTTATACACAAGCATATTTTATTTTCAAAGAATATTAGATTAGTGGAGAAAATAAAATAAATAAGCAAATAAAATAAAGACATTTTTTTATTATTTTATTTTTGTAAAAATAGTTGTTTCTTTGTTGCAACACGCTGTGGAAATAAACATTGATGATAAATATTCTAATTTATTTGTTTATGTAGCTAATTATATTTCAAATAATAATTCTACAAACACTCATATTCATTTTTATCATCAATATGAAAAAAATTGTTCGAATATCATTTTTTAGCATGCGGGCTTGATGAAATTCCTAAAAACAAAGTTTGGACAGTCATGTTTTGGAGGACCAAAAGTGAATATTTTTAAAACTTGTTTCTATCCTAATTAGCCATTGATGTATACTTTATAACTCAATTTGAATCACTCAATTTTGATTTAAAAAGAAAAAGTTAGAACCAAAACATTGACAGGGTGTCTAGTAGGAAGCTCAACAACAGAGTTGGGACAGTTAGTTTTTGGAGCCCTAAATGATTATATTTTTAAAACCTATTTATATGGTAGATTTCTATATGAATATATATTACAACTCAATTTTAATCATTCAATTTCGATATCGTATGAGGAATTTATGACCAAAATACTGACTGCCTATCATAAATCAGCACTCTTGAAACTTTGTTTTCTCGACTATTCCTTAACGTATTTGACCCATCAATTCTTCTTGTCTTCAAAACCTGTTTCTATTGGAGATCAATAAATAAATCTACTTTAATATCCAATTTTAATCGCTTCAATCCACCATCAAACGAATAATTTATGCTTGAAATATCAACTGTTGGTCTAAGCTGGAAAATTGAAAATCATTCTATTATGCAGGTTGTTCTCAAAAGATTTAACATACCATTACATGGAATTTTTAAAACATGTTTAAATTAGAAATAAATCTTTGAATTAGCTCTCATTTTTCTTTGGAATCACTTGAATCGGACGAAAAAATAAGAAGTTATGATTGAAACACCGCAGGTTAGCATGATTGGCCACTACTCTCCCGCAGGTAATAAATTAATTTTACTTTTTCCATGGATTTGTTCTACAGAGTAACTAGTTATTTTTTTGCATAATTATTGGATTAGGGGAGCCTGATCACCTCTCTTTCTCCATGATTTAATGTTTTATTGCAGGAAGACATTCATTTTTTGCAGGTCTCAGCAGAACAAAGAAGGTCAATTTATGGACGAGTGATTCTTGAAAGAAATTTTAGTAAAACAAGAACATTTCATCCAGTTCATTACCTAACGGATTCATAACAAAAGAAATGAAGATTTCATTTCCATTTGAAGATTCATGCCACTACTGCCAAATTTTTTTTTAAAGAGATCATTTTTTTTCCATTAATAGATTTGATATTCTCTTAGAAATAACATCATAGCTGTTGTAACATAATAAAAGTGTTGTTTCTTTTCTGATTTCTTTTATGTTTTTGTGTTTAAGAGGTCAATATATTCAAATTATAACTTCCGCTCCAGTGGCAATTGAACAATAAATACCCCACCATGCAAGTTTCAATTGCAGAAGACAATTCTTCAGTAGCACAAATTTTGTAAAAAAATATTTTCCCTTGAAACTTGCACATAAACTTTCCTTTCTATTTGATTGGATTTGCTTGGCAATGGATTTCATATTAGCTTTGTTCTTTCCTCTATTTTTTTTTTCCTTTTTGCGTGTTTATATTTGTTTGTTGTTCCTCTTAAGAGACAATTATTGTTCCTCTTAAAGAACAACAGTCGTTCCTCTTAAGAAGCAGTGTGTTTATGTGTTTATTTTTTTTGTTCCCTCCAAAAGGAACAACATTTTCGCTAATTAGTTTTGTTGTTCTTTTAAAAAAGAACAACATTTTTTGCATGATCTCGTTGTTCCTTTCAAAAGGAACGACACCGCATGTTTTTGCCATTCCTTTCAAAAGGAAAAACACCGCTCGTTTTTGTTGTTCCTTTCAAAAGGAACAAAAATTTTGTTGTTCCATTCAAAAGGAACAGCACCGACTGTTCTTGTTGTTCCTTTCGAAAGGAACAACATTTTCATCGACTATTCTTGTTGTTCCTTTCCAAAGGAACAAAATTTTCCCAGAATATTCTTTTTGTTCCTTTCCAAAGGAACAACATTTTCGCAGATTGTTTTTTCTGTTCCTTTCCAAAGGAACAACACTTTTTGAGTGCATTTTTCTTGCTTTTTTAAACAACATTTTTAGAATTTTTTTAGAATTTTTCATGAATTGTTGAAAGGAAAACATACAATTTATGAAAGGATACACAATAATACAAATTAGAGCTTATTTTAATAAGAAAATCAAAAGAAATCGTCATTTTTAATAAATTTGTTTAGTAATGATAAGAAAGAGGAAAAAGGGACATAATCAATAACATGATTTTGTTGTTTTATTACCACTAAATTCATATGATCGATTATATTTATCATGTTGATTCTTTCCCATATTTTATAAATTTCTTTTATTTTTTACTTATGGAGTAGGAACAAGGGCATATTCTTTTCTATTGAGCTTTTCAGACTTCTTCCACCATCCCTACTCTTAAGGAGTGCTGAGCCATCCTTTATGAATAAATAGGAAAGTGCTATATGAAAAGAAAAATATTTACATATTTCATTAATAATTTTATAATTTGGCAGATGGAGGATAGGAGGTCTCATCAAGAGCCGGCTTACCATGTTCATAAGGAAGCAAGTGAAGTGGCATTCTCATCATGGCTACCAAACCAAGGATATGGTCCAATGGACAATTGAAAAAATTAAGAAGTCCTTGGAACAGGAGCTCTCATCACGAGCTGGCCTGCCCACTTTTCACTTCTTCCCAGTGAATGGAATTGTGATTTATCTGGTCACCAATCCAGCACAATGGCCTCCATTATGACAATTAACAAGCACTTCCTCAGCACAAATAAAGGACAATGGTTCCAAGGGTGAGGGAGCAACTCTGTCAAGGTTATGGACACCTATGGGCAATAGAGCTCTACTGATGGTATTGGAGTCACATTTATATACATCAATAGTAATATTAAACCCTTTTTCGTATATCTCTATTTAAATATCAGATGAAAGTATGAATCCTTAACCTTTGATTTCGAACCTATTATACATGAAAATCATCATAAATTGATCACATTAGTTTAAGTGGGTAATAAATACATTTATACTTATGTTTATTTTAAGCTGTCCCTTCTCCTTATCCTTGAATCATTACAAAATGCTTCTATATCTATTTACAATTTATCACATGCATGGATTTCAGTAATGCGATAATTTTCTGATCATATCATAAGTATGTATGCCTTTCCATGTTGTATAATTGTTGTGCAGTATGCTGCCATTTTTCCACAATATTCATACTGCATTTCTACATAATTTTTTTTTATTGAACTTTTTTGCATGCATCTTATCTATTGCTATTCCAAACTGAAACTGTGGATTCAAGAAAATTGCATAAAGAATTGTGATTTGTTTATAGGAGAACAACAAATATAGGGGGGGAATTCTATTCGCAGCACGACCACACTATTGCAATTAATAGCCAAGGCTCGTGAACGTGCACTATTCTTTAGACGTGATGTGCTTGCATGGCTTCTACCTTTTGCATCACTTTCAGTATCCGCTCAGCCTACATCAGCTTCAACAAAGGCCAGTCCCTACATGTCATTCCACATTTTTTGGAGGTAACACCTGAGGTAAAATAGCATAATTTTCTGATTCATTATGAATTTAGGAGAATTTCATAAAAATCCATTGAGCATTATTTATCACCATTCATTCCACATCTTTACCACTTTCCATTTTTTTAGACATGTCTCATCTTTCAGTTTGGGGGAGTATTGATCTCCTTCATTTCTTTCTTATGACCATGTCAGTAATCTTCTTTGATATTCTTATTCATTCTCAACACCTCCCTTATTCCATGTTGTTTTACACCAAGCATAGATTTCAACAGATTGTAGCAACCACCTCTCTTTGTTTTCTAGCATCGCATGAGGACATGCTAATTCTTCAATTTGGGGGGGGAATTGCTACACATGATGGATGTTTTCCACTTTCTTTCTCATTTAAGGCATACACTTTCATTTGTATATAGTGCAGAAATTGTTTCCCATATATCTTTAAAACTATGAACTGAATTTTTGTGATTTTTGGATAACAAAGAAGTATCATTAAAATACACAAATCCAGATAATTTCATGCTAAATTAGTTCATAAAATTTCAAAAATTATACACTATCACATACAATCATTTTTTTATATATCTCATGTTCCGTGCATCAAAACGATCTGATTTTTGAGAAAAATATTAATGAAGGTTGTTGCTACTTATGTCACATTTTTTTGCAACTTCATATACATATAGTTGAACGTCAACTGTAAAAATTGTTATGCCTCTATTGCTAAAATTGAATATTCATTATTTGAGGAAACATGCATTTGTTCCATCCATTTGATGAGTTGGGATGAACGATTTTCTTTGCTTGGTTAACACATGGGTTTTGTCTTTGGATTGCATGAGGACATGTAATATATTCAGTTCTGGGTTGCATGAGGGCATGCAATATATTCAGTTTGGGGTTATGTTGGGCCGTGAATACGACCACTTTTTAACACTTATTTCATCCATTTTTACTCTTCTTTATCATATCATTTATTATAATTTATCATATAAATCCATCTTATAATGATTTATGCTCTTATGGATGAATATTATTTCTTCTCCTTTATTTTTAATAAATTGATGATTATTATGCATAGTTTTATCAATGATGGTTTATTAATATCACTCACCATTTTAGCCTCCAAGATATTTTCCAGACTGTAGGTTTAATTTCCAAATCATCATGAAATATTCTAACTCAGAAATTCGCTGGAATAAGAAGTGACAGTTTTGCAGTTGAAATTACAAGAAAATGAAGAAGAATCTGAAAAATACGAAACATGGGTTTTGTCCAGAACGGGCCCAATTAACTTTATCAAATGATGGTCTTCCCAAATTTGGCTTGTATTGAGAGAAACGCAGAGTTCTTTGAGCACTATTTTCTCAGATTTGTTGTTGCGGACGTCCTCCAAATCTCAGTTGCAAAGCCAAATTCACCTTTCTCTTGTTGAAAGATTGTTGCAAATATATTTTCTGGTTGATCACATTGTTGGGAAAAATCCAATATTGTTATGGGAGATCATATTTTCTATTTAATTTCTCTTCCTTCTGATTATAAAAGGAGAACATGTATTGTGTATTAAGAAGAACAATGGATGATTATTGAATTCCCTTTGTAACACTGTAATTACTTGACTCTTGTGAGCAAAGAGCAACTGATGTAAAAGATATTCATTTTTTATTAATACAAAGAGGCATTCTCGTTCCATTTCTCAAGCTCTGCAGTAGCCCAGCGGTGCTTTCACCGACGGTTGAAAGCCTAGCCCTGGTGGAGCAATCTATTGTTTGTATTTCTATTCTTTTATCTCTGTTGTGTGAAGTGTGTCTACTGTTTATTTTGATTACAGAGTTGATTGATTGCTGTTAGATTGAATACAGATCCATTAACGAATTGCATTGCTATTTAATTTGTTGTTCATTTATCCTGCTATCATTATGAAAGCTTTGTCGTTCTGTATTCGATTCTAAGTTATTATTCTTTGTGATTGACTGATCTACAGTATTTTCCGGCGATAGATTGAAGTATTGAGATTATTTAAGTTTGTAATTATTGTTCAAATTATATTGCTTGTTTATGATTCATAGCTTTACTTCAGCAGATAGTTTGGTTGCAGTTGTTGTGTATGCGTAGGAGTTACAAGATTGTTGTTCCTTTTTAGCCTTTGTAGTTCCTTTTAGTTATCTTTATCGGTAAGTAGTTCTAGTTCGATTTCATTTCGATTGTTTTAAGATCACCAACTGTAGAGGACAGAGGTTATTGCTCTCAAGTTCCCAGATTGGTTATCTTGCATCAATTTCTAAGGGAAAGAGTTATTGCTACTGCATCCCTGATCGATGTTTTGCAGTTCGATTTAATTCAAGTTTCAGAGCATTTCCATTTGTAATTAGGTTCATTTACAAGCATTTTTTTATTCTTGAATTTAGAATTTTGTACCACATCTTCACAGCATTACTCTTGGATGAATTGCTGCCTCAGACTGAGTACACTCTTGAAATAAAAAGTTTCTCCCGGATTGATAATTAATGTGAGATAAATAGGTGTTAAAAAGATACCTTTATACCCCAACAAAGTACAAAAAGGACTTCCAAAGCATGAGTTCAAAACAAGGCATTCATTCCCTTTTACATCAAGCAATCATAGAAAGAAGACTTTTTAGTTGAAAAAAGAGCAATGTAGTCTATGCTCATAAGTGAAAAAGTAGAGGCGAGAATGAGTAAGTCATACAGAGAAGAATATCGGAAGGGAAAGACACACTGGTGAAGGATTTAGGGAAAAAAACTCAATTTTTCACACACCCTGAAATTGGCACGACTTTGGTGGGTGAAACTAGAGCCAACTAGCGTGACTTTCTCACTGACAATTAGTGCCAATGGCCAATTTGTGCGGGTTGCTAACTGACAACTAGCGTCAATGCTTGAACAGGAAAAACAAATAATTTCTTCCAACCAAGACCAGACTCACCACTTCAAGCAAAAAATAAAAGATCGTAATTGATGAAAAACATAGGAACAAACAGGGAAATGGTCACTCGACTAAATCTGTCGAATGACTATGACATCAAAGAGTGACCAACTCAAAGGAAACTCCCCAGTGGAGTTGCCAATTTTTTGTCCAGGTAAATCCCCTTTGCGGACAGAGGCGATCCCTCTAGCCCTAGGGTGGGTCTAGCAACTACGGTAACATACTAACATCTACCTTCCTAGATTGTAAATGAAATTTAGAGCAAGGAAGATGTCCTACCTCGTTCTGATGCTATGTTGTCTTCTTCTGTCGAAGCTTCTTGATCTGTCGCTCTTCTTAAACTCGATACACATTGCTACCAATGTTCAATTACCTGTACAAACAGTCAAGATACCACAACAAGCGTAAAACCATGAAAAAAATAAAACAATTACAACCTATCTAACTGATCAAGGAATGCTATAAA
Organism: Pinus albicaulis; assembly: GCA_034641835.2. NCBI lineage: Eukaryota > Viridiplantae > Streptophyta > Pinopsida > Pinales > Pinaceae > Pinus > Pinus albicaulis. The sequence continues at coordinate 392,995,842 of CM076581.1, forward strand.
TATCATTATAAATGTAAACAAGAGTGGAAGATAAAAATCAGATGCATTTTATTATGATTAAGACAAGGGGATTTTACAACCAAGCCTTGATGTTGAGGTTCTCCTTCGGCAGGTATACATCCAAACACGTTTGTCACACCCTCATGAACAAAGGTAGTCGAATATTTCACTATGTTCTCAACACAAAAAAAAATCACACTCTGCATTATTCTCTCGAAGCTATGATTGCTTCTCCTCTATGCTAACTTTTTCAGCTATCTATTCAACTAGAACATGTTCAACCAGCACATCAATGGAATATGGCCATATTTATAGAGGAGAGGAGGAGGTTGGGATCCCTCCAATAGTGGAAGGGAGGCCTTATCCCTTAGGAGGTTTCCCCATAAGGTGGAAACAAAAGGCCAAAGAAGGAAGGTCGTGGTTATTCAGTCGAACCACTCCCTATGACTCATGCACGAAGTTGTTGTGATCAAAACTTTGCCTCTATTTTAAAAAAAAATTAAATAAAAAGATTGGCGTGGGTAGCTCACTGAGACAGAACGCCAACTGGCGCAGGCTCAATGTTAATTTTCCTCATTGGCACGAGGGCATAACAGGCTACCAGTGCCAAGGCAAAAATAGGTGCTTTTAGTGGTCTGCTCAGGAAATGGTGAACAAAGGGAATGTTGTCCTCATTTCAAGGGATGAAATGATGGTATTTGCAATGCATGACACTTCTAATTAGTTACAGAAATGACCCTCTAATGTGCGAGATGGGGATTGCAGGGACAGTGACAAATTACTGTGTAACAGTTATATTTAATGTTAAGGGTTTGGTCAAGGTTAGGGTTAGGTTAAGGTTAAGGTTAAGGATATGTTAAGGATAAATTCAAGGTTAAGGCTATGGTTATGGGAAGGTTAAGGTTAAGGTTAAGGTAAAGGTAAGGTTAAGGTTAAAGTCAAGGTTAAGGGTAAGATAAGGTTAAGGTTATGGTTAAGGTCAAGGTTAGGTTAAGGTTAGGGTTAGGTTAAGTTAAAGGGTGAAATTTAAGGGTAAGGTTAAGGTTAAGGTCAAGGTTAAGGTTAAGGTTATGGTTAAGGTTAAGGTTACGGTTAGGTCAAGGTTAAATTAAAGTCAACATTAACCTAACCTTAACCTTAACCTTAACCTTTACCTTACCTTAACCTAACCTTAACCTTGACCTTAACTATATCCTAACCCTAACCTTGACCAAGCCCTTAACCTTAACCTTATCTTACCCTTAACCTTAACTTGTCCTTAACATTAACGTTAACCATAACCTTGACCTAATCGTAACCTTAACCTTACCTTAACGTAACTTAACACTAACCTTAACGTTAAGTTAAGGGTAAAGTTAGGGTTAGGTTATAGATAAGGTTAATGTTAATCTTACGGGGTTAGTAAGGTTAAGGTTAAGATTAAGGGTAGGGTCAAGGATAAGGTTACGGGTCTTAACCTTAACCTTCACTATAACCTAACTTTAACCTTAACATGTACTTGTACCTGAACCTTAACCTGAACTTAACCATAACCTTAACCTTAACCTTTACCTTAACCTTCACCCTTAACCTTAACCTGACATTGACCTTAACCTTAACCTAACCTTAACCATAACCATAACCTTAACCTTAACCTTAACCTTGACTTTAACTATAACCTAACCCTAACCTTGACCAAACCCTTAACCTTACCCTTAATCTGACTAAACCTGTAACCTTAAACTTAACCTTTACCCTTAACCCTAACCTTACCCTTAACTTTAACCTTAACCTAAGGTTAAGATTATGGTTAAGGTTAAGGTTAAGGATAAGTTAAGGTTAAGGGTAAGGTTAAGGTTAATGTTACAGGTTTAGTCAGGTTAAAGTTAAGGTTTAGGGTTTGGTCAATGTTAGGGTTAGGTTATAGTTAAGGTCAAGGTTAAGGTTAGGTTAAGATTAAGGTTAAGGTTAAGGTTAGGTAAAGGTTAAGGTAAGGTTAAGGTTAGGTTAAGGGTAAATTCAAGGTTAAGGTTAGGTTTAAGGTTAAGATTAGGCTAACAGTAAAGTTAAGGTTATGGTTAGGGTAATCTTAAGGTTATTTTAAAGGTAAGGCTAAGTTTAAGATTAGGTTAAGCTTAAGCTTAAGGTTCAGGTTAGGGTTAAGGTTAGGGGAAGGTTAAGGTTAAACATAAGGTTAAGGTTAAGGTTTGACTTTACCCTTAACCTAATATTAATATTAACCTTAACCTTAACCTTATATTACCCTTAACCTTAACTTAATCTTAACCTTAACCTTGACCTAAAAATAACCTCCACCTTCACCTAACCGTAACCTTAACCTTAACCTTAACCTTAACCTTAATCTTATCTTACCCTTAACCTTAACCATAACCTTAACTTTGACTTTACCCTTAATCTAACCTTAAACTTAACCTTAACCTAACCCTAACCTTGACCAAACCCTTAACCTTAACCTTAAACTTACCCTTAACCTTCACCTTAACCTTGAATTTACCGTTAACCTAACCCTAACCTAACCTTAACTATAACCTAACTCTAACCTTGATCGAACCCTTAACCTTAACCTTAGCCTTAACCTAACCTTAATCTTAACCTTACCCTTAACCTAACCTTAACCTTAACCTTAACCTGATCCTTAACCTTATCTTAACCTTAACCTTAACTAAAACCTTCCCCTAACCTTAAATTTACCCTTAACCTAATCTTAACCTTAACTATAACCTAACCCTAACCTTAACCATAACCATAACCTTAACCTTAACCTTAACTATAACCTTAACCTTGAACATAACTATAACCTAATCCTAACCTTGACCAAACCCTTAACCTTAACTTTAACGTGACCTTAACTATAACCTAACCTTAAACTTGACCAAACCCTTACCCTTAACCTAACAGTAACCTTGACATTACCCTTAACCTAACCTTAACCCTGACCTTAACCTAACCTTAACCTTAACTTTACCCTTAACCTAATATTAATCTTAACCTTAACCTAACCTTAACCTTAACCTAGTCATAACCTTAACCTTACCTTAAGATAACTTAACCCTAACCTTGACCTTGACCTTAACCTTAACCTTACCCTATCCTTACCCTTAACCTTCAGCTTAACCTTGAATTTAACCTTAACCTTCCCCTAACCTTAATCCTAACTTTAAGAATAACCTTAACCTTAACTTTACCCTTAACCTAACCTTAACCTTAAACTTACCCTTTACCTTAACCTAGCCCTAACCTTGAGCAAACCCTTAACCTTAACCTTAACCTGACTAAACCCTTAAGGTTAGGGTAAAGTTAAGGTTAAGGTTAAGGTCAAGGTCAAGGTTAAGTTAGGTTAAGGTAAGGTTAAGGTTACAATTAAGGTTAAGGTTAAGGTTAAGTTAAGTGTAAATTCAAGGTTAAGGTTAAGGGTTTGGTTAAGGTTAAGGTTAGGTTATAGTTAAGGTTAAGGCTTTGGTCAAGGTTAGGGTTAGGTTATAGTGAAGCTTAAGGTTAAGGTTACGGGTTGACTTTACCCTTAACTTAACCTTAACCTAACCTTAACCTTAGATTAACCTTAAAATTAACCTTAACCTTTACCCTAACCTTAACCTTAACCTTATCCTTATCTTAACCTCAACCTAACCCTAACCTTAACTTAACCTTAACCTTAACATTAACCTTAACGTAACCTTAACCTTAACCTTATTTTTATCTTAACCTTAACCTAACCCTAACCTTAGCCTTAACCTTAACATGAAATTTTAACATAACCTTACCCTTGACCTTAACCTTCACTATAACCTAACCTTGACCTTGACCTTAACCTTAATCTTAACCTTAACCTGACTAAACCCTTAAGGTTAGGGTAGAATTAAAGTTAAGGTTAGTGTCAAGGTGAAGATTAAGGTTAAGTTAGGTTAAGGTAAGGTTATAGTTAGGTTAAGGTTAAGGATAAAGTTAGGTTAAGGTTAAGATAAGGTTAAGGTTAAGGTTAGGTTTAGGGTAAGTCAAGGTTAAGGTAAAGTTAAGATTAAGGTTAGGTTAAGGTTAATGTTAGGTTAAGGGTAAAGTCAAGGTTAAGGTTAGGTTGAAGTTAAGGTTAAGGGTTTGGTTAAGGTTTTGGTTAGGTTTTAGTTAAGGTTAAGGTTAGGATAAGGTTAAGGTTAAGGGGGTAATGTTAAGGTTAAGGTTCAGGTTAAGGGTAAATGTTCAGGTTAAGGTTAAGGGTAAGGTTAAGTTTACGGGTTTAGTGAGGTTAAGGTTAACGTGAAGGTTAAGTTGAAGGTTAAGGTTAAGGTTAAGGTTAATTTTAAGTTAGGTTAAGGTCAAAGTTAAGGTTAGGTTAAAGTTAAGGTTAAGGTTAAGGGTTTAGTCAGGTTAAGGTTAAGGTTAAGGTTACGGGTTTAATCAGCTTAAGGTTAAGGTTAATGGTTTGGTCAAGGCTAGGGTTATGGCTAAGGTTAAGGTTAAAATTAAAGTTAGGTTAAGGTAAATTTAAAGGTTATGGGTTTAGTCAGGTTAAGGTTAAGGTTAAGGTCAAGGTTAGGGTAAGGTTAAGGTTAAGGTTAGGGTTAGGTTATAGTTAGGGTTAAGGTTAAGGTTAGGGTTAGGTTATAGTTAAGGTTAAGGTTAAGGTTAAGGATAAGTTAAGGTTAAGGGTAAGATAAGTTTAAGGTTAAGGTTAAGGTGAAGGTTAATGTTAAGGTCAAGGTTAAGGTTAAGGTTAGGGTTAGGTTATAATTAAGGTCAAGGTTAAAGTTAGGTTAAGGTAAAGCTTAAGGATAAGGTTTAGGTCAAGGTCAAGGTCAAGGTTAAGGTTAAGTTAGGTTAAGGTTACGGGTTTAGTAAGGTTAAGGTTAAGGGTTTGGTCAAGGTTAGGGTTAGGTTATAGTTAAGGTTATGTTTAAGTGAAGATTAAGATTGAGGTTAAGGTTACAGGTCTTAACCTTAACCTTCACTATAACCTAACCTTAACCTTGACCTTAACTATAAACTAATCCTAACCTTGACCAAACCCTTATCATTAACCTTAACCTTAAACTAACCTTAACCTTAACTAAACCTTTAGGATTAAGCTTTAGCTTAACCTTAACCTAACCTTAACATAACCTTAACCTTAACCTTAACTTAACCTTAACCTTACCAAACCCTTAACCTTAGCCTTAACCTTAACTTAACCTAACCTTAACCTTACCCTTAACCTAATATTAACCTTAATCTTCACCTTAACCTTAACCTTAACCCTACCCTTAACCTTAAACTTAACCTTGACCTTAACTATAACCTAACCCTAACCTTAACCAGACCGCTAACCTTAACCTTAACCATAAATATTAACACTGGAAAATCGTACAATAGAAGTCGACATTAATTAATGTCGAGTCTAAGGATTTACATGACAGGAATACATTATGGAATCAAGAAGTATTTAAAATCTCTAAGGTTTTGAGAAAATCAGATTTTAACTAGTCATAAATGCTCAAATGTGAGCTTTTTCCTTCGAGAAGAGCACCTTCTGCACACCCTTTTGCCCGATAAGTGCGCTTTCCTGGAAATGGAAAAAAGTCACTTTCCGAGACCACAACAAGAAAAGGACAATTACTCCTTATGTGAAAGCCACCTAAGGACACCAAAAAACGCCTCTTTAGACATTATGTGAGCACACAAAAGAATATTTGAGCACACAATGGAATCACACCTCTCCCTTGGGTCACCATCCATCATGTACCAAGGAAGAGAAGGAGAATTTGAAGCTCACCTATATAAACCCACCAAGAGATGAAAAAATGGTGATCACAAGGTTATGCTGGAAAATTTTTCCCAAGCAACACCAGCATTGTGTGTGACCTGAAGCTGGAGCTAGAGAGGACTCGATAGTTGGCCACCCAACATCTTAGTCCACCACAGCAGAGAGAGAAAGAGTTGGACTACATCAGAGGAAAAACTTGAAAGACAAACATCCTTGCATCGGGACCTAGAGCCATTGCCTAGGGGCCCTTTGGCATGTGGATAATATTTTCTTTTATTTAGAACATTCAATAAGAAGAGGCCATCGAGCTATCGTTTGCATTATTACTGTTTGGAATTCTCTATATAGCTTCTTTTGTGTTTTTAGTTTTATTTTTTTTAACCAGAGCATACTTCGGCATATTATTTCATTTAAGTTTTATGCTTTTGAGCTACCCCCACATACTTCCTGTTACCAATAGTTTAGAGAGTAGACCACACTCTCTAAGCTCGTGTGATTTCGTACACCCGTGTGTCGAATCCACCACAACAGGATTGGCGACTCCACTGATGTGTTTCAAGTTTATGTGGTTGTGCCATCTTTTGCAAGAGGCCCTTATTTTATGCTGGAGTGGATCTGACAGTCCTCTAACCCATCTTGCAGTCCCTAGATTCACTGAGGTGACAGACTAAAGAAGGTAGCTCCTAATCTTTTACTTGTAGGACTTTTGCGCGCAATTTTTTCACACATAGGCGAATTGCGAGCATTCAGGAGTGACCTGCGTGCAGGAAGGTGTACCTGTCAAGGGTTTTTGAGTGCAAATTGTAGAGATATTTTTTCTCCCTATTTTCTACATTGTTTCTGCTTGTAAGTGTGTTGGGCAACCCCTAATGTATCTGCCAACACCTATGTTGATACCCCACAACTTATGAGAACTGATTTGTTGCTCCTTTTCATAGGCATTTAGTTAGTTTTCATTTAAGTTGGTTTTTGCAAAAAGTGTTCACATAGTTTAAGTAGGGAGCGAAAAACCATTGATTTCCAAACGATTTGTGTTTTTTTCACATTCTGGTATGCACACTTAGCTTAACTAGTCCAAGTAAGTGGCTCATGACCACACATGCATAAGCTAGTGTAGAAATTCTTTAGTTTAAATTCAATTTTTGCATTTACGAAATTGAGGGACTAGAATTGAATCGCCAATTAGAGCAAGTAATCTCTACTATATTTGCACCATTTTGTGACCCTAGAAAAGCATATGAATACTCTACATTTGTGATTCACCATCTCCCTTTAGTCACTCACATAAAATAACTAGGAGGTTTTGGAAGTGGCCCATTATCCGCAAATGCTTTCTATTTGAGCAAGGAACAACGTCACATAGTTTAATTAGGGGACTTTTGTAAAGGATCACTGATATCCATATGTTCAAATTATAAGATTGTTCACCATAATCTCACCCACATTCACCCACTAAGAAAAGAAAGCCACCTAAAAATAACTTAAATCAACTCACTAAATTCTCCCCACTGGGGCCACAAGAGAAATTATAGATTAAGTTAGGATCAAGGGGGTAGACATACAATAAGCCGCCTTGATCATGCTTCACATTTGAAACATAGAAGTTATGCTTTTAGGGAGATTTAAAATCCACCTATCAGCCCACGGAAAAGAAAACCCGAGCGTGGTAGAGACCCGATTCAGAGGGGGTTAGGCTTAGGCATAGTGCGTGCAGTATCAGTTGGGGCTACCTGACCCGGCTGATACACAGTACTGTTAGATGACTACCAATAAGCCAAAGACTCGAATGCTCACATGGGACGGTGGTTCCTAGTGACCAAAACTAGGGCATCTTTTAGCCTATAGGTGACGGTGCAGGAAAGCGCCAGATCCTCTACCCTTACCTTGGTTGATTCTCTTCGGCTAACTAGGGGCGTCGCCAGCTCTTACGGGATGTTGTGGCAGCACTTGCAAGAAATCCTCTCAAGGCCTAGTTAATTTTGAGTGTGTGAGGACATATTAAGTCTTCTATGATTTTTAGTATCACGTGCAAACAAACAAAACCATTTTTTTCTTGATTGATCACATAAATTAAGCTAAAATAAAATTCATTTCATTTTCGGTTTGTTTTATGTATGTGGCCATAAATTTTTCATGATAAAAGAATCAATCCCCTCAAAAAAATTTTCCAAAACCTAACCTGGTCGACACTCAAATGGTTCCAACGGAACCTCGTCGATCCAGGCATCTTTTGGACCTCCCCCCATTACTGGGAGGGGTTCCAGGTCTTTTTTCGTTTAGGCGTCAAAGATAGAACATTGCCACAGTGGTTGGTTCCTCCTTTCTTGGAGCAACCTTATTTGGGAACCCTAGTCGGTCTCCCAACACCACACCGCACACCAATCCCGCCTCATCCCCTGAAGGGCAGAGGAGTTCATCCCATACGGGAAGCCAGCTGAAGGGTAAGGCAAGGTTAACAACAAAGGCAAGGTTAAGGTAAGGTTAAGTTTAAGGTTAGGTTAAGGTTAAGGTAAAGGTTCAGGTTAATGTTAAGGTTAAGGATTTGGTCAACGTTAGGGTTAGGTTATAGTTAAGGTCAAGGTAAGGTTAAGGTTAAGGGTAAGGTTAGGTTAAGGGTAAATTTAAGGTTAAGGTTAATGTTATTGGTTTAGTATGGTTAGAGTAAGGCTAAGGTTAGGTTAAGGGTTAAGTTAAGGTTAAGGTTATGGTTAAGGTTAGGTTCAGGTTTAGGTTCATGTTTAGTTTAGGGTTAAGGTTAGGGGAAGGTTAAGGTTAAACTTAATGTTAAGGCTAAGCTTAACGTTAACGGTTTAGTCAGGCTAAGGTTAAGGTTAAGGTTAAGGTTAAGGTAAGGTTAAGGTTAAGGTTAGGGTTAAGGTTAGGGTTAGGTTATAGTTAAGGGTAAGGTTAAGGTTAAGGGTAAAGTTAAGTTCAAGTTTAAGGTTATGGGTTTGGTCAAGGTTAGGGTTAGATTATAGTTAAGGTGAAGGTTAAGGTTATGGTTAAGGTAAGGTTAAGATAAGGTAAAGGGTAAGGTTAAGGTTAAGGTTAGGTTAAGGTTATGGTCAAGGTAAGGTTAAGGGTAAAGTTAAGGTTAAGGTTCTGTTAAGGTTAAGATAAGGTTAAGGGTAAGGTTAAGGTCAAGTTCAAGGTTAAGGTTAAGGATAAGGTTAAGGTTAACCTTAACCTAACCTTAATGTTAACATTTCCCTTAACTATAACCTTAACCTGACTAAACCCTAACCTTAACCTGACTAAACCCGTAACCTTAACCTTAACCTTACCCTTAACCTTCACCTTAACTATAATTTTACCCTTAACCTTCACCTTACCCTCAACGTTCATCTTAACCTTAACCTTAAATTTACCCTTAACCTTGACCTTACCCTTAACCTTCACCTTAACCTTAACCTTGACCAAACCCTTAACCTTAACCTTAAACTTACTAAACCCATAACCTAAGGGTAAATTTAAGGTTAAGGTTAGGGTTTAGGTTAGATTAAGGTTAACCTTGACCTTGACCTTAACCTTAACCTTACCCTTAACCTTTACCTAACCTTAACCTTAACCTTAACCTTAACAATAACCTTAAACTTAACCTTGACCTTAAGCTTAACCTTACTCGTAACCTCCACCCTTAACCTTAACCTAACCTTAACCTTGACCAAACCCTTAACCTTAAACTTAACCTGACTAAACCCTTAACCTTGACCTAACCGTAGCCTTTACCTTAACTTAACCTAACTTAACCTTGAACTTAACCTTAACCATAAACTTAACCTTAACCTTAACCTTAACCTAATGTTACCCTAACCAGAACCTAAAATTTACCCTTAACGTAACCTTAACCTTGACCTTAAGGTTAGGGTTAGGTTAAGGATAAATTTAAGGTTAAGGTAGGGTTAAGGGTAAGGTTAAGGTTAAGGTTAGGTTAAGGTTTGGGTCAAGGTTAGGGTTAGGTTAAGGTTAAGGGTTAAGGGTAAGGTTAAGGTTAAGGTTAGGGGAAGGTCAAGGTTAAGGGTTTAGTTAAGGTTAACATTAGGTTAAGGTTAAGGTTAAGGTTATGGGTTTAGTCAGGTTAAGGTTAAGGCTTACCCCCTTAACCTTAACCTAACTATAACCTTACCTTATCCTAACTTAACCTTAACCTTGACATTTAAATTAACCTTAAATTTAACTTTACCCTAACCTTAAGGGTTTAGTCAGGTTAAGGTTAAGGCTAAGGGTTTGGTCAAGGTTAGGGTTAAGTTATAGTTAAGGTCAAGGTCAAGGTTAGGTTAAGGTTAAGTTAAGGTTAATGTTATGGGTTTGGTGAAGGTTAGGTTTAGGTTATAGTTAAAGTTAAGGTTAAGGTTAAGGTTAATGGTTTGGTCAAGGTTAGGGTTACGTCATAGTGAAGGTTAAGCTTAATTTAAGGGTAAAGTCAAGGTTAAGGTTAAGGTTAGGTTAAGGGTAAATTTAAGGTTAATGTTAAGGTTTTGTCAAGGTTAGGGTTAGGTTATAGTTAAGGTTAAGATAAGGTTAATGGTAGGTTAAGGTTAAGGTTAGGTTATGGGTAAAGTTAATGTTAAGGTTAGGGTAAGGTTAGGGTAAGTTTAAGGTTAAGGTTAGGTTAAGGTTAAGGTTTAGGTTAAGGTTAATGTTAAGATTAAGGGTAAGGTAAAGGTTAAGGTTAAGGTCAAGTTTAAGGTTAAGTAAAGATTAAGGTTAAGGTTAATGTTAAGGCTTTGGTCAAGGTTAGGGTTAGGTTACAGTTAAGGTTAAGGTTAAGTTTAAGGGTAAGGTTATAGTTAGGTTAAGGTTAAGGTTAAGGTTACATTAAGGCTAAGGTTAAGGTTAAGGTTAGGGTTAGGTTTAGGGTAAAGTCAAGGTTAAGGTTAAGGTTAGGGTTATAGGTCTTAACGTTAACCTTCACTATAACCTAACTTTAACCTTAACCTAAACCTGAACTTACCCTAACCTTAACCTTGACCCGAACCTTAACCTTATCTTAACATTAACCTTCACTATAACCTAACCTTAACCTTGACCTTAACTATAACCTAACCCTAACCTTAAGGGTTTTTTCAAGGTTAGGGTTAAGTTATAGTTAATTTCAAGGTTAAACTTAGGTTAAGGGTAAATTTAAGGTTAAGGTTAGGTTAAGGGTAAAGTTAAGGTTAAGGTTAGGTAAGAGTTAAGGTTAGGGATAAGGGTTAAGAGAAGGTTAAGGTTAAGGTTTGGTAAAGGTTAGGGTTAGGTTATAGTTAAGGTCAAGGTTAAGGTTAGGTTAAGGGTAAAGTCAAGGTTAAGGTTATGTTAAAGTTAAGATTAGGTTAAGGGTAAAGTTAAGGTTAAGGTTAAGGGTTTGGTCAAGGTTAGTGTTAGGTGTTACAAGTTTAGTCAAGTTAAGGTTAAGGTTAAGGGTTTGGTCAAGATTACGGTTAGGTCATAGTTAAGGTCAAGGTTAAGTTTAAGGGTTTGGTCAAGGTTAGGGTTATGTTATAGTTAAGGTCAAGGTTAAGGTTAGTTTATAGTGAAGGTTAAGGTTAAGATAAGGTTAAGGTTAAATTTAAGGTTAGGGTTAGGTTATAATTAAGGTTAAGGTTAGGTTAAGGTTAAGTTTAGGTAAGGGTAAGGTTAAGGCTACGGGTTTAGTTAGGTTAAGGTTAAGGTTAAGGTTAAGGTTAAGGGGGTAAGGTTAAGGTTAAGATTAAGGTTAAGGGTAAAGTAAAGGTTAAGGTGAAGGGTAGGTCATAGTTAAGGTTAAGGTTATAGTTAAGGTAAAGGTTAAGGCTAGGTTATAGTTAAAGTTAAGGTTAAGGTTAAGGTTAAGTTTAAGGCTATAGGTATTAATCTTAACCTTCACTATAACCTTAACCCTAACCTTAACCTTAGCTATAACCTAACCCTAACCTTCACAATACCCTTAAACTTAACCTGACTAAACCCATAACCTTGACCTTAACCTTACGCTTAACCATAACTTTACCTTTGACCTAACCATAACCTTAACCTTAACTTGACTAAACATGTAACCTTAACTTTACCCTTACCTAACCTTAACCTTAACCTTAACCTAAAATTAAGGTAAGATTAAGGTTAGGTTAAGGTTAAGGTTAAGTTAAGGCTAAAGTCAAAGTTAAGGTAAGGTTAAGGTTAAGGTTATGGTTAAGGTTACAGTTTTAGTTAGGTTAAGGTTAAGGTAAAGGTTAGGGTTAGGTTGAGGTTAAGGTTAAAGTTAGGTTAAGGGTAAAGTTAAGGTTAAGTTTAGGTTAAAATTAAGCTGAAGGTTAAGGGTAAGGTTAGGGTTAAGTTTAAGGGAAGGTTAAGGTTAAAGTTAGGTTAAGGTCAGGATAACGTAAGGTTAAGGTTAATGTTAATGTTATGGGAAGGCTAAGGGCTTAACCGTACCCTTAACCTTAACCTAAAATTAACCCTAACCTTAACCTTGACCTTAAATATAACCTAACCCTAACCTTAACCTAACCTTAACTTCAAATTCAACCTTAATCTTACCCTAGCATTAACCATAGCCTTATCCTTAAAGTTAATCTTAATCTTATGCCCTTAACCATAACCTTAACCTTAACCTTAACTTGAATAAATCCATAACCTTAACCTTACCTTAATCTAACTTTAACGTTAACCTTAACCTTAACCTAGCTATAACCTTACTCTTAACCTTAACATTACCCTAATCTTAACTTTAACCTAACATTAACCTTCCCATAACCATAAAATTAAAATTAACCTTAACCTTAACTTGACTAAACCCGTAACGCTAACCTTAAGGTTAAGGTTAAATTTAAGGTTAGGGTTAAGGTTAGGGGAAGGTTAAGGTTAAGGTTAAGGGTAAGGTTAGGGTTAAGGTTAGGGTAGGGTTATAGTTAAGGTTAATATAAGGTTAAGGTTAAGGGTAATGTTAAGGTTAAGGTTAAGGTTAAGATTTTGGTTAAGGTTAAGGCTAAGGTTAGGTTAAGTTAAGGTTAAGGTTAAGGTTTTGTCAAGGTTAGGGTTAGGTTATAGTTAAATTTAAGGTTAGGGTTAGGTTATAGTTAAATTTAAGTTTAACGTCAAGTTTAAGGGTAAGATTAAGGCTAGGTTAAGGTTAAGATTAGGTTAAGGGTAAAGTTAAGGTTATCATTAGGGTAAGATTAGGGTTATGGCAAGGTTAAGGTTAATGTTAGGTTATAGTCAAGGTCAAGGTTAAGGTTACGGTTATGCGAAGGTTAATGTTAAGGTTAGGTTATAGTTAAGGTTAAGGGTTTGGTCAAGGTTAGCGTTAGGTTAAGGATAAGGTTAAGGTTAGGTTAAGCGTAAATTCAAGGTTAAAGTTATGAATATGGGAAGGTTAAAGTTAAAGTTAAGGTAAAGGTAAGGTTAAGGTTAAAAGGTCAAGGTCAAGGTTAAGGGTAAGATAAGGTTAAGTTTATGGTTAGGTTAAGGTCTATGTTAATGTTAAGGTTGAAGGTTAAGGGTAAGTTATGGTTAAGGTCAAGGTTATGGTTAAGGTTAAGGTTACGGTTAGGTTAAGGTTAAATTAGGTTAAGGTAATATTAAGGATATGTTAGGCTATAGTTAAATTTAATGTTATGTTAAAGATAAAGTTAAGGTTAAGGTTAAGGTTAAGGTTAAGGTCAAGGTTACAGTTGTGTTAAGTTAAGGTTACGATAATGTTAAGGGTTACGCGTTTAGCAAGTTTAAGGTTAAGGTAAAGGTTACGGGTTTAGTGAGGCTAATATTAAGGTTAAGGTTAGGTTAAGGTTATGGTCGAGATTACGATTATGCTAAGGTAAGGTTAAGATAATTTTGAGTGTTACGGGTTTAGTCAGGTTAAGGTTATAGGTTTAGTGATGTTAAGATTAAGGTTAAAAGGGTAAGGTTAAGGTTAAAGTCAAGGTCAAGGTTAAGATTAAGTTAGGTTAAGTTTAAGGATTTGGTCATGGTTAGGGTTAGGTTATAGTTAAGGTCAACGTTAAGGTTAGGTTAAGGTTATGGAGAATGTTAAGGTTAAGGCTAGGTAAAGGTTAAGGTAAGGTTAAGGTTAAACTTGACCTTGACCTTAACCTTAACCTTACCCTTAACCTAACCTTAACCTTAACCTAACCTAAACGTTAACCTTAAACTTCCCATAAACATATCCTTAAACTTAACCTTAACCTTTACCTCAACTTAACCTTAACCTTAAGCTAACGTTAACCTTGACCTTAACTATAACCTAACCCTAGGGTAAGGTTAAGGTTAAGGTTAAGGTCAAGGTTAGGGTAAAGTGGGGGTAAAGGTTAAGGTTAAGGTTAAGGGTTTCCTTTCCCTTAACCTTAACCTTGACCTTAACTATAACCTAACCCTAACCTTACCCTTAACCTTAGCCTTAACCTAACCTTAACCTTACCATTAACTTAATATTAACCGTAAACTTAACCTCACTAAACAAGTAACCTTAACCTTATCTTACATTGACCTTAACTATAAAATTAACCTTAACCTAACCTTAACCTTGACTTCACCCTTAACTTAACCCTAACCTTAACCTAACCCTAACCTTGACCAAACCCTTAACCTTAACCTTAACCTTACCCTTAACGTTAACCTTAACCTTTAACTTTCCCTGAACCTTATCTTAAACTTACCCTTAACCTTATATTAACCTTTACTTAACCTTAACCTTGACCTTATCCTTAACCTTAACCTTAACTTTACCTTTACCCTTAACCTTAACCTTAACCTTAACCTTACCCTTAACTATAACTTTGACCTTAACCTTGACCTTAACTATAACATAATCCTAACCTTGACCAAACGCTTAACCTTAACCTTAACCTTAACCTTAACCGTAACCTTAACCTTAACCTTACCCTTAGCCTTAAATTATCCTTAACCTTAACCTCAACCATAATCTTAACCTTAGGTTAAGGTTAAGGTTAAGGGTAAGGTTAGGGTAAGGTTAATATTAGGTTAAGGGTAAAGTTAAGGTTAAGGTTAGGGTTAAGGTTAAGGTTAAGGTTAGGGTTACCTTATAGTTAAGGTCAAGGTTGAGGTTAAGGGTAAGGTTATAATTAGGAAAGGGTAAGGTTAAGGTTAAGGTTAAGGTTAAGGGTAAAGTTAAGGTTAAGGTTATGGTTATGGTAAGGTTAAGGTTAATTTTAAGGTTAAGTTAAGGTTAAGGTTAAGGTTTGGTCAAGGTTAGGGTTAGGTTATAGTTAAGGTCAAGGATCATGTTAGGTTAAGGTTAAGGTTAAAGGTAAGGTTAAGGTTAAGGTTACGTTTAGGTTAAGGTTAAGGTTAAGATTTTGTTAAGGTTAGCGTTAGGTTATAGTTAAGGTTAGGTTATAGTGAAGGTTAAGGTTAAGACCCGTAACCTTGACCTTGACCTTACCCTTAACAATAAGCTTAACTTTAACCCTAACTTTGACTTTACCCTTAACCTAACCTTAACCTTGACCTTAACCTAACCTCAACCTTAACCTTAACCTTACCCTTACCCTTCACCCTTAACCTTAACCTAACCTTAAACTTAACGTTAACCTTAACCTTATCTTAACCCTGTCCTAACCTTGACCTTAACCTTAACCTAATCTTAACCTTAACCATAACATTAACCTTAACCCTAACCTTAACCTTAACCTAACATTAACCTTAACCTTAACCTTAACCTTAACCTAACCTTAACCTTAACATTAACTTTAATAAACCCGTAACCTTACCCTTAACCTTAGCCTAACCTTAACCTTAACTATAACCTAACCCTACCTTGAACAAATCCTTAACCTTAACCTTAACCTTAACCTTAACCTTTCCATAACCTTATCCTTAACCTTAACTATAACCTAACCCTAACCTTGACCAAACCCTTAACCTTAACCTTACCCTGACCTTAACTATAACCAAACCCTTACCCTTAACCTAACCTTAACCTTGAATTTACCCTTAACCTGACCTTAACCTTAACCTTCCCCTAACCTTACCCTAACCATAACCTTAAATTTACCCTTAACCTAATCATAACCTTAACCTAACCTTAACCTCACCCTTAACCTTGAATTTAACCTTAACTTTAACTGTAACATAACCCTAACCTTGACCAAACCTTAACGTTAACCTTAACTTAGCCTAACCTTAACCTTAACCATAACCTTAACCTTATCTTAACCTTAAATATAACCTAACCCTAACCTTGACCAAACCTCAACCTTAAGTTTACCCTTAACATAACCTTAACCTTAACCTTAACCTTGACTTTACCCTTAACCTTAACCTTAACCATAACCTTAACCTTAAACTAACTAAACCCTTGACTTTACCCTTAACCTTAACTTTACCCTTAACCTAACCTTACCCTTAACCTTAACCTTAACCTGAATAAACATGTAACCTTAACTATAGCCTAACCCTAAGCTTGACCAAACCCTTAAAATTAACCTTAACCTTAAAATTTACCTAAAATTAACCTTAACTGTAATCATAAACTTAACCTTAACCTAACCTTAACATTAACCTTATATTAACCTTAGCCTTCACTATAACCTAACCTTAACCTTGACCTTAACTATAACCTAACTCTAACCTTGACCAAACCCATAACCTTAACCTTAATATTAGCTTAACCTTAACCTTCACTATAACCTAACCTTAACCTTAACCTAACCTTAACCTTAACCTTATCTTACCCTTAAACTAACCTTAGGCTTAACAATAACCTAAACCTAACCTTAACCTTAACCATAACCTTATTTTTACCCTTCACCTTCACCTTAACCTTAACCTAACCTTCACCTTAACCATAACCTTAACCTTAACTTTAACCTAACCTTAACCTTCACCTAACCCTAAACTTACCCTAACCTTAATGTTAACCTTACCCTTAACGTTACTCTTAATCTTAAGCTTAACCATAATCTTAACCTGAGGTTAAGGTCAAGGTCGAGGTTATGTTAAGGGTAAAGTCAAGGTTAAGGTTAGGTAAAGGTTAAGATTAGGTTAAGGGTAAAGTTAAGGTTAAGGTTAAGGTTAAATGTTTGGTCAAGGTTAAGGGTTAGGTTAAGGTTAAGGTTCATTTAAGGGTAAAGTCAAGGTTAAGGTAAAGTTAAGGTTAAGGTTAGGTTAAGGTCAACGTTAAGGTTAAGGTCAAGGTTAGAGATAGGTTATAGTTAATGTCAAGGTTAAGGTTAAAGGTAAGGTTATATTTATGTTAAGGTTAAGGTTAAGGTTAATATTAAGGTTATATTTAATGTTAAGGTTAAGGTTATGGTTAGGTTTTATATAAGGTTAAGATTAAGGTCAAGGGGGAAAGTGTAAGGTTAAGGTTAAGGTTAAGGTTAAGGTTAGAGGTTTAGTCAAGTTAAGGTTAAGGTTAAGGGTTTGTTCAAGGTTAGGGTTAGGTTATAGTTAAGGTCAAGGTTAAGGTTAAGGGTAAGGTTATAGTTAGGTTAAGGTTATGGTTAATGTTAGGATAAGGTTAAGGTTAAGGGTTTGGGCAAGGTTAGTGTTAGGTTATAGTTAAGGTTAAGGTTAGGTTAAGTTAACGTTAAGGTCAAGGTTAAGGTTAAGGTTAAGCTTAGGTTAAGGATATAGTTAAGGTTAAGGCTAGGTTAAGGGTACATTTAAGGTTAATTTTATGGTTAGGGTTAGGGTTAAGGTTAGGTTTTTGTCAAGGTTAAGGTTAGGTTATAGTTAAGGTTAGGTTATAGTCTTGAACATATCGGCAGCACGATAGTGGATTTGGCAGTATTTGACATCAAAAGATCAAAGGTAATGATGACGAGGCAAAGAGAAAATGAGAGGTCAAAAATGATTACCCAAACCCATGGAGGCAAACAGATAATGATATGAGATGTCCCCAACCCGACACGAATGCAGACAAGTGCCATGTTCAAGAGCGACATACTGCTGACATGACGACGATGCTGGCTCCATTTTTCCCCACCATTTCTGGTGAGTACCCCAATTATTTTTTAGAACAAGCTTTAAGGGGATAGAATATTCTTGTAATATAAGTTTGTCCTTTGGAAGAATCCATCCTAGTACATTTAACGAGCCCTAGGAAGGAGAAACTCGAATATCGTCATTAAGACTAGATCTGATGTCATAAGGGTTTAATGAGTCTGACAAAGGAATAAATTGGCATCTTTTCATGTTTAAAGAGTTTGAAAAGATAGCAGAAAAGTAAACTCCAAAAGTCCCGTTTCGTAAATAGTTCCTCAGTTCCGAAAAGGTAGAAAACTATGTCTGAGAAAACCTCCTAGTCACAATAGGCTAGGGTATTCCTTTTTCGTAATTACTCTATCCCAGCCCGTAAAAGGGGTAAACGTATACTGGGTAGATGTCGTTTCTATTGGTGTCCCGTGTTTTGATAGTTTGGAAAATAAAAAGACAAAGCAATATGAGAACCAATCTTTAGAGTTGCAGGATCTAGTCCTCCTGCTCTCAGAGAGGGATCTCTCAAAAGTTTGTTTGCAAAGGTTTATCTTGTGTGCTTTGAGTATAGGTTTTAGACTAGTTATTAAGTGCGGGTGTTTGTTTGTTTGTTTGGTTGGAAGAATTGATGCAGCAGACCATGAAAGGTCTAGGAAAGATACACAGAATGCAGAAACATCTGATTCATTGGGAAATGGAGTCAAGAAAATGTCATAACAAACTCATCAATGGATATGGGATATCAAAGGGAAAATCTAACTTGGCCATAGGATCCTTTTGTTTTTGGAATGAGATGAACATTAATGATTTGGAAAGAGAGGTTTAATTCTCAACAAAAGGAATTAGAAAGCACAATTTGAACAATAAAGAGCTCTTTGATAGACAGGGCTAACCATAAATTCTACAAATCACACCTTTAAGAAAATAATGATTTCAAAACAACTTTTAAAATGAAATCTAAGATTCGAGGAACACCCTATTTCCTCAAAGATTTTATTTCAAATGACTTTAGAAAACATAAAAGTTTCACTGATAATTGCAGTCATAGAAGAGGGAACACCTAAAAACATCTATGATCATAATTATAATGACCTTTAAGCCAACTGTTTAAGTGAGGACAATTGGAAAGATCAAAACAGACCTCTTTGATTCACTGTAAGCAAATAACTTCAAAGGGAGACTTCAATAACAACTTTTAAGTGGCAGAAGACAAGCAGGGAGAACCATAAATCATGCTGAAACCAAATTTTCAAACTATTAAGGAAATAAACAAGCATGAAGAATAAAGATAAAGATTAAAGCCTCTAAAATACTTCAGCAGAAGAAAACATAAAATAGTGAAGGATGAATAGGTCTAAGGTGCTTCCAAGAGTCATTTCTTAGCCCAAAACTTTCAACCTACTGTAGTAAGAAATTATGGAACATAATGAAAACAGGGGAAAACATAAAACAATTCAGAATACTTCACCAACAGCCAAGCTCATGTATCCAATGATAGAGCCTTCTCAGGAACAAGCATGCAACAACATCATCAAGACCTCCAAGACTTCAATTTCTTCTTCAACATCAATAGACTATATATTTATTTCAAAGAGTTTCAGTATTAAAACTTGTGATCAAACAAAAACCAACACCTATCTCATCTCTTACATAAGTATTTATAGAATAAATGAGGAGATGTAATGGGATAAAATATCTTCTAAGTTAAATTAATACAGTTTATTGTCTCTCGGCCTTTGAGGGGCTCGATGGAGAACATTCTGATATTTTTCCTGTATTAATTGGTTTATGTTAACTATCAAGCCTGCTGAAAAGAATTTGTTGATTTTAAGGCTCTTTTTTATCCTCATAATGACTTCTGTTGTCAGTTTACAATAAGTTCCTTTGGTTTTCTTTAACTGTTCAGCCGCATTGATGCAAATTCTCTAGGTCTGTTCATAACTTGGCCTCCTTTTGATTACTTTGAGGCTGTAGGTGGCTCTGTGGTAGCTGAGGAATCAATTCGTCTCAATTGAGGTGGTGGAAGCCTTTCTGTCAGTTAAACACTTATGATTTCTTTTGACTGTGTTTTAATCCAGGGAATTAGGCTTTTGATAATTATTCTTAGCCGTAATTCCCCAAATCTGTCTTCAATATTTTTCTTTGCTGTGCTCTGTTCTTCAACATTGATACTCTTTTAACTGTGTTTTTAATAAAACAGTGTCTTTTCGATGTGTAGGGCCGCGCAAGTCCTTTAAAGGCATCAATTCCCATGAAGCATTGATAAAACGTTGATTTTGACCCGTGGATGGCTTCTCTTTAATAAATCGAGGGCATGAGAATCGTCATTCTCAGCCCTTGGATTTTCTTCATTTATAATGAAAAAACCATTGAAACACCTGCGAAAACACAACATATTAGAAAATCTTGCGTTTTTAGGTTAAACTTCTTAGAAGGTTGCGGTGAGGAGTGTGGCCGTTGGATCTGGACACGTGGATGGTCCAGATCTAATCGGGGGATCGCAATCGGCAGGAGGAGAAAAGGGGTGCGATGAAAAACTCCAATGCGATTGCGCGATCGGAAGGGCCAAGGCGATTAAGCGATGGCCGTTGATCTAAGGACGAGATCAATGATGGAGAATGAATCGGGGGACTAGCTGATTAGGGAGGAAATATAACGCAGCGATTCAAGAAATGCGATGCGATTGAGCGCTGGTCGTTTGATCGGTCAACAATCAACGGTGGAGATGAACCGGGGGAAAGCCACTTTTATAATGTATAAAACCCAAAATTTTTAAATAAAACAAAGGTTTTTATGGATCGGGATGGGATATTTATATAAGGTGGGTAGGTGCCCGACTGCGGGGCCTTCGGACTTTATGAATGTAATATGCCCGGGGCATATATAAAACAAAAGGACCAATCACAATCGGACCATCGGGCCTGGTCTTTCAATCAACCCATTTGAATATTTTTGATGTGATAAGCACCTTGGGACCTTTAACTCTCGGTCCTGGGCATAGGCTATATGAAGTAAGAAGGCGAGGGGTGGAGTTTATATCTACAGGGACTCAATCACATCGGAACATTTTGATGCGGTCTTTTCGATCAACCCATTGGATTTCTTCGATGCGATTGCGTGATCGACTCTTTTCAACATAACCATTTATATTTAGCACATGACTTTGGTTTCTATACCAAAAGTTTGGAAAAGTGGGTTTTCGTCTTTTACAAAGAAAAAGGTGATCGGGAAGGTTTATATAAAAGAGTTGATCGCATCGGGTTTTAAAAGGAACACAAGACTTATGCACCATCGAAAGTTTCCGATGCGATAAGAACTATATGGGTTCAGTGCTTGGGTTTTATGGCAAGGGCACATGTGGGGAAGTGGTTAGGGGGTTTAGCCAAAGGGGCTAAAGTCTTATGCGAAAAAATGTATTTTGTTATGATTTTTCAATGTTTTTTAAAGGGATTTCAGGGTTTCGGTAAGGCTAAAAAGTGGGTTTTAAACCTTACAATGTGGATTTTCATGAATGGAAGAAGGAAAATCATGAAAAAATAGAGGAATTATATGGAAAAAAAAGGAGAGCAAATGAAGGTTATCTTTGAGTGGGAGAAAGGGAAAAATGATGGTTTTGTAGCAGTCTTTCTCTTTGGATTTAGCAGAATTTCTGAGTATTGAAATGGGGACAGTATTGAAGATTTGGATAGAGCCAAGAAGCCTTTCAAGAGTCTTCAAGAGACAAAAAATTTTGCAATAAAATCTATTCCTTGAAGGCTCCAAAAATAATTTAGCCACCTTTTGGTATAACAAATTTATAGGTGGCTAACAGTGGCTCCACTTGGGGATGATGCCTTCTTGAAGGCATCAAGAATTTTAGACTTTCATTCTCTGAGATGCTGATTAATTTCCTCATCCATTGGGCTATATTTCTTTGATTGAATGATCTTATTTTGCTCTGGAAATGCTAACATCCATGGAAAACAATGGATCTTTCATCAACAATATTTCTACCTACCCAATCCTACTGATCTAACATTTTTGCTTCCTTAGAGTGCACTTGGATTGGCAAACTCTCTTTCAACATTTTATTCTTTTGAAAGAAAAAAATCTAATCTATTTCTACTACTTATTTCTTCATGAACTCAGATTAAACATTTGAGCCCGTATGCTTCTCTACCTAATCTACTAATCTGTTAGGATTAAACAGTCTAACAAATTTTTATTCTCTAATTTCTAAAGCAAAAATTTTAAAAAGCATTCAAGTTAGGATTGAACAATCTAACTTGATGCTGATCTATGGCATAAAAACAAGTTGCACATAGATTATTATTTGTAGAAAATTAAATCGAAATGGAAGGCTTAAGATCTGAAAGTTACTCATCATGGCCTTTTTTTTTCTTTACAACTCTGTTTTGACTCTTTTTTGAGTTGTTTCTTCTTTTTTCTCTGGTTTAGATTTTGAGCTAATTAGAACTAGATTCACTTCTTTTTGACTTAGAAAAAATAAAACAGATTTGAGTCATTTCTTTTTGAAACCTTAGGTTCAGATTTTGGTCTTGTTTGAACCTTTAATTTCTATCCTAAACTATCTACTGATAAGCCAAGATTACACGGTTTGGAAAATCAAATTCACTATCCTATCAGCAGAAAATTTAAAGCTAATTAGTCAAGTTTAGGCTGTTTGACTAACTAGAAGTGTGTTATTCAGGAGTGGCATTTAAGCTTGCACACTTTCAGATTTGTTTCTCTTTTTTGGCATGGGGCTATACCTTTCTTGTTTTTCACAATCTGCCCTCTTTTCTTTCTTTGTTTGTTTTTGTATTTTGATTTTTCTAACTTTGAATGCAATGGTGAGACTATGATATTTACAATGAAAAAATAAAATTCTTTGAAACTTGAGATTCTTGGCAGAAGTAATGCTTGAGCATCCTTCCATTGACAGGACCTCCATATAGATCCTCTCCATTCAATTTTTTCAAGAAAAATGCATTGTGACCCCTCTCAACATGGATAATATATGGCCCTTTCCACAAGTTCTCAAACTTTCCATGTTTTCCCTTCTCTTCTCTTCTTTAATCCCATTTAAGAACAACATTTCCAATTTGGAAATTGTTTGCCTTAGTCCTCTTATCAAATAGCTTCTTCATTTTTTCTTGGACTAACTGTGTTCTTCATAGACTTCCTCTCTGGTTTGCTGTAAATGGATTGTTTGGTTGATTCTTCTCTGCATATCATTCTCTTCAATCTACACTTCTTGAAGGAGTTTCATGACTGGAACTCCTAATGAGGTGGGAAAAACCACGTCCATACCATAGAATAGCTGATAGGGGGACATATTTATTGACTTTTGTGTAGTTAATCTATCAAACCAAAAGGCATGAACCAGCTTACTGTGCCATGATTTCTGATTTTGTTCCAACAATTTTTTAATGATATTGATGAGGCTCTTGTTGGAAGATTCAACTAATCCATTTCCTTGGGGATAATAAGCAGTGGAATGGCCCAAGGTTATGTGGTATTTGTAACAGAAATCAACCATCTTCTTAGATTTAAAAGTAGCAGCATTATCTGTTATTATTTTTATAGGACAACCAAATCTGGATAGGATTTTTTTTTCAAGGAACTTGATAATGACAGATTCATTAGCATTTCTGGAGGGTATAGCTTCTACCCATTTGGTAAAGAAGTCAGTGGCTGTGAGGATCCACTTATGTTGAGCTAAGGAGGATGGGTGAATTTCCCCAATGAAGTCTAAACCCCATTGTTGAAAAGGTACCTCAACTCTGATGGGATGTAAGGGTAAGGGAAGGAGTTTTCTTTTTCCATCAAAGATTTGACACTTATGGAAAGATATGGCTAACTTTTGAGTGTCTGAGAAAAGAGTAGGCCAATAGTAACCAGATCTAAGAATTTTTTTTTTTTGTGGCCTTCCAATGGAGGTGTCCTCCACATTCTTCTTCATGCAACTCATGCATGATATTTATTGCATCATCTTCAAGTAAACATTTAAGAAAAATTCCAACAACATTTTTCCAATATAATACCCCATCCAAGATGCAAAAACTCAAAGCCTTTTGTTTCAAGAATCTAGCTTTATTTTTAGACAAAGAAGGAGGGGCTTTTAAATATAAAAGTACATAAATAATGTCAGCATACCAAGGAGAATTTAGAAATGTTTCTTCAATAAAAGGAGCATTAGATTCTTCTATTTCTTCGAACACATCTACCATATTCATGTCTAGTGCTTGGAAGTTAGACTTAGCCATAAGTTTTTCTAATCCTTGCCCTTTAACTAGTTTGGTGGGCCTAATTTCTAAGTCATATTCAAGAATAGTTGCAATCCATTTTCTCCTTTTACCATCAGGGTCTTGACTTAAAATTTCCTTGACAACAGTATGTGGAACAAAAGAAATTATGTGAGAGTGTAAAATATAGACCCTAAAGTCTTTTAATGCTTTCAATAATGCTAAGGCTTGCTTCTCCATGATATTATATTTGAGAGGAGCATCTCTTAAGGCCCTACTAAAGAAATATATTGGTTGCTCTTGCCCCAAGTCATTCTTTTGAAGTAATACTACAGCTATGGTATGCTCGGATGCAAAAGAAAAGATATAAAAGTCTTTGGTGAAATCTGGACTAATCAGGATTGGTGTTTGGGTAAGAGCTTGTTTGACCAGTTCAAATGATTGTTTAGCTGGTAAAGTCCATTTTACACCCACATATTTCTTAAGCATGTTTGTAATATTTTTTAATAGCTCAGCAAGGTTGGGGATAAACCTTCTCAAAAAATTAATCTTTCGAATGAAAGATTGAAAATCTCTGAGGCTTCTTGGATAATTGATTTGTAATATGCCATCTATCCTTGTAGGGTCTATTTTGATTCCCTCTTCCGAAATTATATGTCCAAGAAGTTTACCTTCTTGGAGACCAAAGAGTGTCTTCTTGGGATTCAATGACAAGCCAAATTTCCTACCTTTCTCAAAAACTTTTCTTAAGTGAATCAAATGTTCTTCATCAGTTTTTGAAAAGAAAGTTATGTCATCAAGGTAAATAATTATGAAATATCCAATATCTTCAGAAAAGGCTATGTCCATGGCCCTTTGGAGGGTGTCCCTTGCATTCATTAATCCGAAAGGCATTTTGACATACATAAAGGTGCCCCAAGGTGTGGTAAAAGCAGTTTTGATTTGATCACTTGGGAGCACTAACACCTGGTTGTAACCTGAGAACCCATCTAAGAGTGATATCCTTTTTGACCCAACTACCCTCTGAAGTATATGATCCATCTTTGGAAATGGGTAGTTGTCCTTTAGGGATGCTCTGTTTAAGTTTCTGAAGTCGATACAGAGTCTGATCTCCCCTGTCTTTTTCTTAACAGAAACTAAGTTTGATACCCATTCTGAAAATCTAATTGGTACTATAATGCCAGCATCAAGCATCTTTTCAATTTCGGCTCTAACTAAAGGTAATAAAAGTGGTTTTATTCTCCTTAGTTTTTGTTTGAAGGGATTTTGATTTTCCTTCAGGGTGAATGATGCTGGTATCGTAAGATTTCAGATCTGTGTATGCCCAGGAAAAAACATCTTTAAACTCCTTAAACAGATCAATGTATCGAGCTTTTATGTGAGTTGGAAGAGTGCTGGACAATTTAATCATCTTGGGTTCTGTTGGGGAGCCTATGTTGTGTTCTTATACGTTTGTTTCTACAGGTTCCATTTTTGGTTCTTTGGCTACATCATTAAAATCGAAAAGGTGTTCCAAAGGTGAGAGACCTCTTGGAATTCAACCGTTTTTACTTTATAAAACTTCCAGGTCTTTTTGGTCCACGTTTTCAATTAACTCTTCTTCAAATAGATTCTCATAATGATTTATATCGGCAGAGTGCTTCATTTCATCTTTTGGGATTTCTTCGATATATGGACAGTTTTCATTATGGCTAGATTCTGATGTTGGTATGCTAAAATCATTTTTTGATTTCAAGAAATAATCTATGTGTTTGTCCAAATAAAACACTTGCTAGTGATCTTTGTTATCAAGCACTGTAGGCCTATGTTTTGCCTTTATGCTAAGTTGTTCATTTATCTCAGGTATTTGACAGTTACTGGCATTGAAAGCAAGTTCATTTGCTAAATGATTAAACGCTCTAGGAATGAAAATAAGTTTGTATTTTTCAAATGTTTTCTATAAATCAAGGACAGTGTTCTGATATTCCCTAAGCCTCGGATTTCTGGCTGAGTATTCTCCTTTGATTTGTTTTATGATAAGTTCAGAATCTCCTAAGATTTTTATCTTTTTGGCTTGTAATTGTTGGAGCAATTGTAAACCTAGGATAAGTGCTTCATACTCAGCAATATTGTTAGTGCACGAGAAATCCAATTTATATGAAAAACTCTAATTCATATTCTGGATCCATACGCCCACACTTGCGCTTGATTTATTATAGGATCCAGCAAATTTTATTGTCCAAATTATTTTTGACTCATTTTCATTTTCTTGTTGTTGTTGATTGTCGATGTTTTGAAGTTGATTCGAGGGAAGATTTGCTTATTTTGGTGAAGTGATTGGGTCCATGTTTTCTTTATATTTTTGAGTAGTTTCATCTTCGTTACATAAGATAAAGGAATATAAACTTGATTGAGTAGAGTAGATTGGAGTGTTGTTTGGTTTTTCTAGGTTTCTCACCATGTACTTCATGTGAGATTCCCTGTATAGTCTTATGCTTTGGTTAAAACAAGGATGGTGGCATAATACATGTCCATTTGAAGGCTTCCCTGATGTTTGGCTCCCCAAGATCTTGATAAGATCATGCCATACTTAGGGGGAATGTCAGCTACAACTATATCCATAACTAGACTCTTAGCAGGGATCTGAGCTAGATTAACACATAAATCTTTGATTAAACCCAAACATTTGACTCGGCTTGAGTTAAAAGAATACAAATATTTGTATGGTTTAGTAATCTCTAAGCCTAAGCTCTCCATTACCACCTTGGGCATTAGATTTTCTGAAACTCCCGAATCTAACATGGAATTGTGTAAAATTTTCTCATGTATGTTCAAGCTAACATAGAAGGGAGGGACAACCCCTTGATATTTTCCTTCAACTTCTGGACCAAACAACAACTCAGGTTTGTCATCTGTCAAGTTTAAAGTGTTTGTATCACTTCCTAAGTTCAAAGTTTTCAAAACTTGGTTTTTATAAACCTCTTGGGTTACTAGTTCAACTAGGGGGATGGTAATTTTTATCTTAGCAATCTCTCCCTCAAAGCTGAAAGGAATAATTGACTTGTTTGTATTTACATCTGTTTTTTCAATTGAATTCTTTTCAGCAACTTTGATTTGCTGAGCCTTTTCTAGACTGGTAATTGGGACAGTTTTATTAGGACCACTAGCTGAAGTGCTAGGGGTACTCTATTCAACATTTGGTTGAATGCCTTTGTCTTTGTTTAAGTCGGGTTTCTTGGCCAAAATGTTGCTTTTCTCTGCTATCTTTTTGGGCTGGTTTTATACGTTTTTCTTGACAGCAGTGCTAGTGTTCTTATCTTTTGAATTATCCATGTTTCCCTTGCTCCTAATATCATACTGTTTGTGTACCTCCATGACTGCATTTTCAAAACCCAATCTATAGTCATCAAAATCTTCATAGGTGTTTGTAATTTGATCATAAGAAAAGAAACCTTTTTCTTCCTTAGTGAGGAAAACATCATCTCCACTGTCTGATCCAATCAAGTTTACATGAGATTCTTCCAACCTTTCCAACTCCCTATCTTCCTCATATTGATCTACATAGTTATGATGAAAAGGAAGAGTGACCTGCTGATCATCTTCCCTAGGTATGTTTGGAGGTTGGTTTCTTCTAAAATTATGGTTTTGGATCTAGTTTCTATTTTGAGGAGCAGTTTGGTTTGATTTTCTTGTGCTCTCTTAATTATGCTCACCTCTTTCATCATTTATTCCAACATCCTCTCAATTTTTGAGCTTGAAGTAGAAGGAGTGGATTCTTCTCTAAAAGATACTCTCTTCTCAGTTTTCATTCTTGATCTCTTCTCCATTAAGTTGACTTCGACAGAAAGAGCACCCTTTTGCATATCTTCAAGAGTTGCAAAATCTCTTTCTCTCAGCTGATAGATCATGTCAGAGTCAAACCCTTCAGGAAATTTGTTTAAAGCTGAGCCTTGTGGAGGTTTAAGTTCTATGGATAGTGCATTATAAACACTATTAAATCTAGTGCAATAAGCTTGCACACTTTCCCCGGTGTTTCTATGGAGGTTCTTGTAGTCAAAAAGGACTTGGAGAGGATTTTTCTTTACTTCCCATTTGTTTAATAATGTTTGATGGAAGGCTTAGAGGTCATTAATACTATGGGGGGCTAGGCCTTTAAACCATTTTCTTGCTTCTCCCCATAAACTCTGAGAAAATAACATAAGCTTGACAGAATCATCATCAATTTCATTTCTATCAAAGTAGTCATTCATCTTATCCACATGTTGTGATTCAGTTGTAGCATTGTTAGCATCATATAATGGAATTTTGGACTGATAGTCTTGTGGAAGGTTTACTAAAGGTACAAGAAGGACTAGGGGAGCATACCATGCTGCCATGATAGGTGGTGGGGGTGGATTCACAAGGAGTGGATTAACAATAGAAACAGTGGGCTGAGGTGTAGTGTTTTGAATAGAAGCGGATGGACCAGGAATAGACTGCTGAGCCGATCTTGGATGAGAGACACCTAAGTTGTGAAGGAAATGTAAATTAGGAGGTGTTGTTTCTCTGCTACCAAGAGGTTCACTTGTTTCAGGATATGATAGTGAAGACTCAGAATCTAACTGATTTAAATCACCAAGAGACCTAGTTCTAAATGGATTTACTAAGTCAACTTGAGATTGTTGTAGAGCTGAAAGATTTTCAGGAACTGAATTAGCTCTCAAGGTTGATCTGAAAACAGTTGATAATTTAATCTTAGGAGACTTCCTAAGGATACTTTTAGGGTTTTCAACTACTTCCGGTGGGTTTGGTTCAGGGTAGGCTCTAGTATGAATCTTTCTAGGAGCCACTATGCTATGTTTTTCAGACCCAGTTAAAAAGAAAGTTTAACCAAATATGACAATCTTTAAGAGGCTAATTGATCTTTTCAGAAGAAGTAAAATTTTAATCTTAAAGCCTTCTAGCTGAGTTTGTATGATGCTATTAATACTTGGGGTCTTCCCAGTGGGGTCTTAAGGTCTGTTTTTAGGATTGTGGAGTCG
Source organism: Pinus albicaulis (assembly GCA_034641835.2). Lineage (NCBI taxonomy): Eukaryota > Viridiplantae > Streptophyta > Pinopsida > Pinales > Pinaceae > Pinus > Pinus albicaulis. Next base: position 393,024,698 of record CM076581.1, read on the forward strand.
CTAAGTGGAAATTTTTAGCTCTTTTGGAGGTAAAGGGTTTTATGGTCCACCACCAAGTTTATTATGAAGCCAAACTCAAATTTTTTTGGGTTTTTCTAATTTATTTTGGTCTTATAGGTTAAGAGAGTGTTCTAAGTCTGATTTAACACTTAGCTAGGGTGTAAAATCATACAGAGTTTACAATTATGGCTTGGTAACTGAAATATTCAAGGTTTGATAAGGCTTTGTGAGAATCCTAAGGGTTACTTAGTTTGTCACTGATTCAAAACATCCTATCATGATTACCATTATGCTTGGTACTGCTTGAAGAAGGTTACTTATGTTATGCTAGACAGTGAGTGTTTAATTTTAAAGATTTTACTCAGAGTCCCACCGTGATTTCCATTATGTTGGTGTCTCGTGTTTTGATAGTTTGGCAAATCAAAAGACAAGGCAACATCAGAACCAATATTTGGAGTTACAGGATCTAGTCCTCCTACCCTCAGAGAGGGATCTCTCAAAAAAAAAATTGCAAAGGTTTATCTTGTGTGCTTTGAGTATGGGTTTTAGACTAGTTATTAAGTGCCGGTGTTTGTTTGTTTGTTTGGTTGGATGAATTGATACAATAGAACATGAAAGGTCTGGGAAAGATACGCAGAATGGAGAAACATCTGATTCATTGGGAAATGGAGTCAAGAAAAGGTCATAAAAAACTCATCAATGGATATGGGATATCAAAGGGAAAATCTAACTTGGCCACAGGATCCTTTTGTTTTTGGAATGAGATGAACATTAATGATTTGGAAAGAGAGGTTTAATTCTCAACAAAGGGAATTTGAAAGCATAATTTGAACAATAAAGAGCTCTTTGATAGACAAGGCTAACCATAAATTCTACAAATCACACCTTTAAGAAAATAATGATTTCAAAACAAATTTTAAAATGAAATCTAAGATTCGGGGAACACCCTATTTCCTCAAAGATTTTATTTCAAATGACTTTAGAAAAAATAAAAGTTTCACTGATAATTGTATTCATAGAAGAGGGAACACCTAAAAACATCTATGATCATAATTATAATGACCTTTAAGCCAAATTTTTAAGTGAGGACAAAGGGCAAGATAAAAACAGACCTCTTTGATTCACTGTAAGCAAAGAACTTCAAGGGGAGACTTCAATAACATTTTTTAAGTGGCAGTAGACAAGTAGGGAGAACCATAAATCATGCTAAAACCAAATTTTCAAACTATTAAGGAAATAAACAAGCATGAAGACTAAAGAGAAATATTAAAGCCTCTAAAATACTTCACCAGAAGAAAACATAAAACAGTGAAGGATGAACAGGTCTAAGGTGCTTCCAAGAGTCATTTCTTAGCCAAAAACTTTCAACCTACTGTAGTAAGAAATTATGGAACATAATGAAAATAGGGGAAAACATAAAACGGTTCAGAATACTTCACCAATAGCCAAGCTCATGGATCCAATGATATAGCCTTCTCAGGAACAAGCATGCAACAACATCATCAAGATCTCCAAGACTTCAATTTCTTCTTCAACTTCAACAGACTATATATTTATTTCAAAGAGTTTCAGTATTAAAACTTGTGATCAAACAACAACCAACCCCTATCTCATCTCTTACAGAAGTATTTATAGAAGAAATGAGGAGGTGGAATGGGATAAAATATCTTCTAAGTTCAATTAATACATTTTACTATCTCTCGGCCTTTGAGGGGCTCGAGGGAGAACATTCTAATATTTTTCCTGTATTAATTGGTTTATGTTAACTATCAAGCCTGCTGGAAAGAATTTGTTGACTTTAAGTCTCTTTGTTATCCTCATAATGAATTCTATTGTCAGTTTACAATAAGTTCCTTTGGTTGTCTTTAACTATTCAGCCACATTGATGCAAATTCTCTAGTTCTGGTCATAACTCGGCCTCCTTTTGATTAATTTGAGGTTGTAGGTGGCTCTGTAGTAGCTGAGGAATCAATTCACCTCAATTGAGGCGGTGGAAGCCTTTCTATCAGTTAAACACTTATGATTTCTTTTGACTGTGTTTTAATCCAGGGAATTAGACTTTTGATAATTATTCTTAGCCGTAATTCTCCAAATCTTTCTTCAATATTTTGCTTTGTTGTGCTTTGTTCTTCAACACTGATACTCCTTTAACTGTGTTTTTAATAAAATAGTATCTTGTCAATGTGTAGGGCCGCACAGGTCCTTTAAAGGCATCAATTCCCATGAAGCATTGATAAAACATTGATTCAGACCTGTGGATGGCTTCTCTTTATTAAATCGAGGGCATGAGAATCGTCATTCTCAGCCCTCGGCTTTTCTTCATTTATAATGAAAAAACCATTGAAACACATGCGAAAACACAACATATTAGAAAATCCTACATTTTTGGGTTAAACTTCTTAGAAGGCTGTAGGGAGGAGTGTGGCCGTTGGATCTGGACACGTGGACGATCCAGATCTAATCAGGGGATCGCAATCGACAGGAGGAGAAAAGGGGTGCGATGAAAAAATCCGATGCGATTGCATGAAGGGAAGGGCCAAGGCGATTAAGCGATGGTCGTTGATCTAAGGACAAGATCAACGGTGGAGAATGAATCGGAGGATTGGCCGATCGGGGGAGGAAATATAACGCGGCAATTCAAGAAATGTGATGCGATTGAGCGTCGGTCGTTTGATCGGTCAACAATCAATGGTGGAGATGAACTGAGGGAAAACCCTTTTTATAATGTATAAAACCCAAAGTTTTTAAATAAAACAAAGGTTTTTATGGATCGGGGCGGGATATTTATATAAGGTGGATAGGCGCCCGACTGCAGGGCCTTTGGACTTTATGAATGTAATATGCCCGGGGTGTATATAAAACAAAAGGGCTAATCGCAATCGGGTCATTGGGCCTGGTCTTTCAATCGACCCATTTGAATATTTGTGATGCGATAAGCGCCTTGGGACCTTTAACTCTCAGTCCTGGGCATAGGCTGTATGAAGTAAGAAGGTGGGGGGTGGAGTTTATATATGTAGGGACTCAATCGCATCGGAACATTTTGATGCGGTATTTTCGATCAACCCATTGGATTTCTCCGATGTGATTGTGCAATCGACTCTTTTCAATATAACCATTTATATTTAGCACGTGACTTTTGTTTTTACACCAAAACTTTGGAAAAGTTGGTTTTCGTATTTTACAAAGAAAAAGGTGATTGGGAAGGTTTATATAAAAGAGTTGATCACATCGGTTTTTAAAAAGAACATAGGACTTACGCCCCATCGAAATTTTTCGATGCGATAAGCACGATATGGGTTCAACGCTTGGTTTTTATGGCAACGACACATGTGGGGAAGTGGTTAGGGGGTTTAGCCAAAGGGGCTAAAGTCTTATGCAAAAACATGTATTTTTTATGATTTTTCAATGTTTTTTAAAGGGATTTGAGGGTTTCGGTAAGGCTAAAAAGTGGGTTTTAAACCTTACAAAGTGGATTTTCATGAATGGAAGAAGGAAAGTCATGAAAAAATAGAGGAATTATATGGAAAAAAATGGGGAGAAAATGAATGTTAGTTTTGAGTGGGGGAAAGGGAAAAATGATGGTTTTACAACAGTCTTTCTCTTAGGATTTAGCAGAATTTCTGAGTATTAAAATGGGGATAGTAGTGAAGATTTAGACAGAGGCATGAAGCCCTTCAAGAGTCTTCAAGAGACAAAACTTTTTGCAATAAAATTTGTTCCTTGAAGGCTCCAAAAACGATTTAGCCACCTTTTGGTATAACAAATTTATAGGTGGCTAACAGTTTCATAGCCACTTTAACGAGATCGAAACGAAAAGGGACTCAGAAATATTTTCATGTTTAGAGAGTCAGAAAAGAGCTGAAAGATGACTCCAGAAATGAATTTTTCGTATTTTTACCCTGTCCAAAAAAGTATAAAATACAACTCGTATCATAGTCCAATTCGCGTAAAAACCTGTCGTTGCACACAAAAGCGAGTGTAAAAACCATTTTTCAACAAAATATATTAAAATATTGAGAAAAATGACTTGAAAAACCTAATTTTGACTTCAAAATTTATAAATATGCCACAAATGGTAAAAACATATTTACTTTTATTTTTTACCTCATTTGGAGAGCAATAGTGAACTTTTGGTGTGTGAACTTGCGGGTGTGATTGCGATCAATCTAGTACATCATCCAGATTCTTGTTCGTTCCAGGTAAGAGGTGCTCCCGTTAGCTTTTATTTGATTCATTTTTTGTAAATTTCCATTGTGTATTTGACCTCTAGAGGAACCCTTTTACAAATTTAGGGCTCGGCCAATTGGCGTGGGTATTGGGCACGGACCCGCGCCAATGGCGCAACTCAAATTTCCTTGTTAATTTACCAAAATATGAGCCACTCAAATGAATTTTTAAGTGTTGCATAGATATAATAAGGCGTTTTTGACCATTTTGGTGCAGATATCCAGGTGTTATCACTCAGGTTTTCCTTGAAGTTGTGGAAAAGGAATGTATACCCGAGGTAACCACAAACCAACCTTCAGATGCAGAATCTAGCCAATCTGCATCCAGAGAGGGCTCTCTCTTTATGATTTATCTTTGTTCTTAGAAGGTTTTAGGCTAGTTATAAGTCCAAGAATTTGTTTGAAAATTGTGGAATCTGCAAACTAGGGGCAAGGTTGAATATTTTCAGTCCACTGGGCTATGGAGTCAAAGGATGGCTTTACTGGATTTCCATTCTACACACAAGATGGCTTTGCAGGGCAAGATAGCCAGACAGAGAACAATCCTTAAAATTTAAAGTGGATGGGATGATTTTGAAGGGATGAAAGGCAGCTAAGAATCTTTCACCATGTTCAAAAGAAAGAAATGAGATGACTACAAACAAAGAACAATGAAGAATTATTTATTATAGTAATCAAGAATGTTTAAATTAGCAAAGCAAGAGCATTTAAGAATTCGTGCTTATAACCAATTTAGAGGAAAACATTAAGAATAATCACATCTGAAATCAAAGTACAATTAAGTAAATTATGATTCAATCCTTTATGTAAATTATTCAGAAATGGACATAATGATATTATAAACAGATATAAAACTTAAAACATAGGATAGAAAGACTTATTGAACTACAGTCCGACACATGAATCCTGCAAAAAGTCCTGAGCTTCAAATTGTCATCCAGTAAGCCACAAATAAATTTCTCCCAAAATGCTTTTATTCTAAAAACTTCAATGTCACAGCCAAGTATTAGAACTCACCCTCAAAACTCTCTTTGAGGGTTTATTTATACAAAAAATAATTGAAAAAATCTCACATTAACCTAGCCAATATTCTAGGGTGATTAATGACTAAGTTACAATAAAAATGAGACAAATGGTCTCGTAAATAGGACAAGAAGTAATTGCTGATGTGCTGTTTCCTCCTTTTGAGGATGTGCTGGAAGCTGGTGCTATAATAGGGCTCGATGCTGTCCCTTTGAGTAATTCTTTAGCTTGTCTGATACTCTTTGTTTCTACATATACCCTTTAACCTGTGCAACTGATACTCTTTCATCTGTGCTCATTTTTTATCTTTTTCATAATAGTAAAAAGATAAAATTCTCATCTTGAAGATAAATTTCATAGAATTTCCAATAAGTCATTCCACCATTGATCTTCTGCTATTAAGGTTCTTTTAAGTTTTCTCAATGTTTCATCAGCCTCTGTGAGTTTGTAAAAATTGCGCTGATTGGGGAACAAATAATTTATCTCATGTTCAAGATGAAATAAATTCTTCAGCCTGTCATAGAGATTTCTTCCTGTTGGCAACGTTGCTTCTGGCAAACTGATAGAACAAGCAATTACGTTCTGAGCATGGATATTTATTTTCTTAACATAGGTTTCCAGGTCCATTATCTGGTCCTCTGAGAGCATAGGACTGGGTAACCCACTGTCCAGCAAAACCTGAAATTTTCCTCTGAAAGCATTGATTTCTGCCAGAATATCTGAGCACTTCCTTTCCAAATTCTGCATAAAAGTTCTTTTGGTGAAAACTCTTTTTATCTCCAAAATAGTGCCGGTCCTGTCTTCAAGTCCTAACACTGCAAGCTGTTGCTTAGTCCGAGTGTTCAAAAACTGTATAAGTTGATTGGCCTGCTCAGGTCTGCCCCTTAATTCATCTCTTGTTTTGTTTATATCCTCCTGAGCTACTTTAATCAAGTCATTTTGTTCAAAAATTGCTTGAACAGAGGGCCAAATACTTTTTATTAATTCAATTATATTGTCCCAAAGAATTTCATTTATTTCCTTTAAAGGCTTCTCTAATGAAAGATCTTTTTCTAAAGCCTTAACCAATCATTCCAATCTTTTAATTTCCCTAGTGTTATCAGCAACGGTCTTTTTAGATGTACCATATTTCTTCTCCAAATTTTCTAACTGCAATTTTGTGGTTTGAAGTTCTGTGACTCTGAGTTTTAGACTTTCCATTTGTTTTACCAATTCATCAGAACTCAAACCAGAAGTGTTTACCTGCGCTGGCTCTGTTTGTTGATTTGCTGTTGTAGTACCTGTAGTTGTAGTAGCTTCTGTGATGGATGCCTGCATGATAACTTCCTTTTCTTGTAAAGCTTGTTCCAATCCTTTCTCTGTTTCACTCAGTTGCTCAGTCATTTTTAAGAGCAACTCCATTATCTCTTCCTGTGAATTCCCCTTCAAAACTTCTTGGGTCTGGGGATGCCTTGAGGCTGGCAATTTCAGCTGCTTTCTCAGTGCAGTTATGTCATCATCTTTCTTCTTAATTAGTGCCTCAATGCTTTTGATATCTTTGCGGTTGTGACCCAAGCTGATGATTATGTCTTCCAGAGACTTTATTCTGTTATCTTTGGCCTGAGAAGAGGCCTTCTCAATTTGCAATTGGGTGCTTGTGTTATTTAAAGAATCTTGCAGCCTTAGGGCTGCCATGGCCTTATCAGTAAGAGTGGAATAGACCATTTCCCCAGTTTGTTTATGCAGCTCTATCTGGTCTAAAGGATGAATGTCCTTTGCCAGGACCTCAAAATTTGTTCTGATATAATCAGCTGCTATCGTGGGTTTTGGTACCTTGGACTTGAAGTGGCTCATCATCATTTTTCCTTGTGAAATGTCAAATGCTGACATTAACCTTTCCTGATTGTGTGGAGCCATTTTCAGATATTGATCATATACTTTCATTCTTAATGGATCATTATTTGCCTTTATATTAATGAAAGTTATTTTTATATCCCTTGTATCTATTTTAGGTGGCCTAAAAGAAGATACTTCAGTACTCAACTGCTTTTGCAATGCTTTTCCTTTTTGGCCTGTGTTTGTTTCACTAACTGTGCCAGTTAGTTGACTGTCTTCCCTTCCATCATCAAATATTTCATCAATGATTTCCACATCTGGAAGTGGATCTGGTTTCTGTTTTTTGGCTTGATGTATCTCTGAGGATTCTTTGGGAGGAGTATTATCTGGAGCTTGCCTTTTCTTACCTATTTCCATCTTGGATGGAGTTTGTAATTCTGAAACTTCAGGATGATTTACCTGAGTGGGAGAAACTTGTGATTGATCAGGTGTTCTGGAGGTTTGAGGTTTCTCTGCCATGATAAAAGTTTCAATGACCTCTATTTTAGGTTCCTTTCCTTTGCCTTTTGACTCTACTGCAATTGATGAACTACCTTCCTGTAATCCCTGCTGTAGATATCCTGCTGAAGAAGTGCCAATGTGAGGTACCTGCACCTGTGCAAAAGATTCAAGGTCATACTTCTTCTCAAGATCTTTCATAATTTTGCTCATTTTGTCTTCTTCACTTTCTTCCTCAACTAGTGTTCCTTCGACCCATTCATCTTGGTTAGCATATTGTTCTATATCAGGAATCCTGTGGTGAATATATGGGGATGACTTGTTCTTCATTCTTTTTTCACAAATAAAACCAAATGGATCATAAGGAATCCAACGGAAACTTCTTTGTAACTTGCAATGGCTTTGTAGTATATCTTTTGCTTGTCGCTTAGCCTCCCTAGAGTTGCAGATGAAAGGACCTAATTGACTTTTAATCCTGAGTTGGGCTTTCTTTTTCACACTACAAAAATGAATCATATTAGAATTATTCATTTTCCTGAAATATTCCAAGGCAAAAATTCTCATGGGCACATATTTTGGTAACTTGAATGGATGCAATTCCATCCATATATTCTGATGACTGAATGGTTTTGATATAAATACCAATCTCCAACTTTATATGTCCTTGAAAGCTGCAAGGTCTTCTTGATTTCATTACTGAGCCTAGGAGGAGGAATTCCTGTCAATAAGGTAGTTGCAGGATATACAAAAAGATCAATGAACTCAGCATAGGAATAGGGAGACTCATGGGAAGAATGAATTATGGGAGACCAAAATATAACTGACCTAGGGTTCCCCTTAGCATCAAGCTTTTTAACAGGGAAAGGGAACTTTTCTGATTGATAATAGATAATGAGATGATAAATAACTGAGGAATATTTAAACACTTTCTCATCATCTAGCCTCATGAACTGGTCGTGAATTTTATTGGCTATGAAATATGCAAAGTCATATTTTACTGCAGGAGGTTTCCCAGGAGTAAAGATAGACAGCAAAACCAGGGTTATTTCATCAACATATTCACTTGTATTGAAACCCAAGACATAAGATATCATATTTAGGATGAGCCTTCCCAACTTAGTGAAATAATAAAAACCATAGGGAGGAGGGCCCCTAGGTTGATGTTCAGGCAACATAAAATTCTGGCAAATGGACTTCAATTTTTCTGGGGTCAATTGATTAGACTTTTCAATCAGTTCTTCCATAGACAAAGGTGCTAGTTCTTGATCAGTTTCAAAATGTAGCATTGCATTGATGGCTTGGGGAGTAATGGGTAAAATAACACTCTGGTCAGGGGATATTACAGCTCTTTGAGTCGGATCATAGTTAGAATGGCAATAGTGGATAATTTCTGGGAAATTAATGACTGAGGGGATGAGATATCTAGGGAAATTGGATTCCCACAACCCAATGACATCCAATCCCTTCGAATAATCGTCTCTACAGTGACAATAACTCAGAAGGGGGCTTTCATCAAACACTAAGTCTTTAATCTGAAAATCTTTATCCACTAAGGGCAAATATTCTAACTCTCTGTGGGGGGCATTCAATGGGGTTACATTCAGGGCTGCCGGAGCTTCCATTTTGGTTCTTGTGTATTCAAAATGGAAGTTTCCAGGTTTTCTTCATAGAAATGTCGTGATTTCAGTTTTAATGAGGGAAATTGGCACAATTGTAAGTTTGGGGGAAGAATTCACAGTTTTAAACCTCAGGGAATGATCTTATCGATAAGTTTTAATCACTAATCCAGTGGAAAACAAGGAAACCAAAGTTTCTTTTGAAGTTTAGAGCGCAATAGAATAAATACATGTTCTTGGAGGCAAACTGGGTTTTAATAGGTATCAGGCGGTGGCAAGAGGATGCTCGAACATTGGTCCGGTGGAATTCTGGAGCGAAATCGGATAGAACAGTAGATTTCAGTGAAAATTTGAATTTTGTAGTGGAAGGCGCAGTCGCTTTCAAATAATGAAAATGACATAAAAAACACGAAAATTTGTTTTATTTCCAAAGTCAAAAAAGGGGTTTTTATTTTTTCGAGGAATGACGTCATATCAGTACGGGCTGACGTGTGGCAGGGGCCGGGCGGTAAGCGGTAATCCCCGCACCGCTTATGGGCAATAGTGGTATTAAACGAGAGGGCAGCGATTCCATTGGGGCATTGACACGTGGACGGAGGGCGGTTTCAAAACCACCGTGCCCCCACGGGTTATTGTTTGGCTATTGGATGTCTAGCGGAATGAATGTTAGCCGTAGATCTCGTAGCGGGAGATCGGATGGTGGAAGGGAAATGGAGTAAGCGGGGGTTTAATGTGTGGGCCCGTCGGGTTTTTGAAATGATTTATTGTTTAATTAATCATCCCGGGAGGCTTTTGATAGGCGGAGGGAGTGGTTATCAATTAATTCTGATAATTAATTAATCCCATGGTCTAATGAAAAATTGGGGTTATAGTAGGGTCTCGATTATGGTTAAAGTGTCGGGTGGGATACCAAGTGGATGAGCCACGGTGGAATGGGGGTTTTTTCCGAAGTTTTTAGTTTAAATTAAAACTTCGGCATTATTCATTTTTCTTTTTAAACATATAAAATTATATGTTTAAATGTTTTTCTTGATATTTCTTATTATATGGTAATAAATTAAATCAATTTAACTACCATAAGGGGCGGGACTATTATATAATGATATATTTAACCAAAGGGCGCATAATGCGGGTTTTTAATGAATAATTGGGAAATAAACACTTTGGTTAAACTTTATAATAAGATGGGTTTTTTGGATATTTATATAAAAGGAGTTATATACTTAGGATAAGGCATTTTGACTAGGGATTTAGTAAATAGATCAGAACTTAATATGACAAAGGACAAGGTAAACTCAAAATACTTAACTTTAACCAAGAAAGTGAAGATTTCTGAAGTAAATCACATCGTCTTAATTTCAACACTTTAATATAGAATAGTAAGTGATTTTGAGAGATTATTGTGGAAATTTACATGATTTTCCTAAGTAAAATAGGATTTAACTTAGGAAAAGGTTAAAAGTGAATGATTATAATGACAAATGATCTCAAGTACTTAGGTCTTTTTGATCATTAGGCCGAGGGTCCGGTCCCTCCAAAAGTCAAGGAAATGCCTTGAGCCCCTTTGATCTCCAAATACCTTAGCACTTTGGGGAAATTAGTACAAACTTAGGGAGAAAGTGATGTGGGAAGTTAATGATTTTGAATTTTCTTTCTTTGAATTCTCCAGTGCATTTCTTGTTTCAGTACTTGTGATGAAAGTAAAGGATTAAACATATTTAGCACCATTAGTCATCATATAAAACTTTGCAGCACCTTCTACCTACCCTATCTACTTGACACTACCATTTTCTCTTCTTTATTAGGGTGCATTTGGACTTGCAAACCCTTATCAACCTTTTCCTTTTTACAAGGAAAATCTATCTAATTCTATCCTTATTACATCCAAGGGCTTAGATTAAAATATTGAGCACCTTTTATTAACTCTACCTATCTACTTATCTGCCAAGATTAAACTGTTTGGTCAGATATTTATTCTCTAATCTACAACATGAAATTGAAAAATGAATGAGTCAAGTTTAAACAGTTTGACTCTTCATAAATTGTGGCAAAATTTTGACAAGCTGCACACAATCACTTATTTACAAAAATGAAATAGTAGTGGCATTTGGATTTGCACACTTTCCTTGGTCTATTTTTTGCTTGGGGTTCATTTTTTCACTTTTTTGACCACTTTATTTTTCTTACCCTTTGATTTTTCTTTTAGGGTATACCCTCTATACATTTTTTAAATTTTTTGATTTTTTGGTTTTTCAAGAATATGGAACACCTTTGCTCAAGAAAAAAGGTTTAAACATATTCCATAGTTCAAGCAAGACAATCATGAAAAATGACACCTATTGGTATAGGAGACTAACACTGGCTCCACTTGGGGATGGCTTTTCCTTGTGGAAAGTCAAGAACAACAGGTCAGATGCCTCAAAATGTCTTCAAACTGAACTATGTAATCTCCTTCTTCTGGTTGCTTTATTGTACATATGATAGTGAAACTTTTGAAGCTTAGGGCCTTCACTTAGGGCTTCAACTCCAAGAAGTCACCATCCAATCAAAACTGCATTAGAAAATGATAGATTATGTACAAGTTAGAAAAATAAAAACATCCTAGTAAATAGGATCAAAATAGTGCTTCAGCATTCGACCATTGACTGGTCCTTCTTCAGATTCTGAATTGTCCAAATCCTTCAAAAATTATGTGTTGTTTCCCTGCAAGGCATGAATGATATAAGGCCATTTCCACAACAAATCAAATTTCCCATGTTTCCCTTTCTCTTCTCTTCTAGAATCCCATCTTAGGACTTTGTCTCCTAGTTGAAAATCCTCTGCCTTAGTTCTTCTGTCAAACATTTTCTTCAACTTTTCCTGCAAGACTTGAGATCGTTGGTATACTTCTTCTCTGGTTTGCTGCAAGTGGATTGTTTGATTAATTCTTCTCTGAATGTCATTTGGTTCGACTTGAGCCTCCTGAAGTAATTTCATAATAGGAATTCCTAAAGATGATGGGAATCTTGCTTCAAGACCATAAACTAACTCATATGGACTAGTCCCAATTGATTTCTTAGTTGTAAGTCTGTCTGCCCACAATGCATTAGTAAGTTTCTTATGCCAGTTCTTTTTATTTTCTTCCAATAATTTTTTAATGATATTAATAAGGCTTTTATTGGAGGATTCTGCCAGTCCATTACCCTGAGGGTAATAAGTTATTGAATGGCCTAAAGTAATATGATATTTACTACAGAAACTAATCATTTTCTTTGACTTAAATGCAGCAGCATTATCTGTTATAATCTTTTCTGGACAGCCAAATCTTGAAAGTATATTGGTTTCTAAAAACCCTATAATCACAGAATCATTGGCCTGTCTGCATGGGATAGCTTCAATCCACTTAGTGAAGTAGTCTGTGGCAATAAGAATCCATCTGTGTTGCCCGGAATAAGGGGAATGGATTTCTCCAATAAAATCTAATCCCCATTGTTGAAAAGGTCTTTCTGTGGAAATTGGTTTTAATGGCAAAGGTAACAACTTTCTTTTACCCTCAAAAATCTGACACTTATGACAAGTTGTTACAAATTTCTTAACATCAGAAGATAAAGTTGGCCAGTAAAAACCATCCCTTAAGATTTTGTCTGCAGTTGATTTCCAGTAGAGATGTCCTCCACAATCTCGTGCATGAAATTCATTAAGAACTTTATCAGTTTCATCTTTTAATAGACAATTCAATAAGATTCCTTCATGATTTTTCCAAAATAGAGTGCTATCTAAAATACAATATTTTAAAGATGTCATTTTCAAAAATCTTCTTTTCATTCTGGACAACCCTGGAGGAGCTTGTAGGTTTAATAAAACATGAATGATATCAGTGTACCAGGGTGAATCTAAGAAAGCTTGACTGATCTGTGGAGTCGCCATCTCCTGCTCGTCATCCAGTTCGTTAATGTCTAAAGCTTGGCAATTAGTTTCAGTCATGAGTTGAGCCAAACCTTGACCTTTTATGAGTTTTGTTGGTTTAATTTCAATATCATATTCCAAAATGGTAGCTATCCACTTACCTCTTTTGCCTTCAATGCCATCTTGAGTCAAGATGTCTTTAACTACAACATTAGGCACATAAGCTATCACATGAGAATATAATATGTAAACTCTAAAATCTTTAATTGCTTTTACCAATGCAAAAGCCTGTTTCTCCATGATATTGTATTTCAAAGATGCATCTCTAAGTGCTTTACTAAAAAAGGCAATTGGTTTTTCACATCCCTGGTCATATTTTTGTAGTAAAACAACTGCAATCGTATGTTTAGAAGCAAATGAAAAAATAATGAAATCTCTGTCAAATTTGGGACTGGTAAGAACTGGTGTTCTTATTAAAGCCATTTTGATTTCTTCGAATGATTGCTTGGCTTCTACAGTACAGTCAATGCTTGAATCTTTCCTCAACATGTTAGTAAGCAATCTAAGTAATTCAGCTAAACTAGAAATAAATCTTCTCAAGAAATTAATCTTTCCTATGAATGCTTGCAACTCTTTTATGTTTCTGGGATGAGGTATCTGCAAAATTTCTTGTATTCTTTCTGGATCAATCCTAATTCCATCTTTAGAAATAATGTGACCTAAGAGCTTTCCTTCTTCCAAACCAAACAATGAATTTTTAGGATTTAAGGAAATACAATATTTTCTGCACTTTATAAACACTTGCCTTAGATGATCTAAATGTTGCTGATCAGTTTTGGAAAAAACTGTTAAATCATCCAGATAAATTACCAGAAAATCATGTATTTCTTTAGCAAAAGCAATGTCCATTGCTCTCTGAAATGTAGCTCCTGCATTCTTGAGTCCAAATGGCATTTTGACATATTTAAATGTACCCCATGGTGTTGTAAATGCTGTTTTATCTTGATCATCAGGATGAACCAGAATCTGGTTGTACCCTGAAAATCCATCCAGTAGAGATATCCTAGAAGATCCTACTACCCTCTGTAGAATATGGTCCATTTTTGGTAAAGGATAGTTATCTTTTAAAGAAACTTTATTCAAATTTCTTAGATCGACACACAGTCTAATTTCCCCAGTCTTCTTCCTTGTTGGTACTAAATTGGAAACCCATTCTGAGAACCTAATAGGAGCTATAATCTCTGCTTCAAACATTCTTTTAATTTCCTTTTCAATTGAGGGTAATAAAACAGGATTTATTCTTCTAAGCTTTTGTTTGAAAGGTTTCTGATCTGGTTTCAAAGGTATAGTGTGTTGAATGATGGATGTATCATACGATTTCAAATCTTCATAACTCCAGGCAAAAACATCCTGGAATTCTCTTAATAGTTCAACATATTTAACCTTTTGATATTTTGGCAGAGATTTGGACAACTTAACCATTTTGGGATTTTCTGGGGTTCCTAAGTTGCATTCTTCCATATCAGTTTTAACAGGTTCCATTTTAGGTCTAAATGGAATATCATTTGAGTCAAAAAGATCTTCCAAATGAGTTAATCCTTTGGGCAAATAATTATCTTTTAAATTGATGATTTCGGTCTCATATTCTATGATCTCATCAGATTCCATATGTTTCAAATCCTGCATGTCTTTTTCGGTGAATGTGGTTGGGTGCAGCATATGAATTGCATTTTCTCTTGAAATTTCTATTTTTTGTTCTTTTTCTTGATCAAATTCATCAATAGTTATGTCTTCATCTATATTACAGTTAGAAAACTCATTTTGAAGTGTCAAAAAACTATTGATTTGATTGTTATTAACAAATACTTGCCAATTCAAAAGATTGTCTGGTATTGCAGGCCTATGTCTAATCTCAGCTGAAAACTGATGATTAGGATCAAAAGGTAATTTACATGTACTAGCAAACATTGCGAGACTGTGAGCATGCAAATTTTGTTTCCTGAGAATCTTGGCAAGTTGAGCTTGTAGAAAGGTGTTGAGAATTTCTACAACTATTTCTCTGTATTGTTTCAATCTCATATCTTTGGTTGAACATTCTCCTTTAATTTGTTGAATAATTAGCTCAGAATCTCCTATGATTGATACCCTAATAGCTCCTAATTTCTTGACATGTTTAAGCCCTAACAAAAGAGCTTCATACTCTGCCATGTTATTAGTGAATTTGAAATTCAACCTATAAGCATGACCCTCAGCATGATTATTTTCAACATTATGTAACCAAAACCCAGCCCCTGCCCCTAATTTGTTTACTGAGCCATCAAATTCTAAATGCCATAGAATTTCATGTTCATAATCCTCATCAATTGTTTTAAAATGTTTCTTGACAGGAGCTAGTTGTTTAGTTTCTTCTGGTATTTCTTGATCATTTGGTGTTTCTTTGTTTTCAGAGATTTCTTCAATTTTAACAGTAGTTTTGTTTGTGGTTTCCAATTCCGGAGCTTCTATTTCAGTAGGGAGATACAACTCAGCATTGTATAAAATAAAAGAGTCCATATCAGAATGTATAGAGTAAACATGGAAGTTTTCAGGCTTCTCATGGCTACTAACTAAATATTTCATCAATGTCTCTCTGTAAAGTCTTTTAGGCTGACCAAATACTGAAATAGTTGCATACGACATGTCTAGTTGAATAGACCCTCCAAGTTTAGCACCCCAAGATCTAGACAATAACATACCATATTTAGGGGGAATATCTGCCACTACTATATCCATCAAAACAGATTTAGCAGGGTACTGTACCAAAGTAACACACAAATCTTTAATCAAACCTAAACATTTTACCTGACTAGAATCAAAAGAAAACAAATCTTTGTACGGTCTGGTAATGTCTAGATTTAATCTTTCCATCACAGCTTTGGGCATCAAATTGTGGGATGCTCCAGAATCCAACATAGCATTGTGGATTATCTTGTCATGAACATTCAGGCTTACATAAAATGGAGGAGTTCCTCCACTTTCTGGTTTGCCATTTACCTCGGGGCCAAAAAGGAGTTTGGGTTGATCATCAAAAATATTTACTGAATCATCCAATCCAGTAATGTTAATGTTTAGGGATTTGCTAATTTGACTTCTATAGACATCATGTTTAGCCAATTCTGATAAAGGAACAGCTATCTTTAGTTTGCCTATTTCAGCCTCTAGATTGAAAGGTTTTTCTGTTTGAGTTTTAGTGTTTTGCACAGTTGTGTTTTCTCTATTTTTTAGGTCTTCAATTTTTTTCTCTTTTTCATGAATGAAATTTTGTTTTGAAGGGGTATCTGAACTAACTTATACTGTTTCTTCTACGTTTCCTACAGGAGGAAAAATATTAGATTGTTGTTTATTGTTTGGTTGGTTGTCAGACACATCTTCAATTATTGGATTTGAAGGGTTAGGAGTTGTCCTAGACAGAATTTGTACAGGGGGAATGTTTTGTACAGAAGGGATTTTAACTTTACCTTTGACATTTTGTTTTGCAGTTTTCTATTTGCTATTCTCTGGCACATCAATCCGTCTGCTTCTCAAATTGTACTGTTTATGAACCTCATAAATTGCTGTGCCATAGCCTTCCTTAAAATCAAAATTCTCACCTGAATGAGTTTGGAATGTTTCAAGGATGTGATTCTCTTAATCATCCTGGGATAGGAAAACTTCTGGTTCATTTTTGTCATCAGTTACATTGTTTATTTCTACATCTTCTGTAGGTTCTTCAGAAGTTGAACCTTCAACAAAGTTTTGTTGGAAAGGTGGCCTAATATTTTGGTCAGGAACATTCTTTCCAATATTTTGGTTCTGATTTCTTCTAAAGTTTGGGTTTCTTACAATATTATCACCAGTAGATTTTCTTTCGATTGTTTCCACTCTGTCTCCTAATATTTCCATACCTTTAATGATTGCATCCAGCTTCTTTTCAAAAGTTGAAGGTTCTTCATTCCAAGGCATTCTTATTTCTGCCCTAGCTCTGGCTCGTTTTTCTATCATATTTTCTTCTACACTCACCACTATGCTTTGCATTTCCTCTAGTGTCTGGGTAGCTCTTTCCCTGAGTGAATAAGCTATGTCAGAGTCAAAACCATCTGGAAATTTAACCAATACAGAGTCAGGTGGGGGTCTGAGGTTCTGGGGAACATCGTTATATGCTTCATTGAATCTAATGATGTAATCTTGTACTGTTTTTTTGGGTCTTCTTCTTAATTTTTCGAATTCTGACAGGATCTGAAGAGGATCTTTCTTCTTCTCCCATCTATTCAAAAATTCCCTATACAAAGCTGGTAAATCAGCAATACTATTTGGAGCAAGGGCCCTAAACCATGTCCTAACTTCTCCAGTAAGACTCTGAACGAAAATTCTCATTCGGACATCATCAGTGTCAATTTCATAGAACTCAAAGTAATCAGTCATCCTTTTGGTATGTTGTTGAGCTGTATAAGTACCTGATCCATCAAAAGGTGTAATCTTACTCTGATAATCCCGAGGCAAGGCAACAGGGTTGTTAGGCAACCTTAAAGGGGCATATCTATTGGCCATTGGAAGATATAGTGGGGTAACAGGAGTTGATGGTCTGGCAGGAGGAGATGGAGGAGTAGAAGGGGTGACAGGTGTTTGAAAAGCTTGAGAGAAAGTAACTGAACTTGGAGAAGCTTCGGTAATTACAGAGATGTTTGTATTTTCTTCAAAGGTTTGTTCAGATTGAATGGAGTCTTGTAACTGTCTATCAAGGTGATATGAAACAAATATGAATTGCAAATCTTCAAAAAAAAATGGATCTGGAACTAATCTGGATAATTCAGTTTCAGAAAAATTCACAAATAAGGATATTTCAAATCGTTTATCAAAAGGAATTTCATCAACATATATAATTTTCACGGGACAGGATGCAGATCTAGAAAGTGGTCTGGAGCTTCCAGAACTCTCTTGACTTCCTCTTTCAGAACTTTCTTGACTTCCTTGTCTTCTAAGAATCTTAGGAATCAGATTTGGATTTTCAAATATTGGTGGTGGATTAGGGTCAGGATTTGACCTAGTATGACGAATCTTTTCTGAAGCCAGTTTTCCTAGACTAAGTGTTTTTGGATTTTTGGTTTTAATTGAAAAATAAATACAACTTCTATAAATACTTCAAGAAATAATGATTTGTGATTAAAACTTTCTCAAAGATTTATTGAACTAGAGAGTCTGATTAAACATTTTGAAACTAAGGTCCAGTATATAAGCTAAATCAGAGATAGACTGAAGCAGCATTTATTTACTTTTGCAATTGCAATGCAAAAGCAATTTCAAAGGCTACCTGGCTGATCTTCAGACTCTGTCTATAGCTTATAAGCAAAACAATAGTAACAATAAAAATGATTCAGGTCCCTAGTATGGTCGCCACTATGTTATCACTCAGGTTTTCCTTGAAGTTGTGGAAAAGGAAAGTATACCCGAGGTAACCACAAACCAACCTTCAGATGCAGAATCTAGCCAATCTGCATCCAGAGAGGGCTCTCTCTTTATAATTTATCTTTGTTCTTAGAAAGATTTAGGCTAGTTATAAATCCAAGAGTTTGTTTGAAAATGGTGGAATCCGCAAACTAGGGGCAAGGTTGAAGATTTTCAGTCCATTGGGCTATGGAGTCAAAGGATGGCTTTACTGGATTTCCATTCTACACACAAGATGGCTTTGCAGGGCAAGATAGCCAGACAGAGAACAATCCTTAAAATTTAAAGTGTATGGGATGATTTTGAAGGGATGAAAGGCAGCTAAGAATCTTTCACCATGTTCAAAAGAAAGAAATGAAATGACTACAAACAAAGAGCAATGAAGAATTCTTTATGATAGTAATCAAGAATGTTTAAATTAGAAAAGCAAGAGCATTTAAGAATTCGTGCTTATAACCAATTTAGAGGAAAACATTAAGAATAATCACATCTGAAATCAGAGTACAATTAAGTAAATTCTGATTCAATCCTTTATGTAAATTATTCAGAAATGGACACAAATGATATTATAAACTGATATAAAACTTAAGACATAGGATAGAAAGACTTATTGAACTACAGTCCGACACATGAATCCTATAAAAAGTCCTGAGCTTCAAATTGTCATCCAGTAAGCCACAAATAAATTTCTCCAAAATGTTTTTATTCCAAAACTTCAATGTCATAGCAAAGTAATAGAATCCACCCTCAAAACTCTCTTTGAGGGTTTATTTATACAAAAAATAATTGAAAAAATCTCATACCAACCTAGCCAATATTCTAGGGTGCCTAATGAGTAAGTTACAATAAAAAGGAGACAAATGGTCTCGTAAATAGGACAAGAAGTGATTGCTGATGTGTTGTTTCCTCCTTTTGAGGATGTGCTGGAGGCAGGTGCTATAATAGATCTTGATGTTGTCCCTTTGAGTAATTCTTTAGCTTGTCTGATACTCTTTGTTTCTACGGATACTCTTTAACCTGTGCAACTGATACTCTTTCATCTGTGCTCATTTTTTATCCTTTTCATAATAGTAAAAAGATAAAATCCTCAACCTGAAGAGAAATTTCATAAAATTTCCAATAAGTCATCCCACCATTGATCTTCTGCTATTATGGTCCTTTTAAGTTTTCTCAATGTCTCATCGGCCTCTGTGAGTTTGTAAAAAGTGGGCTGATTAGGGAACAAATACTTTATTTCATGTTCAAGATGAAATAAATTCTTCAACCTGTCATAGAGATTTCTTCCTGTTGGCAACGTTGCTTCTGGCAAACTGATAGAACAAGCAGTTACGTTCTGAGCATGGATGTTTATTTTCTTAACATAGGTTTCCAGGTCCATTATCTGGTCCTCCGAGAGCATAGGACTGGGTAACCCACTGTCCAATAGAACCTGAAATTTTCCTTTGAAAGCATAAATTTCTGCCAGAATATCTGAGCACTTCCTTTCCAAATTCTGCATAAAATTCCTTTTGGTGAAAACTCTTTTTATCTCCAAAATAGTGCCGGTCCTGTCCTCAATTCCTAACACTGCAAGCTGTTGCTTAGTCCGGGTGTTCAAAAAATGTATAAGTTGATTGGCCTGCTCAGGTCTGCCCCTTAATTCATCTCTTGTTTTGTTTATTTCTTCCTGAGCTACTTTAATCAAGTCATTTTGTTCAAAAATTGCTTGAACAGAGGGCCAAATACTTTTTATTAATTCAATTATATTGTCCCAAAGAATTTCATTTATTTCCTTCAAAGGCTTCTCTAATGAAAGATATTTTTCTAAAGCCTTAACCAATCTTTCCAATCTTTTAATTTCCCTGGTGTTATCAACAACAGTCTTTTTAGATGTATCATATTTCTGCTCCAAATTTTCTAACTGCAATTTTCTGGTTTGAAGTTCTGTGACCCTGAGTTTTAGACTTTCCATTTGTTTTACCAATTCATCAGAACTCAAACCAGAAGTGTTTACCTGCGCTGGCTCTGTTTGTTGATTTGCTGTTGTAGTACCTGTAGTTGTAGTAGCTTCTGTGATGGATGCCTGCATGATAGCTTCCTTTTCTTGTAAAGCTTGTTCCAATCCTTTCTCTGTTTCACTCAGTTGCTCAGTCATTTTTAAGAGCAACTCCATTATCTCTTCTTGTGAATTCCCCTTAAAAACTTCTTGGGTCTGGGGATGCCTTGAGGCTGGAAATTTCAGCTGCTTTCTCAATGCAGCTATGTCATCATCTTTCTTCTTAATTAGTGCCTCAATGCTTTTGATATCTTTGGGGTTGTGACCCAAGCTGATGATTATGTCTTCCAGAGACTTTATTCTGTTATCTTTGGCCTGAGAAGAGGCCTTCTCAATTTGCAATTGGGTGCTTCTGTTATTTAAAGAATCTTGCAGCCTTAAGGCTACCATGGCCTTATCAGTAAGAGTGGAATAGACCATTTCCCCAGTTTGTTTATGCAGCTCTATCTGGTTTAAAGGATGAATGTCCTTTGCCAGGACCTCAAAATTTGTTCTGATATAATCAGCTACTGTCATGGGTTTTGGTACCTTGGACTTGAAGTGGCTCATCATCATTTTGCCTTGTGAAATGTCAAATGTTGACAGTAACCTTTCCTGATTGTGTGGAGCCATTTTCAGATATTGATCATATACTTTCATTCTTAATGGATCATTCTTTGCCTTTATATTAATGAAAGTTCTTTTTATATCCCCTGTATCTGTTTTAGGTGGCCTAAAAGAAGATACTTCAGTACTCAACTTCTTTTGCAATGCTTTTCCTTTGTGGCCTGTGTTTGTTTCACTAACTGTGCCAGTTAGTTGACTGTCTTCCCTTCCATCATCAAACATTTCATCAATGATTTCCACATCTGGAAGTGGATCTGGTTTCTGTTTTTTGGCTTGATGTATCTCTGAGGATTCTTTGGGAGGAGTATTATCTGGAGCCTTCCTTTTCTTACCTATTTCCATCTTGGATGGAGTTTGTAATTCTGAAACTTTAGGATGATTTACCTGAGTGGGAGAAACTTGTGATTGATCAGGTGTTCTGCAGGTTTGAGGTTTCTCTTCCATGATAAAAGTTTCAATGACCTGTATTTCAGGTTCCTTTCCTTTGCCTTTTGACTCTGCTGCAATTGATGAACTGCCTTCCTGTAATCCCTGCTGTAGATATCCTGCTGAAGAAGTGCCAATTTGAGGTACCTGCACCTGTGCAAAAGATTCAAGGTCATACTTCTTCTCAAGATCTTTCATAATTTTGTTCATTTTGTCTTCTTCACTTTATTCCTCAACTAGTGTTCCTTCAACCCATTCATCTTGGTTAGCATATTGTTCTATATCAGGAATCCTGTGGTGAATATATGGGGATGACTTGTTCTTCATTCTTTTTTCACAAATAAAACCAAATGGATCATAAGGAATCCAACGAAAACTTCTTTGGAACTTGCAATGGCTTTGTAGTATATCTTCTGCTTCTCGCTCAGCCTCCCTAGAGTTGCAGATGAAATGACCTAATTGACTTTTAATCCTGAGTTGGGCTTTCTTTTTCACACTACAAAAATGAATCATATCAGAATTATTCATTTTCCTGAAATATTCCAAGGCAAAAAGTCTCATGGGCACATATTTTGGTAACTTGAATAGATGCAATTCCATCCATAGATTCTAATGACTGAATGGTTTTGATATAAATACCAATCTCCAACTTTATATGTCCTTGAAAGCTACAAGGTCTTCTTGATTTCATTACTAAGCCTAGGAGGAGGAATTCCTGTCAACAAGGTAGTTGCAGGATATACAAAAAGATCGATGAACTTAGCATAGGAATAGGGAGACTCATGGGAAGAATGAATTATGGGAGACCAAAATATAACTGACCTAGGGTTCCCCTTAGCATCAAGATTTTTAACAGGGAAAGGGAACTTTTCTGATTGATAATAGATAATGAGATGATAAATAACTGAGGAATATTTAAACACTTTCTCATCATCTAGCCTCATGAACTGGTCGTGGATTTTATTGGCTATGAAAGATGCAAAGTCATATTTTACTGCAGGAGGTTTCCTAGGAGTAAAGATAGACAGCAAAACCAGGGTTATTTCATCAACATATTCACTTGTATTGAAACCCAAGACAAAAGATATCATATTTAGGATGAGCCTTCCCAACTTAGTGAAATAATAAAAACCATAGGGAGGAGGGCCCCTAGGTTGATGTTCAGGCAACATAAAATTCTGGCAAATGGACTTCAATTTTTCTGGGGTCAATTGATTAGATTTTTCAATCAGTTCTTCCATAGACAAAGGTGCTAGTTCTTGATCAGTTTCAAAATGTAGCATTGCATTGATGGCTT
The DNA here is from genome assembly GCA_034641835.2 of Pinus albicaulis. Lineage (NCBI taxonomy): Eukaryota > Viridiplantae > Streptophyta > Pinopsida > Pinales > Pinaceae > Pinus > Pinus albicaulis. The sequence continues at coordinate 393,047,585 of CM076581.1, forward strand.
GGGGAGTAATGGGGAAAAGAACACTATGTTCAAGGGATATTACAGCTCTTTGAGTCGGATCATAGTTAGAATGGCAATAGTGGATAATTTCTGAGAAAGTAATGACTGAGGGGATGAGATATCTCGGGAAATTGGATTCCCACAATCCAATGACATCCAATCCCTTCGAATAATCGTCTCTGCAGTGACAATAACTCAGAAGGGGGCTTTCATCAAACACTAAGTCTTTAATCTGAAAATCTTTATCCACTAAGGGCAAATATTCTAACTCTCGGTGTGGGGCATTCAATGGGATTACATTCAGGGCTGCCGGAGCTTCCATTTTGGTTCTTGTGTATTCAAAATGGAAGTTTCCGGGTTTTCTTCACAGAAATGTCGTGATTTCAGTTTTAATGAGGGAAATTGGCACAATTGCAGGTTTGGGGGAAGAATTCACAGTTTTAAACCTCAGGGAATGATCTTATCGATAAGATTTAATCACTAATCCAGTGGAAAACAAGGAAGCTAGAGTTTCTTTTGAAGTTCGGAGCGCAATAGAATAAATACTTGTTCTTGGAGGAAAACTAGGTTTTAACAGGTATCAGGCGGTGGCAAGAGGATGCTCGAACACTGGTCCGGCGGAATTCTGGAGCGAAATCGGATAGAACAGTAGATTTCAGTGAAAATTTGAATTTCGTAGCGGAAGGTGGAGTCGCTTTCAAATAATGAAAATGACATAAAAAACACGAAAATTTGTTTTATTTCCAAAGTCAAAAAAGGGGTTTTTATTTTTTCGAGGAATGACGTCATATCAGTACGGGCTGACGTGTGGCAGGGGCCGGGCGGTAAGCGGTAATCCCCACACCGCTTATGGGAAATAGTGGTATTAAACAAGAGGGCAGCGATTCCATTGGGGCATTGACACGTGGACGGAGGGCGGTTTCAAAACCACCGTGCCCCCGTGGGTTATTGTTCGGGTATTGGATGTCTAGCGGAATGAATGTTAGCCGTAGATCTCGTAGCGGGAGATCGGATGGTGGAAGGGACGTGGAGTAAGCAGGGGTTTAATGTGCGGGCCCGTCGGGTTTTTGAAACGATTTATTGTTTAATTAATCATCCCGGGAGGCTTTTGATAGGCGGAGGGAGTGGTTATCAATTTATTCTGATAATTAATTAATCCCATGGTCTAATGAAAAATTGGGGTTACAGTAGGGTCTCGATTATGGTTAAAGTGTCGGGTGGGATGCCAAGTGGATGAGCCATGGTGGCATGGGGGTTTTTTCTGAAGTTTTTAGTTTAAATTAAAACTTCGGCATTATTCATTTTTCTTTTTAAACATATAAAATTATATGTTTAAATGTTTTTCTTGATATTTCTTATTATATGGTAATAAATTAAATCAATTTAACTACCATAAGGGGTGGGACTATTATATAATGATATATTTAACCAAAGGGCGCATAATGCAGGTTTTTAATGAATAATTGGGAAATAAATACTTTGGTTAAACTTTATAATAAGATGGGTTTTTTGGATATTTATATAAAAGGAGTTATATACTTAGGATAAGGCATTTTGACTAGGGATTTAGTAAATAGAGTTAAATGTAAATATGACAAAGGGACAAGGACAACTCAAAATACTTTGCACATCTAAGAAAGTGAAGATTTCTGAAGTAAACCACATTATATCAACTTCAACACTTCAACATAGAATAGTAAGTGATTTTGAGGGATTATTGTGGAACTTTACATGATTTTCCTAAGTAAAATAGGATTTTACTTAGGAAAAGGTTAAAAGTGAATGATTGTAATAACAAATAATCTCAAGTACTTAGGTCTTTTTGATCATTAGGCCGAGGGTCCGGTCCCTCCAAAAGTCAAGGAAATGCCTTGAGCCCCTTTGATCTCCAAATACCTTAGCACTTTGGGGAAATTAGTAAAAACTTAGGGAGAAAGTGATGTGGGAATTTAATGATTTTGACTTTTCTTTCTGTGAATTCTTTAGTGTATTTTTTTCTTCGATACTTGTGATGAAGGTAAAAGATCAAACATATTTAGCACCATCATTCATCATATAAAACTTTGCAACACCATCTACCTACCCTATCTACTTGACACTACCATTTTCTCTTCTTTATTAGGGTGCATTTGGGCTTGCAAACCCTTATCAATCTTTTCTTTTTACAAGGAAAATCTATCTAATTCTATCCTTATTACATCCAAGGGCTCAGATTAAACTGTTGAGCACCTTTTATTAACTCTACCTATCTACTTATCTGCCAAGATTAAACTGTTTGGTCAGATATTTATTCTCTAATCTACAACATGAAATTGAAAAATGAATGAGTCAAGTTTAAACAGTTTGGCTCTTCATAAATTATGGCAAAATTTTGACAAGCTGCACACAATCACTTATTTACAAAAATGAAATAGTAGTGGCATTTGGATTTGCACACTTTCCTTGGTCTATTTTTTTCCTGGGGTTCATTTTTTCACTTTTTTGACCACTTTATTTTTCTTACCCTTTGATATTTCTTTTAGGGTATACCCTCTTTACATTTTTTAAATTTTTTGATTTTTTGGTTTTTCAAGAATATGGAACACCTTTGCTCAAGAAAAAAGGTTTGAACATATTCCATAGTTCAATCAAGACAATCATGAAAAATGACACCTATTGGTATAGGAGACTAACACCAGGCACAATGGTGATTGAGTGGAAGGAGAGGGAACATGGGGAAGAGGACAAAATGGCCATGGAAAATGAAGCTTGCATGAACGCCCTCCGGGATTGTGGTCTCAAGAAGTTCTTCCTAACACCATGTTTAAGAGCTCAACCTGAGCTATTGTAGTATTTGGTTAGCATATGGGACGATAATGAAGAAGTATTTAAACTCTGAGACCAAGTACTGGCACTTGAATTCTCTGATGTTTATTCCATAACCGGATTGTCGTGCAGAGGCCCAGTGCCAATCATGATAGGCAGTAGACCTTCTGGGGAGAAAATGGATATGGTAATGGCGAGAGTGTGCCCAGGGGCACAAACAGGATTGGGAAGTGGGAAAGTAGAAATCCACATAGTCCGCAATCTAGTACGCCGGGTAGTGCTTCACACCATTACGTGGGCTATAGGATCGCAGGCCCAGCATGAGGCAACCAAAGCGAAGCTTCTACTAGCTTCCGAATGCATGAATCCTACACTTTTTGATTGGGCCACTACAGTGACAAAAAACATCAAACGAAAGTTTAAAAAGTGCAAGAAGGCCAAATTGAAACAGTTTGGGTATGGTTCCATTCTGGTGTCGTTCATTCTGGAACGATTACCAATTTTCCAGGGCCAAGGGGCGATAGTCACCAAGCCGACATTGAGGGAGCCAAGGATGGCTCGATCGGCAGCACTTATTCCCAGGTCCAGAGGATGCCAGTAGATGTCCTGGAGGCCTGAGTTTTTTGTATGGTTATGACATCAGCTGATTGTAGTTGAGGATTGGCCCTACGCAGGTACCGATTTCACGAGAGACCCAGATCTTCCACTTTCAGAGGGGGAGGATTGGGACGAGGAGCTGGGTATGAATATTTTTGAATTTTAATGTATTTATGATTTTTTTGGTGATACATGCCTATTCTAACAACATTTCTATGTGTATGCATACGTTGGCCCAGAGAGGCCCATAGGCATGTCGCCCATTGCGCGGAGGACCCCTCTTGCATATGACCCCCAAGCTGAGGGCGGCGAAGGGAGTGAGCTTATCCAGAACCTGGAGGGCATCGCCTGGGGAATCTCAGACCATGCACGGCTGACAGATGTCCTGTTGGCTTACCAGCGACACACTGTGGGGGTGCCTAGTCGCCTCCATCGACTGCTGAGGTGATTGGTGTGCACAGTGGCATGTTACCACGAGCACCACGTTTATTAGCCATCTAGGGATTTTTATATGCATATTTTTGAGAGACATGTTGTCTCCAGCTATTATTAGATAGACATGTATATTTTTTTTAACTTTATGTGATGTACACAAACTAAAAACTATCGACATATATATATATATATATATATATATATATATATATATATATATATTTCTGGATGGATCTTTTACATGTGATGATGTTTTTATATGCTATGCAAATGTATAATAAAATTTTATTTAATGCATCAGTTATATAATTTGCATAACAAACGATCCAATGGAAAGTTTCACAAAATGCATTACCACACATTTTATTTTTATGAAAGCTTAAAAGCACACATGCACACACATATGCAAACTATGCTTACAAATGAGGGAAATGGGCATGCCCCCCAACATGGTGTCTCAATTTGAGGTACATGCCCCCCAAGCTTTAGTCCATAGGAAATGGAGTGAAGGTTCAAAACAGAAAATCTAACAAAACTCGAATTGAACGGGCTTGTGTTTCATTATTTTAACAAGGTTGACACACTGAAAAGAACTGTCCTTGTAGCAACTTGTTTCATTGTTTTAGGAGATTGACACAAGAAGAGGAACTATTCCCCGACGAGCTTGACGAAGGAGGCTTAGGAGGAAGATAAATAGATACATCATGCTCTAGACAATCATACATTGCCCCCAGGCCAGGCATGAACAAGGAACGATGATTTCCATCTCTCCATGGCAGATCTTCAAGAGACATGGTTTCAACAATAGCTTCATTGGAAGGGAAAATTTTTCTTAAAGGGTCATGCGAATTTGCATCACCGAGCCAAGGAGATTGAGAGTATATATCCAGATCCATGCTCGAAGGAGCATGTTCGGGAGGAGGATCAGATGCAACAATTATTTCACAATAATTGATCTCAACAGGAGTTAACGGCATCGATTCTCCGAAAGAGGTCACCTGTTCAAGCAAAGGGATGATCCAAGGGTCATCGAACCGAGAGAACATATTAAATTGAACGGTGTGTGGTGGTGTGGGGGAAAGATACCCATGAGGATGGGGTCCTTGAAGAGACCGGGTCCTACACTGTTAGGGGATTGGGGATCTGAACCACGTAAGGAACGTTGTTCTCAGAGGATGAGGTGAAGAAAGACCACTGCTCCACAGTAATGATTTTTCCCTCATGAGGGAACTTAAGAAGCCAGAAGATGGTGGACGGCACACATAGCATGGCGTGAGTCCAACTACGGCTGAGAAGAATATTTTAGTTAAGCTTGGCATCAACCACTTCTACTTCTACGTTGACTGTCTTCCCCTGTAACATAATCGGAAAACTCTTGAGAACACCCAGGGGTTTTGATTCCTGACCATCGAATGCCTCTAAGGCATTGGGAGACGATTAAGAGCTAGAGAGCCAATGACTTTCCAGCAGGTTGATGACATAACACAGGTGGAAGCACCTTCATCCACAATGGCTCTATGGATGTTAAGGCCGTTGATCCTGACTTGTATAACAATATAAATTTGATGTGGAAGTCGGGGGACAAAATTTTCTAGGTCGAAGGTGAGAAGATTAGAATCAGCAGGATCAATTCCACTGATTGCAGACAACATAGTTTTTCGTTGTGATGGGAAAATTTGAAGTACTTCCAATGCAGACCTAGCAGAAGGCGCCTATGCCAAATCCTCAACAATATTGTAGTGTTGAGCGGCATGGGCATTTGGGTTGTAGGAAGATCTTCACAGAACACCTTTAGAAGGTGGCCTCACAATAGGTTCAACGCTGGGCTTCTCAATTTCGAAAGGACCAGAGACAGGTGGGGGAGACGGGCCATCCATGACCTCCTTCCCAGCTGCCTGGCATGATCCGGCATAATCCTTCGAATGCGTAGAAATTGAGACAGGTGCAACACCATTCATAATAAAGACCTGGGACCCAATTGGTGTAGATGGTGAAGGCTGCTCAACCATCTGGGTCTGCTAAGATGAGAACAATTCTTTGAGAACTGTCGAATTCCCTTTCAAGCCTTTCAGAAGTTGACTAACTTCAGATCGTCGAGGACAATCTTTGGTATAATGGTCTCCTTCAAAAATAAGGCAGGGGTACTTCGGTTTACGTTGGGAATTGTCATCAATACGAGGTTTAGAAGACTCTATTTTTGGGGCATTGGGTTTGGATTTTCCTTTGCCCTTCTACTTTCCTTTGGAGGCTTTTTCCATAGGATCAGCCTGAACAGCATTTACCTCCGTAGTTTTTCCAGAATATGGAGGGGCGGGAAGAGCATAATTATTGGAAGAATTGGACTTTTGCTTCCCATTTGAGGATTTCTAAGAATTTTTAGAAACAGAACCAATAACACCATCCACCGCGGGGGTAGGTGGTGCTTTCGAGGTTCCTAGCCGCGGAGCATCAGTAAAAATATAATAAAGCGTGCCAGACTGGGAGTACAGCAGGTCCAGGTACTGGGCACACGCGATGGCTTGTTCTTCAGTCACACATGCCCCCATAGCAATATCTTGAGAGATTTTGTTAACGAAGGAGGTGGTGAACCAATGAGTTAGTAGCTGATCAGGTATATCAAACTTGATCAGTCTATGACGACATCGCCACTCATGAATATGATCGGATATGTGGGTGGCTTTATCCTGCTTCAAAGAAGTCAGGAGATGCATCTCGGCTTCATAGCGAACCGGTAACTGGAAGTGAGTTAGAGAATCCATAGCTAATGTATTGAAGTCTTGAAATATGCCATGTGGTAATTCTATATACCACTTATCAGCAGCACCGGTAAGAGTGCGCTAGAAGAGACATAGACGAATTGAATCATCCACCCAAGAATTGGACGAACACCACAGATGGTAGGTCCTTACATGAGCTTGGGGGTTGTTGAGCCCTAAAAATGTCTTTTCTTTTCACCAAAATCCAATTCATTCCATTTATCCTTTATCATTTATAGGCCTAAAAGATCAATAAAATTGATTAAAATCACTTTAAGAATACATGAAATGACTGACTTATTATACTTTTGTGGTTTTGTTGTCGTATTGATTTCTTAGCAGACTTAGCTACAAAATGTAGTCATTCTGTAGCTAGTCGTATATTTTGTAGCCATATTTGTGATTTAACAGGTTACAGGTGTCATCTAAGGGAAAGACATATATGGTTAGACTCCAAAACTCTCCTGCATCATTCCTTTTCCGCCACGAGGGCCGAGCAAAAATCTGAAAGTGGTTATGCACGTGGACAAAGCCAAAACCAAGAAGTAGACTTCTATAAGGATAAGGACTCTTGAGGTGTCTTCAGCAAAATATGAGTCCTCAACAGGAGTCTTAGTTTGATTTTGATTATAAAAGACACCTATGCCTATTTCTACTCAATGTCAGTTAAGTAGTTGCTTATAAAAATAACTCGGTGAACCAAGAAACAGTTAGTTGATGTCTTGTTTTTAGTTTTCAAATAATGTGATACTATGTTTCTGAGGGTTTTATTCTAATGAAATAAGTATAACTTTGATGCATGATCTGAAGCAACTTTAAGGAGTTAAGGATTCGTGTGCCAATCTAATGCTAGAGGCCCCTACTATCTGAAAAGGCATTTGCATATTTTCTAGATAAGTAACTTTTAACTCTGTTTTGTTCTTAACTTAGGCAGTTTGCTGAGTTTATCCTCTTTCATCATGTTTTATATCATTTACTTACATCGAATATTACAGAAAATCTTGTTCTCATAAGCTGTTCCAATACATCACTAATACGTGAATGATATCTAACTGTAGTATTTTGAGTTAATTGCATTTCAGTATTGTTAGTTAGATTTAGAAAATCCTCATTATTTTATAAGCTATTGTTAAGTCCCTATATTAATAGTGTAGCCCCTTATTATGTTAGTGTAGCCCCCTTATTGTTATTATTGTACCCCTGTAACCCCCATATTGTTATTATTGTGCCCTTACATTATTATTGTTAGGTCGGCTAGGATTACATTATGGCCCCACTAGGATTATATTGTAGCCCCATGGACTCCTATATATAGAAGGAGGTTTTGTTCATTTGAATCATCCAAGAATTGTTCATTTATGTAATGTATTGGAGGTTTCCCCCTCGAAGTGGCTCATTTCTAAGGCGTTGATATATCCTTTCTTCTATTTTTGGAGCTCGTTACACAACATTTGGTATCGAAGCTTTGGATTCTAGGGTTTCGCTGCTCCAAACAGGTCATCGTGGAATTTTCGCTATAAATTTTTTTCTACGAAGTTTCAGAAGCTGAAATTTTTAGGGTACGAAGCCGAAATCCTAAGGAAGCTTGTCTAAAAATTTCAGATCTTGGTTCGCAATATTTGCGGAGATATCATCTGTGGAAGTTAGGTCTGTTTTCAAGCTCCTAAAACGGTCATCGTGGAATTGTCGCTATAAAAAATTTTCTACGAAGGTTTAGAATCTGAAATTCGTATGGTGCGAAGCTGAAATCCTGAGGAAATTCGTCAAAAAATTTCAGAGCTTGGTTCGCAATATTTTCGGAGATATGATCTGTGGAAGGTAGTGCTTTTTCAGGCTCCAGAATTTCATCTCAAAGAGGTGATCGTGGGAAAAGTTCAATAACTCTCTCTCTGGAGATTGGATTGGAGTGCCGTCAAAATTGGTCGCAAGTACACGGCCTGTAGTTTCTTGGCTATCAATTTCAGAGACAAAGAACAAAACAGTGACACGTGGCAAGTCATACAAGTTCGCTCTACTGAACCAGTCCAAAATTAGGTCATTGTGGGAGATTGGACACAAATTTGTCTTGGAGAATCCAAATCAGGTCAGAACTGTGGCATTTGAAAGCTATACTATGACGCATGAGGAGGAAGAATTGCAATATGAGATATCAAAATTACGATACCAAGTGCAACAAATTTTGATCTTACGAAGAGCAACCGAAGATGACATAGATAGTTTAAAAGCAGAAATGGAGGCTAAGTTGGATGGTTTGAAGGATCAAATAATAGCAAATATGGATGATAAATTAGTGGAAGATCACATCGAGCATCAACAACAAGTTCTCCAACTCTCAAAGGATAACCCAACTTTGGTGCATAATCTAATGAAACAACAGGAAGATCAACATGACATCGAAAGAAGTTATGAAGCAGTCATAGAAACAAGAACTCGACAAGTGCGATCAATTTCAGAGTATCTCAGCAAGTGGAAGAACATTCCTGTAGAAGATTTCACATGGGAGGATGAGAATTTTATACAGAAGCATCAAGAAATAATCAAGCGTTGAGGACAACACTTGTTTGAAGGAGAGGGGCATGTTAAGTCCCCATATTAATAGTGTAGTCCCTTATTATGTTAGTGTAGCCCCACTTATTGTTATTGTTGTACCCCTGTAACCCCCATATTGTTATTATTGTGCCCTTACATTATTATTGTTAGGTCTGCTAGGATTACATTGTGGCCCCACTAGGATTATATTGTGGCCCCATGGACTCCTATATATAGAAGGAGGTTTTGTTCATTTGAATCATCCAAGAATTGTTCATTTATGTAATGTATTGGAGGTTGCCCCCTCGAAGTGGCTTATTTCTAAGGCGTGGATATCTCTTTTCTTCTAATTTTGGAGCTGGTTACACAACATCTACTCTTGTTATCAAACTCTTCTAACACATCACTATTATATGAACGAGAATTAGTTATATTATTTTTATTTATTGACTGTTCTACAATTATGTAAGAGATTCTCATGATTTTACAAACAGTCTTTTTCCCGAGTTGTTCCAAGAAATTTCTAATCCTTGAACAAGACTTAATAGTAACATTTTGAGTTGTAGAATGAGTTAATTCTAGTGTCATAAGTTATCTTAGCATAGGATTTTTTTTTTAACTATGTTATAGATGATATTTTTCTCAAAATGTTCCAACAGATTTCTAACAACGAATAATATTTCTCTATGATGTTTTAAGTTGATGTTTACTAAGAGAACCTCATTACATCAAAACTAGTCATTTTCTTAGTTTGTTCCAACATACCTCTAATGAAATGAATTGGACTAAGTTTAATGCTATGAGTTACTTTTCTTAGCATCTTTATAATCTGTGGATTAGCATTCTCTGTTATTAGTACCATTCATAGTTTAGAGTATATTTTATTCTGTTTTAGTGTGATCAGTAACTTCTCTCTGTTAGTAATTTAATTTTTCCCCTTAGCATAAAAACACAAAACCAAAAACACTAGAAAAACACTACGCACAACTAAGTAAGAAGAAGATACCTAAGCACATATGGTGCACTTCACTTCAACAGTTTACTAGCCCTAGTTGACAATTTATGATATCAATTTAGGAACACTAAGTTGAGTAGACATTTTGGCGCCATTTTCAGGGAAGTGTAACTAGGTAGCCTTATTTCTTACTTCCCAAAAACAATGATATGCGTAGAGAAAGACACTCAAGGGGTAGATTTATAAGAAGCAGAAGCTTGATTCCTATAACACCACTTGTTCCATCAAGACCAAGAGACAGCACACCTCCAAATCAAACCTATATTCGATACTATACTGATCATAGACTTCCAGAAGATTTAAGATCAGATATTCCATCAGAGAGACCTTCCACTTCATCCACTGAACCTATCTTAGAAGAAGATTCAAGGACCCCTGCTGGAGACATAAACTTTTTCACTTCCACATAAGAATCAACCATGGCAGAAGAAGGGGGGGAGGAGTCTTTAATGGATAACATACACTATTTTGAGGAGGTATAGGTAGAGGTAGAAGAGAAGGAGTTAGAGGTGTAGAAGGAGAAGGAGTTAGAGGTGAAGAAGGAGGCAGAGGAAGAGGTAGAAGGGAAATGGGAAGCTCTTTTGGGTTTGCTATAGTAGATGAAGAAACCAATGCAACTATGAAAAATATTTCGCCCTCTGTTCTTCCAAAATTTTATGGACTCAAAAGTGAAGATCCTAAAACCTTCCTATTTGAATTTGAAGTCTTATGTAGAACCTATGATTACTTACAAGATGCCCAAAAACTTAAACTATTCCCTTCAACATTGAAAGGAGCAGCATTAAAATGGTTTATGAGTTTAATCAACAGTTCTATTAGAACATGGGAAGACATGAAACAAGCATTTCTAGAGAGGTATTTGGATTAATGTATGCCAATCAACCATAAGGAGGAAGCGTTCAAAATGATACAGAAAGAGGATGAAAATATGGAAGATTTGTTGGAGAGATTTAACTATAACATCAAGAGAGAAAAAATTGAAAGCCTAGACCAAGATACTTTGAAAGCTCTCATGTTGAAGAAAATTAGGGATGAATGGCTAGATATCCTTAATATAATGGGAAAAGGGGATATATCTCAGCTCACATTACCTGAAATAGCTGAATTATGTGTCAACTTTTCAAGAGGGAAATCTAAAACTTTAAAAGGACCAAGAGACCCTGCTCTTGCAAGGGAAAGTAAGTCTGCTTCTGGGACAGTAAGTAGGGCAGAAATAGGAAATATGTTTGATGAATTAAAATCTAAAATTTTAGGGAGTCTTAGTGAACAAATAAACACCCTTAAGTTACAAAACAAGAAAAAATCCGAATCTGATGTCTTAGCAATATTTTGTCCCAAATGTAGAAAGAAGCATGCCTTGAGAGAGTTCCCTTTGGATGCGAAAATAGTAGAGACTTGCGTAATTTGTTCAGAAAAACATGAGACCAAGAGTTTTCCTTCACTTCCTGGTCTTAAAGTTGTCTTTCAAGAAGAAACCCCTACAAATTCCACAGAATCTCTCAATTTTGTCTCTAGGAGGCCTTGGCAAGGACCTCAAACACAAGGATTAAATGATCAAATGTATAATCAAACCCCACTAAATTGAAATTCTTGGTAGCAACCTTGGCCCCAATTCCAAAATAAATCTCAAACTTGGGCACAAGGAGAAAAAAATACTTATGGAAGATACTCTCAATATTATCAATATCCACCATCTTATCCACCATACTCAAATTTCCATCCTCAACAAAATATTCAACAAAATCCTCAAAAAAATCCACAACATCAAAATCCACCACTTCCATTACCATTTCCCCAGAAAGAAAATCAGTTACCTGCCCAACCTATACCAAACCCCAACAATGAAAATCATCAGAACACATACATGATAAAAGGCCAATAGTTCCCAACTTATTTGATTACTCCTTTAGACCTTAATGATGTTCAACTTAGGTCTACAAGAATACTTGAAAGGAGGAAACCTTTTGTAATCATACAAGAGCAAAACAACTCTGAGGAAGATTCTCTACGGGTAAATAAAAGTCTTGAAGAGAGCACATATTTTAAAGACCCAAATATTGAAAAATTAAAACAAAAAGAACCAATAATTTCAACTCCTATATTGGAGCAACCATCAACATTCACCTCTACACCTCCTTTTCCAAAAAGATTACAAATTGATAAGGGTGTAGAGAAAAAAATTATGGTGCCCAATTATGATTTCCTAGATGAGCTAAGAAATGTTTGTATTAAGATTCCATTATTACAAGTTATCAAGAAAATTCCAATCTTAGCAAAGACAATAAAGCAATTGAGCATGAAAAAAATAGGAAAAAGAATAAAAGAGACAAAGAAAATTCAACTGGCAGGAAAAATAGCAGATATCATGATGGGTAAGATTGCTATTACAAAGTATCTAGACCCAGGAAATCCAGTTGTTAAAATACACATCAATGGAACTGAGATCCAAAACACACTTATTGATTTAGGAACAACAATCAATATCATGAGTAGACAAATCATGGATAAACTAAAACTTCTTAATCTTCTTTTTACACCTACATTATTACAATTAGCAGATAGATCTGTGATTAAACCTGACGGGGTAATAGAAGACATTCCAGTGTCCTTATATTCTTGGGAGTACCCTGTGGATTTTATGATCCTAACTCCTAAAAATAATCTAGGAGGACATCCTATTATATTAGGAAGACCTTAGTTAGCTACAACTGATGCTTTCATTAGTTGTAGATCCGGTGATATGTACATCTCTGATGGTAGTTCAACCAAGAAATTTACCTTGTATCCTCCAGCAAGAACAATTACAGAGTTAGATGATACTTAATGGATTGAGGATGAAGAAGACATACAACCTCTCTTCACAATTTTAGAAATTAGTGAAGATAGCCAGATTCTAAATACCTTAGAAAATTTTGAATCCTCTTCAGAATAAAAACATGAAAAATTTCAAGAAGAATCCAACATTGAGTTTTTATCATCAATACAAATGTCTCTTTACTCCATGGATAAATTTGGCAACTCTACAATTGAGATATTTCCAGGTAAAATTTTAAACATAAACAAGAACCTAGAAAAATTTCAACAAGAAAAGCTAGTCAAAATATTACAGAGACATTCTTCTGCATATGCATGGGAGTACACTGATATGAAAGGGATAAGCCCTAAGACTTGCACTCATCACATCTACATAGAGGAAAATTGTAAACCAATCAGACAACCTCAGAGAAGGATGAATCCAAACCTTAGGGAGATTGTTAAGGAAGAATTGCAGAAATTGTTAAATGTCAACTTTATTTATCCCATTTCAGATAGTCAGTGGATTTCTCCTTTGGTAATTGTGCCAAAGAAAAATGGTAAATGGAGGGAATGTATTTACTACCGGGAATTAAGCAAAGCTACTCTCAAATATCATTTTCCCCTACCTTTCATAGATCAGGTGTTAGATACATTAGCTGGCAAAAAGTACTTCTCATTTTTAGATGGGTTTAGTGGTTATAATCAAATTCAAGTAGTAATTGAAGATCAATAAAAAACCACATTTACCTGTCCTTGGGGTACCTATGCTTATCGAGTATTGCCATTTAGACTATGCAATGCACCTGCAAAATTTCAAAGGGCCGTACTAGGAACATTTTCAGATCTAATACATGACTGTGTAGAGGTATATATGGATGATTTCACAGTCTATGGAAACACATTTGAAGAAGCCTTAGCAAACTTGGAATTTTTTTTAAAGAGGTGTAAAAAAGAAAATATTTCACTAAGTCATGAGAAGTGTTTCATGATGTTTACTGAAGGGATTGTTTTGGGGCATCACATTTCAGGGGATGGGATTAGAGTTGATGAGTCAAAATTTGAAGTCATCTCTAACTTATCTGTTCCAATTTGTCAAAAATATGTTAGGAGTTTTCTAGGATTTACAGGGTATTACAGAGGATTTATAGAAAACTTCACCAAGATAGCATCTCCACTTTTCAAACTAATTACCAAGGACTGTGAATTCAAGTGGAATCTTGATTTCTAGTTAGCCTTTGAGACCTTGAAAACAAAAATATCTGAAGCACCTATTTTAAGGGGACCTAACTGGAAATTACCTTTTCATATTTCAACAGATGCCTCAGATACAGCTTTAGGAGCTGTATTGGGACAAAAAGACCTGATTCCTTATGCCATCTACTATACAAGTAAAAATTTGACCCCTTTGGAGTTAAATTATATTGTAACTGAAAAAGAGTGCTTATCTATTGCTCATGCCATAAATAAGTTCAGACACTATATAACAGGCTATGAAACTTTTTTTCACACAGATCACTCTGCAATTAAATATCTAATGAACAAATCAATTACTAATGGCAGAGTCATAAGATGGTTATTGCTTTTACAAGAATTTAACATCACCATTCTAGATAGGCCTAGAAAAAAAAAATACAGTAGCTTATTTCATATCTAGACTCCAAAACATCAAATACAATACTCCAGTTGAAGATCAATTCCCTGATGAATATCTTTTTTCAATTTCTACTCAAACTCCTTGGTTTGCTGATATTGCCAATTATCTAGTTTCAAGGAAATTTCCTTCAATTATGAATGCAAGAGATAAAATAAAGATCATTTATGACATTGCAAAATATTCATGGGTTGCTAATTAGTTATACAAAACAGATCCAGACTTTATTATTAGGAGATGTGTTCGAGAAGAGAAGATGCCTAAGATACTCAAGGCATGTCATGATGAACCTTGTGGTGGACACTTTGCTGATAAAAGGACAGCTTATAAGATCCTTCATTTAGGATACTATTGGCTATCCCTCTTTAAATATTCTAAAGAGTATGTCAAAAGGTGTGACAACTACCAAAGGGTAGGGAAACCTTCTCCTTTAGGTGAGATGCCATTGTAGCCTCAGGTACATATTGAACCTTTTGAGAAATGGGCTTTAGATTTTGTAGGACCTATTATTCCTCCATCAAGACAAAATAAATATATATTAGTTTGCACTGATTATGTTACCTAATGGTTAGAGGCCAATCCATTACTTTCTACTACTGAAGCATCTGTAGTTAATTTTCTTTTTGAGGATATTTTTACTCGTTTTGGTGTCCCAAGAGAAATTGTTACAGATCAAGGAGCTCAATTCACATTAAATTTTGGTGGAACAAATGGTAGAGAACTACAAAATCAGACACATAAAATCTACTCCCTATCATCCACAAGAAAATGGCCAAGTGGAATCTACCAATAAGGTCATTGAAGGGATCCTAACGAAGACTGTTCATTTACATAGAAGAGATTGGGCAGACAGAATTCCTGAAGCCTTGTGGGCCTACAAGACTACATGGAGAAGCACAACAAGTCATAACCCTTATGAACTTGTTTATGGAAAACAAGTCTTTTTTTCCATAGAGTTTCAGATTCAAACTTTCAAAATGGTAGTTCAGCTAGGACTTGATCTAACAAAGGCACAAAAGCACAGATTGGAGAAGATTAATGAATTGGATGAGATTAGATAAGATGCAGTCCAAAAAAAAAGTATAGTCCAACAACAGAGGACTAAATGGAATGATAAGTACATTAAGGAAAAGAAATTTAAAGAAGGTGACTGGGCTCTCTTGTTTGATTCAAAGTTCAAAGATTTCCAAGGTAAATTCCAAACTCATTGGCTTGGGCCATATAAAATTGTGAAAATATTTGACAATGGAGCAATAAAAATCAGGACAATAGATGAAGATAAGGTGAATTTTCTTGTAAATGGTCATAGATTGAAACTGTATCATAAGCCACTTTCAAGAGAAGAATTTGTCAAGAGATTCCAAGAGAACAGTGATGTGAAGTTAATGAAGAAGAATCCTTCTTCTTCATCAACTTAATTTTATTTTCTGTAATTAGATGTAAAAAAAAAAGGGTATAAACATGAAAACTAATCATTGATTAGCATGTTTATACAGAAAAGATAAAGTGAAAATCAGAATCCTTCTGACACTTTAGCTTTTCAAAATTGTTCTTTTTTCTGCAATCAAGTATCATAAAATCATAAGTTGCAGACTCACTTTTCATATTTCATTCCATTCCGAATCTATTATTCATCTCATTCCATCATATCTCACTTCATTCCACTCCATTTTATGATCCATCTCATTTCATTTCAGATTTTCAAAAATGTTTTTTTTTTTCTCTGCAATCAAGTATTACAAGATCATAAGTCGCAGGCTCACTTTTCATATTTCATTCCACTTCACATTTATGATCCATTTCATTCCATCATATTTCACTTCATTCATGCTTCATTCCACTATATTTCATGATCCATTTCATTTCATTTCATACTTCATTCCATCCATATTTCAAATCATTTTATTCCATGTCTCAAAGCTTTTACAGGTACATTCTGTAGCCAAATATTCTGCAGCCATCTATTCTGCAGCCAGATATTCTATAGCCAACCATTTAGCAGCCACTTGTTCAGCAGCCAATTGATCCTGCAAACCTACTTCAGCAAGCAAAATGAAAAGGATTATGGAGTCTAAAAGATCAACAATTTTCAAAGGAAAGACAAAGCATATTAAAGCAGGAAAAATCAAAAGAAGGGCTAAGGTAAAGTTGTGTGTGAAATTATTATGATAGAAAATTATGAAAGATATAGTATGGTTAAGTCATATGTATGTTTCATAAATTTATTTTGATTATTTGAATTGATCAAGCCTATCATAGAATCCTTGAACAAATCCCTTCCATTCCGCTCCATATCAAATCATCATTAATTATAAGTTAACGGTTGGTACTTGAAGTGAACTATTAGGTCACATCATTAACCCGAAACATTCATTGATGATTTTGAAAATCTTCATGAGATTTCTCTGTGGTATTTTACTCCATGACAAACTCTCAAAATCAATCATTCTTATGATTTACCCTCACCGTATTTCACTCATCCCGTATCCACTTAATGCCATTATATTCCGTAGCCAATTCTTGTTTGCAGAAACTCTGTCTGAAGAAAAACCTGTAAGGAGAAGCAGGAGGGGAAAAGTTGCTGAAATCAAAATCGACATACCAACACAAGAAGACAATGAGGAAATTATCTCTGAAAAATTGGCCAAAATGAAGAAAAATCACAAAAAGGAAAAGGTAACAAGAAAGGATGCTAAAGAGAAAGGTGAGGGACCATCTAATCTGAGAAGAAGCCATAGGCTTAAAGGCATATTGAAGAAGACAGGAGTTAAGCAAACATAAATCATAGATATTGAAGATGAAGAGACACCAATTGACAGATCTCTTGAGTATTAGTATGAAGAAGATCTCGATAGAGGTACTCCTGATGTAGATCCAGCCCAATAACATATCTATAATTATGTTGAATCATTAGAAAAAAAAAGCCTCAGAAAATAGAGAAAGAACTCCTAGTCCACAAGAAACTCTAATTGAAGTGCTAAAAAGAGACAAATATGAATTGGAAGTACTCAATAGGCATATAAAAAATGAAAATGAAATTTTAAAGGAACAATTCAAACTGAAAAGTGAGGTTAAAATTGGTCATAAGGAAGCCTAAGATGCTATTGAACACCAAGCAAAGCAGAAAAAGGAAGCTAGATGTCCTGGTTGAATTTTTAGAATACATGGATTGATTACATGAGGACATGCAAAAGTTTTGCAGTGGGGGTATGCTGAGCCCTAAAAATGTCTTTTCTTTTCACCAAAATCCACTTCATTCCATTTATCCTTTATCATTTATCGGCCTAAAATATCAATAAGAATGATTAAAATCACTTTAAGAATACATGCAATGACTAACTTATTATACTTTTGTGGTTTTGTTTTCGTATTGATTTCTGAGCAGACTTAGCTATAGAATGCAGTCATTCTGTAGCTAGTTGTATGTTATGTAGCCATCTTTGTCCTTTAATAGGTTAAATGTGTCATCTAAGGGAAATACGTCTATGGTTAGACTCCAAAACTCTCCTGCATCATTCCTTGTCCTCCATAAGGGCTAAGCAAAAATCTGGAAGTGGTTATGCACGTGGACAAAGCCAAAACCAAGAAGCAAACTTCTATAAGGATAAGGAATCTTGAGGTGTCTTTAGAAAAATACAAGTCCTCAACAGGAGTCTTAGTTCGATTTTGATTATAAAAGAAACCTATGCCTATTTCTACTCAATGTCAGTTATGTAGTTTCTTATAAAAATAACTCGGTAAACCGAGAAACAGTTAGTTGATGTCTTGTTTTTAGTTTTCAAAGACTGTGATACTCTGTTTCTGAGCATTCTATTCTAATGAAAGAAGTATAACTTTTATGCATGATCTGAAGCAACTTTAAGGAGTTAAGGATTCGTGTGCCAATCTGATGGTAGAGGGCCCCTACTATCTAAAAAGGCCTATGCATATTTTCTAGATAAGTAACTTTTAACTCTGTTTTGTTCTTAACTTAGGCAGTTTGCTGATTTTATCCTCTTGCATCATGTTTTACGTCATTTAATTACATCGAATATTACAGTCAATATTGTTCTCATAAGTTGTTCCAATACATCACTAATACGTGAATGAGTTCTAGCTGTAGTATTTTGAGTTAATTGCATTTTAGTTTTGTTAATTGCATTTCAGTCCTGTTAGTTAGATTTAGAATATCCTCATTATTTTATAAGCTACTATTTTTCTCAAACTCTTCTAACACATCACTATTATATGAACGAGAACTAGTTATATTATTTTGAGTTATTGACTGTTCTGCAATTATGTAAGAGATTATCATGATTTTACAAACAGTCTTTTTCCCAAGTTGTTCCAAGAAATATCTAATCCTTGAATGAGACTTAATAGTAACATTGTGAGTTGCAGAATGAGTTAATTATAGTGTCATAAGTTATCTTGGCATAGGATTTTTTTTTTTACTATGTTACAGATGATCTTTTTCTCAAAATGTTCCAACAGATTTCTAACAATGAATAAGATTTCTCTGTGATGTTTTAAGTTGTTGTTTACTAAGAGAACCTCATTACATCAAAACTAATCCTTTTCTTAGTTTTTTCAAACATACTTCTAATGAAATCAATTGGACTAAGTTTAATGTTATGAGTTACTTTTCTTAGCAGCTTTACAATCTGTGGATTAGCATTCTTTGTTCTTAGTACCATTCATAGTTTAGAGTAGATTTTATTATGTTTTAGTGTGATCAGTAACTTCTCTTTGCTAGTAATTTAGCTTTTCCCCTTAGCATAAAAACACAAAACCAAAAACACTAGAAAAACACTAAGCACAACGAAGTAAGAAGAAGATACCTAGGGACATATGGTGCACTTCACTTCAACAGGTTACTAGCCCTGGTTGACGATTTATGATATCAATTTAGGAACACTAAGTTGAGTAGACAGGGGTCCTCTCCAGTTTTACCTTCAAACTTAGGATAGTCGTCGGGTACCTTGATCGGAATTGGAGGCCAATAAGGATTGTGAAGAATCGGATCATGGGTTAATTTAGAAACGTCCGATAATTCCAAGGTGGCCAAGAATGGAAATTGCGGATTGAAAGGCATGCCAGGCCCTTGATAAGGACCTGTACCTGTACTCCACCCTAGTTGAGCATAACCTTGCCCCCATGGGTTCTATCCCGAAGGATTCTGACCATAGGGGGTATAGGCCATATAACCAGTCTGATACGGTTGCTGGTAACCAGTGTATGGGGGTTGATAACAGGGGTATGGACCCTGATTATATATCAGCCCCGTTTGAGCAGTATGTGGATTTGGCTGCTCAGTATAATAGATATATCCTGTTTGTTGAGGATAATAATGGGAGCCTTGGGGCAGGTTGTAAACCAATCGCGATTGACCTTAAGGATAGTAACCGCCTTGGGGTTGAGCGGGATGCTGATAAGTGGGGCCCTGCTGAGCCTGATAAGTAGGGCGCACTGGTTGATTCGGTTGCGGCATCGAATAAATAGGTTTTTGAGCAGGGTTGACAGGATGTGCAGGTTGGCCTGGCTGGACAGGTTGACCTGACTGAACGGGCTGCCCTATTTGAACAGATTGACCTGGGTGAATAGGTTGCACAGGTTGTATAGGTTGACCTGGTTGATGTGGGACACTTGGCTGTGTCGGATGGGCTGGTTGGTCTGGTGGTGAAATGGGACTAGGTTGTGCCTGATAACCGGTTTGACCTGCAACAGGACCATAGGATGATCCTAGCTGTGCAACATTCAGACCAATAGGATACTAAGGTTGCTGAGGTTGCACCATAGTTTGAGAAGGTTGGACTTACCCCCCAGGACCGTACAACGACCCCGGTTGGTACCCCAATTGACCTGTGGGTCCTTGAGGTTTCCTTGGTTGGACCATAATGTGAGGTTGGATAGGTTGACCTGAAGGGTTGTAGGACTGTCCTTGCGGACCGTATAACAACCCTTGCTGGCCCGAAGGTTGGCCTTGTAAGATCTGTCCTTGTGGGTCATAAAGATAACCAGGTTGGCCTGAAGGTTGGCCCTGAAAGGGTTTCCCTTGCGGGTTGTATGGTTGCCCAGCCTGATTAGAGGAAAAACCTTGACAATGGAGATAAGCCTCTGGAGTGGGTAAACGTAAAGGGTTTCCCTGCTCATCGTATTGATATGGAAAATTGTAAATGGGGGTACCATCCTATGCATAATGCGAAAAATATAGATAGTTGGGATCTTGGGAGGATTGAACGACCTTGGGGTTCGATTGCTATAAGGACAATCGATACTCCTTAGGAGAAATCCTCTCCGGAATAGCAAATATTATATAGACGTCTTCGGGAAGCGATGCGGTCCTTACGGACTGAGTGGTAATAGCGGGTGTAGATGCAGCCACACAGATAGTGGGCCTGAAAAGTACTGAAGTGACCTGAGGGGATGACATAATGGGTGTCCTAGGAGACATTCCCAATGAAGGAATAACCAGCCTCATAGAATGAGTTGATATTCCCATAGAGGCGATAGCGGTCATAATCTTACTTAAGGATCTATACCCTGTTGGAAGTGAATGACCAGGTGAGGACATGACAGATAACTTGAAGTTATATTCTGGGAAAAACTGGTAATCTTCACCAGACGTGGAGATTTCCTCACTAGGAGAATGGTTGGATGAGCCCATATCTGAACCTGCCACTAGATCTTGTAGCAGACGGCGAGGAATAGGAAAAATAACAGCAGCTAGAAAAGGTGAACCCGATGTAAGAGGAGGGCAATATTCCCCTATTCCAAATCCAGACCAAGCATCAGATAAGGGCCAATTGAACTCAACTGGTTCTCCAAAGGGAAGCTCAAATAGAACCAGTCCCCCATCGGGAAACTCGGAGACAATGGGCTGCTGAGGTTCAACAGAGTATTGAGAGACCTCTAATGAATCATTTGTATATGGAATACCAATAGACGAAACTGAGGGTTCTGCCACTTTGACAATAACGACGAAAGGAAGAGATCAAACACAACACACGGGCTACAAAAAATCAAGGAACACAATCAAATGGCCAACAAACAAATTTTGACAGGGCATGTGATCGCAGGTGATTTATTTTACCACATTGAAACCTAGAAAATTCACCGTTTCATGATTTAAGAGTCGAGAAACAGATGAAAGGTGACTCTATCTCTTTCAGTTTTGAAACTAGCATGAAAGGACAAGCGCTTGATAGTGTATCATGGGTATAAGGCAGCAGACTCAGCTTCCTACAGATAAAAGATAGCAACTTAGCGGGGTATCCCTTTATATACATGATGGTACAGGGAGCACAAGTCCGTACTAGTGCTGTCTAAAGCCAAGAGGCAAATGACAACTACTAGGTTTAAAGACGCCGAAACACGTCACTAGCCTAGACATCTAAATATTTCGTTAATTTTTTAATGCTGCCTTAAGGTAAATTGAATAAATTTTAATGTTGATCTTCAATTATGTTTCAATTTCCAGGCCCTACCAAATGTTATGTCTCAAAATCTCCTAAATTCACACTACATTCCACAATGTATCATTCTGCTCGATGAATAGCTAACTACGGGAAGGTTGAGAGCTTTCACACAGTAACAAAATGATTAGAAAAAACCGCTAGTGTCTCTAATGCATGCTAATAAAAACTAAAAGATTTTCTTTCAGGCTAAAAATTACTAATAACACATAAAAGATTCAATTTACATTAACTAATTAAAAGAAAAAGATATTTTTTGTATTTTCAATGTTTAAGAGCAAAGCGCACTAAAAAAAATGAAAACTAATGCAAAGAACAATTTGAGAAGCAGTAGAAAAAGAGTAAAGACAAGAAAGTTCAATCAATGTCAAACACACAATCAGATCCCAAATTGACAAAGAAGTCTCTCAAATCTAAGAGAAATTCCAAAGACTCAAATGAACCATGTAATTTAGGCTCAAAGTGAGGCAAAGCGAAATTCGAATGAAGAAGAATCCAATCACTCAAATAACACAATAACACAGTGGAAAACCACCAAACGAATGTAAAGAAGCAATAACAAAATTGACTGATAAAATGAGGACCAAAAACTCCTACGAGAGGCTCGACACACTATAGCACTTAGATGCCCTAGGGCTAGAATTTAAATCAATAGAAGAGGGAAAACAACCAGAGGATGAAGGTCATAGTCAGTCAAAAAAGGCTTCAAAACACTCAGGTAGTCAAAAAAGTGACACCAAAACCACAGAACAAGCTCAGAAAGCCCAAAAATGAGCAAACCTTGCACCTTACAGCATTGGCGCGACTGTCAGGCTGCAACTAGCGCCAGAATAGAATTGGCACGTGTGATAAACTAGCAACATGCACCAGCTAGCATGTCTGTCAGGGAAAAAACTGTGCCAGTTGAGTTTACTAATGGAAAAGATGAAAAAGAGCAATCCAGAAGCAGATCAAGGATGGTGAGGCTAAACAACAGTTTAACACTGAAAAAGAGCAAACCACAAGAGCTGATCAAGCAGGAAAAGACCAAAATCAACCAAAAAGACAAGAAAAACTCCAATAAATGTCTCCCTAGTGGAGTTTCCAGTTTGTTGGAGAGGTAAATCCCCTCTGCGGACATAGGCGATCCCTACTAGCCCAGATCGGGTCTAGCAACAACCGAGTCATTCTAAGACACAAGTTCCTGATTGTAAAAGACCAAGATGTGACAAGAGGCCTACCTTAAGTCCTACGCTACCGTCGTTTGTGGAGAAGATAACACTTCCGTCCCCTGCTTCGGCAGATCACAATTCTCTTGCTCAATGTGATCGAACACTTGCATGTATAAGAAGAAACAACAAACAAACAAGTGTAAAACCTAATACATGCAATTATGTTTCAGTCAGAGAAGATACAACTCATAACGTAAAACATGAACATCTGAGTAGAACCATAATTGAAGTCGCTTATTATTAATCACGATAAGACAACTGAGCTGCGATCTTTGGATCTTCGCCATTGAATTCGTGAGATGATATAAGTAGTCGGGAGTCGACCAATCTCCTTAATTGATTCAGCCTATTCAGGCTAGCTTGCAAAGGGAAAATGACAAGCTTATATCGATGGTGGAAGGGGAGTTGGGATCCCTACAATGGTGGGATTGGCCCTATCCTCAAGGAAGCTTCCATGATAGGTGGAAAACCACTTCCCCTACATGGAGATCCGGAGCCAAACCTCCCAACTAAATTTAGAGACCAGTTCAGAAATTGGTTGAAATCAAACTTCTGCCATTTATTTTTAAAAAACACTCCTTATTAGGCCTAGCATTGGTGATACACTACGACAGAGTGCCAGCTAGCATGCCCTCTTTGGTGGATTTCCCCCATTGGCGCGGGGGCTGAACTGGCTAGTCACGCTAAGGCTAAAAAGGTCATTTTTAGGGCTTTGTATAGGAAATTGTCTTCAGGGGAATGATCTTCCATGTGAATGGGGATGCCATGAAAGTGGTTTCAGGTCATGTCACTACTCACAGGTCACGGAATAAGCCCTCCAATGTGCAGGACGAGGGATTGCAGGGATGGTGACAAATTACTATGTAACACTTAACCTTAACCTTAACCTAAAATTAACCACAACCTTAACCTTAACCTTCAACCTTGACCTTAACCTTACCTTAACCTTAACCTAAAATTAACCACAACCTTAACCTTAACCTTTAACCTTGACCTTAACCTTGACCTTACCCTTAACCATAACCTTAACCTTAACCTTGACTTTAACTATAACCAAACCCTAATCTTGACCAAACCCTTAACCTTAATCTTAACTTGACTAAACCTGTAACCTTAAACTTAACCTTTACCCTTAACTCTAACCTTACCCTTAACCTTAACCTTAACCTGAGGTTAAGATTATGGTTAAGTTTAAGGATAAGTTAAGGTTAAGGGTAAGGTTAAGGTTAAGGTTAAGGGTTTAGTCAGATTAAGGTTAAGGGTTTGGTCAAGGTTAGGGTTAGGTTATAGTTAAGTTCTGGGTTAAGGTTAGGTTAAGGTTAAGGTTAAGGTCAAGGTTATGGTTAAGGTTAAGGTTAACGATAGGTAAAGGTTAAGGTAAGGTTAAGGTTAGGTTAAGGGTAAAGTTAAGGTTATGGTTACGGTAAGGTTAAGGTTAGTTTAAGCGTAAATTTAAGGTTAAATTTATGGTTAAGGTTAGGTTAAGGTTAAGGTTAGGGATAAGTTTAGTGTTAAGGTTAGGGGAATGTTAAGGTTAAACATAGGGTTAAGGTTAAGGTTTGACTTTACCCTTAACCTAATATTAAGCTTAAGCTTAAGCTTAACCTTATATTACCCTTAACCTTAACTTAACCTTAACCTTAACTTTGACCTAATAGTAACCTTAACTTTCACCTAACCATAACCTTAACCTTAACCTTAATGTTATCTTACCCTTAACCTTAACCATAACCTTAAATTTTACTTTACCCTTAACCTAACATTAACCTTAACCTTAAACTAACCCTAACCTTGACCAAAACCTTAACCTTAACCTTACCCTTAACCTTCACCTTCACCTTAACCTTAACCTTAACTGTAACCTTAACCTTAACCTTAACCTTACCCTTAACCTTCACCTCAACCTTGAATTTACCCTTATCCTAACGTTAACATAACCTTAACTATAACCTAACCCTAACCTTGACCAAACTCTTAACCTTAACCTTAAACTAACCTTAAACTTAACCTAACCTAAGCTTAACCTGATTTGAAACCTAACCTTAACCTTAACTTTACCCTTAACCTAATATTAACCTTAACTATAACCTATCCCTAACCTTAACCTTAACCATAACATTATCTTTACCCTTAACCTTAACCTTAAACCGACCTTAAATATAACCTAACCTTAACCTTGACCAAACCCTTACCCTTAACCTAACCTTAACTTTGACTTGACCTTTAACCTAACCTTAACCTTAACTTTACGCTTAACCTAATCTTAACCTTAACCTAACCTTAAACTTAACCTTAACCTAAACGTAACCTTAACCTTACCTTAACCTAACTTAACCTTGACCTTGACCTTAACCTTAACCTTACCCTATCCTTACCCTTAACCTTCAACTTAACCTTGACTTTAAAATTAACCTTCCCCTAACCTTAACCCTAACCTTAACCTTAACTTTACCCTTAACCTAATCTTATCCTTAACCTTACCCTTAACCTTCACCCTTAACCTCAACCTAACCGTAACCTTGACCAAAACCTTAACCTTAACCTGACTAAACCCTTAAGGTTAGGGTAAAATTAAGGTTAAGGTTAAGTTAAGGGTAAAGTCAAGGTTAATTTTAAGGGTTTGGTTAAGGTTAAGGTTATTTTATAGTTAAGGTTAAGGGTTTGGTCAAGGTTATGGTTAGGTTATAGTGAATTTTAAGGTTAAGGTTAAGGTTACGACTTGAATTTACCCTTAACTTAACCTTAACTTAACCTTAACCTTAAATTAACCTTAACCTTAACCTTAACATTAACCCTAACCTTAACCATATAGTTATCTTAACCTTAACCTAACCCTAACCTTAACACTAACCTTAACCTAAAATTAACCTTAGCCTTATTTTTATCTTAACCTTAACCTAACCTTAACCTTTACCCTAACCTTACCCTTAACCTTATCCTTATCTTAACCTTAACCTTAACCTTAACCTAACCCTAACCTTAACCTTAACCCTAACAATAAACTTAACCTTGACATTACCCTTAACCTAACCTTAATCTTAACCTTAACCTAACCTTAACGTTAACTTTAACTTTACCCTAACCTTAAGGGATAAGCTAACCCTAACCGTGACCAAACCCTTAACCTTAACCTTAACCTTAACCTCAACCTTTAACCTAACCTTAACCTTAACCTTGCCTTTACCCTTAACCTTAACCTTGAACTTGACCTTAACCTAACCTTAACCTAATCTAACCTTGACCTTAACCTAACCTAACCTTAACCTTAACCTTAACCTTGCCTTAACCTTAACCTTAACCTTAACCTTAACCTAACTAAACCCTTAACCTTGACCTAACCGTAACCTTAACCTTACCTTAACCTAACTTGACCTTGACCATAACCTTGACCTTGACCTTGACCTTAACCTTAACCTTAACCTTAACCTTACCTTAACCATAACCTTAACCTTAACCTTAACCTAACCTTATGCTAATCATAACCTGAACTTTACCCTAAAAGTAACCTTAACCTTGACCTTAAGGTTAGGGTTAGGTTAAGGGTAATGTTAATGTTAAGGTTAGGTTAAGGTTAAGGTTAAGGTTAGGTTAAGGTTCAGGTCAAGGTTCGGGTTAGGTTAAGGTTAAGGGTGAAGATTAAGGGTAAGGTTAAGGTTAGGGGAAGGTTAAGGTTAATGTTAGGTTAAGGTTAAGGTTAAGTTTAAGGTTACGGGTTTATTCAGGTTAAGGTTAAGGCCCCCCTTAACCTTAACCTTAACCTAACTATAACATTACCTTATCCTAACTTATCCTTAAACTTGAAATTGACCTTAACCTTAACTTTAACTTTACCCTAACCTTAAGGGTTTAGTCAGGTTAAGGTTAAGGTTGAGGGTTTGCTCAAGCTTAGGGTTAGGTTATAGTTAAGGTCAAGGTTAAGGTTAGGTTAAGGTTAAGGTTAAGGTTAAGTTAATGTTAGTGTTATGGGTTTTTTCAAGGTTAGGGTTCGGTTCTAGTTAAATTTAAGGTTAAGGTCAAGGTTAAGGGTAAGGTTAAGGTTAATGTTAAGAGTTTGTTCAAGGTTAGGGTTAGGTTATAGTGAAGGTTAATCTTAAGTTAAGGGTAAATTCAAGGTTAAGGTTAAGTTTAAGGTTAGGTTAAGGGTGAAGTTAAGGTTAACGTTAAGGGTTTGTTAAGGTTAGGGTTAGGTTATAGTTAAGGTTAAGATAAGGTTCAGGTTAGGTAAAAATTAAGGTTAGGTTAAGGGTAAAGTTAAGGTTAAGGTTAGGGAAAGGTTATGGTAAGGTTAAGATTAAGGTTAGGTTAAGGTTAAGGTTTAGGTTAAGGTTGATGTTAAGGGTAAGGTTAAGGTTAAGCTCAAGGTTACGGTTAAGTAAAGGTTAAGGTTAAGGTTAATGTTAAGGGTTTGGTCAAGGTTAGGGTTAGGTTATAGTTAAGGTCAAGGTTAAGGTTAAGGGTAAGGCTATATTAAGGTTAATGTTAAGGTTAAGGTTAGGTTAAAGTTAAGATAAGGAGAAGGTTAAAGTTAAGGTTAGGGTTAGGTTAAGGGTAAAGTCAAGGATAAGGTTAAGGTTAGGGTTAAGGGTAAAGTTAAGGTTAAGATTAAGGGTTTGGTCAAGGTTAGGGTTAGGTTATAGTTAAGGTCAAGGTTAAGGTCAGTTTATAGTGAAGGTTAAGGTTAAGATAAGGTTAAGGTTAAATTTAAGGTTATGGTTATGTTATAGTTAAGGTTAAGGTTAGGTTAACGGTAAAGTTAAGGTTAAGGTTAAGGTTAGGTAAGGGTAAGGTTAAGGTTATGGGTTTAGTCAAGTTAAGGTTAAGGTTAAGGGTAATGTTAAGGGTAAATTTAAGGTTAAGGTGAAGGTTAGTTCATAGTTAAGGTTAAGGTTATAGTTAAGGTTACGAGTCTTAACCTTAACCTTCACTATAACCTTAACCCTACCCTTAACCCTAACCTTAACCTTGGCTATAAACTAACCCTAAAATTGACCAAACCCTTAACCTTAACCTTAACTTGACTAAGTCCATAACCTTGACCCTAACCTTACCCTTAACCTTCACCTTAACCATAACTTTACCCTTAACGTAACCTTAACCTTAACCTTAACTTGACTAAACTGATAACCTTAACTTTACCCATACCTAACCTTAACCTTAATTTTAACCTAACCTTAAGGTAAGGTTAAGGTTAAGATTAAGTTAAGGGTAAAGTCGAAGTTAAGGTTAGGTTAAGGTTAAGGTTATGGTTAAGGTTACAGATTTAGTCAAGTTAAGGTTAAGGTTAAGGGTTTGGTTAAGGTTAGGTTAAGGTTAAAGTTAAGGTTAAGGTCAAGGTTAGGGTTAGGTTGAGGTTAATGTTAAGGTTAGGTTAAGGGTAAAGTTAAGGTTATGGTTAGGTTAAAATTAAGCTAAGGGTTAAGGGTAAGGATAGGGTAAGGTTGGGTTAAGGTTAGGGGAAGGTTAAGGTTAAAGTTAAATTTAGGTTAAGGTAAGGTTAAGGTTAAGGTTATGGGAAGGTTAAGGGCTTAATCATACCCTTAACCTTAACGTAACATAAACCCTAACCTTAACTTTCACCTTAACTACAACCTAACCCTAACATTAACCTAACCTTAACCTTAACTTTAACCTTAACCTTACCCTAGAATTAACCATAACCTTAACCTTAACCTTAATCTTAACCTTAATCTTAACCTTACCCCCTTAACTATAACCTTAACCTTAACCTTAACCTGACTAAATCCGTAACCTTAACCTTACCTTAATATTAGCCTTAACCTTAACCTTTACGTAATCTTAACATTGACCTTAACCTTAACCATAACCTTAACCTAACCTTACCTTAACCTAACCTTACCTTAACCTTAAACTTAACCTTGACCTAAACTATAACCTAACCCTAACCTTGACCAAACCCTTAACCTTAACCTTAACCTAATCTTAAACTTAACCTAACCTTAACCTTCCCATAACCAAAAACTTAAACTTAACCTTAACCTTAACCTCACTAAACCCGTAACCTTAACCTTAAGGTTAAGGTTAAATTTAAGGTTAGGGTTAAGGTTAGGGGAAGGTTTAGGTTAAGGTTAAGGTTAAGGTTAGGGGAAAGTTAAGGTTAAATTCAAGGTTAAGGGTAAAGTTAAGGTTAATGTTAGGTTAATGTTAAGGGTAAGGTTAGGTTTAAGGTTTGGGTAAGGTTATAGTTATGGTTAAGATAAGGTTAAGGTTAAGGGTAAGGTTAAGGTTAAGGTTAAGGTTATGGTTATGGTTATGGTTAAGCCTAATATTAGGTTAAGTTAAGGTTAAGGTTAAGGTTTTGTCAATGTTAGGGTTAGGCTATAGTTAAATTTAAGCTTAGGGTTAGGTTATAGTTAAAATTAAGTTTAAGGTCAATGTTAAGGGTAAGGTTAAGGTTAGGTTAAGTTTAAGACTAGGTTAAGGGTAAAGTTAAGGTTATGGTTATTGTAATATTAGGGTTAAGGTTAGGGGAAGGTCAAGGTTAAGGTTATGGTTATGGGAAGGTTAAGGTTAAGGTTAAGGGTTTGGTCAAGGTTAGTGTTAGGTTAAGGGTGAAGTCAAGGTTAAGGTTATGCTTATTAGAAGGTTAAGGTTAAGATTAAGGTAAAGGTAAGGTTAAGGTTAAGTTCAAGGTCAAGGTTAAGGGTAAGATAAGGTTAAGGTTAAGGTTAAAGTTGGGTTAAGGTCAAGGTTAAGGTTAGGTTAAGTTTAGGGTTGGGTTAAGGTTAAGGGTGAAGGTTAAGCATAAGGTTAAGGTTAAGGTCAAGCTCAAGTTTAAGGTTAAGCTTACGGTTAGGTCAAGGTTAAATTAGGTTAAGGTAAGGTTAAGGCTAGGTTAGGCTATAGTTAAAGTTAAGATTAAGGTTAGGTTAAGGGTAAAGTTAAGGTTAAGTGTTAAGGTTAACCTTATACTTGAACTAACCATAGCGTTAACGTTACCTTAACCTAACTTAACCTTAACGTCATCGTTAGGTTAAGGATAAAGTCAAGGTTAAGACTGAGGTTAATGTTAAGGGAAAATTCAAGGTTAGGTTAAGGGTAAAGTTGAATTTAACGTTAGGATTGAGGTTAGGGTAAGATTAAGTTTAAGGTTAATGTTAAGGGTTCGTTCAAGGTTAGGATTAGGTTATAGTTAAGGTCAAGGTTAAGGTTAGGTTAAGGTTAAGGTTAAGGGTTTGGTTAAGGTTAAGGTTAAGGTTAAGGTTAGGGTAAAGGCTAAGGTTAAGGTTAGGGTTAAGGTTATGATTAAGGTTAAGGTTAGATAAAGTTTAAGGTTAAGGATAATTTTAAGGTTAGGGGTAAAGTTAAGGTTAAGGTTAGGTAAGGGTAAGGTTAAGGTTAGGATAAGGGTAAAGTTAAGGTTAAGGTTATATTAAGGTTAAGGCTAAGGTTACAGGTTTAATCAGGTTAAGTTTAAGGTTAAGGATACAAGTTTAGTTAGGTTAAGGTTAAGGTGAAGGTTAAGGTTAAGGGGGTAAGGTTAATGTTAAGGTTAAGGTAAGGTTAGGGTAAAGGTTCATGTTAAGGTTAAGGGTTTCCTTTCCCTTAAACTTAACCTTGACCTTAACTATAAGCTAACCCTAACCTTACCTTTAACCTTAACCTTAACCTTAAACTAACCTTAACCTTACCCTTAACCTAATCTTAACCTTAACCTTAACCTGACTAAACCTATAACCTTAACCTTACCCTTAACCTTATCTTACATTGACCTTAACTATAACCTTAACCTTAAACTAACCTCAACCTTAACTTTACCCTTAACCTAATCTTAATCTTAACCTAAACCTAACCTTGACTTTACCATTAACTTAACCTTAACCTTCACTATAACCTAATCCTAACCTTAACTAAACTCTTAACTTTAACCTTAACCTTACCCTTACCCTTAACCATATCTTAAAATTACCCTTAACCTTATCTTAACCTTTACTTAACCTTAACCTTGACCTTGACCTTATCCTTAACCTTAGCCTTAACCTTAACCTTAACTTTACTCTTAACCTTACCCTTACCCTTAACTATAACTTTAACCGTAACCTTGAGCTTAACTATAACCTAACCCTAACCTTGACCAAACGCTTAACCTTAACCTTAACCGTAACCTTAACCTTAACCTTACCCTTAACCTTAACTTATCATTAACCTTAACCTTAACCATAATATTAACCTCAGGTCAAGGTTAAGGTTAAGGGTAAGGTTAGGGTTAAGGTTAGGGTAAGCTTAATATTAGGTTAAGGGTAAAGTTAAGGTTAAGGTTAGGGTTAAGGTTAAGGTTAAGGTTAGGGTTACCTTATAGTTAAGGTCAAGGTTGAGGTTAAGGGTAAGGTTATAGTCACTATAACCTTAACCTTAACCTTCACTAAAACCTAACCTTAACCTTAACCTGAACCTTAACTTAACCATAACCTTAACCTTAACCTTCACCTTAACCTTCACCCTTAACCTTAACCTTAACCTTAACCTTAACCCTGACCTTAACCTTAACCTAACCTTAACCATAACCTTAACCTTGACCTTAACCTTAAGCTTAAGCTTAACCTAACCTTAACCTTGACTTCAACTATAACCTAACCCTAACCTTGACCAAACCTTAACCATAACCTGAACATGACTAAACCTGTAGCCTTAAACTTATCCTTTACCCTTAGCCCTAAACTTACCCTTAACCTTAACCTTAACCTTAACCTGAGGTTAAGATTATGGTTAAGGTTACGGGTTTAGTGAGGTTAAGGTTGAGGTTAAGGGTTTGATCAAGGTTAGGGTTAGGTTATTGTTAAGGTCAAGGTTAAGGTTAGGTTAAGGTTATGGTTAAGGTCATGGTTAAGGTTAAGGTTAAGGTTAGGTAAAGGTTAAGATAACGTTAAGGGTAAAATAAAGGTTAAGGTTAGGTTAAGGGTAAATTTAAGGTTATGGTTAGGGTACGATTAAGGTTAGTTTAAGGGTAAATTTAAGGTTAAGGTTATGGTTAAGGTTACGTTAAGGTTAAGGTTAAGGTTCAGGTTAGGGTTAAGGTTAGGGGAAGGTTAAGGTTAAACATAAGGTTAAGGTTAAGGTTTGACTTTAACCTTAAAATAATATTAAGCTTAAGATTAACCTTAACCTTATATTACCCTTAACCTTAACTTAACCTTAAACCTAACCTTGACCTAACCATAACCTTCACCTTCACCTAACCATAACCTTAACCTTAACCTTACCCCCTTAACCTTAACCATAACCTTAACGTTAAACTTGAATTTAACATTAACCTAAATTTAAATTTAACCTTAAACTAACCCTAACCTTGACCAAACCCTTAACCTTAACCTTAACCTCACTAAACCCATAACCTTAACCTTAACCTTACCCTTAACCTTCACCTTAACCTTAACTTTACCCTTAACCTAACCTTAACCTAACCTTAACTATAACATAACACTCACCTTGACCATACCCTTAACCTTAACCTTAAACTTAACCTTAACCTAACCTTAACCTTCACCTAACCTAACCTTAACTTTACCCTCAACCTAACCTTATCTTAAACTTAACCTAGCCTTAACCTTAACCTTAACTTTAACTAAAACCTTCCCCAAACTTTAACCGTAACTTTACCCTTAACCTAATTTTAACCTTAACTATAACCTAACCCTAATATTAAACTTAACCATAACATTATCTTTACCCTTAACCTTAACCTTAACTATAACCTAATCCTAACCTTGACCAAACCCTTAACTTTAACCTTAACCTGACCTTAACTATAACCTAACCTTAACCTTGACTTTACCCTTAACCTAACCTGAACCTTAACTTTACCCTTAACCTAATATTAACCTTAAGCTAACCTTAACCTTAACCTTAACCTTACCCTTAACCTAATCTCAACCTTAAGCTAACCTTAACCTTAACCTTAACCTAACCATAAACTTAACCTTACCTTAACCTAACTTAACCTTAACCTTGACCTTTAACTTAACCTTAACCTTACTTAACCTTACCTTAACCTAACTCAACCTTAACCTTACCCTATGCTTGCCCTTAACCTTCAGCTTAACCTAGACTTTAGCCTTAACCTTCTCCTAACCTTAATCTTAACTTTACCGTTAACCTAACCTTAACCTTAACCTTACCCTTAACTTTCACCCTTAACCTCCGCCCTTAACCTCAACCTAACCATAAACTTGACCAAAACCTTAACTTTAACCTGACTAAACCCTTAAGGTTAGGGTGAAGTTAAGGTTAAGGTTAAGGTCAAGGTCAAGGTTAAGGTTAAGTTAGGTTAAGGTAAGGTTAAGGTTACAGTTAAGGTTAAGGTTAAGGTTAAGTTAAGGGTAAAGTCAAGGTTAGGGTTAAGGTTTTCGTTAAGGTTAAGGATAGGTTATAGTTAAGGTTAAGGGTTTGGTCAATGTTAGGGTTAGGTTATAGTCAAGGTTAAGGTTAAGGTTACAGGTTGACTTTACCCTTAACTTAATGTTAAACCTTAACCTTAACCTTAACCTTTATCCTAACCTTAACTTTAACCTTAACCTCATCCTTATCTTAACCTTAACCTAACCCTAACCTTAACCTTAACCTTAACCTTAACATTAACATTAACCTAACCTTAACCTTATTTTTATCTCAACCTTAACCTAACCCTAACCTTAAACCTTAACCTTAACCTTAACATGAACTTTTACCCTAACCTTAACCTTAACCTTAACCTTAACATGAACTTTTACCCTAACCTTACCCTTAACCTTAACCTTCACTATAACTAAACCTTAACCTTGACCTTAACATTAACCTTAGCTTGACTAAACCCTTAAGGTTAGGGTAAAGTTAAAGTTAAGGTTAAGGCCAAGGTGAAGGTTAAGGTTAAGTTAGGTTAAGGTAAGGTTATAGTTAGGTTAAGGTTAGGTTGAGGTTAAGATAAGGTTAAGGATAAGGTCAAGGTGAAGGTTAAGTTTAAGTTAGGTTAATGTAAGGTTATAGCTAGGTTAAGGTTAGGTTAAGGTTAAGATAAGGTTAAGGTTAATGTTAGGTTAAGGGTAAGTCATGGTTAAGGTAAAGTTAAGGTTAAGGTTAGGTTAAGGTTAAGGTTAGGTTAAGGGTAAAGTCAAGGTTAAGGTTAAGGTTAAGGGTTTGGTTAAGGTTAGGGTTAGCTTTTAGTTAAAGTTAAGGTTAGGATAAGGTTAAGGTTAAGGGGGTAAGGTTAAGGTTTAGGTTAAGGTTAATGGTAAGGTTAAGGTTATAGGTTTAGTGAGGTTAAGGTTAAGGTTAAGGTAAAGGTCAAGGTTAGGTTTAATTTAGGTTAATGCTAAGGTTATAGTTAGGTTAAGGTTAAGGTTAGGTTAATGTTAAGGTTAAGGTTACGAGTTTAGTCAGGTTAAGGTTAAGGTTAAGGTTATGGGTTTAATCAGGTAAGGTTAAGGTTAATGGTTTGGTCAAGGTTAGGGTTATGGTTAAGGTTAAGGTTAAAGTTAGGTTAAGGTAAGGTTAAGGTTACAGGTTTAGTTAGGTTAAGGTTAAGGTCAAGGTTAAGGATAGGGTAAGGTTAAGGTTTAGGCTAAGGTTAGGGTTAGGTTCTAGTGATGGTTAAGGTTAGGGTTAGGTTATAGTTAAGGTTAAGGTAACGATTAGGTTAAGGTTAAGGTTAAGGATAAGTTAAGGTTAAGGGTAAGACTAAAACCGTAACCTTAAGGTTAAGGGTAAAGTCAAGGTTAAGGTTAGGGTTAAGGTTCAGGTTAAGGTTCAGGTTAAGTGTTCGGTTAAGGTTAAGGGTAAGGTTAAGGTTAAGGTTAGGTTAAGGGTAAAGTTACGGTTAAGGTTAAGGGTTTGGTCAAGGTTAGGGTTAGGTTATAGTTAAGGTAAGATTAAGGGTAAGGGTAAGGTCAAGGTGGTTATGGTTATGGTTAAGGTTAGGTTAAAGGTAAAGTTAAGGTTATGATTAAGGTAAAGGTTAGGGTAAGGTTAGGGTTAGGTTAAGGTTAAGGTTAAGATTAAGGTTAAGGTTAAGTGTTTGGTTAAGGTTAGGGTTAGGTTATAGTTAAAGTTTAGGTTAAGGTTAGGTTATGGTTAAGGTTAAGGGTAAGGTTATGGGAAGGTTAAGATTAAGGTTAAGGTTAAGTTAAGGTTAAGGTTAAGGTTTTGTCAACGTTAGGGTTATGTTATAGTTAAGGTCAAGGTTAAGTCTAGGTTAATGTTAAGGTTACGGGTTTAGTCACATTAAAGTTAAGGTTATGGTTATGGGAAGGTTAAGGTTAAGTTTAAGCTTAAGGTTAATCAGTTAAGGTTATGTTAAGGTAAAGTCAAGGTTAGGGTTAAGTTATAGTTAAGGTTAAAGTTAGGTTAATTGTAAGATAAGGTTAAGATTAAGGTTAAGGTTAAGTTAAGGTCACGGTCAAGGTTAAGGTTAAGGTCAAGGTTAAGGGTAAAGTTAATGTCAAGGTTAAGGGTAAAGTCAAGCTTAGGTTAAGGGTAAAGTCAAGGTTAAGGTTAGGTTAAGGTTAAGGATAAGGTTAAGGTTAAAGGTTTGGTTAAGGTTAGGTTAGGGTTAAAGTTAAGGTTATGGTTAGGGTAAGGTTAGGGTAAGGTTAAAGTTATGGTTAGGGTAAGGTTAGGGTTAAGGTTAATGTTAAGATTAAGGTTAAGGTTAAGGGTTTAGTTTAGGTTAAGGTTAAGGTTAATGTTAAGGGTTTGGTCAAGGTTAGGGTTAGGTTATCGTTAAGGTCAAGCTTAAGGTTAAGGTTAGGTTATGGTTAAGGTTAATGTTAGGTTAAGTGTAAATTCAAGGTTAACCTTAACCTTCCCATAACCTTAACCTTAACCTAACCCTTAAGGTTAAGTAAAGGTTAAGGTTAAGATAAGGTTAAGGGTATGGGTTTAGTATGGTTAAAGTTAAGGCTAAGGTTACGTTAAGGGTAAAGTCAAGGTTAAGGTTATGTTAAGGTTAGGGTTAAGGTTAGGTTAAGGTTAAGGTTAAGGTTTTGGGAAGGTTAAGGTTAAGGTAATGTTAAGTTAAGGTTAAGGGTAAGGTTAAGGTTAGGTTAAGGTTATGGTTAAGGTGAGGTTAGGTTAGGCGTTAAGTTTAATATTAGGTAAGGTTAAGTTTAAGATAAGGTTAAGTGTAAGGTTAAATTAACTTTACCCTTAAGGTTAAGGTTACCTTAAGGGTAACGTCAAGGTTAAGGTTAGGTTAAGGGTAAGGGTAAGGGTAAGGGTAAGGTTAAGGTTAAGGTTATGGTTATGGGAAGGTTACGGTTAAGGTTAAGGTTAAGGTTACGTTAAGGTTAAAGTCAAGGTTAAGGTTAGGTTATGGTTAAGGTTAAGGTTAAAGTTATGGGAAGGTTAAGGTTAAGGTTAGCGTAGGTTCAGGTTAAGTTTAGGTTAAGGATTTGGTCAAGGTCAAGGGTAAGGTTAGGTTAAGGGTAAGGTTAAGGTTATGGGTAAAGTTAAGGTTAAGGTTAGGGTCAGGTTAGGGTAAGGTTAAGGTTAAGGTTAGGTTAAGGTTAAGGTTAAGGTTAAGGTTAGGGGAAGGTTAAGGTTAAAGTTAGGTTAATGTAAAGGTTAAGGGAAGGTTAGGTTAAGGTTAAGGTAAAGGTAAGGTTAAGGTTAAGGTGAAGGTTAGGTTATAGTTAAGGTCAAGGTTAAGATTAGGTTATAGTGAAGGTTAAGGTTAAGGTTAAGGGTGAAGGTTAAGGGTAAGGTTAACTTGACCTTAACTTTAACCTTAACCATAACCTTAACCTTAAATATAACCTAACCCTAACCATAACCTTAACCTCACCTTAACCTAACTTAATCTTAACATTGACCTTGAATTTAACCTTAACCTTAACCTTAACTGTTAGGTCCCTATATTACTAGTATAGTCCATTATTTTTATTAGTTTAACCCCCTTATTGTTATTATTGTACCCTTGTAACCCCCATTTTATTATTATTGTGCCCTTAAATTATTATTGTTAGGTCAGCTAGTATTACATTGTGGCCCACTAGGATTACATTATGGCCACATGGACTCCTATATATAGAAAGGAGGTTTTTTAAATTGTATCATCCAAGAATTTTTCATTTATGTAATGTATTGGAGGTTTCCCCCTTGAAGTGGCTTATTTAGAAGGTGTTCATATCTTTTTTCTTCTATTTTTGGAGCTGATTACACAACATTTGGTGTCAGAGCTTTAGATTCTAGGGTTTTGCTGCTCCAAATAAGTCATCATGGCATGTTCACTATAAAATTTTTTCTATGAAGTTTCAAAAGATGAAATTTTTAGGGTACGAAGCCGAAATCCTGGAGAAGATCTTCTAAAAATTTCAGAGCTTGGTTCGCAATATTTTGAGAGAGAGGATCTGAGGAATTTAGGTCTTTTTTCAGGCTCCTAAACAGGTCATCGTGGAATTTGCGCTATAACTTGTTTTCTACAAAGGTTCAGAATCTAAAATGTTTAGGGTGCGAAGCTGAAATCCTGAGGAAACTCTTCACAAAAATTTAGAGCTTGGTTCGCAATATGTTTGGAGATATGATCTGTGGAAGGTAGTACTTTTTCAGGCTCCTTAATTTCATCTCAAAGAGGTGATCATGGGAAACTTTCAATAAATCTCTCTCTGGGAATCGGATTGGAGTGCCACAAAAATTGGTTGCAAGTACACAGACTGCAGTTTCTTGGCTATCAATTTTAGAGGTGAAGGATGAAATAGTGGCACGTGGAAATTCGTACAAGTTCGCTCTACTGAACCAGTCCATAATTAGGTCATTGTGGGAGATTGGACATAACTTTGTCTTTGAGAATCCAAATCAGGTCAAACCTATGGTATTCAAAATAGAATTTAGAGGGCTACTTCAGTGTTGAATTTCAGATATTGAAGAGCCACAATC
Source organism: Pinus albicaulis (assembly GCA_034641835.2). Lineage (NCBI taxonomy): Eukaryota > Viridiplantae > Streptophyta > Pinopsida > Pinales > Pinaceae > Pinus > Pinus albicaulis. Next base: position 393,085,696 of record CM076581.1, read on the forward strand.
AAAGAGATAATCCAATTTCAATATCGAGCTCCTCAAAAGAAAGAAAAAGGTGTGTATTGGTTTCCAAATTGCATAAGGCTTGTTTGAAAAATCAATTTGAATTGATTCCAAGGGCATATTGTAGAATAGATACCAGTATTGGGTTCTAAAAAATTCCCCGTAAAAATAATTCAACACCATTAAGCCTTCATAAGGCTCTACTATGACTCATGAAGATGAAGAATTGCAACATGATCTGTCAAAATTACAAGATAAAGTGCACCAAATTTCGCTCTCGTAAAGAGCAACAAAAAATGAAATGGAAGTTTTGAAGAAAGACGTGGAAGTAAATATGGATGGTGTGAAGAATAATATGGATGGTTTGAAGAAATGCGTGGAATATAAGATAGATGGAATGGAAGCTGGCATGGAATCTAAGATGGAAGACATGGAAGCTAAAATGGAAAACATGAAGAATGATCTAAAAGCAGACATAGAAGGTTTGACAAAGATGATACAAGAAATGTTTCCTAATGGTGAAAAGATAGTAGAGGAAACTCATGATGAGAACAAAATAAATGTTAATCGTGATTTCATAAACTCTAATGTTAGCGGGAAGAACCACCATATTCCAAAAATGGATATGAGGAAGTTTGATGGAAAGGATCCTGTAACATGGATACTACAGATGGAGCAATATTTTGATCTCCATAATGTGAAAAACACACAAAAGGTACACATTGAAACTTTACATTTAGAACAAAATACATTTGTATAGTATCGATGGCTTTGCTCCCACAAAAAAATTGTCACTTGGCCAATTTTTACAGAGGAAATGATAGCACATTATGAGAATACAAAGAGCAACACCTTCTTTAGCCAATTGATAAATCTCAAACAAAAGGGTTTAGTGGGGGAGCACATTGAGGACTTCCAAAAATTGAATATAAGGGTAACTGATATTCCAGAGGAACACAGGATTGATCTCTTCATAGGTACTTTAAAGGATAACATCCAACATGAAGTTCACTTTTTGGAACCTGATTCATTGGAGAAGGCATTCAGGTTGGAAAGAAAAATTGAATGTAAAATTATGGCGACAAGGAAGCCTACCACTCACTTCTATAAAGAGGGAAGTGTTGCTACTCCTAGATTTCCACAACCTACAAGGTTGACACCACAACAATTGGAAGAAAAATGAGCAAAAGGGCTTTGCTACAGTTGTGATAGCAAATACACTAAAGGTCATAAGTGTGCTGAAAAGAAATTATTTTACATAGATTGTGAAGAAGAAGAAGAAAATTAAAAAGAAGAGGATATACACCAGGAACCAGCCATAGAAGAGGAAGAAATGAATCCGACCATATCATGTAATGCACTGGCAGGAATTACCACTCCTCAAACTCTCAAGATAGCAGTACAGATCAAGAAGAAAAAGGTAATAGTGTTGATTGATTCAGGTAGCACCCATAATTTTATTCATCGTAAGGTAGCCAAGGAATTAAATTGTTTCCTATACCCAGCACCAGAATGTCAAGTGATGGTTGCAAATGGAGGAACTATAAATTGCTCTGGAAAATGCCATAATATCAAGCTAACCATGGGGGAACATGTATTGACTAGTCCAATGCTTTCCATTCCTATGGGAGGTGCTGATGTTGTACTAGGAGTACAATGGTTACAATCTTTGGGGACGATAGCTTTTAATTTTCAAGAACTTTTCTTGAAATTGTTTTCAGAAGGAAAGGAAGTCGAATTACGGGGTATTGCAGGGAAGCCGTGAAAGATAATAAGCTCTAATGTCATGACAAAGCTTCTAAAGAAATAACAATGAGGTGTAATTTCACAATTATGCTCACTAGAAGTTCCAACATCAAAATCATCTATGTCTGCAGATCTCCAACAAGTCTTGGACAATCATTCCAAGGTGTTTGAAACTCCCAAAGGACTCCCACCTATTCATGATCATGATCATGCTATTCATTTGATTCAAGGAAGTGTTCCTCCAAACATCAGGCCTTATAGATATCCTTACTTCCAAAAGAGCGAAATTGAACGTATGATTGCAGAAATGTTAGAGGCGGGTATAATTCAACCCAGTCAAAGTTCTTTCTCTGCTCCTGTAGTATTGGTACACAAGAAGGATGGATCATGGCAAATGTGTCCGGATTATAGGGAGCTCAATAAGCTCACCATTAAAGACAAATTTCCCATTCCTGTGATTGATGAATTATTGGATGAATTACATGGAGCAATTTATTTTACCAAGCTGGATCTTCGTTCAGGATATCATCAAATTAGAATGAAGACTAAAGATATTCCAAAAGCAACATTTCAAACTCATGAGGGTCATTATGAATTTTTGGTCATGCCTTTTGGCCTTACCAATGCACCTTATACATTTCAAGAGGTGATGAATTCCATTTTCAAACCCTTCCTTAGAAAATTTGTGCTGGTATTTTTTGATGATATACTAATCTATAGCAAGTCTTGGAAGGATCATGTTGAACATGTTGACAAGGTGCTCAAACTATTGCAGGAGAAACAATTATATGCAAAAACATCCAAATTTTCTTTGGAGTACAAGAGGTGGAATATATGGGTCATATTGTATCTCATGAGGGTGTTAAAGTAGACCATAAAAAACTTAAAGCCATTAAGGAATGGAAAGTCCCCACAACCATAAAGCAGTTGCGAGGATTTCTCGGGTTAACAGGGTATTATCGCAAGTTTGTTAAGAAGTATGGGAGAATAGCAGCACCTCTAAGAAAATTATTGAAGAAATATGCATTTTCATGGACTCCTGAAGCAACTAAGGCCTTTGAACATCTTAAAGAGTCAGTGTGCCTAGCACTAGTCCTAGCTACGCCAGAATTAACAAAAACATTTATTGTGGAATTTGATGCCTTAGGAAATGGAATTGGTGTTGTTTTAATGTAGGAAGGAAGACCCATTGCTTTTGAAAGTCGTCCAATAAAAGGAAAGTATTTACAAAAACCTATTTATGAAAAGGAAATATTAGCAATATTGCATGCACTAAAGAAATGGAGAACTTGCCTAATGGGAAGACACTTCAAGGTAAAAACTGATCATGATAGTCTTAAACACTTTTTGGAACAAAGACTATCTTTAGAAGAGTAGCAAAAGTGGGTCACAAAGATGTTGGATTATGACTTTGAAATAATCTACAAAAAAATAAAGCTTAATGTTGTTGCATATGCACTCTCAAGAAATAATGAAGAGGTGGAAGAATTGCTTTGTGCCATTTCTATTATCCAACGAGATTGGATAACCGAAGCAAGAGATGAATGGAAGAAGGACAAATATGTATGGACACTCATTCAAAAGTTACAGCAAGATCCTAGTACATCGGATAGATTTAGTTGGACAAATGATTCCTTATGTTACAAAGATCACTTATATCTTTGTAAGAATTCCCAACTAAAACAGAAGATTCTAATGGAATTGCACACTTCTCCTTTAGGAGGACACTCAGGATTTTTAAAAACTTACCACAGGGTGAAGAAATAATTTTTTTGGGATGACCTTAAATCTGATATACAAAATTTTGTGGCGGAATGTTTGGTTTGCCAGCAGAATAAACTTGAGACAATTAAGACCCCGATACTTCTACAACCTTTCTCCATTCTAAGTCAATGTTGGGAGGAGATTTCAATGGATTTTATCACAGGTTTACCTAGCTCTAAAGAAAAGAGTGTCAACATGGTGGTAGTTGATAGACTTACCAAGTATGCACACTTTTGTGCATTATCTCATCCATTTAAAGCAAGTACAGTTGCTACTACATTTATGGACATAATTCAAAAGTTACATGGAAGCCCAAGGGTTATTGTGAGCGATAGAGATCCCATTTTTACTGGAAATTTTTGGACGGAGTTATTTTCTTGTTTGGGTACTCAATTAGCTCATAGCTCATATTATCATCCTCAATCTGATGGTCAAACTGAGATAGTAAATAACTTTTTGGAAGGATATCTTCATTTTTTTGTATCTAATAATCAAACACAATGGTTCAAGTGGTTACCTCTCGCTGAATGGTGGTATAACACTTCCTTCCATACAGCAGCAAAAATGACCCCATTTATGGCACTTTATGGATATCATCCACCATCCATCATATCATCTTTAAGGGAAAATTCGAAGGTTCAAGTAGTGGAAGATCACATCGAGCATAAGCAAGAAGTTCTCCAACTTTTAAAGGATAACCTGAATTTCGCACAAAATCGAATGAAACAACAAAAATATCAACATCGCAGCGAGAGAAGTTTTGATGTAGGAGATTGGTTATTTTTACGGCTACAACCATACAAACAAATGTCCCTCAAGCAAGCTAATAAAGATAATAAATTATTTCCAAAGTACTATGGTCCTTACAAGGTGTTGCAAAATATTGGTACTATGGCATACAAATTGGAGCTTCCTGCTTCTTCGCGAGTGCATCCAATTTTCCATGTTTCATGCTTAAAGAAGGTTATAGGTGAAAATATTCCAGTTTAAACAATATTGCCAGAACTTGACAAGGAAGGAAAAATCATATTGGAACCTGAAGTAGTCATGGAAACAATAACTTGACAGCTATGAAATCGATCAATTTCAGAGTATCTCATCAAGTGGAAGAACTTACCCACCGAAGATTCTACATGGGAGGATGAGAATTTTATACAGAAGCACCCAGAGCTACTCAAGCATTGAGGACAACACTTTTTTGAAGGAGAAGGGCATGTTATGTCCCTATATTACTAATATAGTCCCTTATTGTTATTAGTGTAACTCCCTTATTATTATTATTGTACCCTTGTAACCCCCATTTTGTTATTATTATGCCCCTAAATTATTATTGTTAAGTCAGATAGTATTACATTGTGGCCCACTAGGATTACATTATGGCCACATGGACTCCTATATATAGAAAGGAGGTTTTGTAAATTGTATCATCCAAGAATTGTTCATTTATGTAATGTATTGTAGGTTTCCCCCTCGAAGTGGCTTATTTCTAAGGCGTTGATATCTCTTTTCTTCTATTTTTGGAGCTGGTTACACAAAATTAAACTTAACTTTATGCTTAAAATAACCTTAATCTTAACATTACCACTAACCTTATATTAACCATACCCTTAACCTTCACCTTAACCTTAACTTTACCCTTAACCTTAACCTTGACCTTGAATTTACCCTTAACCAAAACTTATCCTAACTAAACCCGTAACCTTAACCTTAACCTTAAGGTTAAGGTTAAGGTTAGGGTAAGGTTAGGGTAAGGTTAAGGTTAGGTTAAGGTTAAGGTTAAGGTTAGGGGAAGGTTAAGGTTAAACTTAGGTTAATGTAAAGGTTTTGGGAAGGTTAGGTTAAGGTTAAAGTTAAGGTGAAGGTTAGGTTATAGTTAAGGTCAAGGTTAAGGTTAGGCTATAGTGAAGGTTAAGGGTGAAGGTTAAGGGTAAGGTTAACTTGACCTTAACTTTACCCTTAACCATAACCTTAACCTTAAATATAACCTAACCCTAACCATAGCCTTAACCTTACCTTAACCTAACTTAATATTAACATTGACCTTGACCTTAACCTTAACCTTAGCCTTAACCTTACCTATAACCTTAACCTTAACTTTGCCCTTAACCTTAACTTTACGCTTAAAATAACATTAATCTTAACCTTACCATTAACCTTATATTAACCTTACCCTTAAACTTCACCTTAACCTTAACTTTACCCTTAAACTTAAGCTTAACCTTGACTTTACCCTTAACCTAACCTTATCCTGACTAAACTTGTAACCTTAACCTTAACCTAACCTTAACCTTAACTTTAACCTTCCCATAACCTTAAAATTAGCCTTAACCTTGATTTTAACAATAACCTAACTCTCACCTTGACCAAAAACTTAAAATTAACCTGAACATTGACCTTAACCTTAACCTTAACCTTACTCTTAACCTTAAACTTAATCTTGACCTTAACTATAACCTAATCCTAACCTTAACCTTGGCCAAACCCTTAACGTAACTTTAACCTTGAGTTTACCTTAACATAACCTTAACCTTGACCTCGACCTTACCCTTAACATTAACCTTAACCTTAACCTTAACCTGACTAAACCCGTAACCTTAAACTTAACCTTGACCTTAAATATAACCTAACCCTAACCTTAAGGTTAAGGTTAGGTTATAGTGAAGGTTAAGGGTAAGGTCAAGGTTAAGGGTAAAGTTAAGGTTAAGTTCAAGGTCAAGGTTAAGGTTAGGTTAAGTGTAAAGTTAAGGTTAAGGTTAGGTCAAGGTTAAGGTAAAGGTTATGGTTAGGCTAAGGTTAAGGTTAAGGTTAGGGGTAAGGTTAAGGTTAAGGTTAGGATAAGGTTAAGTTAAGGGTAAAGTCAAGGTTAAGGTTAAGGTTAAGTTGAAGGTGAAGGTTATAGTTAGGTTAAGGTTAATGTTAATGTTAAGTTCAAGGTCAAGGTTAAGGTTACGGTTAAGGTTAAGGTTACGGTTAGGTTAAGGGTAAAGTTTTAGGTTAAGGTTAAGGTTAGGTTATAGTTAAGGTTAGGTTAAGGTTAACCTTTACCTTGACCTTAAACTTAACGATAACCTAACCCTAACCTTGACCAAACCCTTAACATTAACCTTAACCATAACCTAACTTTAACCAAACTCTTAATGTTAACCTTAACCTTAACCTAACCTTAATCTGACTAAACCCTTAAGGTTAGGTTAAGGGTAAAGTTAAGCTTAAGCTTAAGCTTAAGTTTAAAGTTAGGTTAAGGTAAGGTTAAGGTTAAATTTAAGGTTAAGGTTAAGGGTAAAGTTAAGGTTAAGGTTAATGTTAAGGGTAAGGATAAGGTCAAGGTTAAGGTTACGTTAAGGTTAATGTCAAGGTTAAGGTTACGTCAAGAGTTTGGTCAAGGTTAAGGTTAGGTTATAGTTAAGGTCAAGGTTGATGTTAGGTTAAAGTTAAGCTTAGGGTTAGGTTATAGTTAAGGTGAAGGTTAGGTAAAGGTTATGGTTAAGGTTTAAGGTTATGGTTAGGTTCAAGGTTAAGGTTAAGATTAAGTTAAGGGTAAGGTCAAGGTAAGGTTAAGGTTAAGGTTAAGGGTTAGGCTAAGGTTAGGTTAAGGTTAAGGTTAAGGTTATGTTAAGGGTAAAGCCAAAGTTAAGGTTAGGTTAAGGTTAAGATAGGGTTAAGGTAAGGTTAGGGTAAAGGTTAAGGTTAAGGGTTTGGTCAAGGTTAGGGTTAGGTTATAGTTAAGGTCAAGGCAAGGTTAATGTTAAGGTTAATGTAAGGTTAAGGTTAAGGTTACAGTTAGGTTAAGGTTAAGGTTAAGGTTGATGTTAAGGGTAAAGTTAAGGTTAGAGTTCGGTTAAGGTTAAGGTTAAGGTTAGGTTAAGGGTAAAGTTAAGGTTAGGGGTAGGTTAAGGTTATGGTTATGCTAAGGTTAAGGTTAAGGTTAAGTTTAAGGTTAAGGTTAGGTTAAGGTTACATCTAGGTTAAGGTTAATATTAGGTTAAGGTTAATGTTAAGGGTTTGGTCAAGGTTAGGTTTAAGTTAAGGTTAATGTTAAGGGTTTGGTCAAGGTTAGGGTTAGGTTATAGTCAAGGTCAAGGTTAAGGTTAAGGGTAAGGTTATAGTGAGGTTAAGGTTAAGGTTAATGATAGGTTAAGGTTAAGGGTTTGGTCATGGTTAGGGTTAGGTTATAGTTAAGGTTAAGGTTAAGGTTAGGTTAAGTTAATGTTAAGGTCAAGGTTAAGGGTAAGGTTAAGGTTAGCTTAAGGTTAAGATTAAGGGTTTGGTTAAGGTTAAGAGTAAGGTTAAGGTTAAGGTTAAGGTTAAGGTAAGGTTAAGGTTAAGGTCAAGGTTAGGTTATAGTTAAGGTAAAGATTAATGTTAGGTTATAGTGAAGGTTAAGGTTAAGGTTATAGTTAAGGTCAAGGTTAAGGTCAAGGTTATAATTAAGGTTAAGGTTAAGGTTACAGGTTTAGTCAGGCTAAGGTTAAGATTAAGGGTTTGGTCAAGTTTAAGGTTAAGGGTTTGGTCAAGGTTAGGGTTAGGTTATAGTTAAGGTTAAGTTTAAAGTTACGACTTTAGTAAGGTTAAGGTTAAGGGTTTGGTCAAGGTTAGGGTTCGGTTATAGTAAAGTTTAAGGTTAAGTTAAGGGTAAAGTCAAGGTTAGGGTTAAATTTAAGGTTAAAGATAAGGGTGTTACACAACATTTTGTCACTGTCCCTAAAATCCCTCATCCCACATATTGGAGGATCATTCTTGTGACTTGTGAATAGTGTCATACTTTGCAAACACCTTCTTTGCATCCTTATGCATAAGGAAATAATTTCTCCTATTGGACATTTCCTCAAAAAGCACACAAAACCTATGTTTTGGCCTTGGCATGGGTAGCCAGTTCATCCCTCACGCCGATGTGGAAGATTTTCACTAGAGCCCGCGCCACCTGTTGCTCTATCTCAGTGTAGCCCCCGCGCCAAGCTGTTTTAGGAATGTTTTTTAAAAATTAGAGGCGGATGTTTCCTTCTAACCACCTCGGGGATGAGTCACTGGAATTGGTTAAGTTGATGAGCCATGGATATCTGTCTTTAGGTAGTGGTTTTTACCTCCCATGGAACACTCCTAAAAGATAGGCCTCCCTTCCATGAATATAGGGATCCTAACATCTCCCTCTCCCTCTATATAAAAATACCTTCTCCCTTTATGAAAGCTAGCTAAACATATAGCCTGTTATGGCCCAAATTCCACCTTAGGCTGAAGGAAGGCGAGATTCAGGGTAACACCAAACCACGCTCAGTCTGGTAGCTAGCCCTACCAGAACAGGAGAGGGCTCTCTCTGGGTCAATCTCAGTAAAATGTATCAATAGGGCTTGAGATGACTGAAATGAGTGCTAATTTTAGGCTAGGTATATTAATCAAGGAGTTTGGAATGATTTTTTGGAGTTTTTGTTGGAAAAAGGGAAAGGCAGTTTTGGGCTTGGGGATGAGGCCAAATTCTTGCAGAGTTCAAGTTGGGGCAGGGAAGGAAATGATTTTTGTCTTAGATTCAATGAATGGATAGAAAAGACTACTAAGGAGCTGAAGAGGGAAAGAGAGTGCAAGGATCCTCTTCAAACTGACGAGAAACATGTAAAACTAAACAAAAGTTTAAGGCAGAGCACCATAAAACTAATGAATTCTACATTAGTTACTCATTTGTTTAATTCAGAATCAAAGAGAAGGGAAATGGCATACATGAAAATCAATGAAACTTATAGATACATGAAGAAAAAAATCATCAAAAATCAGAGCCACAAGGATCCCAACAAGTGCTGCAAAACTCTGGTCTTTCCTTTGCCAAAAATTTGAAATAAGTATACAATGAGGTGCCAAACTATTCCCAAGTATCCAACCCTGAAAATGTCTCATAAAATACAATATATAGACCATCCTAACCCCATCCCATGCCTCTAGGGGTCTAGCTCATCCTTCTAGGAGCCGTTTCAACCAATTCTAAACATGGAGCTGAAATCTAGGCAGCCAAACAACTTGCTTCTATATGCTAGGGAACTGATCCATTCACTTAATTTTCACTTTTTAGTGAATGAATCCTCTAGAAAAAGTAAAAACATGCCAAATTTACATCATAGCTAAAAAATTACATCAATATAGATCAATAATGACATAAATAAGTGAAACTAGTCAAACTGGCCGAATTTCTGAGCTGAAGAGTCAAAATGAGGCCAAATTTCTCTATGCGTCGCGCCCAAAAACTCAATGCATCACGCCACTTTGAGCCTGTTTTTGAGGCCCTTCCCAAAGTCCAAATTGAGCTCATGATAGCTCGTTGGAAAGACATATCTGTCTACTATCCAACACAAGTGGAATCTATGGATTTGGATGTTATTTTCTCTTCCAAAACTTCAATCTCCCAAACCTGGTTCCTGTGTGTGCAAAAGGTGGCAGAAAGGCCATTTGTGAAGTGTTTTTGACCTTTAAGACCACCCATAACTTCATGAAATCTCTTATCCATTCCTGAGCATGCATAATTTACCATAAAAAACCCAAAAATATCAATTTTTCCTCCAGAATATGTCCCAATCATAAGCGTGTGTCGGGTGGCGCAACGCGTCGGGCAAAAAAACCTGTTTTGCAACCAAAATTTTCAAAAATGACAAAATCTTCTCCAAATTTTCTGAAATTTGGAGTGAAGGTCTCCCATCATGTCTCATGCTTAGCCAAGGAAGCTTCAGCCAAGATTCAGAGTGGATCAGGCCTTTTCCGACGTTTCAGTGCTTTTCTCAACCTCGCCTTCAAGATCTTCATTTTTGCTTTGCAAACATGTGTTCGGTCCCAATAGTGGTTCTTCATATGTCTGAGTATGTCTTTGTCCCTATTATCCTTTTCCAAGAGCTTCTCCAGATGAATTTTGACTCTCGTAAGGCAAGTCTCTCGCTCAAATGGTGTCATGTCACCTGGTCTCTTTCGGGCCAATTCACGGTCTTCACGGATTTGCCGCAACTCTATGAGTGTCTAGTGATCCTCCAGTTGTTTATTCCACTACTCCAAGTAATTTATAACCCACTGAGCTCTCTGCAATTTCTCGGTCAGCGTGTCGATCTCAGCTTTCTGCTCCTGGATGATCTCTTTCAGCTTTGAGCTGGGAGAGCTAGAATCAACATCGATCAATATAAAATCAGTGTCTTGGCCTCTTGAAGGGCCCTCATCATGCATAGGCCTCTTGCTTCTGTCTTGTACCTGTGCTGATGTAGAAGTCGAGACCCCTTCCATGCCATGTGGAGATAGTACTCGCATTGTTGTCGAAGATAATGAGACCCCTTCCACCCTGGGTATAGATAGTACTCGTCGTGCTGCTGCAAATAAGGCTCTGGTACCTCTCTGATAGGTAACACACACTGGAACACTGATAGGCTCTGTCTCAGGAACCTCAAACTAATGCGAAGGCTCACCTGCATCATGAAAAATCTCTGGAGGAGGCTGAGGGGCTGTAAAGAAGTCATGGGAAATGAACTCATCCCATGCGATACCTTGCAATCCAAACTGATGTAATACAATGATTTTAATGAGCGCATAATGATAAATGTTGTTATGTTGCTGCTCTGGAATCTTATTTTTCACAAGGGTAGTCATCCGCTCTATGTTTCGGCACATGAAGCATGGAATATTCATCAGTCTCACTCCCGTTAAATGCATCAAAAGTCTGATATGGTATCCATAAAGGTGTGAGAATCTACCCTCACAGCTGAAGTATCTAAAGATGAGTTGCATTAATGGCGCATAGGACTCCTTCAGAAACCGGAATGGAAATACTCTGCTCAGCTGCCTCAAATATCCAAGCCTGATGTAAGGTTCATAATATGTTCTATCCAGCTGTTGTCTCTTATTCCACTCCTCACCTATGTTTGGTATCCTGGTTGCCTCGGAAATGGTCTCTGGTGTCAAGGTGAAGTTCACTCCAGCAAGGTTTACATGACCATCACGCAAATGTAGGAAAAATAAGCGAACCAACTCCTAATGGTGTTGAATCTGAGATATCATCTCACAATACCGAAAACATGAATGTTGCTGAAAGCATGTCATTGCAAGCGGGTAAGCCTGCAATTGAGCCAAAGAAGTGGGCTCCTCCCTGACGTGCCTACCACTTTTATGAGACCTCCTCGGTACATTTAGCTCAGCGGTTGAGTCACTGTTCTGCTCATATCCCTACTCATATGATGAATTTGTCTCTGATATGATGCTAAAAACAAGGTGTTTGACAAGTATATGCTGATATAAGTATGGTGAAAACAAGAGTTCGTTTTTCAATACCAAGTGTGCCACATATGAAATAAGGTGTTGTGGGGAAATATCACAATGAATACAATAAACTGTCAAGGAAATTTGGAGTGGAAGGACATACACTCACTGTTTGAGAAACTTCGAAATTTGGAGCCTTTGTAAGTGATATAAGAATAGGTGATAGTGATGGGGGTAGCTTTTAGGGATAGGAGTGAAATGACAAGGTATAATTGGGTTAAGTGAAATCAAGGATATTGAGACAGTCATTGAATTTTTTGGTAATTAGGAATTCATAACTGATATGAAGGGAGGGAAATGATGTCAAGTGATAGGATTTGAGGATTAAAACATGGGAACAAAGGGTATAAGGAATATGGGACAGCGGGAATAGGAGGGGGATTATGATAACAATATGATAACAGTATGATAATAGTAATAATAGTGATAAGAGAACAAATGAAAATGGGGTGGTAATTTTAAGCACCAATAATCAAATTTCAACACCTCTTTTCAATCCTTAGGGAGCAGATTTTAATATGGGTATAGGGTTTATTCTTTCACCAACCAAACTCTAATGTATTCGCCTCTAAACCACACCACACATGACTAAAATCACTGAAAAATATTTGTCAACTTACTTGGAGAAAACTGAGCTAAATCAAATTGAGCTTTTATGGAGCGGAAATGAATTTGGCCTTGGGGGCTCTGTGCACTGCGCAAAAACCCAATGCGCCGCACTGTGTGGGTGCGTCGCGCTCATTGGAAATTTCACAATGAACCTCGACTCTATGCACCACGCTCTGTGGGTGTGCCGCGCCTTTTCCCAATGCGCCGCGCTGAATTCCAACACACAGTCGGCTCTCTAAAATCACATCTTTGTTCTTTCAACTCCAACTCGACTTCTCTCTAGGATTTTTCCCAATATATCTTGATGCAAATGGATTAATAACTTTGAGAAATATCTTATATAGACATGGATTTAATTTTTGCTTCTCAAAAACCCATTTTGTAATGTTTTTGGCTTTGGCACTTTTGCATTTAATATAACTTTGTTTTTTTTAAGTTCCCTTTGGTTTTTGGCTTGAAATGATGGATTTTCTTGGTTGATTTTTGCAGGGATGGAGGCGTTGGAATTCGGCAAAGGAGGACCAGAGTTTTCATTTGAAGTACTTCATGGCGGAAAAATTTTAAAATACATATTTATTACAAACAATAAATTTGACAATTTCTTCTTCAAAACAAAGTTTTGAAGAAGAAACATCCTCGAGCATATTTGACGATGAAAATATTGAAATGAAAACTTGTTGAAAACATGCTCATGGCCTGCGGGAATTATTTAACATTACTGAAGACCAAACCCTAGACCTAGAAATTGAAAGACTCTTTTTGACCAAAATAACCATCTATGACTGTAAATGACATGAACTCAACTTTGATGAATTTTGATAAATTTTGACCAACCCAGCAGGTACAAACATGAGGGAAAATGAGAGAAAAAATCCCTTCCATCGGATAATGGCATGCACCTAACGGAATGAAGATGAATGAGCAAAATGAGACACCTAAAAATGAAATTCAATAAGAGAAATGATCTCTGACGGAGGGATGTAAAGACCGACTCTAACATTGGCTCCAATGGGGATGGTAGCTCCTTGGAGGTGCCAAGAACTACAGATCTTTTGGAGAGTAGACCAGTGCCTTATCCATTGGGCAATGAAGTCAATAACTGCAAACCCAAAACAACTCATACCAATCCAAAAACATATACATACTGCAACCTGTACATAAACAAATACCGGAAACTGAAATGTTGCCTTTGGCAGCTTATTTATTTACAAATCTCCCCTACTTTGCTACAAAACCAATAGATCAAGTAACATTGTAATGCCAGATCAACCAATCAAGTAACTGTGACAAGGATGCTGCTTGAGAGTGCTTCAACTGGGACACATATGTAAATGCTAGCAGCCATACACGCACATAACGAGTCTGGTTATGTAAAAGACAATTTGATCTATCATTCAAACTGAAAAACATTTCCATGTACGTTGCAATAGGATCGCAAAAGCTAGACTTTGTTTGCTTCTCCAACTCTGCAATACATACTTCCAGCTGCACACTGTCAATGCAAACATCCACGGGCAGCTCTATTGTTTCTTGTTTTGAAGGAGGGAGAGTTTCCAAAAACGTTTTAGGATCTCAAAATTCATATGATTGGATCTGATCATTTAAATGCTGAATCTCCTTCTCAAAATTTTCAATAACTAACTCAAAGAAACCATTCTTAGCTTCAGAAGGAAACTTCAGAGATCTCAAAACATTGAAGCACAATAATGAAAAGTACTTCATCAATTTCAATATCCACTAGCTGATCTCTAACTTCTTTTAAAGCTTCACAAAGCGCAGGGTTTGCCACATACCCTACCATTTTATTTTAGTGCATGAATGGATCAGTGAGCACTGGAATATCTGGATTGAGTTGGAGTTTCCAGGTGAATGTTTCAGCCTTCATATGTCTGAACGTTGTCCACCATCAACGATCAGATCTGAACTTGATACGAGTACTGGGGAAAGACAATCTACAAGTCGAGTGTCACATTCATAAGCTAGACCGGAGATTGAATGAAGCAACGTTTATCTACTTTCGCTAATGCAAAGAAAAAGCATTTTGAAGGCTACCTGACATAACTTCAGGCTCCGTCTGTAGCTTATGAAATAAATAACACCAACAAGAAAACCATTTTCTCCCCAGTATGGTCGCCACTATGTTATGGCCCAAATCCACCTTAGGCTGAAGGAAGGCGGGATTCAGGGTAACACCAAACCATGCTCAGTCTAGTAGCTAGCCCTACCAGAACAGGAGAGGGCTCTCTCTGGGTCAATATCAGTAAAATGTATCAATAGGGCTTGCGATGACTGAAATGAGTGCTAATTTTAGGCTAGGTATATTAATCAAGGAGTTTGGAATGATTTTTTGGATTTTTTGTTGGAAAAAGGGAAAGGAAATTTTGGGCTTGGGGATGAGGCCAAATTCTTGCAGAGTTCAAGTTGGGGTAGGGAAGGCAATGATTTTTATGTATTATATTCAATGAATGGATAGAAAAGACTCCTGAGGAGATGAAGAGGGAAATAGAGTGCAAGGATCCTCTTCAAACTGACGAGAAACATGTAAAACTAAACAAAAGTTTAAGGCAGAGCACCAGCAAACTAATGAATTCTACCTTAGTTACTCATTTTTTTAATTCAGAAGAAAAGAGAAGGGAAATGGCATACATAAACATCAATAAAACTTACAGATACATGAAGAAAAACATCATCAAAACTCAGAGCCACAAGGATCCCAACAAGTGCTGCAAAACTCTGGTCTTTCCTTTGCCAAAAATCTGAAATGAGTATACAATGAGGTGCCAAACTATTCCCAGGTATCCAACCCTGAAAATGTCTCATAAAATACAATATATAGACCATCCTAACCCCATCCCATGCCTTTAGGGGTCGAGCTCATCCTTCTAGGAGTTGTTTCAACCAATTCTAAACATGAAGCTGAAATCTAGGCAGCCAAACAACTTGCCTCTATATGCTAGGGAACTGATCCATTCACTTAATTTTCACTTTTTAGTGAATGAATCCTCTAGAACAAGTAAAAAAATTCCAAATTTACATCATAGCTACAAAATTACATAAATATAGATCAATAATTACATCAAGAACTGAAACTAGTCAAACTGGCCGAATTTCTGAGTTGAAGAGTCAAAATGAGGCCAAATTTCTTTATGCACCGCGCCCAAAAACTCAATGCGTCATGCCACTTTGAGCCTATTTTTTAGGAACTTCCCAAAGTCAAAATTGAGCTCATGATATCTCATTGGAAAGATATGTCTGTCTACTATCCAACCCAAGTGGAATTTCCAGATTTGGATGTCATTTGCCTCTCCAAAAATGCAATATCCCAAAATGGTTCCTGTGTGTGCAAAAGGTGGCAAAAAGGCCATTTTTGGAGTTTTTCTGACCTTTAATACCACCCAAAACTTCATGAAATCTCTCATCCATTCCTGAGCATGCATAATTTACCATAAAAAACCCAAAAATATCAAGTTTTTTTCTAGAAGATGTCCCAATCATAAGCGCGTGTCGGGTGGCGCGACGCGTCGGGCATAAAAACTTGTTTTGCAACCAAAATTTTCAAAAATGACAAAATCTTCTCCAAATTTTCTGAAATTTGGAGTGAAGGTCTCCCATCATGTCTCATGCTCAGCCAAGGAAGCTTCGGCCAAGATTCAGAGTGGATCAAACCTTTTCTGATGTTTCAGTGCTTTTCTCAACCTCAACTTCAAGATCTTCATTTTTGCTTTGCAAAAATGTGTGCGGGCCCAATAGTGGTTCTTCATATGTATGAGCATGTCTTTGTCCCTATTTTCCTTTGCCAAGATCTTCTCTAGATGAATTTTGACTCTCGTAAGGCAAGTCTCTCACTCAAATGGTGTCATGTCACCTGGTCTCTTTCGGGCCAATTCACGGTCTTCACGGATTTGCGGCAACTCTATGAGTGTCTGCTGATCCTCCAGTTGTTTATTCCACTGCTCCAAGTAATTTATAACCCACTGAGCTCTCTGTAATTTCTCGGTCAGCGTGTCGATATCAGCTTTCTTCTCCTGGATTATCTCTTTCATCTTTGAGCTGGGAGAGCTAGAATCAACATCGATCAATATAAAATCAGTTTCTTGGCCTCCTGAAGGGCCCTCATCATTCATAGGCCTCTTGTCTCTATCCTGTACCTATGCTGATGTAGAAGGCCAGACCCCTTCCAAGACATGTGGATATAGTACTCTCCCTACTGTTGAAGATAAAGAGACCCCTTCCACCCTGGGTGGAGATAGTACTCATCGTGCTGCTGCAAATAAGGCTCTGGTACCTCTCTGATAGGTAACACACACTGGAACACTAATAGGCTCTGTCTCAGGAACCTCAAACTGATTGGAAGGCTCACCTGCATCGTGAACAATATTTGGAGGAGGCTGAGGGGCTGTAAAGAAGTCACGGGAAATGAACTCATCCCATGCGATACCCTGCAATCCAAGCTGATGTACTACAATGATTTTAATGAGCGCATAATGATAAATGTTGTTATGTTGCTACTCTGGAGTCTTCTTCTGCACAAGGGTAGTCATCCACTCTATGTTTCGGCACATGAAGTATGGAATATTCATCAGTCTCACTCTCATGAAATGCATCAAAAGTCTGATATGGTATGCATAAAGGAGTGAGAATCTACCCTCACAGCTAAAGTATCTAATGATGAGTTTCATTAATGGCGCATAGGAATCCTTCAGAAACTGGAATGGAAATACTCTGCTCAGCTGCCTCAAATATCCAAGCCTGATGTAAGGTTCATAATATGCTCTATCCAGCTGTTGTCTCTTATTCCACTCCTCACCTATGTTTGGTATCCTGGTTGCCTCAGAAATGGTCTCTGGTGTTAAGGTGAAGTTCACTCCAGCAAGGTTTACATGACCATCATGCAAATGTAGGACAAATAGGTGAACCAACTCCTGATGGTGTTGAATCTGAGATATCATCTCACAATACCGAAAACATGAATGTTGCTGAAAGCATGTGATTGCAAGCGGGAAGGCCTGCAATTGAGCCAAAGAAGCGGGCTCCTCCTTGACGTGCCTGCCACTTTTATGAGACCTCCTCGGTACATTTAGCTCGGTGGTTGAGTCGCTGTCCTGCTCATATCCTTGCTCATATGATGAATTTGTCTCTGACATGATGCTGAAAACAAGCTGTTTGACAAGTATATGATGATATATGTAAAGTGAAAACAAGAGTTTTTTTTTCAATACCAAGTGTGCCACATATGAAATAAGGTGTTGTGGGGAAATATCACAATGAATACAATAGACTGTCAAGGGAATTTGGAGTGGAAGGACAGACACTCACTGTTTGAGAAACTTTGGAATTTGGGGCCTTTATAAGTGATATAGGAATAGGTGATAGTGATGGGGGTAGTTTTTAGGGATAGGAGTGCAATGACAAGGTATACTTGGGTTAAGTGAAATCGAGGATATTGAGACAGTCCTTGAATGTTTTGGTAATCAAGAATTCATAACTGATATGAAGGGAGGGAAATGATGGCAAGTGATAGGATTTGAGGATTAAAACATGGGAAGAAAGGGTATAAGGAATATGGGACAGCGGGAATAGGAGAGGGATTATGATAACAATATGATAACAGTATGATAACAGTAATAATAGGGATACGAGCACAAATGAAATTGGGGTGGTAATTTTAAGCACCAATAATCAAATTTCAACACCTCTTTTCAAACCCTAGGGAGCAGATTTTAATATGGGTATAGGATTTATTCTTTCACCAACCAAACTCTAATGTATTCACCTCTAAACCACACCACACATGACTAAAATCACTAAACAATCTTTGTCAACTTACTTGGAGAAAACTGAGCTGAATCGAATTGAATTTTTATGGAGCGGAAATGAATTTGGCCTTGGGGGCTCTGTGCGCCCCGCACAAACCCAATGCGCTGCGCTGTGTGGGTGCGTCGCGCCCCTTGGAAATTTCACAATGAGCCTCGACTTTTTGCGTCGCACTCTGTGGGTGTGCCTTGCCTTTTCCCAATGTGCCACACTGAATTCCAACACACAGTCGACCCTCTAAAATCACAGCTTTGTTCTTTCAACTCCAACTCGACTTCTCTCTTGGATTTTTTCCAATATATCTTGATGAAAATGGATTAATAACTTTGATAAATATCTTATATAGACATGGATTTAATTTTTTCTTCTCAAAAACCCATTTTGTAATGTTTTTGGCTTTGGCACTTTTGCATTTAATATAACTCTGTTTTTTTAAAGTTCCCTTTGGTTTTTGGCTTGAAATGATGGCTTTTATTGGTTGATTTTTGCAGGGATGGTGGCGTTGGACTTCGGCAAAGGAGGACCAGAGTTTTCATTTGAATTACTTCATGGCGGAAAACTTTTAAAATAAATATTTATTACAAACAATAAATTTGAAAATTTCTTCTTCAAAACAGAGTTTTGAAGAAGAAACATCCTCGAGCATGTTTGACAATGAAAATATTGAAATGAAAACTTGTTGAAAACATCCTCATGGCCTGCGGGCATTATTTAACATTACTGAAGACCAAACCCTAGACCTAGAAACTGAAAGACTCTTTTTTACCAAAATAACCATCTATGACTGTAAATGACGTGAACTCAACTTTGATGAATTTTGATAAATTTTGACCAACCCAGCAGGTAAAAACATGAGGGAATATGAGAGAACAAAGCCCTTCCGTAAGATAATGGCATGCACCTAACGAAATGTAGATGAATGAGTGGAATGAGACACCTAAAAATGAAATTCAATAAGAGAAATGATCTCTGACAGAGGGATGTAAAGACCGACTCTAACATAGACAAGGAGCTGAGCTTGGAGAAGAATATTATAGAAGCAGCTGGCGATGAGATCCACTCTTGAAAAGTATACAGCTTATAAGTTTGCAAAGTAAATCAGAGTTGTATCTCTGATCCTCTATTACATCACAAGCATATGCTATCCCCTTCAATCTTGTTTACAAAAAGAATTGGGGTATTTTCCAGAACCTTAACCTAACCTTAACCTTAACCTTAACCTTCACCTTGCTAAACTCGTAACCTTAACCTTAATATTAACCTTGAATTTACCCCTAACCTAACCTTAACCTTAACTATAACCTAACCCTAACCTTTACTTTAACTTTATCCTTAACCTTAACTTTAACCTTAACTATAACCTAACCCTAACCTTACCCTAACCATAACCGTAACCTTAACCTTACCTTAACCTAACTTAACCTTGACCTTGACCTTGACCTTGACCTTGACGTTAACCTTAACCTTACCTGTAACTTTAACCTTAACTTTACCCTTAACCTAACCTTAACATTAACCTTCCCCTTAACCTTATCTTAACATTAACCTTTTCCTTACCCTTAGCCTTCACCTTAACCTTAACTTTACCCTTAACCTTGACTTTACCCTTAACCTTAACCTTAACCTTGAATTTACCCTTAACCTAACCTTAACCTTAACCTTCACCTTAAACTTAATAAACCAGTAACCTTAAGCTTAACCTAGCCCTAACTTTAACCTTAACATTAACCTTCCCATAACCTTAACCTTAACCTTAACTATAACATAACCTTAACCTTGACCTTAAATATAACCTAACCCTCACCTTGACCAAACCCTTAACATTAACCTTAACATTAACCTTAACCTTAACCTTAACCTTAACTATAACCTAACCCTAACCTTAACCTAACGTTAACCTTCACCAAACCCTTAACGTAACCTTAACCTTGACTTTACCCTTAACATAATCTTAACCTTGACCTTGACCTTACCCTTAATGTAACCTTAAGGTTAAGGGTTTGGTCAAAGTTAGGGTTAGGGTTAGGTTAAGGTTAAGGTTAAGTTAAGGTTAGGTTAAGGGTAAATTTAAGGTTACAGTTAGGTTAAAGTTAAGGTTAAGGTTAAGGTTAAGGGTAAAGGTAAGGTTATGGTTAAGGTTAAGGTTAAGGTTAGGTTAATGTTAAAGTCAAGGTTAATGTTAAGGGTAAGGTTATAGTTAGGTTAAGGTTAAGGTTAAGGTTAGGTTAAGGTTAAGATAAGGTTAAGGTTAAGTTAAGGGTAAAGTCAAGGTTAAGTTTAAGTTAAGGTTAAGGTCAGGTTAAGGTTAAGGTTAATGTTAGGGTAAAGGTTTAGGTTAAGGTTAAGGGTAAGGGTAAGGTTAAGGTTAAGGGTTTGGTCAAGGTTAGGGTTAGGTCACTAACCATTAACCTTAATCTTAACCTAACCTTAACCTTATCTTAACCTGAACTATAACCTAACCTTGACATTACCTTAACCTTGACCTTGACCTTAACCTTTACCTTGACCTTAACCTAACCTTAACCTTCACCTTATCTTACACTTAACCTTAACCTTCCCAAACCCTTGACCTTAACCTTAAGCTTAACCTAATTAAATCCATAACCTAATCTTAAGCTTAACCTAATTTTAACCTTAACCTTAACATAACTATAACCTTATGGTAACCTTAACCTTAACCTAACCTTAACATTAACCCTAATCTTAACCATAAGTTTACCCTTAACCTAATCTTAACCTTAATCTTAACCTTATCTTAACCTTAACCTAACCTTAACCTTGAATTTACCTTAAAGTAACTTTAACCTTAACCTTATCTTAAACTTAACCTAACCTTAGCCTTAACTATAACCTTAACCTTAACCTTCTCATAACCATAGCCTTAACCTTTACTTTACCCTTAACCTTAACCTTAACCTCACTAAACCCATAACCTTAACCTTAACCTAACCTTAACCTTGACCTTAACTATAACCTATCCCTAACCTTAACCCTTACCTTACCCATAATTTTAACCTTAAGGTTAGGGTTAAGGTTAAGGTTAACGGTAAGGTTAGGCTAAGGTTAAGATAAGTATAAGGTTAAGGTTAGGTTATAGTTAAAGTCAAGGTTAAGGTTATGGGAAGGTTAAGGTTAAGGTTAAGGTTAATGTTAAGAGTTAGGTTAAGGTTAATGTTAAGGGTTTGGTGAAGGTTAGTAATAGGTTATAGTTAAGGTCAAGTTTAAGGTTAAGGGTAAGTTTATAGTTAGCAAAAGGTTAAGGATTTGGTCAAGTTTGGGTTAGGTTATGGTTAAGGTTAAAGTTAAGGTTAATGTTATGGTTAATATTAGGTTAAGGGTAAAGTTAAGGTTAAGGTTAGGTTAAGAGTAAAATTAAGGTTAATGTTAGGGTTAAGGTTAGGGGAAGGTTAAAGTTATAATTAAGGTTAAGGTTAAGGGTTTGATCAAGGTTAGGGTTAGGTTATAGTTAAGAGTAAGGTTAAGGTTACAGGTTAAAGTTAAGGTTAAGTAAAGTTTAAGGTTAAGGTTAATGGTTAAGTTAAGGTCAAGGTTAAGGTTAGGGTTAGGTTTAAGGTTAGGTAAAGTTAAGGTTAAGGTTTAGGTCAAGGTTAGGTTAAGGTCAAGGTTAAGGTTAAGTTAAGGTTAAGGTTAGGTTAAGTTTAAGGTCAAGATCAAGGTTAACCTAAACTTTAACCTTAACCTGAGCTTGACCTTGACCTTAACATGAACTTTAACCTTACTAAACCCATACCCTTAACTTTATCTTAACCTTACCTTAACCATAGCCTTAACCTTGACCTTAACTATAACCTAACCCTAACCTTGACTAAACCCTTAACCATAACCTTAACCATCCCAAATCCTTAACCTTAGTCTTAACCTTAGCTTAACCTTAACCTTAACATAACCTTAACCTTAACCTTACCCTTAAACTTACCCTTAACCTTCACCTTAACCTTAACCTTAATCTTAATCTTAACCTAACCAAACCTTAACCTTAACCTTAACTTTACCCTTAACCTTAATCTTAACCTCAACTATAACCTAACCCTAAATATAACCTAACCATAACCTTATCTTTACCCTTAACCTTAACCTTAAATTAACCTTAACCTTAACCTAACCTTAACCTTAACCTAACCCTAACCCTAACCTTAACTTAACCTAACCATAAAATTAACCTTACTTTAACCTTGACCTTTAACCTTAACCATAACCTTATATTTACACTTAACAATAACCTTACCCTAACCATAACCTTAAATTTACCATTAACCTAATATTAAACTTAAACTAACCTTAACCTTGACCAAACCCTTAACCTTAATATTAACCTTAACCTTAACTTTACCCCCTTAAACTAACCCTAACCTTTACCAAACCCTTAACCTTAACCTTAACCTTAACCTAACCTTAACTTTAACTTTACCCTAACCTTAACATTAACCATAATCTTAACCTTAACTATAACTTGACCTTAACCTTGACCTTAACTATAACCTAACCATAAATTTGACCAATCCCTTAACCTTAACATTAACCTTACCCCCTTAACCTAACGCTAACCTTGACCAAACCCTTAACCTTAACCTTAAACTTAACCTTAACCTAAACTTAACCTTAACTTTAAATTTACCCAAACCTTAACCTTAACCTTAAACTTGACCTTGACCAAGCCCTTAACCTTAAATTTGACCAAACCCTTAACCTTAAGCTTAACCTGACTAAACCCGTAACCTTCACCTTAACATTAACCTTAACTATAACCTAACCCTAACCTTGACCAAACCCCTAACCTTATCTTTAACCTGGACCTTAACCTTAACTATCACCTAACCCTAACTTTGACCTTAACCTTAACCTAACCTTAACCTTGACCTTAACTATAACCTAACCCTAACCTTGCCCTTAACCTTAAATTAACCTTAACCTTCCCATAACCATAACCTTAACCTTGACATTACTCTTAACCTAACCTTAACCTTAACCTAACCATAACCTTAAGCTTAAGCTTAACCTCAACCTTTACCCTAACCTTATCCTTGACCTTAACTTTGGATTTCCCTTAACCTTAAGCTTGAACTTGACCTTAAACTAACATTAACCTTAACCTTAACCTTAACCTTATCTTACCCTTAACCTAACCTTAACCTTAACTCTAACCTAACCCTAACCTTGACCAAACCCTTACCTTAACCTAACTTTAACGTTAACCTTCCCCTAACCTTAACCTTAACCTTACCCTCAACCCTAATCTTAACCTAACTAAACCCGTAACCTTAAACTTAACCTTACCCTTAACGTTCACCTTAACCTTAACTTTAAGCTTGACCTTGACCTTACCCTTAACTTTCAGCTTAACCTTAACCTTACTAAACTCGTAGCCTTAACCTTAACCTTAACTTTACCCTTAACCTTAAACTTACCCTTAACCTTCACCTTAACCTTAACCTTAAGCTTGACCAAACCCTTAACCTTAACCTTAAACTGACTAAACCCATAACCTAAGGGTAAATTTAAGGTTAAGGTTAAGTTTAACCTTTACCTAACCTTAACCTTAACCTAACCTTGACCTTAACTATAACCTAATCTTAACCATAACCTAACCTTAAATTTAACCATAAACTTAGCTTTACCCTTAACCCAACCGTAACCTTAACCTTAACCATAACATTAACCTTGACCTTGACCTTAACCTTAAGGTTAGGGTTAGGTTATAGTTAAGGTTAAGGTTAGGTTAAGGTTAAAGTTAAGGTTAAGGGTTTGTTCAAGGTTAGGGTTAGGTTATAGTTAAGGTCAAGGTTAAGGTTAGGTTAAGGTTAAGGTTAAGGGTTTGGTCAAGGTTAACGTTAAGGTTAAGGTTAGGGTAAAGTTTAAGGTTAAGGTTAAGGTTAAGGTTTTGGTTAAGGTTAAGGTTAAGGTTAGATAAAGTTTAAGGTTAACGGTAAAGTTAAGGTTAAGGTTAGGTAAGGGTAAGGTTAAGGTTAAGGTTAAGGTTAGGGTTATGGTTAAGTTTAGTTTAAGGGTAAAGTTAAGTTTAAGTTTATATTAAGGTTAAGGTTAAGGTTATAAGTTTAGTGAGGTTAATATTAAGGTTAAGGTTACGAGTTTAGTTAAGGTTATCCTTAACCCATAACCTTAATGTTATCCTTAACCCATAACATTAAGGTTAGGGTTAGGTTATATTTAAGGTCAAGCTTAAGGTCAAGGTTAAGAGTTTGGTCAAGGTTAAGGTTAAGGTTAAGGTTAAGGTTAATGTTAAGGTTATGGTTAAGGTTAGGGTTAAGGTCAGATAAATTTTAAGGTTAAGGTTAGGTAAGGGTAAGGGTAAGGGTAAGGTTAAGGTTACGAGGTTAGTGAGGTTAATGTTAAGGTTAAGGTTACGGGTTTAGTTAGGTTAAGGTTACAGTTAAGGTTAAGGGGGTAAGGTTAAGGTTAAGGGTGAAGGTTAATGGTAAGGTTAAGGTTAAGGTTACGGGTTTAGTTAGGTTAAGTTTAAGGTTAAAGTTTTGATCAAGGTTAGGGTTAGGTTATAGTTAAGGTTAAGGTTAGGGTAAAATTTTAGGTTAAGGTTAAGGTTAAGGGTTTCCTTGCCCTTAACTTTAACCTTGACCTTAAATATAACCTAACCCTAACCTTTCCCTTAACCTTAACCTTAACCTTAACCTAACCTTAACCTTACCCTTAACCTGATCTTGACCTTAACCTTAACCTTACTAAACATGTAACCCTAACCTTACGCTTAACCTTATCTTACATTGACCTTAACTATATCCTTAACCTTAACCTAAAATTGACCTTAACATTACCCTTAACCTAATCTTAACCTTAACGTAACCCTAACCTTGACTTTACCCTTCACTTAACCTTAACCTTCACTATAACCTAACCCCAACCTTGACCAAAACATTAACCTTAACCTTAACCTTACCCTTACCCTTAAGATTATCTTAAAATTATACTTAGCCTTATCTTAACCTTTAATTAACCTTAAATTGAACTTATCCTTAAACTTAACCTTAACCTTAATCTTAACCTTCACTTTACCCTTAACCTTAACCTTAACCTTTCCCTTAACTATAACTTTAACGTTAACCTTGTCCTTAACTATAACCTAACCCTAACCTTGACCAAATGCTTAACCTTAACCTTAACCGTAACCTTAACCTTAACCTTAACCTTAACTTATCCTTAACCTTAACTTTAACCATAATCTTAATCTCAGGTTAAGGTTAAGGTTAAGGGTAAGGTTAGGGTAAGTTTAATATTAAGTTATGGGTAAAGTTAAGATTAATGTTTGGGTTAAGGTTAATGTTGAGGTTAGGGTTACCTTATTGATAAGGTCAAGGTTGAGGTTAAGGGTAAGGTTATAGTTAGGTAAGGGTAAGGTTAAGGTTAAGGTTAAGGTTTTGTGAAGGTTAAGGTTAATGTTAAGGTTAATATAAGGTTAAGGTTAAGTTTTGGTCAAGGTTAGGGTTAGGTTATAGTTAAGGTCAAGGATAAGGTTATGTTAAGTTTAAGGTTAAGGTTAAAGGTAAGGTTAAGGTTAAGGTTACGGTTAAGTTAAGGTTAAGGTTAAGGTTTTGTTAAGGTGAGTGTTAGGTTATAGTTAAGGTTAGGTTATAGTGAAGGTTAAGTTTAAGACCCGTAACCTTAACCTTGACCTTACCCTTAACATTAAGCTTAACTTTAACCCTAACTTTGAATTCACCCTTAACATAACCTTAACCTAACTTGACCTTAACCTTGAACTTAATCTAATGTTACCTTAACCTTAACCTTAACCTTCACCCTTAACCTTAACCTAATCTTAACCTTCACCTTAACCTTAACCTTATATTCACCTTATCCTAACCTTCACCTTCACCTTAACCTAATCTTGACCTTAATCCTAACATTAACCTTAACATTAACCTTAATCTAACCTTAACCTTAACGTTAACCTTAACCTTAACCTTAGCCTTAACTATAACCCAATCCTAACCTTGACCAAACCCTTAACCTTAACCTTAACCTGACCTTAACTATAACCAAACCCTAACCTTGAAAAAATCCTTACCCTTACCCTTAACCTAACCTTAACCTTCACTTTATCCTTAACCTAACCTTAACCTTAACCTTCCCCTAACCTTAAAGCTAACCTTACCCTAACCATAACCTTAAATTTACCCTTAACCTAATATTAACCTTAACCTAACCTTAACCTTACTCTTAACCTTGAATTTAACCTTTACTTTAACTATAACCTAACCCTAACCTTGACCAAACCTTAACCTTAACCACTTAACCTAAACTTAACCTTAACCATAACCTTAACCTTAACCTTAACCTTAACATAACCTTAACTATAACCTAACCCTAACCTTGACCAAACCATAACCTTAACCTTAAGTTTACCCTATACCTAACCTTAACCTTAACCTTGACTTTATCCTTAACCTTAACCTTAACCATTACCTTAACCTTAATCCTAACCTTAACCTAACTAAACCCATAACTTGAACCTAACTGTTAGGTCCCTATATTACTAGTATAGTCCCTTATTGTTGTTAGTGTAACCCCCTTATTTTTATTATTGTACCCTTGTAACCCCCATTTTGTTATTATTGTGCCCTTAAATTATTATTGTTAGGTCAGCTAGGATTACATTGTGGCACACTAGGATTACATTATGGCCCCATGGACTCCTATATATAGAAAGGAGGTTTTGTAAATTGTATCATCCAAGAATTGTTCATTTATGTAATGTATTGGAGGTTGCCCCCTCGAAGTGGCTCATTTCTAAGGCGTTGATATCTCTTTTCTTCTATTTTTGGAGATGGTTACACAAAATTTTGTATCAGAGCTTTGGATTCTAGGGTTTCACTGCTCCAAACAGGTCATCGTGGAATTTTTTCTATAACGTTTTTTCTACGACATTTTAGAAGCTGAAATTTTTAGGGTGCAAAGCTGAAATCCTGAGGAAGATTGTCTAAAAATTTCAGAGCTTGGTTCAAAATATTTTCAGAGATATGATCTGTGGAAGTTAGGTATTTTTTGAGGCTCCTAAATTCCTATAGTGCAAAGTTGAAATCCTGAAGAAATTCGTCAAAAAATTTCAGAGCTTGGTTCGCAATATTTTTGGAGATATGATCTGTGGAAGGTAGTGCTTTGTCAAGCTCCTGAATTTCATCTCAAAGAGGTGATCGTGGGAAAAGTTCAATAACTCTCTCTCTAGGCATTGGATTGGAGTGGCGTAAAAATTGGTTGCAAGTACATGGACTATAGTTTCTTGGCTATCAATTTTAGAGATGAAGGATGAATCAGTGACACGTGGAAATTCGTACAAGTTCGCTCTACTAAACTAGTCCATAATTAAGTCATCGTGGGAGATTGGACACAACTTTG
The DNA here is from genome assembly GCA_034641835.2 of Pinus albicaulis. Taxonomy (NCBI): domain Eukaryota; kingdom Viridiplantae; phylum Streptophyta; class Pinopsida; order Pinales; family Pinaceae; genus Pinus; species Pinus albicaulis. The sequence goes on from CM076581.1 coordinate 393,113,284, forward strand.
TCTTTGAGAATCCAAATCAGGTCAGACCTGTGGAATCCAAAATATAATTCCAATATTGAAGTGCTGCAATCACAAATATAATCTAATTTCAATATAGAGCTCCTCAAAGGAAGAAAAAGGTTTGTATTTTTTTTTTCTGAATTGCATAAGTCTTGTTATAAGAATAAATTTGAATTGATTCCAAGGGCATATTGTAGATATCAGTATTTGGTTCTAAAATATGCCACATAAAAATAATTCAACACCCATTAAGCCTTCAGAAGGCTCTACTATGACTCATGAATATGAATAATTGCAACATGATCTATCAAAATTACAAGAGCAAGTGCAACAAATTTCACTCTCGCAAAGAGCAACAAAAAATGAAATGGAAGTTTTGAAGAAAGGCATGGAAGCTAAGACGGATGGCATGGAAGCTAAGATGGATGGCATGGAAGCTGGCATGGAAGCTAAGATGGAAAACATGAAGAATTATCTAAAAACAGACATCGAAGGTTTGACAAAGTTGATACAAGAAATGTTTCCTAATGGTGAAAAGATAGTAGAAGAACCTCATGATGAGAACAAAATCAATGTTAATCGTGATTTGATAAACTCTAATGTTGGCAAGAAGAACCACCATATTCCAAAAATGGATATGAGGAAGTTTTATGGAAAGGATCCTGTAACATGGATACTACATATGGAGCAATATTTTGATCTCCATAATGTGCAAAACACACAAAAGGTATGCATTGCAACTTTACATTTAGAACAAAATACATTTCTATGGTATCGATGGCTTTTCTCCCGTAAAACAATTGTCACTTGGTCAATTTTTACGGAAGAAATTATAGCACATTATGTGGATACAAAGAGCAACACCTTCTTTAGCCAATTGATAAATCTCAAACAAAAGGGTTTAGTGGGGCAACACATTGAGGAAGTCCAAAAATTGAATATAAGGGTAACTGATATTCCAGAGGAACACATGATCAATCTCTTCATGGGAACTTTAAAGGATAATATCCAACATGAAGTTTGTGTTTTGGAACCAAATTCCTTGGAGAAGGCATTCAGGTTGACAAGAAAATTTGAATGTAAAATAATGGCGACAAGGAAGCCTACCACTCAATTCTATAAAGAAGGAAGTGTTGCTACGTCTAGATTTCCACAACCTACAAGGTTGAAACCACAAAAATTGGAAGAAAAAAGAGAAAAAGGGCTTTGCTACAGTTGTGATAGCAAATACACTAAAGTTCATAAGTGTGCTGAGAAGAAATTATTTTACATAGATTGTGAAGAGGAAGAAGAAAATGAACAAGAAGAGGATATACACCAGGAACCAACCCTAGAAGAGGAAGAAATGAATCCGACCATATCGTGTAATGCACTGGCAGGAATTACCACTCCTCAAACTCTCAAGATAGAAGGAAAATCAAGAAGAAAAAGGTAATAGTGTTGATTGATTCAGGTAGCACCCATAATTTTATTCATTGTAAGGTAGCCAAGGAATTAAATTGTTTCCTATACCTAGCACCAGAATGTCAAGTGATGGTTGCAAATGGACGAACTATAAATTTATCTGGAAAATGCCATAATATCAAGCTAACCATGGGGGAATATGTATTTAATATTCCAATGCTTTCCATTCCTATGGGAGGTGCTAATGTTGTACTAGGAGTACAATGGTTACAATCTTTGGGGACGGTAGCTTTTAATTTTCAAAAACTTTTCTTGAATTTTTTTTAGAAGGAAAGGAAGTCAAATTACGGGGTATTGAAGGGAAGTCAGGAAGGATAATAAGCTCTAATGTCATGACAAATATTCTAAATAAATAACAGCGAGGCGTAATTGCAAAATTATGCTCACTAGAAGTTCCGACATCAAAAGCATCTATTTCTGCAGATCTCCAACAAGTCTTGGACAATCATTCCAAGGTGTTTGAAACTCCCAAAGGACTCCCACCTATTCATGATCATGATCATGCTATTCATTTGATTCTAGGAAGTGTTCCAAACATCAGGCGCCTTAAGTAGACATCCACTTCTCCAAAAGATGAATTAATGTATACTGCAGTAAACAGTTAGAGGTATGTATTCAACCTAGTCAAAGTTCCTTTCTCCATCCTCTTTCCTACAGTATTGGTGGCTGTCAAGGATGGATCATGCATTAAGGAGATTAAACTGGATTATAGGGAGCTCAATAAGCTCACCATTAAAGATAAATTTCCCATTCCTGTGATTGATGAATTATTGGATGAATTACATGGAGTAATTTATTTTACCAAGTTCGATCTTCGTTCAGGATATCATCAAATTAGAATGAAGACTGAAGATATTCCAAAAACAACATTTCGAACTCATGAGGGTCATTATGAATTTTTGGTTATGCCTTTTGGCCTTACCAATGCACCTTCTACATTTCAAGGGTATATGAATTCCATTTCCAAACCCTTCCTTACAAAATTTGTGCTAGTATTTTTTGATGAGATACTAATCTACAGCAGGTGTTGGAAGGATCATGTTGAACATGTTGAGAGGGTACTCAAACTATTGCAGGAGAAAAAAATTATATGCAAAAACATCCAAATTTTTCTTTAGAGTACAACAGGTGGAATATCTGGGTCATATTACATCTCACGAGGGTGTTAAAGTAGACCCTAACAAAATTAAAGCCATTAAGGAATGGAAAGTCCCCATGACCATAAAGCAGTTGCGAGGATTTCTCGGGTTAACAGGGTATTATCGCAAGTTTTTTAAGAATTATGGGAGAATAGCAGCACCTCTAACAACATTATTGAATAAAGATGCATTTACATGGACTCCTGAAGCAACTAAGGCCTTTGAACATCTTAAAGAGGCAATGTGCCTAGCACCGGTCTTAGCTACGCCACACTTCACAAAAACCTTTATTGTGGAATGTGATGCCTTAGGAAATGGAATTGGTGCAGTTTTAATGCAGGAAGGAAGACCCATTACTTTTGAAAGTCGTCCAATCAAAGGAAAGTATTTACAAAAACCAATTTATGAGAAGGAAATGTTAGCAATACTGCATGCACTAAAGAAATGGTGAAATTACCTAATGGGAAGACACTTCAAGGTAAAAACTGATCATGATAGTCTTAAACACTTTTTGGAACAAAGACTATCTTCAGAAGAGCAGCAAAAATGGGTCACAAAGATGTTGGGTTATGACTTTGAAATAATCTAAAAAAAGGGAAAGCTTAATGTTGTTGCAGATGCACTCTCAAGAAAGAATGAAGAGGTGGAAGCATTGCTTTGTGCCATTTCTATTATCCAACCAGATTGGATAACCGAAGCAAGAGATGAATGGAATAAGGACAAATATGTATGGACACTCATTCAAAAGTTGCAGCAAGATCCTAGTACATCTGATACATTTAGTTGGAAAAATGATTCCTTATGGTACAAAGATCGCTTATATCTTTGTAAGAATTCCCAACTAAAACAAAATATTCTTCTCGAATTGCACACTTCTCCTTTAGGAGGACACTCAGGATTTTTAAAAACTTACCACAGGGTGAAGAAAGAATTTTTTTGGGATGGCCTTAAATCTGATATTCAAAAGTTTGTAGCAGAATGTTTGGTTTGCCAGCAGAATAAATTTGAGACAATTAAGACCCCGGGACTGCTACAACCTTTATCCATTCCAAGTCAACGTTTGGAGGAGATTTCAATGGATTTTATCACAGGTTTACCTAAGTCCAAAGGAAAGAATGTCATCATGGTGGTAGTTGATAGACTTACCAAGTATGCACACTTTTGTGCATTATCTCATCCATTTAAAGCAAGTACAGTTGCTACTACATTTGTGGACATAATTCAAAAGCTACAAGGAATCCCAAGGGTTATTGTGAGCGACAGAGATCCCATTTTTACGGGAAATTTTTGGACTGAGTTATTTTCTTGTTTGGGTACTCAATTAGCTCATAGCTCATCTTATCATCCTCAATCTGATGGTCAAACTGAGATAGTAAATAAATGTTTGGAAGGATATCTTCGTTGTTTTGTATCTGATAAACAAACACAATGGGTCAAGTGGTTACCTCTCGCTAAATCGTGGTATAACACTTCCTTCCATACTGCAGCAAAAATGACCCCATTTATGGCACTTTATGGATATCATCCACCATCGATCACATCATATTTAAGGGAAAATTCGAAGGTTCAAGAAGTGGAAGATCACATCGAGCACCAGCAAGAAGTTCTCCAACTCTTAAAGGATAACCTAAATTTGGCACAAAATCGAATGAAACAACAGGAAAATCAACATCGCAGCGAGAGAAGTTTTGATGTAGGAGATTTGGTATTTTTACGGCTACAACCATACAAACAAATGTCCCTCAAGCAAGCTAAGAAGGATAATAAATTATCCCCAAAGTACTATGGTCCTTACAAGGTGTTGAAAAAGATTGGTACTATGGCATACAAATTGGAGCTTCCTGCTTCTTCGCGAGTACATCCAGTTTTCCATGTTTCATGCTTAAAGAAGGTTATAGGTGAAAATCTTCCAGTTCAAACAATATTTCCAAAACTTGATGAGGAAGGAAAAATCATATTGGAACATGAAGCGGTCACGGAAACAAGAACTCAAAAACTACGAATTCGATCAATTTCAGAGTATCTCATCAAGTGGAAGAACTTACCCACTGAAGATTCTACATGGCAGGATGAGAATTTTATACAGAAGCGCCCAGAGCTACTCAAGCATTGAGGACAACACTTTTTTGAAAGAGAGGGGCATGTTAGGTCCCTATATTACTAGTATAGTCCCTTACTGTTGTTAGTGTAACCCCCTTATTTTTATTATTGTACCCTTGTAACCCCAATTTTGTTATTATTGTGCCCTTAAATTATTATTGTTAGGTCGACTAGGATTACATTGTGGCCCACTAGGATTACATTATGGCCCCATGGACTCCTATATATAGAAAGGAGGTTTTGTAAATTGTATCATCTAAGAATTGTTCATTTATGTAATGTATTGTAGGTTGCCCCCTCGAAGTGGCTCATTTCTAAGGCGTTGATATATCTTTTCTTCTCTTTTTGGAGATGGTTACACAACACTAACCCTAACCTTGACCAACCCGTTAACGTTAACCTTACCCTAACTAAACCCTTGACTTTACCCTTAAGCTTAACTTTACCCTTAACCTAACCTTACCCTTTGTTAGTTTTAGTCTTTGTAGCCTTCCTCCAGTGATCAAACATGCTCTTACAAAGTGATTTTAAGGTGTCAAGGTCAAATTTTTTCATTTCAGTGAGTCTTCAAGTAAAATTTGGTCACTAGGTATTAGGTCTAGGGTTTGCTTTTACTCTTGTCAAAGTTGTCCAAATTTCGGTTCATGTCACCATTCAGCTGAGTGTACCATCATTCAGAGGGTTTTCATCATCATGTCAAGTTCCACTGGGTCTTTTTACACCTTGTTCATGCTTCAGTTGTGCCTAGGTAAGGTTCATTTCCCTCTCCTAGGGTTTTGGAGGTAATTTCTCTTAGATGGTCAAATCATCGGCAAAACTTGTATCCTGATGTTCATACACCTTCCCCTATCCTTAATGTACCTTACTAAACATTTCCCATCACTAAGATCCCCCAAATTCCTCATTTTTGCACAAACCCTAGTTTCTTGGTACAACTTGGCAATTTTCTAGGCTAGGCCTGTGTTTTTCTCTTTTGGACCCCTTCCCCTCACTCAATCTCTGAAATTCCACTTTCACCTGCTTCCTAACATCCCTAACTACTTCCCAAAATTTTCTCAAGAATTTATAAGCCCATTATCCCCTTCATTTCGCTTCATTTCGACAAATCCCTTGTTCCACACATCGGGATAGGTTTCACTCAAATGATGTTTCTGAGGAATAAAAGATGAATTTGGGAAAAATGAGAGACATTTTTGTCAAAAACAGACCAAGGAAGAAAAACTTCCTTCACTTTTTACACAGGTGTCATGGTTTTAGAGAAATGTCAAAAATATCGTTGCCTCAGGAGAATTGAATGCACCTCTGTAGTGACCTTGGGAAAATCAAGATTTCTCCTAGCTTGGTTGGCCAAATGACTTTCTTGATGCATCCAGTGATACATAGACACAAATATATTTCCAATTATCTATCATGAGCTCCATTTGGAGTTGAGGAAGACCTTCAAAAGTTGACTGCAACAGCACTCTGCCTTGAGGCAGCCTCATTCTACTCATTTTGACCAGTCTTGGGAGATTTGATTTTTGGCAAGGAAAATGAGCTCCAAATTGAAAAATTATACTTGGGGTGGAAATTAGACTCCAATATATTTCCAAAGAGCTATCACACGCCCAATTTGGACATCCGGAAGGCCTCCAAAAGCCTCCTGCAAAATGGCGTGACGCATTGGGTTTGTGCACGGCGCATTGGGCTAGTGCGCGGCGCATTGGGCCAAAACACAAGATTTTTGCCATTTCTTTCACCCATAAAATTTTTCTCAGTCTCTCCTTGTTCAAGTGAGTCAAATCCACTTCCTCATTGCTCTTAAAAAGTGTTTGGTGTTGGTATGAAATTTTAAATGCGAAAAACTCAAAATCCTACTCTCATGTTTTAAGAATGCTCCTAGGGTTTTAAATTTGGTTTGGTGTCAATCATTGCTACTTACCCCATCTACTAACACTGCTCATTTTATCATTACCATAGTTTATTTCCCTATTCCCTTACATCCTAAACCATATATATCCCTTGTTCCCATTTTCCCTATCCCTAAACCCTATTATTTCCTACCATTTTCCCTCTCCCATATCATTTGTAGCAAATTCCCATTACTCCTATCCCTAAATCCTTTCACTCCCTTTTCTTATCCCTTTCCATATCATTTAAAAAAAATCTACAAATCCCATATCCCAAACATGTCAAGAGACTGTTAACACATTTCAAATCTTCCTTGACAAACTCCACAATCCACTTTTCCCACTGTCCCTTTTTTCTCACAGTCCCTCATTCCCTTTGGCATATTTGGCGTTGAAAAAAAACACCAATTTATCATTTTCAACAAACCAAGCATACACTTGACACCTAGCTTACAGCATCATGACAGAGACAGACACGTCATATGACCAGGACAGTGATTCAACCACTGAAACTGCATGTACCAGGACGGCACTGAAATGGTGAAAAAGGCCTGATCCACTCCAAATATTGGCCGAAAATTCTTTGGCTGAGCATGGCACATTATGGGGGAAATTCACTCCAAGTTTTAGCAAATTTGGAGTAAATTTTGTCATTTTTGAAATTTTGATTGCAAAACAAGTTTTTCTGCCCAACGCGTCGCGCCACTCGACGCGCGCTTACGTTTGAGAGATCTTCTGGAGGAAAACTTGATATTTTTAGGTTTTTTATGATAAATTATGCATGCTCAAGAATGGATGAGATATTTCATCAAGTTCTGGATGGTCTTAAGGGTAAAAAACACACCAAAAATGGCCTTTCTGCCACCTTTTGCACCAGCAGGAACCAGTCTTGGGAGATTGAACTTTTGGAGGAGAAAATGGACACCAAATCCAGAAATTTCACTTGGGTTGGATAGTAGGCAGATAGTGATTTCCAACGAGCAATCTTGAGCTCAATTTTGACTTCAGGAAGTTCCTCAAAAATAGGCTCAAAGTGGTGCGACACATTGAGTTTTTGAGCGTGACGCATAGAGGACTTTTGCCTATTTTTCACCCTTCAGCTCAGAAATTCGCCCAGTTTTGACTAGTTTCACTTTTTGATGTAACTATTGATCTATCTTGATGTAATTTTATGACTATGATTTAATTTTGGCTCATATTTACTTTTTCTAGAGGATTCATTCACTAAAAAATGAAAATTAAATGAATGAATCAGTTTCCTTCCATATAGAGGCAAGTTGTTTGATTGCCTAGATTTTAGTTCCTTGTTTAGAATTGGTTGAAACAAATCCTAGAAGGATGAGATCGACCCCTAGAGGCATGGGAAGGGGTTAGGCTTGTCTATATCATGTATTTCTTCAATAATTTTCAGAGGTTGGACTCTTGGGAATAGTTTGGAAAATCATTGTATATTCATTTCAGATTTTTGGCAAAGGAAAGACCAGAGTTTTGCAGCACTTGCTAGGATCCTTGTGGTTCTAAGTTTTGATGATGTTTTTCTCTATGTATATATAAGTTTAATTAATTTTATATGTATTCCATTTCCCTTCTCTTGCTTCTGAATTAAACAAATGAGTAACTAAGGTAGAATTCATTAGTTTGCTGGTCCTCTGCCTTAAAATTTTGTTTAGTTTTATATGTTTTTTTCAGTTTGAAGAGGATCCTTGCACCCTCTTACCCTCTTCAACTCCTCAATAGTATTTCCGTCCATTCATTAAATCTAAGACATCAAATTCATTGCCTTCCCTGCCCCAACTTGAACTCTACAAGAATTTGGCCTCATCCCCAAGCCCAAAATTGATTTTCCCTTTTTTCAAACAAAAACCCCTAAAATCCATTCCAAAATCCTTGATTAATATACCTAGCCTAAAATTAGCACTCATTTCAGTCATCTCAAGCCTATTGATACATTTTTCCTGAGATTGACCCTGAGAGAGCCCTCTCCTGTTCTGGTAGGGCTAGCTACCAGACTGAGCATGGTTTGGTGTTACCCTGAATCCCGCCTTCTTTCAGCCTAAGGTGGATTTGGGCGATAACAACCTTAACCTTAACCTTAACCTGAATAAACTCATAACCTTAAATATAACCTAACCCTAAACTTGACCAAACCCTTAACATTAACCTTAACCTTAACCTTTACCTAACGTTAACCTTAACCTTAACCGTAACTTTAGCCTAAACCTAACCTTCACCTTATCCTTATCTTAACCTTAACATTCACTATAACATAACCTTAAACTTGACCTTAACTATAACCTAACCATAACCTTGACCAAACCCATAACCTTAATGTTAATCTTATCTTAACCTTAACCTTCACTATAACCTAAACTTAATCTTAACCTTATCTTACCCTTAACCTAACCTTAAACTCAACTATAACCTAACCCTAACCTTAACCTTAACAATAACCTTATCTTTACCCTTCACCTTAACCTTAACAATAACCTTATCTTTACCCTTCACCTTAACCTTAACCTTAACCTTCACCTTACCCTTCACCTTAACCTTAACCTTAACCTTCACCTTACCATAACCTTAACCTTTACCTTAACCTTAACCTAACCTAACCATAACCCTAACCTTACCCTAACCTTAACCCTAACCTTACCCTTATCCTTAACCTTAACCATAATCTTAACCTTAGGTTAAGATCAAGGTTAAGGTTATGTTAAGGGTAAAGTCAAATTTAAGGTTAGTTTAAGGTTAATATTAGGTTAAGGATAAAGTTAAGGTTAGGGTTAAGGTTAAATTTTTGGTCAAGATTAAGGGTTAGGTTAAGGTTAAGGTTAGTTTAAGGGTAAATTCAAGGTTAAGTTAAAGTTAAGGTTCAGGTTAGGTTAAGGTTAAGGTTAAGGTCTAGGTTAGGGATAGGTTATAGTTAATGTCAAGGTTAAGGTTAAGGGTAAGGTTATAGTTAGGTTAAGGTTAAGGTTAAGGTTAAGGTTAAGGTTAGGTTAAGGTTAAGGTTAAGGTTAGGGTTATGGTTATGGCTAAGATTAAGGTTAAGGTTAAGGTTAAGGTTACGGTTACGGGTTTAGTCAGGTTAAGGTTAAGATTAAGGGTTTGGTCAAGGTTAGGGTTAGGTTGTAGTTAAGATCAAGGTTAAGGTTAAGGGTATGGTTATAGTTAGATTAAGGTTAAGGTTAAGGTTAGGATATGGTTAAGATAAGGTTCAGGTTAAAGGTTTGGTCAAAGTTAGTGCTAGGCTATAGTTAAGGTTAAGGTTAAGGTTAGGTTAAGTTAAGATTAAGGTCAAGGTTAAGGGTAAGGTTAAGATTAGGTTAAGAGTATAGTTAAGTTTAAGGTTAGGTTAAGGGTAAAGTTAAAGTTAAGGTTAGGGTTAGGGTTATGGTTTTGTCAAGGTTAGGGTTAGGTTATAATTAAGGTTAATTTTAAGGTTTAGGTTCAGGTTAAGGTTACAAGGTTAGTAAGGTTAAGGTTAAGGTTAAGATTTAGGGTAAGGTCAAGGATAAGGTTACAGGTCTTAACCTTAACCTTCACTTTAACCTAACCTTAACCTTATCCTAAACCTTATCCTAAAATAACCATAACCTTAACCTTAAACTTGACCTTAACCTTCACCCTTAACCTTAATGTAACCTTAACCTTCACCTTAACCTTAACCTAACCTTAACCATAACCATAAGCATAACCTTAACCTTAACATAACCTTAACCTTGAATTTAACTATAATCTAACCCTAACCTTGTCCAAACCATTAACCTTAACCTTAACCTAACTAAACCTATAACCTTAAACTTAACCTTTACCCTTAACCCTAACCTTACCCTTCACCTTAACCTTTACCTGAGGTTAGGATTATGGTTAAGCTTAAGGTTAAGGTTAAGGTTAAGGATAAGTTAAGGTTAAGTTTAAGGTTAAGGTTACGGGTTTAGTCAGGTTAAGGTTAAGGTTAAGGGTTTGGTGAAGGTTAGGGTTAGGTTATAGTTAAGGTCAAGGTTAAGGTTAGGTTAAGGTTAATGTTATGGTTAAGGTTCAGGTTAGGTAAAGGTTAAGGTTAGGTTAAGGGTAAATTCAAGGTTAAGGTTAGGTTAAGGTTAAGATTAGGTTAAGGGTAAAGTTAGGTTATGGTTAGGGTAAGGTTCAGGTTAGTTTAAGGGTAAAGTTAAGGTTAAGGTTATGGTTAAGGTTAAGTTAAGGTTATGGTTATGGTTAAGGTTCAGGTTAGGGTAAAGGTTAGGGAAGGTTAAGGTTAAACATAAGGATAAGGTTAAGGTTTGACTTTACCCTTAACCTAGACTTAACCTTAACCTTAGCATTAACCTTATATTACCCTTAACCTTAACTTAACCTTAACCTTAACCTTGACCTAATTGTAACCTTCACCTTCACCTAACCATAACCTTAACCTTAACCTTAACCTTAACCTTACTCGCTTAACCTTAACCTTAACCTTAACATTATCTTACCCTTACCCTTAACCATAACCTTAAACTTGACTTTACCCTTAACCTAACTTTAACCTTCACCTTAACCTAACCCTAACCTTCACAAAACCCTTAACCTTAACCTAACTAAACCCATAACCTTAACCTTAACCTTACCCTTAACCTTCACCTTAACCTTGACTTTACCCTTAACCTAACCTTAACTATAACCTAACCCTAACCTTGACCAAACCCTTAACCTTAACCTAACCTAACCTTTAATTTACCCTTAACATAACATTAAACTTAACCTTAACCTCATCCTTAACATTATCTTCACCTTAACCTAACCTTAACCTTAACTAAAACCTTCTTCTAACCTTAACCTTAACTTTACCTTTAACCTAATATTAACCTTAACTACAACCTAACCCTAACCTTAACCTTAATCAAAACATTATCTTCACCCTTATCTTTAACCTTAACCTTAACTATAACCTAATCCTAACCTTGACCAAACCCTCAACCTTAACCTTAACCTGACCTTATTTATAACCTAACCTTAACCTTGACCAAAACCTTACCCTTAACATAACCTTAACCCTGACCTTAACCTAACCTTACCCTTAACCTAATCTTAACCTAAACCTAACCTTGACCTTAATATTAACCTAACCTTAACCTTAACCCAATCATAACCTTAAGCTTACTTTAGCCTAACTTAACTGTAACCTTGACCTTGACATTAACCTTATCCTTACCCTATCCTTACCCTTAACCTTTAGCTTAACCTTGACTTTAACCTTAACCTTCCCCTAACCTTAACCCTAACCTTAACCTTAACTTTACCCTTAACCTTAACCTTACCCTTAACCTTCACCCTTAACCTCAACCTAACCCTAACCTTGACCAAACCCTTAACCTTAACCTCAATAAACCCTTAAGGTTAGGGTAAAGTTAAGGTTAAGGTAAAGGTAAAGGTAAAGGTTAAGGTTAAGTTAGGTTAAGGCAAGGTTAAGGTTACAGTTAAGTTCAAGGTTAAGATAAACTTAAGGGTATTTTCAAGGTTAATGTTAAGGGTTTGGTTAGGGTTAAGGTTAGGTTATAGTTAAGGTTAACGGTTTGGTCAAGATTAGGGTTAGGTTATAATGAAGGTTAAGGTTGAGGTTACAGGTTGAATTTACCCTTAACTTACCCTTAAACTAATCTTAACCTTTACGTTGACCTTAACCTTTACGCTGACCTTAACCTTTACTTTATCCTTATCTTAACGTTAACCTAACCCTAACCTTAAACTTAACCTTAACATTAACCTTAACCTAAGATTAACCTTAACCTTAACCTTAACCTGACTAAACCCTTAAGGTTAGGGTAAAGTTAAAGTTAAAGTTAAGGTCAAGGTGAAGGTTAAGGTTAATTTAAGTTAAGGTAACGTTATAGTTAGGTTAAGGTTAAGGTTAAGGTTAAGGTTAGGTTAATTTTAAGTCAAGGTTAAGGTAAATTTAAGGTAAATTTTAGGTTAATGTTAAGGTTAGGTTAAGGGTAAACTCAAGGTTAAGGTTAGGTTAAAGTTAAGGTTCAGGTTAAGGGTTTGGTTAAGGTTAGTGTTAGGATTTAGTTAAAGTTAAGGTTAGGATAAGGTTAAGGTTAAGGGGGTAAGGTTAAGGTTAAGGGTAAGGTTAAGGTTATGCATTTTGTGAGGTTAAGGTTAAGGTTAAGGTGAAGGTTAAGGTGAAGGTTAAGGGTAAGGTTAAGGTTAACGTTAAGGTCGAGGTCAAGGTTAAGTTTAAGTTAGGTTAAGGGTAAGGTTATAGTTAGTTTAAGGTTAAGGTTAAGGTTAGGTTAAGGTTACGGGTTTAGTCAAGTTAAGGTTAAGGTTAAGGTTACAGGTTTAATCAAGTTAAGGTTAACATTAACGGTTTGGTCAAGGTTAGGGTTATGGTTAACGTTAAGGTTAAGGTTAAAGTTAGGTTAAGGTAAGGTTAATGTTACAGGTTTAGTCAGGTTAATGTTAAGGTTAAGGTTAGGGTAAGGTTAAGGTTAAGGTTAAGGTTAGGTTATAGTGAAAGTTAAGGTTAGGGTTAGGTTTTAGTTAAGGTCAAGGTTAAGGTTACAGTTAGGTCAAGGTTAAGTTTGAGGTTAAGGTTAAGGATATGCTAATGTTAGGGGTAAGATAAGGTTAAGGTTAAGGTTAGGTTTAGGTTATAGTTAAGGTAAAGGTTAAGGTAAGGTTAAGGTGAAGGTTAAGGATAAGGTTAATGTTAAGGTCAAGGTCAAGGTTAAGGTTAAGTTAGGTTAAGGTTACAGGTTTAGTCAAGTTAAGTTTAAGGGTTTGGTCAAGGTTATGGTTAGGTTATAGTTAAGGTTAGGTTTAAGTAAAGATTAAGCTTAAGATTAAGGTTATGGGTCTTAACCGTAACCTTCACTAAAACCTAACCTTAACCTTGACCTTAACTATAACCTAACCCTAACCTTGACCAAACCCTTATCACTAAACTTAACCTTAAACTAACCTTAACCTTAACAAAACCCTTAACCTTAACCTTAACATAACCTTAACGTATCCTTAACCTTAAACTAAACTTAACCTTAACTTAACCTTAACCTTAAACTTAACCTTACCAAACCCTTAACCTTAACCTTAACCTTAACTTAACCTTAACCTTAACATAATCTTAAGCTTACCCTTAACCTAATATTAACCTTAATTTAACATTAACCTTTAGCTTAACCTTATTCTTAACCTTAAACTGAACCTTGACCTTAACTATAACCCAACCCTAACCTTAACCAAACCGTTAACCTTAACCTTAACCATAGCCTTAACCTTAACCTTCCCATAACCATAATGTTAACCTTAAACCTGACCTTACCCTTAACTTGAACCTTAACCTTACCCCCTTATCTTTAACCTTAAGCTAACTAATCCTGTAACCTTAACCTTAACCTTAACCTGACTAAACCCGTAACCTTAACCTAACCTTAACCTTAACTTTACCCTTAACCTAACCTTAAATATAACAATAACCTTAACCTTAACCTTAACCTTACCCTTACATAACCTTAACCTTAACCTTAACCTTTACCTAACCTTCACCTTAACCTAACCCTAACCTTACCTTAACTTTAACCCTAACCATAACCTTAAATTTACCCTTAACCTAACCTTAACCTTAACTTAACCTTAACCTAACCTTAAACTTAACTATAACCTTACCCTTAACCTAAACCTAACCTTAACCTTAACCTTGACCTTGACCTTAACCTTAAACATAACCTTACCCTTAACCTTCACCTTAAGCTTCACATTAAGCTTAACCTCAAGCTGACTAAATCCGTAACCCTTAACATTAACCTTAACATAACCTAACCTTAAACTTAACATAACCTAACCTTAACCTAACCTTAACCTTAACCTTATCCTTCACCTTAACCTTCACCTTAACCTTAACCTTAACCTGACCAAACCTTAACCTTAACCTTAACTTTACCCTTAACGTAACCTTAACCTTAACTTTAACTATAACCTAATCTTAGCCATAACCCTAAACTTAACCTTAACCTTAACCATAACCTTATCTTTACCCTTAACCTTAACCATAACCTAATCTTAACCTTAACCTAACGTTAACTATAACCTAACCTTAACAGAACCATAACCTTAACCATAACCTAACCTTAACCATAACCTTAACCTAACCTAATATTAATCATAACATAACCTTAACCATAACCTAATCTTAACCTTAACCTTAACCTGACCTTAACTATAACCTAACCCTAACCTTAACCAAACCCTTAACCTTAACCTTAACCTTAACCTTTACCCTAACCTTACCCTAACCTTAACCTTTAAGGTTAAGGTTAAGTTAGGTTAAGGTAAGGTTATAGTTAGGTTAAGGTTATGGTTAAGATAAGGATAAGCTTAATGTTAGGTTAAGGTTAAGTTTTAAGGTTATAGGTCTTAACCTTAACCTTCACTATAACCTATCCTTAACATTAACGTTTACCTAACTTTACCATTAACCTTAACCTTGAACTTAACTATAACCTAAACCTTAACCTTCCCATAACCATAACCTTAACCTTGACATTACCTTAACCTAACCTTAACCCCTTAACCTTAACCTTAACCTTCCCATAACCATAACCTTAACCTTTACTTTACCCTTAACCTAACCTTGACCTTAATGTAAGGATAAGGTTAGGATATAGTTAAGGTCATGGTTAAGTTTAAGGTTAAGGTTAAGGTTAAGGTTAAGGTTAAGTTTAAGGTCAAGGTTAAGGTTAATGTTAAGGGTTTGGTCAAGGTTAAGGTTAAGTTAAGGTTAAAGTTAAGGTTAAGGTTAGGTTAAGGGTGTTGATCACAATTAATCCTCTGTCAAAGTTCTAGCGGGAAATCTAATATGAATACTCAAATCCTTCCCCGCCTCGTCTTGCAATGCTCCTTATCTGCTTAACTTTACTTTTCCTCCCGCTCTAAATTACTCTTTCAAAGGCCATGTCTCATATTTGAGAATACATTGGGCCTAGCCCCCTTTCGGTCTCAGCCCCCTTTATTTTACGCCCCGCACGACTTGAACACTAAACCATGTGCTAAACCCTAAAGAGCTTTTCGTATATGCCTATCAGGTGCGCTTGGAGCCATTCGATTAAAAACAGATCAATGCACCATATCCCTTTGCTCCCGTGGTCCCCGCCTCGCTAAAACCATTCAGAAACCTGTGGTATCCATCGCATCGCTTATCCAAGGCAGGCGGTATTCCATAAAACGCAGTGATGCCATTCAGCTCAAGCCATGCATCCCAGTGTAGGACGGCAATACCACTACCCATTGCACGTTATCTTTCGATCAAAGTCGTGCAGTGATATTAACGCTGGCCATCCAATTTGAAGAGCTCAATCCAATGGCGATTGCTCGATGTAATTGCACGAGTGTTAATGTAGGTCTACAGCGTTCTGGGTCAACCATTCCATCGTTGTACAATGCATTCCTAACTGTTGATATCGCTCGGAAATTGTGTGGTCCAGATCATATGTGTGATTGACTAATTGACTGAGTCTCCCACCACGTATTGTCCCACGTGTCAATCTCATTCTCCCTTCACCATCTGTATATTCCATTCATATTTGTATATCGCATTCATGTGTCTTGTTTTTGTTTTTTTACGAAGAGAACCTCTGCCTAGTTCGTATACCACTGCTCCACTGCACCTTTCGCCACTACCCTGCGTGCTTCCACCAGTCCACGATGTCACGCCACTTAACAGTCACCTCCATTGCATCACTCCCCTCCCATGCCTTTCTTTTCCTAAAAAGTTTGTGTATTTTGCAGGGTGAAAAGGGGGTAAACCGCCATTAATCTCCACCTCCGTTACAAAAATCGAAGACACATCAAAGGGTCAGCTTGCAGAGGCAGAATTTATGAAGATAAGTCTTGGGTAGCTCCTGAGACATGACCTTAATTAAATAAAGAAGAATGGAAATCTGTCAAACTCCTCAAAATAATTCGAAAGGCAGATTTCTACAGATAGAGACATTAATGTCGCAACAAAGGATATCAGTTGGAAATCAAGGAATTCGGTGTCCGACGCTGAAGATTTTTAATAGAAATCCAGCATTTAGAAGGAAAAGAGTACAAGTGTATAAAAATCATATCCTCCAGGTTTTACTTCAATAGATTTTTCTCTCAGGAAGGTACAGAGTGTCACATATTTTATTCTTCATACCTCACCCCTGGAGAAATATGCACTTGCAGCATTCTATAGCCTTCAAGCAGTATGGGCGCGAATTTTTCTGCCATTTATGTTTTAATGAGATAATTAAATTTTCTCACTTACTTCTTCAATAGGGTCTTTTATTCTTCCTCTATAAAAACAGAGAAGAAAGACATTGTAAGGGTTCCAGATTTTTATTAGAGAATTGTGCAGTGAAAGGCATTTTTGTATACATTTTGTATAATCTCTTGTATGAAGGCTCAGAGCCCGTAGGGTCTCAGTGAGGAGGAGTTCTATCTGTATTAGAGGATTCTGGTCTTTGGTATCCCATAGTATGTAACTTCCTTTTATGTGTTTAATACAACATTTCATTTTATCCATCTTCTTGTATCATGTACTGGAATGCGAGTGGCTCACTAATTTTAGGTAAGGATTTATCCTAGTTGATACTCATACTTGGATCAGTCAAGCACTTTCAATATGGCTCAGGCATGATATAATGTTTCGTGATTCATTTCATCCATCTTTTTTCTATATTAGCTGCTTTGGCATGGTGCTTTTAAAATGCCATTTTCATGTATGGATTCTTAGAACGATAAGCCCATATATGGTTATGTTGTGTATCTGGGTATCAGACCAAAGTTAACTAATATCTTCTTATATTTATTTCACAGCATAAACCTTTTGATATTTGATTTCTATGGCATATTACTTGAATCGGCCCTCTCTACAGTAAATTTCCTCTTAACTATCTGATGCTTTTGTGTTTGAGCTTTGCATCTTGTCTCTGCAGCATTACTTTCCCTGTGGCAGTTTCTGTAAGTGCTGGTCCCATTTAAATCAATTTCGTTGATTTAAAAGAGATAGCAGGAGAGCCTTTTGGATTGACACCCAAGTTACATTATGTGATCCTTGCTATGATAAGATGTCCTAGGAACTGGTCTATGGAAACTCTAGGCTGTCTCTAGGAGTGACAACTTCTGTCGACAACATATTTCTGGTGCCGTCGCCAGGGATCGAATTTAAGAAAATCATTATCCCTGGGCCTCGAAAAATCATATTCACTCTCTAATCAGGTGAGCACAGAGAGTTGAAGAGTTGTATATCTCTCACCTTGGCGACTCCACTATTCTTTATTTGATAAATCTATTCGTAGTCATGGCTCCCCGTAAGCCACACCTGAGGTCAGATACATCACAGTCAAAGACACCTTCAGTGCCTGACCCAGAAAATATCATACATAGAAGAATTTGGAAAGAAAGGAAGCTAGTCCGTGCTGAAATCCCCGAATTTTCCATTGAATATTATCCATCTTCTTCTTCTCAAGAAGTCTCAGCAGAAAATCTCGACTCCACTGTTGGAGATAAAGAATATTATTCAGATAGCCCACCCAGGGGATGTGATAGGATTAAAGCTAATCTTCACCCTACTCCTGAGGTCAAAGAAGTTAAAGAAGTGACCGAAGTAGCTGTTGTTAATCGTGAAATGTTCCCATCTACACCTCAGGCTGCTGTACAATATATCCGTATTGTTATTCATACCCCACTTCCACCTCCACCTCTTCCTCCCTTTGTACATCAGATTGTTTCACAACCCCCATCTCCTCCAATGGCTAATGTTCCAGCTTTTTTGTTAGACAAATATGCTCCCCTAGCATTACCTCAAGTGCTCAATGATATGCCCTAGGATTATTTAAATATATTGCCCAGATTCGCTGGGGAAAATGAAATTGATGCTCAAAAACATCTTGAGACCTTCTGCTCTTTTGCAAAGAACTTTAATGTAGAACTTTTGGATGTAGTCTTAAGATTATTTGTGCAATCTCTGGATGGTGAAGCCAGAAAATGGTTCAAGACATTGAGAAACCATTCCATAACCACTTGGGATGATATGGAAAATAACTTTCTCAGAAAATGGGGAGAAAAGAAAAATCATGGACAGTGTCTTACTGAGTCCAATACACTTAAGAAGAAACATAATGAAGGGGTGTCAAAATTTATCAAAAGATTTAACAAGTTATATCTAAATCTCCCTGCAGATATGAAGCCTCATTAGAATTCTGCCAAAGTTGTTTTCATAGCAGCCTTTGACTCAGATTTTGGTTTCTCTCTCAGAGAAAGAAAGCCTGCCACCCTAGATGATGCTCAGTCAAATGCTCTTGAGTTGGAAGCAATTTTTTCCTCCACTGGAAAATTAAAATGGAAAGCTGAACAAGATACCAAAAGAAGGGGTAAGGAGGAAGTATCTACTTCTAATCAGAATAGGGATTTAGATAGGATTGAAGAAATGAACAAAATGATTAAGAATATTTCTAATAAACTGGTCAAGATCAAATTGGAGACCAAGAACTTAGCTTCCAAGAATTTCCAGAATACTCCAAACAGGAGTTACAATCCTCAGTATAGAAGGCCACCCCTGCAAATATTGCCAAGGGAAGCAAAGGAGCAATAAGATCAAGCTCCACACCCGTTATACCTGGAAGGCCCAGTAGATGAATCCACTGAAGATACTGCCTATGAACTGCAAGATGAAAACCTTTCTTTCGCAAACAATGATGAAGTAGAATGCCCATTGCATGAAGAAGAAGAAGAGATCAGAGACACAGAAGATGCAGAAATTGATCATTATTGCAAACAGCTTAATGATTTCATGCAAGCACATTTCAATAGAAGATATGATCTCAAATCTTCCAGGAAGAGAACTCGAACTGAGGATCAAGAAGAAGAGCCTCCCCAGAAGGAAGCACCTGCTCAAAAGGAATCAACAGTGCAGAAAGTTACAGACAAAAGTAAGAGCCCTCTAAACAAACCTTTGCGGCCTAATGATCAAATTCCTTCTTCTTCAAAAGTTGTTGTCCCTCCTAATGATAAGTCTGAGTCAAAAGAAGTTAAACCTCCAGTTGAAAATAAAGAGTCAAAAGAAGTTGTAATAGAAAAGTCTCCTCCTGCTTTTAATCTGCAAAAGGAACTTGAGAAAGTCAAAATCCCAGTTCCCCTGACTGAACTGTTGAAACAACCTGCATATCAATCTCAAGTCACTTCTTTATTGCTCCCTCCTGAAGCACCAATAATTCCAGATAGTCTTAACCTCCAAGAGGAAAGGCCCATGGTATTCTTTGGCCCACATGTCGAGGAGATAGACCCCTCTACTCCTCCTTTTATGTGTCTCTAGTGATTCATGACCTGCTGTTACACAATTGTATGCTAGATTCTGGAGCTTCCCATAATCTTATGCCTCTGTCAGTCACGGAAAAACTAGGATTACAAATCACGCGTCCATATAAGGACCTATATTCATTTGATTCCAAAAGAGTTAAATTTCTGGGGATGATTAAAGATTTAGTGGTCAACCTGGCCCAAATTCCAGCAAAAAGTGTAGTAATGGACATCGTGGTGGCTGATATCCTAGCTCGCTTTGGCATGCTGCTGTCAAGGTCTTGGGGAACAAAAATTGGTGGGTCACTCAAATTAGATTTAACATATGCCACTATCCCAGTCTTTGGTGGCTAGGAGAGGAGGTTGTACAAAGAAACCATATTTTTCAAGATGGTGACTAAGGCTGACGGCTCAGAGAATTCACCAGTCTATAGTAAAGAAGGAGATTTCTCATGTTTGATGTTAGAAGAAGATCAAAATTTCACTCATGAACCTTCCTTCTGTCAAATCAAGACTTCGCAGCCTTTAGAAGACCATGAAGCAGGAGTATGGGCTCTACATTTTGATGGAGCAAATTCAAGAGAAGGTAATGGGGCTGGAGTATTATTAATCTCTCCTACAGGAAAATGGGTCCCACTGTCTTTTAAATTGGAATATGAAGCTACTAATAATTTAGTTAAATATGAAGCACTGCTATTGGGATTAAAAACAGTCAGGAGCATGGGCATACAATGTTTAAAGGTCCTGGGAGACTCTGATCTGGTGGTCAGACAGGTCAGAAATCAATGTCAAACTAAACATCCACGACTGAGAGCTTATAGAAATGAATTATGGGACATGGTGGAGAACTTCTTCTTGGCATTTAATATCCAGTTCATGCCCCGGGAGCATAATAGAATGGCAGATTCTCTTGCTGTAGCTGCCAGTACATTTTGTCCTCCTCAGAACCCTCTCTTGAGGTATGAAGTCGAGGTATGTTATAGACCATCAATCCCAAAAAATATCAAGCATTGGCAAGTATTTGAAGATGAGGAACAAATGAAGAGATTCCTGGAAATAATGGGGGACTTCTCCAATATGGAAATTGATGATTGTGATGAAGAGGGGACTGAGAATGTTTCAGAAAATAAATGGGAGGAGAAAATGGCAGGAAGTAAAGTGTTGCAGCTGAAAGGAAATGTTGTCCCTAGAGGGCTGGTCCCCCTAGAAAGGCTGTTTGACAAAAATGATGTCCCGTTGCATCCTAGTAAAATGTTAGAAGAAGATCAAGTGGAAGACCTGAATCTGGGTACTGAGGTTGAGCCCAAAATTGTCAAATTATCCAAGAAGGTCCCAGAGGAATATAAGGAAAAATACTTGAAATTATTTCAGTCATACAAGGATGTATTTGCATGGTCCTATCAGGACCTTAAAACTTTTGATATTAGTATAATGCAGCATAAGCATAAGCTTAGACAGATAAATCCTCTGCTACTTCCCTCCATTGAAAAAGAAATCAAGAAGCTGCTAAAGGCCAAAATAATTGTGCCTTTGAGATACTCAGAATGGGTGGCAAACCTTGTCCCTGTCTGAAAGAAGAATGGTGAAATAAGGTTGAGTGTGGATTTCAGGAATCTAAATAGGGCATCTTTAAAAGATAATTATCCACTACCCAAGATGGACCACATCCTGCAGAAAGTGGTTGGAGCCTCTAGAATGTCAATGATGGATGGTTTCTCTGGTTATAACCAGGTGGATGTACTTCCAGAAGATTAGAAGAAAATTTCTTTCACCACACCATGGGGTAGATTCATGTATGCCAGGATGCCTTTTGGACTGATTAACGCAGGGGCCACTTTCTAGAGGGCTATGGAAATTGTTTTTTTTGGGGAGCAGGATAAATTTTTAGTGGTTTACCATGATGATATTACGATGTTTTCAAAAAATGATGCTAAACACATTGAGCATTTACGAAGAACTTTTGAAAAATGCAGAAGGTATGGCCTTTCCCTTAATCCACAAAATTATTTATTTGCATTAGAGGAAGGAAAAATTTTGGGGCATATTATAACTAAAGATGGGGTAAGAGTAGATCCAAAAAGAGTAGAGGTTATAAATAGCATCTCTCTCCCCAAAAATAAGAAGGAAGTGCAGGTATTTTTAGGCCGGATAAATTTTATGAGAAGATTTATTTCTAACTATGCTGAGATAGTTAGGCATATAACAGATATGCTAAAGAATAATAATGAGGTGAAATAGTCACAAGAATCATGGGAGGCCTTTGCTAGAATTAAAGCTGCATTTGCTGAAGCTCCTGTACTAGTTGGGCCAGATTATACTAAACCATTTATGATCTTTTCATTTGCTTCACCTCATATAGTAGCTGGAGTTTTGTTGCAGAAAAATGAAGAAGGATATGAGCAGCCTATTTCCTTCTTCAGTCAGGTTCTCCATGATGCAGAACTGAAGTATAATATATTGGAGAAGCAAGCCTATGCCCTAGTAAAATCCCTCAAAGAATTTCGCGTATATTTTTTGCAGTCTCACATCACTGCATTTGTGCCTACCGCAGCTGTAAAGGATATTGTTGTGCAGGGAGACAGTGAAGGAAAAAGGGGAAGGTGGATTGCAAAAATACAGGAGTATGATCTAGATATCCACCCTACCAAGCTGATCAAAGGATAGGGGCTTGCAAAAATTCTATCTGAATCAAACTACCAAGCTCTGGGTAAAAATATGTCTATGGTAGCAAATGAAGAGTCCAAGAAAGAAAAAGAGCATCAAGGTCTGGAGATGGCTACTCCGAAAGTACACATAAAATATCTCACCAGTCCATGGTACAAAGAAATAGTTGAATATCTTTTGACACTCAGTTGTCCTCCCAATTGTGATAAAACAAAATACAGAGCTTTAAGACTGAAATCACAGAAGTACATAGTTGCTAAGCGGCAGTTATATTGGAGAGATCCCTCTAGAATCCTACTCCTGTGCCTTAAGGAGGACGAAGTAGAGATTGTAATGGTGGAATTTCATGAGGGAATCTATGGAGGACATTATAGCTGGAGGGCTACAGCTCATAACATCTTGAAGGCCGGTTTCTACTGGCTAAAATTATTTGGAGATTTTTTTACTTGGGCCAGAGCATGTGATAAATGTCAAAATTTGCTGAGAGACAAAAGTTGGCAGCTCTGCCCCTAATTCTGGTTCATGTGGATGAGCCATTCCAACAATGGGGATTAGATTTTATAGGATAAATACATCCCCCATCAAGTGGCCAACATAAATGGATATTGACAGCCATAGATTATTTTACGAAGTAGGTGGAAGCCATACCTGCAGAGACTGCTACAGATACAGTAATCATAAAGTTCATGGAAGAAAACATCATTTCCAGGTTTGGCTGCCCTGCTAGAATAGTGACTGATAACGCACATGCCTTCAAATCTGCAAAATTTTTAAATTTCTGCCAGCAATATAATATTACATTGAATCATTCTATAGCCTACTATCCACAGGGGAATGGCTTGGCAGAATCCTCTAATAAAACTCTAGTGAGGGCCTTGAAGAAAGAAGTCAATTAAAGTCAGAAGAATTGGGATTCCCAATTGAAATTTTCTCTATGGGCAATTAGAATAACCAGCAAGAGAGAAATTGGGAAATCTCCCTATGAATTTGTATACGGACGAGCAGCAGTGTTTCCTATGCAGCTGGCTTTACCAGTGGCACGTTTCATACAAGAAAGTCAGGAGGAACTTGAAGATATGGTCAGGAGAATCAATCAATTAGTAGAATTAGAGGAAACACGAGGACGGGTAAATTAGAGGTTAATAGAATATCACGAGAAAATGAAAAACGTCTTCGATCAGCATGCAAAAGACAGGAATTTTCAAATTGGCGATCTCGTGCTCAGATGGGATGTCCGAAGGCCTAAAAAAGGAAAGAATGGAAAATTTGATCCCCTCTGGTTTGGCCCTTTCAAAATAGTGGAACAGAGAGGCAATAATACTTTTATGTTGGAAAACTTACAGGGTGATCTGCTTGACTCCCCTATAAATGGTCAATTCCTCAAGCCATACTTCCAGTTTTGATTCAGGCAAAGGCAGCCTGATGTATTATATTGTATATTAGTTTCTTTTTTGTTTTTGATTGAATAAGGTGTGTGCTGAAAAATTATGGAGAAAATGCAGAGGAAATAAATAGCAGAGCCATCCAAAAGAGTATCTGAAGGTCTACGAAGTTCTCGACACATCCAGGGATGAACGTGCCGTCCCCAGATGGAGCCGATGTTGATCACAATTAATCCTATGTCAAAGTTCTAGCGGGCAATCTGATCTGAATACTCAAATCCTTCCCCGCCCCATCTTGCAACGCTTCTTATCTGCCTAACTTTACTTTTCCTCCCGCTCTAAATTACTCTTTCAAAGGCCATGACCCATATTTGAGAATACATTGGGCCTAGCCCCCTTTCGGTCTCAGCCCCCTTTATTTTACACCCCGTATGACCTGAGCACTAAAACATGTGCTATACCCAAAAGCGCTTTTCATATACACCTATTGGGTGCACTTGGAGCCGTTTGATTAAAAGCAGATCAACGCACCATATCCCTTTGATCCCGTGGTCCCCGCCTCGCTAAAACCATTCAGAAACCTGTGGTATCCATCACATTGCTTATCCAAGGCAGGCGGTATTCCACAAAACGCAGCGATGCCATTCAGCTCAAGCCACGCGTCCTGGTGTACGACGGAAATACCACTACCCATCGCACGTTATCTTTTGATCAAAGTCATGTAACGATATTAACGTTGGTCGTCCGATCTGAAGAGCTCAATCCAACGACGGTCGCTTGATGTAATTGCACGGGTGTTAATGTAGGTCTACAACGTTCTGGGTCCACCATTCCGTCGCTGTACAATGCATTCCTAACCGTTGATATCACTCAGAAATCGTGTGGTCCAGATCATATGTGTGATTGACTAATTGACCGAGTCTCCCACCACGTATTTTCCCACGTGTCAATCTCATTCTCCCTTCACCATCTGTATATTCCATTCATATTTGTATATCACATTCATGTGTCTTGTTTTAGTGTTTTTACGAAGAGAACCTCTGCCTTGTCCGTATACCACTGCTCCACTGCACCTTTCGCCACTACCCTGCGTGCTTCCACCAGTCCATGATGTCACGCCACTTCACAGTCGCCTCCATTGCATCACTCCCCTCCCATGCCTTTGTTTTCCTGACAAGTTTGTTTATTTTGCAGTGTGAAAAGGGGGTAAACCGCCATTAATCTCCACCTCCGTTACAGAAATTGAAGACACATCAAAGGGTCAGCTTGCAGAGGTGAAATTTATGAAGATAAGTCCTGGGTAGCTGCTGAGACATGACATTCATTAAATAAAGCAGAATGGAAATCTGTCAAACTCCTCAAAATAATTCGAAAGGCAGATTTCTACAGATAGAGACATTAATGTCGCAGCAAAGGGTATCAGTTGGAAATCAAGGAATTCGATGTTTGGCACTGAAGATTTTTAATAGCAATCCAACATTCAAAAGGCAAAGAGTACAAGTGCATAAAAATCATATCCTCCAGGTTTTACTTCAATATATTTTTCTCTCAGGAAGGTACATAACGTCACATATTTTATTCTTCATACCTCACCCCTGGAGAAATATGCACCTGCAGCATTCTATAGCCGTCAAGCAGTATGGGCGCGAATGTTTCCGCCATTTATGTTTTAATGAGATAATTAAATGTTCTCACCTACTTGTTTCATAGGGTCTTTTCTTATTCCTCTATGAAAACAGAGAAGAAAGAAATTGTAAGGGTTCCATATTTTTATTAGAGAATTGCGCAGTGAAAGGAATTTTTGTATACATTTTGTATAAGCTCTTGTATGAAGGCTCAGAGCCCGTAGGGTCTCAGTGAGGAGGATTTCTATCTGTATTAGATGATTCTGGTCTTTGGTATCCCACAGTATGTAACTTCATTTTATGTGTTTAATACAACATTTCATTTTATCCATCTTCTTGTATCATGTACTGGAATGCGAGTGGCTCACTGATTTTAGGTAAGGATTTATCCTAGTTGATACCCATACTTGGATCAGTCAAGCACTTTAAATATGGCTCAGGCATGATATACTGTTTCGTGATTCATTTCATCCATCTTTCTGCTATATTAGCTGCTTTGGCATGGTGCTTTTAAAACGCCATTGTCATGTATGGATTCTTAGAATGATAAGCCCATATATGGTTCTGTTGTGTATCTGGGTATTAGACCTAAGTTAACTAATATCTTCTTATATTTCTTTCACTGCATACACCTTCTGATATTTTATTTATGTGGCATATTACTTGAATCGACCCTCTCTACAGTAAATTGCCTCTTAACTGTCTGATGCTTTTGTGTTTGTGCTTTGCATCTTGTCTCTGCAACATTACTTTCCCTGTGGCAGTTTCTGTAAGTTCTGGTCCCATTTAAATCCATTTCCTTGCTTTACAAGAGATAGCAGGAGAGCCTTTTGGATTGACACCCAAGTTACATTATGTTCTCCTTGCTATGACAAGATGTCCTAGGCACTGGTCTATGGCAACTCTAGGTTGTCTCTAGGAGTGACAACTTCTGTCGACAACAAAGGGTAAAGTTAAGTTTAAGGTTAGGCTATAGTTAGGTTAGGTTAAGGGTAAATGTAAGGTTAAGGTTAAGGTTAAGGTTATGGTTAAGGTTAGGGTAATGTTAAAGGTTAAGGTTAAGGTTACGGGTTTAGTCAAGGTTAAGATAAGGATACCATTAAGGTGATGGTTAAGATAAGGTTAAAGTTAAGGTTAAGGTTAAGAGAAGGTTAAGGTTAAGGTTATGTTAAGGTTAGGTTAAGGGTAAAGTAAAGGTTAGGGTTAGGTTAAGGTTAAGGTTAAAGTTAGGTTAAGGGTAAAGTTAAGGTTAGGGTTAGGTTAAGGTTAAGGTTATGGTTAGGCTAAGGTTAAAGTTTAAGTTTAAGGGTAAAGTTAAGGTTAGGGATAGGCTAAGGTTAAGGTTAAGGTTAAGATAAGGTTAATTTTAAGGTTAAGGTTAATGTTAGGCTAAGGGTAAAGTCAAGGTTAGGGTAAATTTAAGGTTAAGGTTAGGTTAAGGTTAAGGTTAAGGTTAGTGTAAGGTTAGGGTAAAGGTTTAGGTTAAGGTTAATGTTAAGGGTTTGGTAAAGGTTAGTGATAGGTTATAGTTAAGGTCAAGGGAAGGTTAAGGTTAAGGTTAAGGTTATGGGTTTGGTATGGTTAGGGTAAGGTTAAGGTTAGGTTAAGGGTAAATTTAAGGTTAGGTTCAGGTTTAGGTTAAGGTTTAGGTTAGGGTTGAGGTTAGGGGAAGGTTAAGGTTAAAATTAATGTTAAGGTTAAGGTTAACATTAAGGTTTTATTCAGGTTAAGGTTAAGGTTAGGTAAAGGTTAGGTTATGGGAAGGTTAAGACTAAGGTTAAGGTTAAGTTAATGTTAAGTTTAAGGTTAGGGTTAAGGTTAGGGTTAGGTTATAATTAAGGTTAAGGTTAAGGATAAAGTTAAGGTCAAGGTTAAGGTTAAGGGTTTGGACAAGGTTAGGGTTAGGTTATAGTTAAGGTCAAGGTTAAGGTTAAGGGTAAGGTTAAGGTTATGTGTTTTGTGAGGTTAAGGTTAAGGTTAGGTTAAGGTTATGGTTAAGGGTAGAGATAAGGTTAAGCTTAGGTTAACATTAAGATAAGGTTAAGGGTAAGTTTAAGGTCAAGGTCAAGGTTAAGGTTAAGGGTAAGGTTGAGGTAAGGGTAAGGTTAACCTTAACCTAACCTTAACCTTAACCTTAACCTTAACTTTACCCTTAACTTAACCTTACCTTTACCTTAACCTAACCTTAACCTTAACCTTAAACTTCACCTTAACCTTACCTTAACCTTAACATTAACTTAACCCTAACCTTGGCATAACCCTTAACCTTAACCTTAACATAACCTTAACCTTAACTTTACCCTTAACCTTGACTTTAACCTTAAACTTCCCCTAACCTTTACCTTAACCGTAACCTTCCCCTAACCTTAACCTTAACCTTGACCTTGACTTTAACCTTAACCTAACCTTAACCTTAACTTAACGTTAACCTTAACCTTACCCTTAACCTTCACCTTTACCTTAACCTTAATCTTAACCTTAAGGTTAAGGTTATGGTAAGGGTAAGATTAAGGTTACGAGTTTAGTCAAGTTAAGGTTAAGGTTATAGTTAAGGTCAAGTTTAAGGTTAAGGTTAGGTTAAGGTTAAATTTACCCTTACCTTAACCTCACCCTTAACCTTAGCCTTAACCTTAGCCTTAACCTTACCCTTAGGTTAAGGTTAGGATAACCTAAGGGTAATGTTAAGGTTAAGGGTTAGGTTAGGTTAAGGTTAAGGTTAAGATTAGGTTAAGGGTAAGGTTAAGGTTATGGTTATGGTTAGGTTAAGGGTTGAGGGTAACGTAAAGGGTAAATTTAAGGTGAAGGTTAAGGATAAGGTGAAGGTTAAGGTTTTGTTAAGGGTAAAGTCAAGGTTAAGGTTAGGATTGGGTTAAGGGTAAAATCAAGGTTAAGTTTAAGGTGAAGGTTAAGGGTAAGGTTAAGACTAAGGTTAAGGTTAAGGTTAAGGCTAAGGTTATGATTAGGGTAAAGTTAAGGTTAGGTTATAGTTAAGGTCAAAATTAAGGTTAGGTTATGGTGAAGGTTAAGGTCAAGGTTAAGGTATCCTTAACCTTACCCTTACCTGTATCCTTAACCTTCACCCTTAACATTAACCTAACTTTAACCTTAACCTTAACCTTACTAAACCCGTAACCTTAACCTTAACCTTAAACTTTACTTTACCCTTATCCTTACCTTAACCTTAAATATAACCTAACCCTAACATTGACCTTAAATTTACCCTTAAACTTAACCTTAATCTTAAACTTAACCTTGACCTTAACTATAACCTAACCCTACTCTTAACCTTAAATTTAAATTTACCCTTAACCTTCACCTTAACCTTAACTTTTCCCTTAACCTTAACCTTAACTATAACCTTAAACTTAGACTTAACCTTAACCTTAACTAAACCTAACCTTAACCTTAACCTTCCCCTTGACCTTAACCTTAACCTTAACCTTAACATTTCTTTACCCTAACCTAACCTTAACATTACCCATCACATAACCCTAACCTTGAGGTTAGGTTAACCTTGACCAAACCCTTAACCTTAACCTTATCCTAACCTTTAACTTAACCCTAACTATTGGAGAGGTAAATCCCCTCTGCGGACGAAGGTGATCCCTACTAGCCCAGATCGGGTCTAGCAACAACCGAGTCACGCTAAGACACAAGTTCCTAATTGCAAAAGACCAAGATGCGACAAGAGACCTACCTTAAGTCCTATGTTGTTGTCGTTTGCAGAGAATATGGTGCTTCCATCCCTCGCTTTGGCAGATCACAATTCTCCCACTAAGCACATTCAAAACCTGCACGTACACGAAGAAACAACAAACACACAAGCGTAAAACCTAATACATGCAACTATGTTTCAGTCAAAGAAGATACAACTCATAACATAAAACATGAACATCTAAGTGGAACCATAATCGAAGTCATTTATTATTAATCAGAACAAATAAAGATACAACCTGAGTTCTGACACTGGATCTTCCTTCGGCGGGTCAAAAACATAGTACATCTCAGTAAAGCTCATCGGGAATGGGAAAAATCTCTCTCTCTTCGGTTGTCTGACGATAATCTCCTTACTATTGATTCAGCTCTATTCAGGCTAGCTGGCAAAGGGAAAATGACAAGCTTATATAGATGGTGGAAGGGGAGTTGGGATCCCTACAATGGTGGTATTGGCCCTATCCGCAAGGAAGCTTCCATGATAGGTGGAAAACTACTTCCGCTACATGGATATCTGGAGCCAAACCTCACAACTCATCTTAGAGACTCGTTCAGGAGTTGGTTGGAATCAAACTTCCACCATTTATTTTTTAAAAACAATCCTTATTAAGCCTAGCGCGAGTGATACACTGGGACAGAGTGCCAGTTGGTGCACCCTCTTTGGTGGATTTCCCCCATTGGTGCAAAGGCTGAACTGGCTAGTTGCGCCAAGGCCAAAAGGTCTATTTTTAGGGCTTTTCATAGGAAATTATCTTCAGGGAAATGATTTTCCTTGTCAAGGGGGATGCCATGAAAGTGGTTTCAGGTCATGTCACTGCTCACAGGTCACGAAAGAGGCCCTCCAATGTGTGGGATGGGGATTGCAAGGATGGTGAAAAATTATTGTGTAACAGATGCCCCCTAAATCATGAGGCCTGAGAGAGAGAGAGGGGTGAAATGCTTTACGAGAACATGTCCAATTGAAAAAACTGTCGTCGAAAAACGTGCGTAGACAAGTACAACTGACATCTCAAATACATGATATATGTGGTATGGGCACAACCATCCATAACAGAGTATACAATAATCAAGATCCAAGGCATGGACACATCCATCCAGTAAGGATCGATAAATAGAATCAGGTATGGTCGCAGCCATCCAATCAATGAGTCATGTAACCAATCATAATAATCCACAAAATCGTAGCCTGGATTTCAACGGACAAAATCCAGGGTCTTGCACTCCATCTCAACCCGAACAGAGTACAAATTCTATCATGTGAATAAGTGAGCTAAAGTTGAACATGTAAGAACATCGTCTGATTACCAGCCTGTTAGAGTCAGTATCTTCATCCCTCCATCAGAGATCAAATTTCTCTTGTTGCATTTCATTTTAGGTGTCTCATTCAGTTCAGTCAACTACATTCCATTAGGAGAATGGATCATATGACGGAAGGGTCTTGTCACTTATATCCCTCATGTCTTGTGCCTGCTGGCCTTGGCCTAGGTTTGTTCATCAAAATCCATTAAAATCAATTTTAAAGTCATTTATAGTCATTTTTGGTATCCTGGTTAGTAAAGAGTCATTTTAGGGTTTTTAGTCTCATTAGGTCTAGGGTTTCATTAATTTAGTCTTCAGAATGTCTAATAATGTCAGCAGGCACATGAGGAGTCTTCAAATAAGGTTTCACTGCAAAAATTTCATCATCATAATGCTTGATAATGATCTTTCTTGAAAACTCTGTTTTGAAGAAAAATTGTCTATTTTATCCTTTTGTAATAAATGCAGTGTAATTTTCAAAGTTTCTTCAGTTGTAAAGTACTCCATGCACAGCCCTGGTCACCTTTTCCAACATCCCATGCCAGCTATCCCTGCAAATACACACAAGAAGTTCATCATTTAGCTCAAAAATAAAAAAGCAAGCAAAACAGAGTTTATGCGAAAAGTGTCAAAGTTCAAACATTACAAAAGTGGGTTTTCAAGAATCAAAAAATCAAAAGATTTGGCATAAAGATATTTTTGTGTTTCAAACAATTCATTTGCAAGCCAAGAAATCAATGAGCCAAGAGAAATAGTGGAGGAAGCAAAGCCAGCATTGGAGGCCGAAACTGTGGTGAAATTTACTGTCGAGGCGCACTGGGCAGTGCTCGCGGCGCATAGGGTCGCTCACCACTGTGCATTTTTGAACTGGCGCGGTGCATACAAGGGTCGCGATGCACTGGGCCACTGTCATGGCGCACAGGTCAGACAACTATATTTTTTTCATTGCTCCACAAAAATTCAAATCAACTCAGTCCTTCTCGCTCCGAGTAAGTTTATGTGACATTGTAATTTCCATTAACCCATGTTTGGTGTTGTTTGAGTTTGAATATGAGAGTTTGAATGCCAAAACTATAAACCCTACCATCTTGTTGAAGTGCTCCCTTAGGGTTTTGAAATTGGAGTTTTAAATTTGATCTTGGTGCCAAGTACTCCATTCCCCACCTTTTTGTTCCTCTCCCATCATTGTTATATTATCATTACAATCCATTTCCCATCTCCCTACATCTCTAAAGGTCACTTACTCTTAAGCCCCATTTTCCTATCCCTAAGTCATTTCATTTCCTATCATTTAAACTTTCCCATCTCACTTGTAAAAATTCCCAAACCCCAAGCTTCCCAAACAGTTAATTGGATGTCCCTACACTTGAGTTATCACTTGATTGAGGTCCATTGTTCCTACTTCCCTATTTCTCCACAGTCCCTCTCTTACCACCATATATTTGGCAATTGAAACAAAGCATCAAATTCTCATTTCCATCTAATACAAGCCAACATATACCGTGCATGGACATCATGGAGACAGACACTGATACATCATATGACAAAGATAGTGATTCTACCACTGAGCTACATGCACCTAGAAGGCCTCGTAAAGGTGGCAAACATGTGAGAGAAGAGCCCACCTCATTGACTCAATTGCAGGCTTGCCCACTTGCCATGGCATGTTTTCGAGAGCAGTCATGCTATCATTATTGTGAGATTATTGCTAGGATCCATCATCATCAGGAGTTACCTCGTTTGTTTGTATTGCATTTACATGATGGTCGGGTAACTCTTGCTGGTGTAAATTTCACTTTGACACCAGAAACCATCTCTCAAGCAACCAGAATACCGAATGTGGGTGAACAGTGAAAAAAAATACAACAGGTGGAAAGAGTGCATTATGAACCATATATCATGCCTAGCTTTGTGAGGCAACTCAGCAGAGTGTTCCCATTCCAGTTCCTAAAGGAATCCTATGCGCCTCTGATGAAACTCATTATCAGATATTTCAGTTGTGAGGGCCAGTTTTCACGCCTCTATGCCTACCATATCAGGTTATTGATGCATTTCA
Organism: Pinus albicaulis; assembly: GCA_034641835.2. Classification (NCBI taxonomy): domain Eukaryota; kingdom Viridiplantae; phylum Streptophyta; class Pinopsida; order Pinales; family Pinaceae; genus Pinus; species Pinus albicaulis. Next base: position 393,145,918 of record CM076581.1, read on the forward strand.
AAAGGGTGAGGATGATGAACATACCTTATTTCATGTTCCAAAATATCAAGAGAATTACCACTCTTGTGCAGAAGAAAACTCCCGAGCAACAGCACAACAATATTTATTACTATGCACTCATCAAGATCGTGGTTGTACATCAGCTTGGATTGCAGGGTATTTCATGGGAGGATTTCATTTCCTATGACTTCTTCACATCTCCTCCGATTCCTCTGAAGGTTTTCCATGATGCAGGTGAACCTTCAATCAGCCTGAAGGTCACAAGACAGAGCCTATCAGTGTGCCAGTGTTTTTTACTTATCAGACAGGCACCAGAGTATTATTTGTAGCAGCCCGTCGAGTACTATCTCCACCTGGGGTGGAAGGGGTCTCATTTCCATCATTAGAAATATAGGTACAGGACAGAGGTAAGAGGCCTATGCAGGATGAGGGCCCTTTAGGAGGCCAGGATACTAATTTCATACTTATTGATGAGGATTTGAGCTCTCCAAGCTCAAAGTTGAGAGAGACTATTCAGGAGCAGAAGGTGGAAATTGACACATTGACCGTCAAATTGCAGAGAGCCCAATGGATTATAAACTAATTGGATCAGTGGAAAAAATAGTTGGAGGATCAGTAAACAATCATGGAGTTTCAAAACATCCGTGAGAACCGGCAAGCTGCCCAAAGAAGCTAAACCAAGATGACACCCATCGAGTAGGAGATTGAGGTTGATAGAGAGACTTGGCTTGAGAGGGTCAATATTCATCTTGAGAAGCTGTTGGAGAATGAAAAAAGGAAAATAACATGCTAAGGCACATGAAGAACCATTATTGGGCATGAAATCATGTTTCCAAAGCGAGGATCAAAATCCTGAAGGCAAGGCTAAGGAGGGCGCTAAAGCATTGCAAAAGGCATGATAGACTCCAAATTTTGGCCAAAGCTTCTTTGGCTCAGCATAGCGCTTGATGGTGGATATTCAACCCAAATTTCAAGAAATTTGGGAAAAATTTTGTCAATTTTGAATTTTTTGGCCTTAACACAGATTTTTCCGCCCGACGCGTAGCGCCACTTGGCGCGCGCTTATAATTGGTAGCTCCTTTGGAGAAAAAATTTGCATTTCTAGATTTTTCATCAAAATTTATGCATGCCTACCCATTACCTAGGGATTTTGACAGGTTTTGGGTTACCTAAAGGGTCAAAAACACCCTAAAAATGACCTTTCTGCCACTTTTTGGACACACAGGAAGCAATGTTGGGAGATTTGATTTTTGGAGGGACAAATGGAAACCAAATCTAGAAATTCCACTTGGGTTAGAAATTAGATAGGTATGGATTTCCAACAAGCTATCCTAAGATCAATTTGGACTTATTTAAGGCCCTCAAAATCAGCCACAAAGTTGTGCTACGCATAGAGATTTCAGGCACGGCGCATTGGGAAATTTGGCCTATTTTTCACTCAGTAGTTTAGATTTTCACCTAGTTTTGGCCAGTTTGAATTTTTCATGTAACTGCTGATGTAAATTGATATAATTTCATGACTATGATGTAATTTTGGCATATTTTTACTCATACAAGTAGATTCATTCACCAAAAAGTGAAATGTAAGTGAATGAATCAGTTTCCTATCATATAGAGGCAAGTTGTTTCATTACCTATTTTCCAGTTCTTAGTTTAGATATGGTTGAAATAGCTCCTAGAATGGTGAGATTGACCCCTAGAGGTATGTGGATGAGTTATTATTGTCTATATCTTGTAATTAATCAGTCATTTTCAAGGTTGGACACTTGGGATTGCTTGGCACTTCATTGTACATTTCATCTCTGCAATTTTGGCAAAGGAATAGACCAGGGTTTGCAACACTCTTTAGGATCCATGTGGCTCTGTGTTTTGATGGTGTGTTTCTCTATGTCATTTTAAGTTCAATGATGTTTTATGTGTATCATTTCCCTTCTCCTGCCTTCTTAAATTAAACAAATGAGTGATAAATGTGGAATTTAGTAGATTGCTTTGCTCTGCCTTGAGTTTTGTTTAATTTTCCATGTTTTCATCTATTTGAAGAGGATTCTTGAAAGCCTCTTTCCCTCTTCAGATCCTCACCAGTTTAAACTATTCATTCACTCAATCCAAAGCATCAAAACAATTTCCTTCCTTGCCCCATTCAGAACTATGCAAAAACTAGGCCTCATCCCCGGACCCAAAACTGCCTTTCCCTTTGATTCCAACAAAAACCCCCAAAATAAAAGTCAAACTCCTTTACTTATATACCTAGCCTAAAATTATCTTTTATTTAAATTCATATCAAGCCTTATTGATTATATTTTTTGAGATTGACCCGGAGAGAGCCCTCTCCTGATCTGGTAGGGCTAGCTACCAGACTGAGCGTGGTTTGATGTTACCTTGAACTCTGCCTTCTTTCATCCTGAGGTAGATTTAGGAAATAACATAGCCAATGATGAAAGTTGTTAACAGATTCAAGAGGAACCACCAATAATGACAATGGCCCTTAAGGTACTGTAGGTACAATATACAGAATGTGAACAGTGAGCTGGCATCAAACACCCGCAGAATCATCCGATTGAAGGCCAATGATGAAAGCCTCACGTCAAATGCGAAGAACCTTCCATTGAGGCATGAAATCTCCAAGGTACAAGAAGGGAGTCTCTAGATCAGCTCATTGAACGTGTTTCCCACATCATCAACGTGAGACAGAGGAATATAATGTTTGTGAATCAGGATCAGATGAGAATCAGAGGAAGGTTGAAACTTGCAGAGGTCAACTTCTCTTAAACATATCATCGGCACGAAAGTGGATTTGGTAGTATTTTACATCAAAATATCAAAGCTCATGGTGACGAGGAAAAGAGTAGATGAGAGGTCAAAACAGATTACCCAAACCCACGGAGGCAAACATAGAATGAGATGAGATGTCCCCAACCTGACACGAATGCAGACAAGTGCTATGTTCAAGAGAAAAATACTACCGACACAAAAATGATACTGGTTCCATTTTTCCCCACCATTTCTGGCGAGTACCCCAATTAATTTTAAAAACAAGCTTGAAGGGGATAGCATATGCTTGTAATATAAGTTTTTCCTTTGGACGAATCCATCCTAGTACGTTTAAAGAGCCCTAGGAAGGAGAAACTCGAATATTATCATTACGACTGAATCCGATGTCATCAAGGTTTAATGAGTCTAACAAAGGAAGAAATCGACGTCTTTCCATGTTTAGAGAGTTTGAAAAGACATCAGAAAAGAAAACTCCAATAGTCCCTTTTCGTAAATAGTTCCTCAGATCCGAAAAGGTAGAAAAATAAAATACATCAGAAAAGAAAACTCCAACAGTCCCTTTTCGTAAATAGTTCCTCAGATCCGAAAAGGTAGAAAACTATGTCTGAGAAAATCTCCTAGTCACGATAGGCTAGGGTATTCCTTTTTCGTAAATAATCTATCGTAGCCCGAAAGGGGTAAACCTATACTGGGTAGATTTCGTTTCACAGCCACTTTAACGAGATCAAAATGACAAGCAACTCGGCAATATTTTCATGTTTAGAGAGTTAGAAAAGAGCTGAAAGATGACTCCATAAATGACTTTTTCGTGTTTTTACGGAGTCTAAAAAAGTATAAAATACAACTCGTGTCACCATCCAAGCTGCGGAAAAACCTGTTGCTGCACATGAAAGCTAGCATAAAATCCATTTTTCGACAAAATATATTAAAATATTGGGAAAAATGACTTTCAAAACCTAATTTGACTTTGAAAAGTTATAAATATGACAAAAATAGTAAAACATATTCACTTTTACTTTTTACCTCTTTTGGAGAGCAACAGTGAGCTTTTGCTATGAAAACTTGCGGCGATGACTGTGACCAATCCAATACATCATTCTGGTTCTCATTCATTCCAGGTAAGATGTGCTCCCCTTAGCTTTGTTTTGATTCATTTTTTGAAGATTTCCATTGTGTCTTTGATCCCTGGGGGAACCCTTTGCAAAATTAGGGCTCGACCAATTGGCGTGGGTATCGGGCACGGACCCGCGCCAATTGGCTCCTTTTTGCAAAGGGGTCGCGCCAATGGTGAAACTCAAATTTCTGCCTCAATTTATCAAAATTTGAGCCAATCAGTTGAATTTATGAGTGTTGCAAAGATCTAATAAGGTTTTTTTGACCATGTTGGTGCAGATACCCAGCCACAATGGTGATTGAGTGGAAGGAGAGGGAGCATGGAGAAGAGGATGAAATGGCCATGTAAAATGAAGCTTGCATGACTGCCCTCCGGAACTGTGGTCTCAAGAAGTTATTCGTCACACCATGTTTAAGAGCACAACCTGAGATGTTGCAATATTTGATTAGCATATGGGACAAGAACGAAGAAGTGTTCAAGCTCTGAGACCAAGTACTAGAACTTGAGGTCTAAAATGTTTATTTCATAACGAGATTGTCACGCCGAGGCCCAGTGCCAATCATGACAGGCAGTAGACCTTCTGGTGAAAAAATGGAGATGGTAATGGTTAGAGTGTGCCCAGGGGCACGGACAGGATCGGGGAGTGGGAAGGTAGACATCCACACAATCCGCAATCTATCACTCCAAGTAGTGCTCCACACCATTACATGGGCTGTGGGGTCATAGGCACCGCATGAGGCAACCAAAGCACAGCTCCTACTAGCCTCCAAATGGATGAACCCTACACTTTTGATTGGGCCACTACCGTAACAACAAACATCAAATGACAACTGACAAAGTGCAAGAAGGCCAAACTGAAATAGTTTGGGTATGGTTCCATTCTGGTTTTGTTCATTCTGGAACGATTACCAATTTTCCAAGGCCAAGGGGTGATAGTCGCTGAGCCATCGTTGAGGGAGTCGAGGATGGCTCGATGGGCAGCACTCATACCCAGATCAGGAGGGGACCAGCAGATGTCCTGGAGGCCCGAGTTTTTTGTATAGCTATGGCGAGAGCTAATCGTCGTTGAGGACTGGCCCTATGCTGGTACCGACTTCACGGGAGACCCAGATCTTCCACTCCTGGAGGGGGATGACTGGGACGAGGAGCTGGGTAAGTCTCTTTTTGATTTTTATGTATTTATGATTTTTTTGTGATACATGCCTATTCTAACAAAAATTCTATGTGTATGCAGATGTTGGCTCAGAGAGGCCCGCCGGCATGTCACCCATTGCACGGAGGACCCCTCTCGCACACGATCCTCAAGCTGACGGTGGCGAAGGGAACGAGCTAGTCTAGAACCTAGAGGGTATCACCTGGGGAATCCCGGATTATGCACGGATAGTAGACATCCAATGGCTTACCAGATACACACTGTGGGGGTGCCTAGTCGCCTCCATTTATTACTGAGGTGATTGGTGCGCGCAGTGGCATGCTACCACGAGCACCACATTGATTAGTCATCTAGGGATTTTATATGCATATTTTTGAGATACATGTTGTCTTTCACTATTATTGAAATAGACATGTATATTTTTTGATTTTATGTGATGTACACAAAATGCAAACTATTCGACACACACACACACACACATATATATATATATATATATATATATATATATATATATATATATATATATATATATATATATATATATATATATATATTTCTGGATGGATCTTTTTACATGTGATGATGTTTTTACAAGTTGCGCAAATGTCTATCTAAAACCAAATTAGCTTCTGCATCCGTTAACGCATTCATGTGTCTGGGTATGTGTTGATATGTAATGTAATCAAAATTTCTTTCCAGTAAAATAATACGTAGGTACAGTCATAAAATGGATGGGTTTCTAACTGAATAATGACCATTAAGTTGTAGTAATACAAGCTGTGAGTCTAGATACACAAGTAATGCACGAATACCGAGGTTGATAGCCTCATTTAATAATTCCAAAATGGCACTATACTCCGCGACATTATTTGTGGTAGGCCTTAGACAAACACCTTGCAAATTAACCAACTCACCAGCAGAATTGTAGATTACCTAGGCTGTCAAAGACAGATTCCTGTTACTGCGAGAGGCACCATCCGCAAAAATGACAAAAGGAGTAATAGACATCTGCATAATCAGGAAGACCCAATCCACAAAAAGATGCTTACAAAGCACACCACACCACACATGCACAAAAAATGAAAATACTCACTTATGTACACACACACCACACAAGAATAACTCAAGCGTAGTACTTTTTGAGGTACAGCCCATTCCTAGGCTGCGCCAGAGTAACTCCTTAATAGTTGATAATGTCACCATACCAAGGATCATGAGTGCTGATAAGAAAGAGTGTTTCATCCGAGATATCATCCTCAGATTATGATGGAACGAAGTCTGTCAGGAGAGAGCAAATAAGATCAGCAAAAATCAATGATTTCGTCAACTTAGCAGTGGTGAACTCTAAATCGAACTCCTAAAGGATTAAAATCCACTTGGAGTACTTTTCCCCCAGTAATTGTTGAGACAAGATATATGTCATGTGGTTGCAGTCAGAAACCACGGTTACGGTACGCAACAGGATGTAATGGTGAAATCGCTGAATGACCTAAACCACAGTGAGCACCAACTTCTCGATGTGAGCATAGCGTGTTTCTATGTCAATAATATTCCAAGATAGATAGTAAAATCTGTGTTCATTTCCATCATCATCATCCTGTACTAAAACCATAGCTATCGTGCTAAACGCGGTGGCCAAATAAAGGGTGAAATCGTGATGATAGTTGGGAGGACGTATCAGTGGAGCATTAATGAGCAACGTTTTAAGCTTATCAAAATATTTTTGGGCAATCTCGTCCCAATGGAAGGGAATGTCCTGTTTCAAAATTTGGGTAAAGCCCTTGGCCACTTCTACATAATTTAGAATGAAGCAGCGTAAGAAGTTAGCTTTCCCCTGAAGACTCTGCAGTTGATGTAACAAGGAAGGGGATGGGAGGTTAACGATGGCCTTGACCTTGAGGGGATCAAAGAGAATTCTATCTCTGGAGATGATGAATCCCAAAAGATGACTAGAATCCACGCAGAATATGCACTTATGAGGATTGAGCCTAATATTGTAGTGTCTGCAACGGAGGAAAATCTTGTAGAGGTGTTCAGGATGGTCCTCACGCCGAGTTGAATGGGCCAGAAAATCATCCAGATATTTCTGAACAATATGGTGTATGTCGTGGAAAGCATAGGACATAACACGCTGGAAGGTAGCCCCAGCATTTTTAAAACCGAACGAGAGCTTTTTGTAAGTGAAGGTACCCCACTGTTACTGTTAAGTCCCTATATTAATAGTGTAGCCCCTTATTATGTTAGTGTAGCCCCCCTTATTGTTATTATTGTACCCTTGTAACCCCCATATTTTTATTATTATGCCCTTACATTATTATTGTTAGGTCGGCCAAGATTACATTGTGGCCCCACTAGGATTATATTGTGGCCCCATGGACTCCTATATATAGAAGGAGGTTTTTTTCATTTGTATCATCCAATAATTATTCATTTATGTAATGTGTTGGAGGTTTCCCCCTCGAAGTGGCTTATTTCTAAGGCGTTGATATCTCTATTCTTCTATTTTTGGAGCTGGCTACACAACATTTGGTATCAGAGCTTTGGATTCTAGGGTTTTGCTGCTCCAAACAGGTCATCGTGGAATTTTTGCTATAAATTTTTTTCTACGAAGTTTCAGAAGCTGAAATTTTTAGGGTACAAATCCGAAATCCTAAGGAAGATTGTCTAAAAATTTTGGAGCTTGTTCCGTAATATTTTCGGAGATATGATCTGTGGAAGTTAGGTCTGTTTTCAGGCTCCTAAACAGTTCATTGTGTAATTTGCGCTATAAATTTTTTTCTACGAAGGTTTAGAATCTGAAATTCATATGGTGCGAAGCTGAAATCCTGAGGAAATTTTTCAAAAAATTTCAGAGCTTGGTTCACAATATTTTTGGAGATATGATCTGTGGAAGGTAGTGCTTTTTCAGGCTCCTGAATTTCATCTCTTAGAGGTGATCGTGGGAAAATTTCAATAAATATATCTCTGGGCATCAAATTGGAGTGCTGTAAAAAGTGGTCACAAGTACACAGACTTTAGTTTTTTGGCTATCAATTTTAGATACAAAGGACAAAAAAGTGACACGTGGCAAGTCGTACAAGTTCGCTCTACTGAACCAGTCCAGAATTAGGTCATTGTGGGAGATTGGACACAACTTTGTCTTGGAGAATCCAAACTAGGTCAGACCTGTGGCATTCAAAAGATAATTCAGAGGGCTAATTTGATACTAAAATTCAAATATTGAAGTGCTGCAGTCATAGAGATAATCCAATTTCAATATCGAGCTCCTCAAAAGCAAGAGAAAGCTACACAATGACGCATGAAGAGGAAGAATTGCAGTATGAGATATCAAAATTACGGTACCAAGTGCAACAAGTTTTGATCTTACGAAGAGAAATTGAAGATGAAATATATGGTTTAAAAGAAGAAATGGAGGCTAAGTTGGATGGTTTGAAGGATCAAATAATAGCAAATATGGATGATAAATTAGTGGAAGATCACATCGAGCATCAACAACAAGTTCTCCAACTCTCAAAGGATAACCCAACTTTGGTGCAAAATCTAATGAAACAACAGGAATATCAACATCACATCGAAAGAAGTTATGAAGCAGTCATAGAAACAAGAACTCGACAAGTACGATCAATTTCAGAGTATCTCAGCAAGTGGAAGAACTTTCCTGTAGAAGATTTCACATGGGATGATGAGAATTTTATACAGAAGCATCAAGAAATAATCAAGCTTTGAGGACAACACTTGTTTGAAGGAGAGGGGCATGTTAAGTCCCTATATTAATAGTGTAGCCCCTTATTATGTTAGTGTAGCCCCCCTTATTGTTATTATTGTACCCCTGTAACCCCCATATTGTTATTATTGTGCACTTACATTATTATTGTTAGGTCGGCTAGGATTACATTGTGGCCCCACTAGGATTATATTGTGGCCCCATGGACTCCTATATATAGAAGGAGGTTTTTTTCATTTGTATCATCCAATAATTGTTCATTTATGTAATTTATTGGAGGTTTCCCCCTCGAAGTGGCTTATTTATAAGGCGTTGATATCTCTATTCTTCTATTTTTGGAGCTGGTTACACAGTGATTTGTCACCGTCCCTGCAATTCCCCGTCCTTCACATTGGAGGGCTTATTCCATGACCTGTGAGTAGTGACATGACCTGAAACCACTTTCATGGCATCCCCCTTGACAAGGAAAATCATTCCCCTGAAGACAATTTCTTGTGAAAAGCCCTAAAAATAGCCTTTTTATCCTTGGCACGACTAGCCAGTTCAACCCTCGCGCCGGTTTCCATCCTGACAATCGTGCCCATTGGCATAGGTTTCCAGTTCATCACTCGCACCATCCCCTGTCTGGCATAGATTACAGCCAGACAGTCGCGCCATCTCCTGTAGGTGCTAGGTTTTTCCCTTGTTCAGAAGTTTCTTTTGGTCAGTACTTTGCTTCTAGGTTTGTTTTAGATTTTGCTTGAAGTGGTGAGTCTGGTCTTAGTTGGGAGAAATTTTTTTTTTTTTCATTTTAAGGCATTGGAACTTGTTTTTTGTTAGTAACCCATGCCATTTGGACATTGGTAGTGAGCAAGTCACGCCAATTGGTGTTAGTTTCACCTCCAAAAGTCGTGCCAATTTCAGGGTGTGTGAAAATTGAGACTTTTTCCCTAAATCCTTCACTAGTGTGTCTTTCCCTTCTAGTATTTTCTCTGTATGGGCATAGATTACATTGCTCAGTGTTTGAAATGTCTTATTTCCATGATTACTTGATGTAAAAGGGGACGAATGCCTTGTTTTGATCTCATGCTTTGGAATTCCTCTTTGTGTTTGGCCTCATATGTCTTGTCACCTTTTGAGGAATTTCGTTACAAAGTGTTTTGAAACAACGATTACATTCTTAGTGTTTTTTTGCATCCCTTTTGCCTTCATCCTTCATTAAGAAAATTTGTGTTCATTTAGTTTTTGTCTCAAAGTTTTCTTTTCGTTAAAATGCATTAGTTCACATTGCATTGAAAAGTATTTTTGAGATTTATCATTGAACTTAGATCACATTGTTTAATGATTGAAAGCTAAAAATCGTGTTGAGTGCATTCTCTTTCATTAAAAGCACGCATTAAGTATATTCTCATTTCATCAAAAAATGAATTGAGTGCATTCTTATCATTTCAAAATAAAAAGAAGATTTTTCATAGATTACATTGCATTATTCACATCGTTGAATGTTTGAGATTACTTTTGGATAGTGAAAGTCATCTAGTTTGGAAAAATTTCGTTTTCACTATTGTTGTTTGTTGCATCATTGTTTGAAGTTCTTCCCTTAACTAGATAGCATTCATCGAATTGAAAAATTTTCTTTTCTCATATAGCTGCATATAGGAGATTGTCAGATCACATGCAGTAGGGCCTTGAAACCAAGACATAATTGAAGATCAACTTTAAAATTTATTCAATTACCTTAAGGCAGCATTGAAACATTAATGAAATATTTAGAGGTCTAGGCTAGTGACATGTTCCGGCGTCATTAAACCTCATAGCCGTCGTTTTCCTCTTGGCTTTAGACAACACTAGTATGGACTTGTGCTCCCCGTACCGTCACGTATATAAAGGGAGACCCCACTAGGTTGCTATCCTTTATCTGTAGGAAGCCATGTCTGCCGCCTTATACCCGTGATACACCAGACACAACATTCAAGGAGATTGCCTGCATGTACGTCAAGTCCTTGGTTGATTTATCTTTCATTTTGAAACCAAGGTGTATATTGCAGCTCACAGATATCTAGTACACCCTTTGCCTAGAATTCCAGAGTAGTTATTTTGATCTTTACTGACTCCCTAAATTTGAAAATATCATCAAGCGCTTGTCCTTTCACGCTTGTTTCCAAACTGAAAGTGATAGAGTCACCTTTTTCCTGTTTCTTGACTCTTAAAATATGAAATGGTAGAGTTTTGTTTCAATGTATTAAAATTAACTGCCCACGAAATATTACTGGTTATAGTTAGTTTCCTTAGGGTGTTGTTCTAAGTTGTTTCCAATTGCAACTTTTGCGGAGTTCACCAACCAAGGAATCCCCTCCGATGGGAATCCTGGTCCTTTTCCTCCTTTTGGAAATTTTGGTGCTCCTTATATGGCAACGTTGTCCCTTCCTGGGTTAACTTTTGGGTTTCCTGTATAGTTGTTTTCAACCTCTGTGGTCCCAAATGTCTAGGCTGTTGTTCAATCAGTTCCTCCTCCTAAAAAACATCATGTTGATTCCAAGGTGGACCTCTCCCCTTCTTCACCTATTCTGCGTCCTCCTCTTCTACTTCACCTCGCGAAAGTCTAGATTTGAGTAACCTGGTGGCTAAGAAGAAGAAGAAGAATACAACGAAGGAGAATTCTGATAAGAGAGAGGCTAAAGCTGCAACTAATGCTCCTAAAACGTCCGCTCATGATAAACCTTCCAACCCTCCATAGAAAGTTAAGTTTCCTTGCATGATATGCTAGGGAAACCATCTTCTTCGAGATTTCCCTGACATTCCCAAGGTGCTCGAAGCATGGTCCAATGGTCGTCCGTCGTTGCCTTTGTCTTCCAGGAGTTAGGTTGGGGGCACGTCTTCAGATGTTGCTGGTAAGGCTCCTAAGAAGAAGGGTAAGATTACCAATCCTTGTAAGTTATGTGAAGGGCACCATGCCATTCACCTTTGTCCATATATGGATGAAGACAAGATATTTTTGGACAACTTGACTGCTTCTGCACCATGCCTTCCAGTTGGTTACCAACAAATTTCTTTGAGTCCTCCACCAACTGATCCTGTTAGCCACCTATAAAATTTATTATAGCAAAAGGTGGCTAACACTTTTTGAGCCTTCAAGGAACAAATTTTATTATTAAAAAGTGTTGGCTCTTGAAGACTCTTGAAGGCCTCCTGCCTCTCCTCTGTCCAAAACTTCACTGCTGTTCCCATTTTACATTCAGAAATCCTGCAGATTTCCAAGAAAGATTACTACTGCAAGCAAAATTTCCCTTTTCTCCTTCACTCAAAACTAACCTTCATTTGCTCCCTTTTTCTCCATAAAATTCCTCTATTTTCATGATCCCCCTTCTTCCCTTCATGAAAATCATTTTTAAAAGGTGGAGAACTCACTTTCTTGCCTTATCGGAACCCTCATATTCCTTTGAAAATCATTCAAAAATCCATAAAAATCATATTTTTATGTATTGTGAACTTAAGCCCCCTTGGGCTAAGTTTTTAACCCCCCCTCCATACGCCCTGGTGCCTGGAACTGAGCGTCAGCCTTCCCAGCGTTTGTCACATTGCTCGATTGCGATTAGGCCCTCCTCTTAAAATCCCCGGTCACATTATTTCCCATGCTCCCAAAGTCCCCGCAGTCGGGTGCCAAGCCACATTATAAATTAATAAAAACCTCTGTTTATATTAATTTTCCGACATTTATTATATTGTGAACTTTTCCATCGGTGCCAAATTATAAATCGATCTCCACCGTCGATCTGATCTGCAGCTCGATGGCGCGGAGTCCATCACCCCGGTGGTCCCCGCCATCAACTCACCATTGCCAAAATCGGTGGTATCCATCGCACTGCCTTCAAGCGAAGGGTGGTTTTCTTCAGATCGGCAGTGATTCCACTCACCGATCAACACGTGGCCTGGGAACTGTTCACCAAACCGCTGTCCATCGCACATTAAACATTGGATGTGGACCCCGCGCGATATTGGTGTCCACTGTCCGATCTAAGGCCACCCATTAGACGACAATCTCTCACCGAAGTTGCTCACACGATAACCAGGCTCCAGCGCAACGATAACAACATCTCCACCATTTATCTGATCTGCAGATCGACGGTCCAAAATTCATCGCCCGTTTTCTCCATTTTGAATTTCCACCTACGTTACCGACCGTCGATTTCGTGCGATCGACAGCCTATGATCATCTCTTTGCCTCTTCTCCTCGCCGTCGATCCCTGCGCAAATCGAAGGCCCTAATTCAAAGTCTTCTACCGCCCTCCCTTTGAATCCTCTAATCAAATCCCGACCGTTGAATGATGCCATCCAACGACCATGCTCTCTCCACGTGCCCTCTGAAGCAGTAAACCTATATATGCATGGATTTTATAATTTTTGTTCCTCATTTTGCAGGGTTTTAATGGTTTTTCCGCTGTGTTTAAAGAAAATTCAAAGGCAGAGGGTGACGATCCTCCTACCTTCGATCCACTAGAAAAATCATTTGCAGGTTTCAAATTTCACGTTTTATCAATTATTCATGAGGCATTGATGCCTTATCACCCCTACGCAGCCCTACACACTCACAAACACATCAAGTCAATCAAAAATCAAAGAGTATCAGGGTCGAAGATAGAAATGCACCATCATGGCAGATTTTACACAGTTTTTTTATAAGGATTACGGCCAACAAACCATTATCAAAATCCTAATCCCCGATTAAACACAGTTTGAAGAAAATCTTAAATTTTTTTATCAACATAAAGCCTCCACTACCACCTCCGAGGCGAATTGATTCCTCCCAATTGCCTAAGCACCACCTGTGCCTCAAAATATTCAATTAGAGACCGAAGTTATTGATCATGATCAGACATTTGTCTCAAAACGCAACCAAAGAGTAAATTATGCCAAGGAACTTAATGACAAACATTTGCAGAGTAACTTTAACACCACATAGAGCCTCAAAGGTCAACAAAATCTCCCACCGAGCTTAATATTTATGTAAAAACATTTAATACAGAGGACACATGTGTAAGTTTCTTCATTGAGCCCCCCAAAGGCCAGAAGCCATTAAATCTGTATTAATTGTAAATTGGAGATCTTTTATCAAATATCACCTCCTCATTATTCTATATATACTTATGCAAAAGATGAGAAAGGGGTTGGTTGATTGGGTTGCTGAACAGTGTAATGTAATTGAGCTTGAGACTTCTATCTGTAAATAGTGTTCACTGGCCCTTGAAGCTCTGTTATGTTAGGTTAGTTAGGCTGGATAGTGAAGATGATTGCTGAACTGAAACATTGGACCTGAGTACTGTAACTGGTTTGACATGAATAACAAGCTGTTTCTTGGGATCCTGGTCTATATTGCTGGTGAAGTGCCTCTTTCTTTGTTATTTTTTTCCTTCTATGTATGTCATATTGTTCACTATACTCTGATAAAGAGTAGTATTTATAGAGCTAGGATTTACTGTTTACCAGTACCCTTCTCTTACTGATAAGATTTATCTCAATGTTTTCCTCCAATTTGTTTATTTAAGAATGATTGAATATAGTCTAAACGGTTAGGAATGTTGGAGTTCCCTCGTCCTACTGTTTTCTTTAAACATTGTTCTTAAAAGTTATTTTCCTTATTTGCTTATTAAAGTTAGACTAGAAAAGTGATGGTTTTCCCTGTTGCTAGCTTCTATTCTCCAAAGGCAGATTCTGAAAGTTTCCCTTGGTGTTGATTGAAAGCAGACTAGGTTTAAAAGTACTTTATCTGATCTTAAGTTACATTTTGTCTTCTCTTATATGTTTTCATACTTTCTGAAGGTAATTATGTGGATTACAGGATTTTTTTTCAATTAAGCTGCTTTAATACAAACCTGCCCAAGAATTCAATGGTTAGCCCTGTCCTTGGTTGGTTTGAAACAGTTACTTAAGAGGTTTTTCTTGTTATGACTGACTATAAATCCTTTGTTAAATTATTATCAGTTTCCACCCCTCCAACACTTTATTGTTTCCATTCCATCATTCTAATCTCAATAATATTGTGATATAGATGACTTTCCCATTGGATCAATCTTGATGTTGTTGCTCAGTTAAAGCCATGTTATGACTCCATAGCCCAATGGACTAAAAACCAGCGTTATATCTATCTTTTTAGCCTAGCCGTTCTATTCACTTGCAACTTCCCACCTTTGAAAATCTTTGTACTTAGGACTTTCCACCTCAAACGGTATTAATACTCAACCATCCAAAAAAAAAAACCCTTGGCCTTCATAACTAGCCTAATATCATTACCCAAAACTCCAAATACAAATCCATATTTGCACTTATTGGAGAGATCCCTCTCCGGATTGAAGAGGGCTAGATCCTAGAATCCCAAAGTGGTTGAAACGATGTTTTTTCTGTGATCGAACTTTTCCAATCTTGTTGATTACAGATCACTAACATTTATGGCGAATCCGTTGGGGAACAGAAACCCAGAAAAATTTTCATTTGAGGGTAACCATAGGTTATCAGGGATTTGGTTCAAGAACATTTCCAGCTAAGCCACTAGCAACTAACATTTCTGGCGACTCCACTGAGGAATACTTCCCTTAAAAACTTCATAAAACTTGTGAGTAGAAAACATCCTTTTCAAGCACTACCAAGAACTGGTAATCATGATGAAACTTGTTTGAATCAATGACAAACTAGGTGAACCCTAGGATTCTCATAAGACTTTATCTAACCTTGAAAAATCAGCTGGCTTGGCCATAAGAATATACTGTCTTTGTCTCATAACCGTAGCTAAGTTTTTAAATGGAGTTAGGACATTCTTAAAAACCACACAACTGAAAAATAACTCAGAAAAACCCAAAAATATTTCAGATTGGTATTCAATAAACATGGTGGTGGACCATAAAACCTTTTACCTCTGAAAAGAGCTAAAAAATTCCACTTGGCGACTCCACAATCCTTAACAGACCTTAAGACTCCACTGGGAAGAACCCTTATCCTTATAAAATCATTCAAACTCAGTTAGAGGACTGTAGGATTAAGATTTGTGTAAATAGATTAGTTAACCTCTCAAAGATTGTCATACCTGGTTGAACTTTTCTCGTTTATTTGGGTCTAAAAAACACAGCATAGTGGCTCCTAGAGAGATTCACACTAGAGCCCATTCTAACCCTGATCCACCTGAGTTAGTTGATAACCAAGAAATTATCGTTAGGAAGTATCCTAGGATTAAATTATCAACTATTTTCATATCGCCCTTGAGAGCTAATTCAGTCCCTGAAAATCTTTCAGCTCTACAAAAATCACAAGTTGATTTAGTAAATCCCTTTAGAACTAGGTCTCTTGGTGATTTAGATCAGTTAGATTCTGAGTCTTCACTTTATTCTCCTGAAACCAATGAACATCTTGGTGGGAGAGAAACAACACCTCCTGATTTACATTTCCTTCAAAAATTAGGTGTCTCTCATCCAAGATCAGCTCAGAAATCTATTTCTGGTCCATCCACTTTTGCTCACCCTACATCCACTGTTCAAACCACTCCACTTCAGCCCACTTTCTCTCTTGTAAATCCACCTCTTGTAAACCCACCTCCACCACATATCATGGCAACATGGTATGCTCCCTTAGTCCTTCCTGTACCATTAGTCAACCTCCCACAAGAATATCAGTCCAAAATTCCATTGTATGATGCTAGCAATGCTACAACTGCATCACAACATGTGGATAAGATGAATGACTACTTTGACAGAAATGAAATTGATGATGATTCTATCAAACTTAGATTATTTGCCCAAAGTTTAGGGGGGGAAGTAAGAAAATGGTTCAAAGCTTTAATCCCCCACAGTATTAATGATCTCCAAGCCTTCCATCAAACTTTCTTAAACAAATGGGAGGTAAAGAAGAATCCTCTCCAAGTCCTTTCTGATTACAAGAACCTCCATAGAAACACTGGGGAAAGTGTGCAAGCTTATTGCACCAGATTTAACAGTGTGTATAATGCAGTTTCCCCGGAACTAAAACCTCCACAAGGCTCAGCTTTAAACAAGTTTCCTAAAGGGTTTGACCCTGAGATGGCCTATCAGCTGAGAGAGAGAGATTTTTCAACTCTTGAAGATATGCAAAGAGGCGCTCTTTCTGTGGATGTCAAATTAATGGAAAAGAGGGCAAGAATGAAAAATGAAAAGAGAGTGTCCTTTAGAGATGAATCTACACCCTCCACTTCCAACTCAAATATGGATAAAATTATGGAAGAAATGATGAAATAAATGAGCCTAATTAAGAGAGCACAAGCAAGCCAAAACCAAAATGCTCCTCAAAATAGAAATCAGCACCAGAACCAGAATTTTAGAAGGAATCAACCTCCAAACATACCTAGGGAATATGATCAATAGATCACTCCTCCCTTTCATCAAAACTACGTAAGTGAGGTTGAGGAAACGGATGAAATACCAGAGGACGATGATATCAACATGTTTTGGGTAGAGGATGATGACTTTGAAGCTCATTATAATAGAAAACAAGGTCTTTATACACCTTATGATGACAGAAGAAATGATGATGAAAATTATTATCAAGACATGGAAAATGTCATCATAGAATCTAAAAGAGAATATGACCTTAGAAACAAAACTAGTAAACAAACCCCCAACACCAAAACCTCTGATAAATCTTCACAAAATAGCACTGCAAACAAGCCTAAAGTTGTCAAACAAAAGGATAAAATAGTGGCTGTAAATTCTGATAATGGTAAAGAGAAAGGCACTCAAAACAATGAAAAACAGAGTGCATACATTAGTAGTACTAACACTTCAACTAGTACTCCTGTGAAAACAACTTTGTCAAGTGTAAATAAAAAAAATCAGCAAGTTGATGTTGCTGATAGAGTGGCAGCTAATAAGGCTGAAACAAGTTCTTCAAAGAACCAAATCCCTTTCAGCCTTGAACAGGAAATTTCAAAGATCAAAATCTCTTTTCCCTTAACTCAGTTAGCTACCCATCATGTATATAGGACCCAAAATTTGAAGGCTTTAAACATGGAGAGAATGAGGACACTGTCAATCTTAACGATGACCAACCAGAGCTTATTTTTGGTCCTAAGATTGAAGGTATGTATCAAGAGGGACCTGTTCCTCCCTTTTATGTGAGTTTAAACATTCATGACAAAATTTTGTACAACCCTATGCATGATTCTGGGGCTTCTCATAATTTAATGCCTAGAGCTGTGATGGAGAGCCTTGGTTTAAAAATCACCAGACCTTATAAATACCTTTACTCCTTTGACTCAAGTAGAGTAAAATGTTTAGGATTAATCAAAGACTTCTGTGTTAACTTAGCCCAAATTCCAGCCAAATGTTTAGTCATGGATATTGTTGTGGCCGATGTGCCCCCAAACTATGGAATGTTATTATCTAGATCTTGGGGGGCTAAGTTACAGGCGACTATGAAAATGGACATGAATTATGTGACTATCCCTGTTTTCAATCAGAATAGAAGACTTTACAGGGAGTCACGTATGAAATACACAGTTACAAGTCAAGAGAGACCACAAAACTCTCCTATGTATTCTGTAAATACAACCCTTGATTCTTTTATCATGTTTAATGAGGAAACACTTAGTGAACAAGTTACTCTAATAGGGTTAATGGTCGATAGGGAGGAAGAGGTAAACACTAAAGAACTGTCAAAACAGTTTACTGAACCATTAAACATTAACACACTAAACAAAGGTCTTGAACTACAAGTCATGCATCCTTTTCTTTTAAACCTGGACACTAAAGAAAAAGTGCCTCCACTCAACAAAAAACCTGAAGAGTCAAAACAAACTCAATTAAGTGCCGCTAATCATGAAAAATTAGAAAGCACAGTAGTTGAAGACAACGGTAACCAGGATGAAACCGAAAAAAATCCTCTATGGAGTATGTATTTTGATGGATCCTGCACTAGAACTAACGCTGGTGCAGGTGTCTAGATTTCTAACACTGAAAATGACCACACAGAATGCATTTCCTGCAAGTTAAACTTTCAGTGTTCCAATAACATAGTGGAGTATGAATCCCTTCTCTTAGGCTTACATCTATTGAAAAAGTTAGGAGCCACAAGAATTAATGTGTATGGGGATTTAGAGTTAGTCATTAGGCAAGTCAATGGGGAATATAACGCAAATCATCCCATACTTAGAGCCTACCAAAACGATGTCATGGACCTTTTGAAAACCTTTGAGGAGTCCAAACTATTTTTTGTCCCAAGAAAAATAAATATTGCCACCCATAATTTAGCCTTTGCAGCTAGGACATGCTTAAAACCATATGAAACCAAAGACTGCATCGCTTAGATAAAATTTAGGCTAGCTGTGCCTGATAATGAAAAGTATTGGCAGGTGTTTGAAAATGACAAACAAATAGAAGACTTCATGCAATTCAGAAATGAATTTGAACTCAACAGTTCGGACTCAGATTACGATACAGACTGCAGTGAAGAAAATTTTATTGGTGAAGAAGAGCTGTCTGCTGAGCTTGTCAACATTAATCTTCTGAATAGAAAAATTAAAAACAAAAAGGAAATGACTGCAGAGTTAGAAACATAGGAGTTAGAAACTTTTCATTCTAAATATTAAAGTTTTCCAAGCGGTCTAGTGCCTTTAGAAGAGTTGTTTGATCTTAACGATGTGGCCAAAAAGCCAAAACTGGAACCTGTAGAGACTGAAGTGGAGGAGTGAAATATATGCAATAAAAGAGAACCAAAAATGATTAAACTGTCTAAAACTTTACCAGCTCATATTAAATTCAAATAAATAGAGTTGTTTAAAGAGTTTTATGATGTTTTTGCATGGAGTTACGAAGATATTAAATCATATGACACTGAAATAATACATCACAAAATTCCCCTAAAAGAAAACCAAAATCCATTCAAACAAAAATTGTGTAGAATAAACACTGTTCAGTTGCCTTTGGTTTAGAAGGAGATCATGAAAATGTATGAAGCTAGTATTATTGTCCCTATTAGATACTCTGAGTGGGTGTCTAATCTGGTGTTAGTTAGGAAGAAATCTGGAGAGATCAGGCTTTGTATAGACTTTAGAGACTTAAACAAAGCTTCATTAAAAGACAACTACCCTTTACCCAAAATGGATCACATATTATAAAGGGTATTTGATTCAAGAAGAATTTCTTTGTTGGATGGTTATTCAGGGTACAATCAGATCTTAGTTCACCCTGCTGATCAATTAAAGACAGCCTCTACTACACCATGGGGCACTTTCATGTATGTGAAAATGCCTTTTGGTCTAATGAATGCTGGAGCAACTTTTCAAAGAGCCGTGGACATAGCGTTCTCGGAGGAACTGGGCTTCTTCATCATTATATACCTTGATGATGTCACTATGCTTTCAAAAATAGATGAAGAGCACTTAGCTCATTTAAGAAAGGTTTTCGAGAAATTCAGAAATTTTGGAATATATTTGAACCCTAAGAAGACACTATTCGGTCTCCAAGAAGGTAAAATTCTTGGGCACATTATTTCTTAGGAGGGTATAAATATAGATCCAAAGAGGATTGAGGCAATATTGCAAATCTCTCATCCTCATAACATCAAGGAGTTGCAATCTTTCTTCGGAAATATTAACTTTTTGAGAAGGTTCATTCCCAACTTGGCCGAGCTCCTTAGGAATATCACAAACATGTTGAACAAGGAGAAAGGGGTAAAATGGACTGTGTAAGCAAAGGAATCCTTTGAGCTGGTGAAACAAGCGTTAACCAAAACATTGGTTCTAATAAGTCATATTTTTTCAAAAGATTTTTATATTTTTTCATTTGCATCAGAACATACCATAGCTGCTGTCCTTTTATAGAAAAATCCACAAGGACAAGAGCAGCCTATTTCATTTTTTAGCAAGGCATTGAGGGATGCCCCTTTGAAGTATAACATTATGGAAAATCAAGCTTTTGCTTTGGTTAAAGCTTTGAAAGACTTCAGAGTGTACATCCTTCACTCACACATCATTGCCCTTGTCCCAAACTCAATTTTTAAAGACATTCTAACAGAGGACCCAGATGGTAAGAGAGGTTAGTGGATTGATGTTATCCTTGAATATGATTTAGAGATAAAACCCACTAAACTCATCAAAGGCCAAGGTCTGGCTAGATTAATGGCTGAATCCAATTTTGAAGTTCTTGATATTAATATGATTAATGCTTTAGATGATCAAGAGGAATTCTCAACTCCCATTGTTGAAAACCATTTTATGAATTCCTCTTGGTATGTTGATATTGTTTATGTTTTGCTTAATTTGAATACACCTCCTGGTTTGACAAAAACAAAGGCAAGATTCCTAAAATTGAAAAGATGTAAACTATTGCATTATTGATAGAAGTCTTTACTGGAAAAATGCAAGTGGTGTATTGCTTAAATGTTTGCCTGAGTTTGATGCAGAAAAGGTTAAATACCAGTTCCATGAAGGAGAATGTGGAGGTCATTTGTACTGGAAGATAATAGCCAACAAAATATTGAGGGCTGGTTTCTATTGGCCTACTCTTTTCCATGATGTGCAAAAGATGATCATAGCCTGTCACAAATGTCAACATTTTGAAGGCAAAAGAAAACTGATGCCCCTACCTCTGCATCCCATTACTGTTGAAACTCCTTTTCAACAGTGGGGACTTGACTTAGGAGAGATCCATCCACCATCTTCTGCCCAACATAGATGGATTCTCAATGCCACAGAATATTTCACTAAGTGGATAGAAGCCATACCTTGTAGGCAGGCCAATGATTCAGTTATCATAAAATTTATGGAGACTAACACTCTCTCCAGATTTGGCTGTCTTACCAAGATTATCATTGATAATGCAGCAACATTTTGATCAAACAAGATGGTTGATTTCTGTCACAGATATCAGATAACATTGGGGCATTCCATGACTTATTACCCTCAAGGTAATGGACTTGCAGAATCCTCAAACAAGAGTTTAGTGAACATAATCAAGAAACTGTTGGAGGATAACAAGAAGTCTTGGCACACAAATCTTGTTCATGCAATTTGGGCTGATAGATTGACTTTGAAAAAATTTATTGGCATGTCACCTTTTCAGCTTGTGTATGGAACTGATGCCATTTTTCCAAATAGCCTTGGTGTACTAGTGATGAAGTTGACTCAAGAGTTGCAAACTGAAGATAATGACATGATCATAAGAATAAATCAGACCATTCATCTTCAGTAAACCAGAGAGGAGGTTTATAACAAAACATTTCAGAAGCAGATCAACGTCAAAAAGATTTTTTACAGAAGAACAAAGGTCAAAAATTTCAAAATTGGGGACAAAGTTGTAAAGTGGGACTCAAGGAGGGAAGAAAAGGGCAAGCATGGATAATTTGGCAACTTATGGCTTGGTCCTTACTCTATTCATTCAGCTACTGGTAACAATGCATTTTTCTTGCAGAAGTTGAATGGAGCAGAACTGTTTGGGGGTCCTGTCAATGGCAGGATGCTTAAGCATTACTTCTCTTGATCCATGTTATGTTCCAAAAGCCTTTTTATATTTTTTCCATTATAAATATTTCATCCACCATTGCATTCAAAGTTATAAAAATCAAAAATACAAAAACAATGAAAAGAAAGAAAAGAGGGCAGATTGTGAAAATAAGAAAGGTATAGCCCCATACCAAAAAGAGAAACAAATCTAAAAGTGTGCAAGCTCAAATGCCACTCCTAAAAAAACACATTTCTAGTTAGTCAAACAGCCTAATCTTGACTAATTAGTTTTAAATTTTCTGCTGATAGGATAGTGAATTTGATTTGCCAAACTATTTAATCTTGGCTTATCAGTAGGTAGATTAGGATAGAAATTAAGGTTCAAACAAGCTCAAACTCTGAACCTAAGGTTTCAAAAAGAAAATGACTCAAATCTGCTTTATTTTTTGAGTAAAAAAAGATGTAAATCTAGTTCCAATCAGCTCAAAACCTTAACCAGAGAACAAAAAAGGAAATGCAGCTCAAAACAAAGGTAAAAATAGAGCTGTAAAAAGATAAAGGAAGTGCTTTGAATTTTTCAGATTTTAAGCCTTCCATTTTGATTTAATTTTCTGCAAAATAAATGTCTATGTGCAGCATGTTTTTATGCCATAGACCAACATCAAGTTAGACTGTTCAATCCTGACTTCAATGTTTTTTAATTTCTATTGTAGAATTTAGAGAATAAAGTCTGTTAGACAGCTTAATCCCAACAGACAATAGATTAGGTAGAGAATCATATGGGCTCAACTGTTTAATCTGGGTCCACAGAGAAATGAGTATAAATAGATTAGATTTCCTACTTTCAAAAGAATAAAATGTCGTAAAAGAGTTTTCCAATCCAAGTGCACTCTAATGAAGAAAAAATGTTAGATCAGTAGGATTGGGTAGGTAGAAAGTTTGTATTGATAAAAGATCCATTGTTTTTATGGCTGCTAATATGTTTTCAGAGAGCATCATCCACAGAAAGAAAGGCAGCCCAGTGGATCAAGCATAGGTTAGCCTCCCAGAGAATGCAAGTCTGGATTTCTTGATGCCTTCAAGAAGGCACCATCCTCAAGTGGAGCCACTGTTAGCCACCTATAAAATTTGTTCTAGAAAAAGGTGGCTAAGAATTTTTGAGCCTTCAAGGAACAAATTTTATTATTAAAAAGTGTTGGCTCTTGAAGACTCTTGAAGGCCTCCTGGCTCTCCTTTGTCCAAAACTTCACTGCTATTCCCATTTTACATTCAGAAATCCTGCAGATTTCCAAGACAGATTACTGCTGCAAGCACCATTCCCATTTTCTCCTTCACTCAAAACTAACCTTCATTTTCTCCCTTTTTCTCCATAAAATTCCTCTATTTCCATGATCCCCCTTCTTCCCTTCATGAAAATCATTTTTACAAGGTGGAGAACTCACTTTCTTTCCTTATCGGAACCCTCAGATTCCTTTCAAAATCATTCGAAAATCCATAAAAATCATATTTTAATGTATTTTGAACTTAAGTCCCCTTGGGCTAAGTTTTTAACCCCCCCTCCATATGCCCTGGTGCCTGGAACCGAGCGTCAGCCTTCCCAGCGTTTGTCGCATTGCCTGATCGCGATTAGCCCCTCCTCTTAAAATCCCTAGTCACATTATTTCCCATGTGCCCAAAGGCCCCGTATTCGGGCACCAAGCCGCATTATAAATTAATAAAACCCTTTATTTATATTAATTTTCTGATTTTTATTATATTGTGAATTTTTCCGCTGGTGCCAAATTCTAAATCGATCTCCACCGTCGATCTGATCTGCAGATCGAAAGTGCGGAGTCCATCACCTCGGTGGTCCCCGTCATCCACTCGTCATTGCCAAAACTGGCAGTATCCATCACACTACCCTTGAGCGGAGGGCAGTTTTCTTCCAATTGGCAGTGATTCCACTCACCGATCAACGCGTGGCCTGGGCACTGTTCACCAAACTGCCATCCATCACGTGTTAAACATCGGACATGGACCCCGTGCGATTTTGGCGTCCACCGTTTGATCTGAGGCTGCCCATCGGATGGAAATATATCACCGAAGTTTCTCACACGATAACCAGGCTCCAGCGCAGCGATAACAGAATCTCCGCCGTCAATCTGATCTGCAGATCGACGGTCCAAAATTCATCAACCATTTTCTCCATTTTGACTTTCCACCTGTGTTACTGACCGTCAATTTCACGCGATCGATGGCCCATGATTGTCCCTTCGCCTCTGCTCCTCGCCGTCGATCTCTGCGCAAATTGACGGCCCCGATTCAAAGTCTTCTACTGCCCTCTCTTTGACTCCTCTAATCAAATCCCGACTGTTGAATGATGCCATCTAACGGCCATGCTCTCTCCATGTGCCCTTTGAAGAAGTAAACCTATATATGCATGGATTTTATAAATTTTTTTCATATTTTGCAGGGTTTTAATGGTTTTTCCATTGTGTTTAAATAATATTCAAAGGTAGAGGGTGACGATCCTCCTGTCTTCGATCCACCAGAGAAATCATTCGTAGGTTTTAAATTTCACGTTTTATCAATGATTCATGAGGCATTGATGCTTTATCACCCCTACGCAGCCCTACACACTCACAAACACAAGTAGTCAATCACAAATCAAAGATTATCAGGGTCGAAGACATAAATGGACTAGCGTGGAAGATTTAACACAATTTTTTTATAAGGATTATGGCCAACAAACCATTATCAAAAGCCTAATCCCTGATTAAACACAGTTTGAAGAAAATCTTAAAGTGTTTTATCGACAGAAAGCCTCCACCACCACCTCTGAGGGGAATTGATTCCTCCCAGCTGCCTAAATGCCACCCTTGCCGCAAAATATTCAATCAGAGACCGAATTTATTGATCAGGATCAGATATTTGTCTCAAAACGCAGCCAAAGAGTAAATTCTACCAAGGAACTTAATGACAAACATTTGCAGAGTTACTTTAACACCACATAGAACCTCAAAGGTCAGCAAAATCTCCCACCGAACTTAATCTTTATGTAAAAACATTTAATACAGAGGACACCTATGTAAGTTTCCTCATTGAGCCCCCCAAAGGCCAGAAGCCATTAAATCTGTATTAATTGTAAATTGGAGATCTTTTATCAGATCTCACCTCCTCATTCTTCTATATATACTTCTGCAGAAGATGAGAGAGGGGTTGGTTGATTAGGTTGTTGAACACTGTAATGTAATTGAGCTTGAGACTTCTATCTATAAATAGTGTTCACTGGCCCTTGAAGCTCTGTTTATGTTAGGTTAGTTAGGCTGGATAGTGAATATGATTTCTGAACTGAAACATTGGACCTGAGTACCGTAACTGGTTTGACATCAATAACAAGTTGTTTCTTGGGATCCTGGTCTATATTGCTGGTGAAGTGCCTCTTTCTTTGTTATTGTTTTCCTTCTATGTATGTCATATTGTTCACTATTCTATGATAAAGAGTAGCATTTATAGAGTTAGGATTTACTATTTACCAATACCCTTCTCTTACTGATAAGCTTTATCTCAATGTTTTCCTCCAATTTGTTCATTTAAGAATGATTGAATACAGTCTAAACAATTAGGAATGCTGGAGTTCCCTCGTCCTACTGTTTTCTTTAAACATTGTTCTTAAAATTTATTTTCCTTATTTTATTATTAAAGTTAGACTAGAAAAGTGATGGTTTGCCCTGTTTCTAGCTTCTATTCTCCAAAGGCAGATTTTGAAAGTTTCCCTTGGTGTTGACTGAAAGCAGACTAGGTTTAAAAGTACTTTATCTGATCTTAAGTTACATTTTGTCTTCTCTTATATGTTTTCATACTTTCTGAAGGTAATTATGTGGATTATTGGATTGTTTATCAATTAAGCTTCTTTAATACAAACCGTCCCAAGAAGTCAATGGTTAGCCTTGTCCTTGGTTGGTTTTAAACAGTTACTTAAGAGGTTTTTCTTGTTAGGACTGACTATAAATCCATTGTGAAATTATTATCAGTTTCCACCCCTCCAACACTTTATTGTTTCCATTCCATCACTCTAATCTCAATAATCCTATGATATATATGACTTTCCCCTTGGATCACTCTTGATGTTGTTGCTCAATTAAATCCCTGTTATGACTCCATAGCCCAATGGAATAAAAACCAGCATTATATCTATCTTTTTAGCCTAGTCGTTCTATTCACTTGCAACTTATCACCTTTGAAACTATTTTCACTTAGGAATTTCCACCTCAAATGGTATTCATACTCAACCATCCAAAAAAAAAGCAAACCCTTGGCCTTCATAAATAGCCTAATATAATTACCCAAAACTCCAAAGACAAATCCATCTTTTCACTTATTGGAGAGATCCCTCTCTAGATTCAGGAGGGCTAGATCCTAGAATCCCAAAGTGGTTGGAACGATGTTGTTTATGTGATCAGAATTTTCCAATATTGTTGATTACAGATCACTAACAGATCCTACGATTGGTCAAGAGTCATCCTTGGTCAATCGCGCTCCCCCAGAAATTCAAATTCAAGAATCCGTTCCTGACCAACCATTAGTCATGGGATCGGTTGAGTTGGCCCCGTCTGCAGTGCACCAGGTATTTTCCATGGAGAGTGGATCTCATATCACTCGAGTTCTTCTTGTTTCTTTATATTCCTCAGACTTGGAGAGATATTCTCCTGTCCCTATATCTGAAGGAGCTGCTCCTCCACCTCCCGTGATGGAGGTGCCGGAGGATACCCTTCCCGACTCTGTAATGGAAGTCGTGGAGGATGCTCCTTATTCTTTTGTAACACTAGGGGAATACCATCTTGGTTCAATGGTAGCCCCTCCAAGTAGTTTTGTCGCTTCCTTTGATTGGAGTCGATTTACAGGATACCACCTTCTGTCTTACGTGCCTTTCAAGATCACGGTACAGACCTTTGATCTGGTCATACCGAGAACTATTATAGATGAAGGTGCCTCTGTTAGTATTTTATCCTCAACTAGTTGGAAAGCATTTGGTTTGCCTCTGCTTGTGCCTGTTACACAGAATCTGTTAGCTTTTAATAGAGGAACTAGTCAACCGTTAGGCATCCTTCCAAGGTTACCTGTTACTTTGGGAGGTAAAACCGTCCAGATGGACGTGATGGTTTTTCCAGGCCTCTTGGATTTCAATCTTCTCCTAGGGCATGATTACACCTTTGCCATGGGAGGGCTTGTCTCCTCTGTTTTTCATGTGGTTTTTTTTCCACATGAAGGACGGATCGTGACCATTGATCAACTTTCATTCTTTGGTCGTGATGTGGCAGTTGGGCCGCCATCATCCCTTCCTGGTTTTTATCCACCCGTTGTATCTGCCCCACCGCAGGTCAACTATGTGGCTACCTACCCCATTCCTGTACTCAGTGATAGTGTCGTTGTGCATCAGGTACCAGGGGCATTGGGTCCTGACTTCCAAGATTGTTTCATTCCATCGAGAGTGGAACTCTTATAAGCATTGAATTCCTATTCATTATGATGAGGTCGATCGGAGCAGAGTTCGTTGTCTTATGTCAAGCTCCTTAAAAAATGAAACAAATTCTTCAGAGCAGAGTTCGTTTTCTTGTGTCAAGCTCCTTAAAAAATGAAACAAGGTGTCCTGAGGATAGTTCTTTTAATGTATCAACCTCGTTAAAACAATGAAACACTTTTATGTTCAATTTGAGTCTTTGGTAAGATCTCGTAAAATCCCAGTCGAGTCTTCCTCTTGATCTCGTAACTTGAACCTTCACTCCATCTGCCTTTCATATGGACTGAACCTTGGGGGGCATGTACCTAGAATTGAGTCACCATGCTGGGGGCATGCTTACTTTTTCAAGCATAGTTTGTTTTCATTTCAAGCTTGTGTAAAAATGAAACCAGTTTCAAGCATAGTTTATCTTTGTTTGAAGCTTGTGTAAAAATGAAACAAAATTCAAGCAGAGTTTCCTGATTTCAAGCTTGTGTAAAAATGAAACCATTTCCTTTACCTCTTGTGATTGCCATTTTATCAGCCTGTTTTTGTCAGATGAGCCTTGGTTTTCTCATTCCATCGTCCCCATCTGCTTGGCCATCATACGCCTTCACTTGGTTGTTTCACCCATTCCTGAGGAGCTGCTACAATGAGTGGTCTTGTTGCTACCCTTGATACCACTCATTCCTCCAGGAGGAGTCAACTTTCAGCTCTTTTCTCACTCTTAAAAACTGAAAAGATTGCCCAGTCGCTTGTCATTTTGAGCTCGTTAAATTGGATGCAAAACGACATCTACCTAGTATACATTTACCCCTTTTTCAGGCTGGAATATATTATTTACGAAAAAGGAATACCCTAGCTTATCACGACTAGGAGGTTTTCTCAGACATAGTTTTCTACCTTTTCGGATCTGAGGAACTATTTACAAAAAGGGACTGCTGGAGTTTAATTTTCTGCTATCTTTTCAAAATCTCTAAATATGAAAAGACGCTGAGTTCCTCCTTTGCCAAACTCGTTAAACCCTGATGACATCGGATTCAGTCGTAATGACGATATTTGAGTTTCTCCTTCCTAGGGCTCGTTAAATGTACTAGGATGGATTTGTCTGAAGGACGAACTTATATTACAAGCATATGCTATCCCCTTCAAGCTTGTTCTCAAAAATGATTGGGGTACTCGCCATAAATGGTGGGGAAAAATGGAACCAATATCATATTCGTGTCGGCAGTATGTCGCTCTTGAACATGGCACTTGTCTTCTTTTGTGTCGGGTTGGGGACATCTCATCTCATTTTCACTTGCCTCCGTGGGTTTGGGTAATCCCTTTTGACCTCTCATCTGATATTTGTATTGTCATCATGACCTCTGATCTTTTGATGTCAAATACTACCAAATCCACTGTCGTGTCGCCGATATGGTCAAGAGAAGTTGACCTCTACAATTTTCAAACTTCCTCTGATTCTCATCTGATCCTGACTCACAACATTATTTTCCTTGTCTCGTGTCGATGATGTGGGAAACACTATGGCCCACCTTCAATCAAGGTCACTTCCTATCGACTTCAAATCATTATTTAGGAAGCTAAGCTAGAGACTCCCTTTCGGTACCTTGGAGCCTGCATGCCTCAATGGCAGGTTCTTCGCATTCGACGCAAGGTTTTCATCATTGAACTTCGATCGAATGATTCTGCGAGTGTTTGATGCTAGCTCACTGATTCACATGTCGTGGATTGTACCTATAGTACCTTGAGGGCCATTTTCATTAGTTGTAGTTCCTCTCATGTCTGTTAACAACTTTCATCATTGGCTAGTAATTAGATGATGTTCTTCCATGTTCGACTTCAGCTCACTTATTCACATGCTTGAACTTGTACTTTGTCCAGGTCGAGATGGAGCGCAAGACCCTGGATTTTGTCTGTTATAATCCAGGCTGCGATTTTGTGGATTATTATGATTGGTTACATGACTCATTCACTGGATGGCTACGACCATACCTCAGTCTATTTATCGATCCTCATTAGATGGTTGCGTCCATGCCCTGGATCTTGATTATTATATACTCTGCTATGGATGGATGTGTCCATACCACATATATATCATGTATTTGAGATATCAGTTGTACTTGTCTACGAAGGTTTTCTAACTGCAGTGTTTTCAATTGGGCGCTTTCTCGTAAAGCATTTCACCCCTCTCTCTCTCTCCAGCCTCATGCTTTAGGGGGTATCTATTACATAGTAATTTTTCACCATCCCTGCAATTCCCCGTCCCTCACATTGGAGGGATTATTTCGTGACCTGTGAGTAGTGAAATGACCTGAAACCACTTTCATGGCATCCCCCTTGGCAAGGAAAATCATTCCCCTGAAGACAATTTCTTGTGAAAAGCCCTAAAAATAGTGTTTTTAGCCTTTGCACGACTAGCCAGTTCAGCCCTCATGCCAATGGGGGAAATCCACCAAAGAGGGCATGCCAACTGGTGCTCTATCCTAGTGTATCACCCGTGCCAGGCTTAATAAGGAGTGCTTTTTAAAAATAAATGGCGGAAGTTTTATTCCAACCAACTTCTGAACTGGTCTCTAAATTGAGTTGGGAGGTTTGGCTCCGAATCTCCATGTAGGGGAAGTGGCTTTCCACCTATCATGGAAGCTTCCTTGAGGATAGGGCCAATTCCACCATTTTAGGGATCCCAAATACCCTTCCACCATCTATATAAGATTTTCATTTTCCCTTTGCAAGCTAGCTTGAATAGATCTAAATCAATTGTAAGGAGATTATCGTAAAACAACCGAAGAGAGAGAGACTTGTCCTTGTCCTGACAAGCTTTACCGAGACATACTCCTCTGTCGACCCACCGAAGGAAGATCCAGCATCAGAGCTCAGGTTGTATATTTATTTGTTCTGATTAATAATAAACGACTTCAATTATGCTTCCACTCAGATGTTTATGTTTTATGTTATGAGTTGTATCTTCTCTAACTGATACATAATTGCATGTATTAGGTTTTACGCTTGTTTGTTGGTTGTTTCTTCTTGTATGTGTAGGTGTTCGATCACATCGAGTGGGAGAATTGTGATATTCCAGAGCAAGGGATGGAAGCACCATCTTCTCTGCAAAAAATGGCAATAGCGTAGGACTTAAGTTAGGCCTCTTGTCAAGTCTTGGTCTTTTGCAATTAGGAACTTGCATCTTAGCATGACTCGGTTGTTGCTAGACCCGATATGGGCTAGTAGGGATCACGTCTGTCTATAGAGGGGATTTACCTCTCCAACACCCACAGACAAATGAAGGCAGTATTATGTTGATCAATGGGTAAAATATTGATTTGATTGTACTTAGAGAAACTGTCCATAAGGGAATAAATCTCACTCCCCGTGTCAATGATCTGATCTATAAAGGGAGTGGAGTAATTATCCTTAGGACAGGCCAAATTGATGTCTCGATAATCAACATAGACCTGTATAGTGCCCTACTTCTTATCTACAGGGACAATATTTGAAACCCATTCTGTGAGGGGAATTGGATAGATAAAGCCCACGTTAAGAAGTTTTTCAACTTCTGCCTTTATAGCTGCAGCTTTTTGGGGATGCACTGGGCATAGGCATTGACACACAGGTTTCACATCCAGATTGGTAGGAATCTCATGCACGACTATGCTGGGATCAATCCCAGGCATCTCTTCATAGGACCATGAAAAAATATCTCTGAATTCACGAAAAAGGTTCGTATAAACTTGTATCGCTTCGGGAGAACAAGTCACTCCCACATGAATCCCCTGGTTTGACGGAGATGTCTATTGGCATGGTTTGAGTGATATTACTTAGGTTTCCCTCCGAAAGGACCTCATGAGTCAATATCGGTGTTTGAAGAGGTGGAGTGGGAACTTGAGATGCAAAGTGCTCTAGACAATTAGACATTGCCCCCAGGCCAAGTATGAATGAGGAAAGATGATGTCCATCGCTCCATAGTAGATCTTCAAGAGACATGGTTTCAACAATAGCTTCATCGGAAGGGAAAAATTCTCTTAAAGGATCAGGTGAATCTACATCGCCAAGCAAAGGGGATTGAGAATATATATCCAGAACCATGATCAAAGGAGCATGTTCAGGAGGAGGAGGATCAGATGCAATGATGATTTTGCAATAATTAATCTCAACTGGAGTTAACGGTATTGATTCTCTGAAAGAGGTCACTTGTTCAGGAAAAGGGATGATCCAAGGGTCGTCGGACCTAGAGATCATGTTAAATTGAGCGGTGTGCTGTGGTGGCTCAGGAAAAATACCCATGAGGATAGGGTCCTTGAAGGGACCGAGTCCTACACTGTCGGGGGGATTGG
This sequence comes from Pinus albicaulis, assembly GCA_034641835.2. NCBI lineage: Eukaryota > Viridiplantae > Streptophyta > Pinopsida > Pinales > Pinaceae > Pinus > Pinus albicaulis. The sequence goes on from CM076581.1 coordinate 393,177,932, forward strand.
GGATTTGATCCACGTAAGGAATGTTATTCTCAGAGGATGAGGTGAAGAAAGACAACTGATCCACAGTGATGATTTTTCCCTCATGAGGGAACTTTAGAAGCCAAAAGAGGGTGGATGGAACACATAGCAAGGCGTGAGTCCAACTACGACCAAGAAGGATATTGTAGTTGAGCTTGGCGTTAACCACTTCTACTTCTACGTTGACTGTCTTCCCCTGTAACGTGATCAGAAAACTCTCAAGAACACCCAGGGGTTTTGATTCTTGACCATCGAATGCCTCTAGGGAATTGGGAGATGATGTAAGAGTTAGAGAGCCAATGGCCTTCCAACAGGCAGATGACATAACACAGGTGGAATCACCTTCGTCCACAACTGATCTATGGATGTTGGGGTCGTTGATCCTGACTTGGATAACAAGATCGATTTGATGCGGAAGTCGGGGGACAGAATTTTCTACGTTGAAGGTGAGAATATTAGAATCGATGCGATCGATTCCACTGATTGCAGAAAACAGAGCTTTTTGTTGCGATGGGAAACTTTGAAGCACTTCCAATGCAGACATTGCAAAAGGTGCCTATGCCAAATCCTCAACAATACTGTAGTGCTGAGCGGCACGGGCGTTTGGGTTGTAGGAAGATTTTCGTAGAACACATTTAGAAGGTGGCCTCACAACAGGTTCAACGCTGGGCTTCTCAATTTCTAAAGTACCAGAGATAGGTGGGGGAGGTGGGCCATCCACGAATTTTTCCCCAGCTGCCTGGCGTGATCCAGCATAATCCTTCGAACGCGTAGCAATTGACACAGGTGCAACACCATTCATCATAAAAACCTGGGACCCAAATGGTACAGATGGTGAAGGCTGCTCAACCATCTAGGTCTGCTGAGACAGGAATGGTTCTTTGAGAACTACCGGAGTCCCTTTGGAGCCTTTCAGAAGTTGACTAACTTCATATCGTCAATGAAAATCTTTGGTATAATGGTCTCCTTCGTAGATAAGGCAGGGGTACTTCGGTTTATGTTGAGAACCGTCATCAGTACAAGGTTTAGAAGACTCTAGTTTCGGGGCATCAGGTTTGGATTTTCATTTGCCCTTCTTCTTTCCTTTGGAGGCCTTTTCCATAGGATTAGCCTAAATGGCATTGACCTCCGGAGTCTTTCCAAAATCTGGAGGGGCGGGAAGAGCAGAATTATTAGAAGAATTGGATTTCTACTTCCCATTAGAATATTTCCAAGAATTTTGAGAAACGGAACCAATAACGCCGTCCACCGCTGGGGTAGGTGGTGCTTTAGAGGTTCCTGGCTGTGGAGCATTAGTCAAAATATCATAAAGCGTGCCAAACTGAGAGTACAACAGATCAAGGTACTGGGCATGCACGATGGCTTGTTCTTCGGTCACACATGCCCCCATAGCAATATCTTGAGCGATCTTGTTAACGAAGGAGGTGGTGAACCAATGAGTTAGTAGATGATTAGGTATATCAAACTTGATCAATCTACGATGATGTCGCCACTCATGAATATGATCATATATGTGGGTGGCTTTATCCTACTTCAAAGAAGTTAGGATATGAGTCCCATCTTTATAATGAACCGGTAACTGGAAATGTGTCAGAAAAGCCATAGATAATGTATTGAAGTCTTGAAATATGCCGCAGGGTAATTCTATATACCAGTTAGCGGCAACACCGGTAAGTGTGCGCTGGAAGAGACAAAGATGAATTGAATCATCCACCCAAGAGTTGGACGAAAACCATAGATGATAAGTCATTACATGAGCTTGGGGGTCCTATCCATCTTTTCCTTCAAACTTAGGACAGTCGTCGGGCACCTTGGTTGGAATCGGAGGCCAATAAGGATTGTGAAGAATGGGATCATTGGTCAATTTAGAAACATCCAGTAATTCCAAGGTAGCTAGGAATGACAACTGAGGATTGAAAGGCATACCAGGCCCTCAATAAGGACCTGTAACTGTAATCCACCCTGGTTGAGCATAACCTTACCCCCATTGGTTTTGTCCCAGAGGATTCTGACCATAGCGGGTGTAAGCCGTATAATTAGTCTGATATGGTTGCTGATAACCAGTGTATGGGGGTTGATAACCAGGGTATGGACCCTGATTATATGTTGGCCCCATTTGAGAAGTATAAGGATTTGAATACTGAGTATAGGTATAGCCTCGTTGTTTAAGATAATAATTAGAACCTTGGGGCTCATTGTAAACTGGTCGAGATTGACCTTGAAGATAATAACCGCCTTGGGGTTGGGCAAGCTGCTGATAAGTGGGGCCCTACTGAGCTTGATAAGTGGGGCGCACAAACGGATTTTGCTATTGAATAGAGTAAATCGGCTGTTGAGTAGGGTTGAAAAGATGTACAGGCTAACCTGGTTAGACATGTTGACTTGGCTAAATGGGCTGCCCTGGTTGAACAGTTTGACCCGGCTGAACGGGTTGTCCTGGTTGAATAGGTTGACACGGGTGAACAGGCTGCAGTGGTTGAATGGGTTGACCTGGCTTATGAGGGACACCAGGTTGCCGAGGATGGGCTGGTTGGCCTGGTGGTGGAATAGGGCCAGGTTATGCCTGATAACTAGTTTGACCTATAACAGGACCATAAGAAGGCCCTGGCTATGCAACATTCAGACCAATAGGAAACTAAGGTTGCAGAGGTTGCACCATAGGTTGAGAGGGTTGGATTTACCCCCCAGGACCGTACAACGGCCCCGGTTGGTACCCCGCTTGACCTGTGAGTCCTTGAGGTTGTCCCGGTTGGACCACAGGGTGAGGTTGCGTAGGTTGACCTTGAGGGTTGTAGGACTGTCCTTGCGGACCATATAACAACCCCTGCTAGCTAGAAGGTTTTCCCTGTAAGGGTTGTCCTTGCGGGTTGTAGGGATAACCAGGTTGGCCCGAAGGTTGGCCCTGAAAGGGTTGTCCTTGCGGGTTGGAATATTGCCTAGCCTGGGCAGACAGAAAACCTTGGACATACTGATAAGCCTCTGGAGTAGGAAAACATAGAGGGTTTCCCTACTCATCGTACTGATATGGAAAAATGTAGACGGGTGTACCATCCTGTGCATAATGAAAAAATAAGGACGGTTGGGATCTTGGGAGGATTGACCAACCTCAGATTTTGATTATTGTGGGGACAACCGATACTCCTCAAGAGAGATGTTCTCCAGAATAGCAGATGTTATGTAGACATCTCTGGGAAGTGATGCGATCCTTACGGACTGAATAGTAACAGCGGGTGTAGATGCGGCCACACAGACAGTAGGCCTAACAGGTACTGATGTGACTTGAGGAGATGACGTGAGAGGTGTCCTTGGGGACATCCCTAACGAAGGCATAACTAGCCTCATAGAGGGATTTGATACTCCCATAGAGGCAACGGCGGTTAGAATCTAACTTAAGGATCTATACCCTGCTGGAAGCGAAGGACTCGGCGAAGACATGACAGATAACTTGGGGTTTTCTTCTGGGAACAGCTGGTAATATTCACCAGATGTGGGGATTTCCTCACTAAGAGAAGGACTGGATGAGCCCATATCTGACCTTGTCGCTAGATCTTCTAGAAGACGGCGAGGACTAGGAGGAATAACAGTAGCTATGAAATGTGAACCTGATGTAAGAGGAGGGAAATATTCCCCTACTCCAAATCCAAACCAAGCATTGGATAAGGGCCAATTGAACTCAACTGGTCCTCCAAAGGGAAGCTCAGATAGAACTAGTCCCTTGTCAGGAAACTTAGAGACAATGGGACGCTGAGGTTCAGCAGAGGATTGAGAGACCTCTGATGAATTGTCTGTGTAAGGATTACCAGTAGATGAAACTGAGGGTTTCACCACTATGACAATAATGAAAAGAGGAAGAGATCAAACAAAAGCACAGGGGCTAAAAACCAAGGCACACAATCAAATGGCCAACAAGCAAACTCTAAAAAGAGCGTGTGATCACAGGTGATGTATTTTACCACATTGAAACTTAGAAACTTCACCGTTTCATGTTTCAAGAGTCGAGAAATGGATGAAAGGTGTATCTATCTCTTTCAATTTTGAAACAAGCGTGAAAGGACAAGCACTTGATGATCCTTTAAAATTTAATGAGTCAGAAAATATCAAAATGACTACTCTGGTAATCTAGAAAAAGGGTGTACCAAATATCCGTGAACTGCAATAAACACCTTGGTTTCAAAATGAAAGAGAAATCAACCAAGGACTTGACATACATGATGGAAATCTCCTCAAATGCTGTGTCCGGTGTATCATCGGTATAAAGCGGCAAACTCGGCTTCCTACAAATAAATGATAGCAACCTAGTGGGGTCTCCCTTTATATATGCGACAGTACGGGGAGCACAAGTCCGTACTATTACTATCTAAAGCTAAGGATCGAACGACACCTACTAGGTTTAACGACGCCGGAACATGTCACTAGCCTAGACCTCTAAATATTTCGTTAATGTTTCAATTCCGACTTAAGGTAAATTGAATAAATTTTAGTTTTGATCTTCAATTATGTTTCAATTTCCAGGCCCTACCAAATGTTATGTCTTAAAATCCTTTAAATGCACACTACATGCCATAATGTATCATTTCGTTCGATGAATAGCTAACTACGGGAAGGTTGAGAGCTTTCACACAATAACAAAATGATCACAAAAAAACCACTAGTGTCTCTAATTCATGCTAATGAAAACTAAAAGATTTTCTTTCAGAGTTATAAATCACTAATAACACAGAAAATTTCTCAATTTACATTAAATAATCAAAAGAAATTTTTTTATTTTATATTTTCAATGTTTAAGAGAAAAGTGCACTAAACAAGATGAAAACCAATGGAAAGAGAAATTTGAGAAGTGATAGAAAAAGAGCAAAGATGAGCAAGCTCACTCCATGCCAAACACATAATGAGACCTCAAATTGATGAAGAAATATCTCAAATCAAAGAGGAATCCCAAAGACTCAAATGAATTGTGTAATCTAGGCCCAAAATGAGACAAAGAGAAATTTGAATGAGGAAGAGGCCAATCACTCAAATGAAACAAAAAAACAATGGAAAACCACCAAATGAATGCAGAGAAGCAATAATGAAATTGACCAATCAAACGAGGACCAAAAACTCCCACGGGAGGCTCGACACACTAATAGTAGAGGGAAAACAACCAGAGGATGAAGGTCACACACAGTCAAACAAGGCTCCAGAACACTCAGGTAGTAAAAAAAATGACACCAAAACCAAAAATAAGGCTCATAAAGTTCAGAAAGGAGAAAAACCTATCACCACACAGGATTGGCGCGACTATTAGGCTGCAACTAGTGCCAGAACAGGATTGGCGCGGGTGATAAACTGGAAACATGCACTAGCTAGCATGACTGTCAGGCAAAAAACTACGCCAGTCGAGTTTACTAATGCAAAAAATAAAAAATAGCAAATAGGAAGGAGATCAGGGATGGTGAGGCTAAACAAAGGTTTAACACTTGAAAAGAGCGAACCAAAAGAGTTGATCAAGCAGGAAAAGACCAAAATCAACTGAAAATACAAGACAAACTCCAATAAATGTCTGCCCAATGGAGTTGCCAGTTTGTTGGAGAGGTAAATCCCCTTTGCGGACAGAGGCGATCCCTACTAGCCCATATCGGGTCTAGAAACAACCGAGTCATGCTAAGACGCAAGTTCCTAATTGTAAAAGACCAAGATGCGACAAGAGGCCTACCTTAATTCCTACGCTGTTGTCATTTGTAGAGAAGATGGCACTTTCGTCCCTCACTTTGGTAGATCACAATTCTCCTGCTAAGCACGTTCGAACACCTTCACGTACATGAAGAAACAACAAATACACAAGCGTAAAACCTAATACATGCAACTATGTATCAGTCAGAGAAGATGCAACTCATAACATAAAACATGAACATCTAAGTGGAACCATAATCGAAGTCATTTATTATTAATCAGAAAAAATAAAGATACAACCTAAGCTCTGATGCTGGATCTTCCTTCAGTGGGTCGACAGCGAAGTACGCCTCGGTTCAGCTCGTCAGGAATGGGACAAGTCTCTCTCTCTTCTGTTGTCTAACGATAATCTCCTTACTATTGATTCAACTCTATTCAGGCTAGCTTTCAAAGGGAAAATGACAAGCTTATATAGATGGTGAAAGGGGAGTTGGGATCCCTACAATGGTGGGACTGGCCCTATCCTTAAGGAAGCTTCCATGATAGGTGGAAAACTACTTCCCCTACATGGAGATCCGGAGCCAAACCTCCCAACTCATTTTAGAGACTCGTTCAGGAGTTGGTTGGAATTAAACTTCCGCCATTTATTTTTTTAAAAAAATCCTTATTAAGCCTGGCACAAGTGATACACTAGGATGGAGCGCCAGTTGGCGCGCCCTCTTTGGTGGATTTCCCCCATTGGCACGAGGGCTGAACTGGCTAGTCGGGCCAAGGAAAAAAGGTCTATTTTTTAGGGCTTTTATGAGGAAATTGTCTTCAGGGAAATGATTGTCCTTGTCAAGAGGGATGCCATGAAAGTGGTTTTAGGTCATGTCACTACTCACAATTCACAAAAGAGGCCCTCCAATGTGCGGGATGAGGATTTCAGGGACGGTGACAAATTACTATGTAACACTAACCTTAACCTAGACCTTAACCTAACCTTAACCTTAACCTTAACCTTAACCTTATCTTAACCTTAACCTAACCTTAACCTTAACCTTAACCTAACCATAACCTTACCCTTAACCTTAACCTTAATATTAACTTAACCTAACCCTAACCTTGACCTTAACCTTAACCTTAACCTTAACCTAACCTTGACTTAACCTTAACTTTAAATTTACCCTAACCTTAACCTTAACCTTACCCTTAACCTTAACCTTATCTTAGCCTTAACGTAACCCTAACCTTAACTTTGACTTTACCTTACCTAACCCTAACCTTGACCTTTACTTTACCTTAACCCCTTAACCTTAACCTTCACCTTAACCTTAACTTTACCCTTAACTTAACCTTAACCTAACCTTAACTATAAACTAACCGTAACTTTGACCAAAGCCTTAAACTTAACCTTAACCTTAACCTTAACTATAACCTAACCCTAAACTTGAACAAACCCTTAACCTTAACCTTAACTATAACCTAACCTTAAATTTTCCGTTAACCTTACCTTAACCTTACCGTTAACCTTATCTTAACCTTACCTTAACCATACCCTTAAACTTGTGCTTACTATATAACCTAACCCTAACCTTAACCTTAATCTTAACCTTTACCTGAACCTTAACCTAACCCTAACCTTAGGTTAACCTTAACCTTAACTTCTGCCTAACCATAACCTTAACCCTAACCTTAACCTTAACCTTAACCTTAATCTTTCCCTAACCTTAACCCTAACCTTAAGCTTAACTATAACCTAACCCTAACCTTGACCAAACGTTAACCTTAAGGTTAAAGTTAAGGTCAAGGTTAAGGTTAGGGTTAATGTTAGGGGAATGTTAAGGTTAATGTTAAGTTTAAGGTTAGGGTTAAGGTTAGGGGAAGGTTAAGGTTAGAGTCAAGGTTAAGGGTCAAGTTAAGGTTAAAGTCAAGGTTAAGGGTCAACTTAAGGTTAAGGGTTAAGGTTAATGCTATGGTAAGGTTAAGGGTAAAGTCAAGGTTAAGGTTAAATTTAGGTTAAGGTTAAGGTTAAGGTTAGGGTAAGGGTAAATTTAAGGTTAAGGTTAAGGTTTGGTCAAGTTTAGGGTTAGGTTATAGTTAAGTTTAAGGTAAGGTTAAGGTTAGGTTAAGGTTAAGGTTAAGGTTAAGGTCAATGTTAACGATAAGGTTAAGGTTAGGTTAAGGTTATGGTTATGGGAAGGTTAAGGTTAAGGTTACGGGTTAATTCAGGTTAAGGTTAAGATTACCCTTAAACTAACCTTACCCTTAACTTTACCCTTAACCTGACTTTACCCTTAACCTAACTTTAACCTTAAATTTAACTTTACCCTAACCTGAAGGGTTTAATTACGTAAAGTTTAGTCAGGTTAAGGTTGAGGTTAGGATAAGGTTAAGATAAGGTTAAGGTTAAGGTTAGGTTAAGGGTAAAGTCAAAGGTTAAGGTAAAGTTAAGGTTAAGGTTAGGGTTAAGGTTAGGTTAGGTTATAGTTAAGCTCAAGGTTAAGGTTATGGTTACGGGTTTAGTCAAGTTAAGGTTAAGGTTAAAGTTAAGGTTAAGGGTGAAGGTTAAGGTTATGGGTCTTAAAATTAACCTTACCCTTAACCTTCACTGTAACCTACACTTAACATTAACCGTAACCTTAACCTAACCTTAACCTATCTTTAATCTTCACCTTCACTATAAGGTTAGGTTATAGTGAAGTTTAAGGTTAAGGTTATAGTTAAGGTTAGGTTATAGTTAAGTTTAAGGGTTTGGTTAAGGTTAGGTTAAGGGAAAAGTCAAGGTTAAGGTTATGGTTATGGGAAGGTTAAGGTTAAGGTTAGGTTAAGGTTAGGTTAGGTTAGGGTTAGGTTAGATTATATTTAAAGTTAAGGTTGAGATTAAGGTGAAGGCTAAGGGTAAGGTTAAGGTTAAAGTCAAGGTTAAGGTTAAGATTAAGTTAAGGGTAAAGTTAAGGTTAATGTTAAGGTTTGGGTTTAGTCAGGTTAAGGTTAAGGTTAAGGCTTAACCTTAACTTTAACCTTAGCCTTAACCTTCCCATAACCATAACCTTAACCTTGACTTTACCCTTAACCTAACCTTAAGGGTAAAGGTTTAGGTTAAGGTTACGGGTTTAGTCAGGTTAAGGTTAAGGTTAGGTTAAGGTAAAGTCAAGCTTAAGGTTAAGGTTAAGGTCAAGGTTAAGGGTAAAGTTAAGGTCAAGGTTAGGGTTAGGTTATAGTTAAGGTTAAGGTTAGGTTAAGGGTAAAGTTAAAGTTAATTTTAAGGTCAAGCTCAATGCTAAGGTTAAGTTAGGTTAAGGTAAGTTTAAGGTTAGGTTAAGGTTAAGGTTAAGGTTAGTTTAAGGGTAATGTCAAGGTTAAGGATAGGTTAAGGTTAAGATTAGGGTAAGGTTAAGGTTAAGGTTAAGGTTAGGGTTAAGGTTAAGGTTAAGTTCAAGGTTAGAGTTAGGTTAAGGAGGTGAGAATTGCTACTTTGGGTGTGGTCACAGAAAAAAAATTTTGATCCTGTCATCCCTGCTACTCAGGTGGTTAATGTTAAGGTTATGGTCAAGGTTAGGGTTAGGTTATAGTTAAGGTCAAGGTTAAGTTTAAGGGTAAGGTTATGGCCTAACGCTAACCTTGACCAAACCCTTAACTTTAACCTTAACCTGACTAAACCTGTAACACTTAACCCTAACCTTGACCAAACCCTTAACCTGACTAAACCTATAACCTTAATCTTAACCTAAGTTTAACCTTAACCTTCCCCTAACCTTAACCTTAACTTTACCCTTAACCTAATATTAACCTTAACCTTTAACATTAACCTTACCTTACCCTTACCCTTATCTTAACTTTAACCTAATCTTAACCTTAACTTTACCCTTAAGCTAACCTTAACCTTAACTATAACTTAACCCTACCTTAACCTCATTAAACCCGTAACCTTAACCTTAACCTTACCATTAACCTTCACCTTAACCTTTATTTTACCCTTAACCTAACCTTAACCTTAAAATGAATAAACCTGTAACCTTAACCTTAACCTTACCGTTAACCTTAACTTATCCCTAACTTAACCTTAATGATAATCTTAACCTTACGTTAAGTTTAAGGTTAACGTTAGGTTAAGGTTAAGGTTATGAGTTTATTCAAGTTAAGGTTAATGTTACGGTTAAGGTTAAAGTAAAGGTTAGGGGTTTGGTTAAGTTTAAGGTTATGGTTAGGGGAAGGTGAAGGTTAGGTTAAGGTTAAGGTGAGGGTTAGGTTATAGTTAAGGTTAAGGTTAGGTTAAGGGTAAGACTTATAAGTTTAATGTTAAGGTTAGGTTAAGGTCAAGGTCAAGGTTAAGGTCAAGGTTAAGGCCAAGGTTAATGGTAAAGTTAAGTTCAAGGTTAGGGTTAGGTTATATTTAAGGTTAAGGTTAGGTTAAGGGTAAATTCAAGGTTAAGGTTAAGGTGAAGGTTTAGGTGAACGTTAAGGGTAAGGTTAAGGTGAAGGTTAAGGTGAAGGTTAAGGTTAAGGTTAAGGGTTTGGTTAAGGTTAGGTTAAGGTTAAGGTTAAGGTTAAGTGTTTGGTCAAGGGTAGGGTTAGGGGTAAGGTTACGGTAAGGTTAGGGGAAGGATAAGGTTAAGGTTAAGGTTACATGTTTAGTTATTTTAAAGTTAAGGTTAAGGGTTTGGTCAAGGTTAGGGTTAGGTTATAGTTAAGGTTAAGGTTAGGTTAAGGGTAAATTTAAGGTTAAGGGTTTGGTAAAGTTTAGGGTTAGGTTATAGTTAAGGTTAAGGTTAGGTTAAGGGTTTGGTCAAGGTTAGGGTTAGGTTAGGTTAAGGTTATGTTAACGTTAAGGTCAAGGTTAATGTTAAGGTTAAGGTTCAGGTTAAGGTTAAGGTTAAGAATTTTTTCAAGGTAAGGGTTATGGTTAAGGTTAAGGTTAAGGTTAAGAGTTAAGGTTAAGGTTAAGGTTAGGGTTAAGGTTAGGTTAAGGTTAATCTTAGGTTAAGGGTAAAGTTAAGGTTAAGGCTAGGCTAAGGGTAAAGTTAAGTTTAAGGTTAGGGTTAAGGTTAGGGGTAGGTTAAGGTTAATGTTAAGGTTAAGGTTAAGGTTAAGGTTAAGGGTTTGGTCAAGGTTAGGGTTAGATTATATTTAAGTTTAAGGTTAAGGTTAAGGTTATGGGTTTAGTCAGGTTAAGGTTATGGTTAAGGGTTTGGTCAAGATTGAGGTTAAGGGTTTGGTCAAGGTTAGGTTTAGGTTATAATTAAGGTTAAGGTTAAGGTTAAGGTTCTCACTTTAGTAAGGTTAAGGTTAAGGGTAAGGTTAAGGTTAAGGTTAAGGGTTTGGTCAAGGTTAGGGTTAAATTTAAGGTTAAGGATAAGGGTAAGGTCAAGGTTAAGGTTACGGGTCTTAACCTTAACCTTCACTATAACCTAACCTTAACCTTAACCTTAATCTAGAACTTATCCTTAACATTAAATTTAACTATAACCCAACCTAACCTTAACCTTCACTATATCCTAACCCTAACCTTGACCAAACCCTTAACCTTAACCATACCTTTAACTCTAACCTTAACCTTAAACTTAACTTAACATTAACCTTAACCTTAACCTTCCCATAACCATTACCATAACCTTAACCTTAACCTTGACCTAACCTTAACCTTAACGTTAACCTTAACCTAAACTTAACCTTAATTATAACCTAACAATAACCTTACCCTAACCATAACCTTAGCTATAACCCAACCCTAACCTTAACCTTACCCTTAACCTAAAATTAACCTTAACCTTGACCTTGACCTTAACCTTAATATTAACCTTAACTTAACCTTAACATTGACCTTAACCTTAACTTTAACTATAACCTAACCTAACCTTGACGTTAACTATAAATTAACCCTAACCTTGACCAAATCCTTAACCTTAACCTTAACCCTTAACCTTTACCTTGACTTTACCCTTAACCTAACCTTAACCCCTTAACCTTAACCTTAACCTTCCCATAACCATAACCATCCCATAACCATAACCTTAACCTTAACCCAACCTTAACCCTTAACCTAACCTTAACATTAACCATAACCTAACCCTAACCTTGACCAAACCTTAACCTTAACTTAATCTTAAACTTAACCCTAACTTTAACCTTAAGCTTAACCTTCCATTAACCATAACCTTAACCTTAACTTACCCATAACCATAACCTTAACCTTAACCTTAACCTTAACCTTACCCTTGACCTTAACCTTAACCTTAACCTTGACCTTACCCTTACCCTTACCCTTAAACTTATCTTAACCTTAAAATAACCTTAACATTAAATTTACACTTAACCATAACCTTAACCTTAACCTTAACCTTACCCTTAACCTTTTCTTAACCTTATCTTAACCATAACCTTAAGCTTAAGCTTATCCTAACCTTAACCTTGACATTACCCTTAACGTAACATTAACCATAACCTTATCTTTAACATTAACCTTAACCTTAACCATAACCTTAACCTTAACCTTAAAATTAACCTTAACTTAACTATAACCTTGACCTTGACCTTAACCTTAGCCTTAACCTTGACTTGACCCTTAACTTAGCCTTAATCTAACCTTAACCATAACCTTCACGTCAACCTTACCCCCTTAATCTTAACCTTGACTTTACATTAACCTTACCTTAACCCCTTAACCTTAACCTTAACTTTACCCTTAACCTTAACCTTAACCTTAACCAAACCCTTAACATTAACCTTAACTTAACCTTAACCTTAACCTAAACCTAACTTTAACCTTAACCTTAACTATAACCTAACCCTAACCTTGACCAAACCTTACCCTTAAGGTCAAGGTTAAGGTTAAGGTTAAGGTTATGGTTATGGGAAGGTTAGGGTTAAGGTTAAGGTTAGGTTAAGGGTTTGGTCAAGGTTAGGGTTAGGCTATAGTGAAGGTTAAGATTAAGGGATAACCCTTAACCTTAGCCTTACTCTTAACCTTCACCTTAACCTTAACCTTGACTTTGCCCTTAACCTAACCTTAACCTTAACTATAACCTAACCCTAACCTTGACCTTAAATTTACCCTTAACCTTGACCTTAACCTTAACCTTAACCTTGAATTTGACCTTAACCTAACCTTAACCTTAACCTTAACCTTAACCTTAACCTTAACTTGACTAAACCCATAACCTTAAACATAACCTTAACCTAACCTTAACCTTATTGTTACACAGTAATTTGTCACCATCCCTGCAATCGCCCGTCCCACACATTGGAGGGAATTTTCCATGACCTGTGAGCAGTGACATGACCTGAAACCACTTTCATGGCATCCACCTTGACAAGGACATTCATTCCTTTGAAGATATTTTCCTGTAAAAAACCCTAAAAATAGACCTTTTGGCCTTAGCGCGACCAGCCATTTTAGCCCTCATGCCAATGGGAGAAATCCACCAAAGAGGGGGCACTAACTGGTGCTCTGTCCCACTGTATTACTCGTGCGAAGCTAAATAAGGATTGTTTTTTAAAAATAAATGGCAGAAGTTTCATTCAAACCAACTCCTGAACGAGTATCTAAAATTAGTTGGGAGGTTTGGCTCTGGATCTCCATGTAGGGGAAGTGGTTTTCCACCTATCATGGAAGCTTCCTTGAGGATAGGGCCAATCCCACCATTGTAGGGATCCCAACTCCCCTTCCACCATCTATATAAGCTTGCCATTTTCCCCTTAGCAAGCTAGTAATATTGGTAGCCTTAATGCTCATAGAACTAAAAGCTGAATTAGTTGTAAGGAGACTATCGTCAGACAACCTCTGAGAGCCAAAGCCAAGGAGAGAGAGCTTTGTCCCATTCCCAATGAGCTTCATCGAGACGTTCTCCACTGTCGACCTGCCGAAGGAAGATCCAGCGTTAGAGCTCAGGTTGTATCTTTATTTCTTTGTGATTAATAATAAATGACTTTGATTATGGTTCCATTCATATGTTTATGTCTTATGTTATGAATTATATCTTCTCTGACTGATATATGGTTGCATGTATTAGGTTTTATGTTGTGTGTTGTTTCTTCATGTGCATGCAGGTGTTTGAACGTGCAAGGTGGGATAATTGTGATCTGCCAAAGAAAAGGACAGAAGCGCCATATTCTCAGCAAGCAACAGTAGCGTGGGACTTAAGGTAGGCCCCTTGTCGCATCTTGGTCTTTTGTAACTAGGAACCTGCGTCTTAGCATGACTCGGTTGTTGCTAGACCTGATCTGGGCTAGTAGGGACCGCCTCTATCCGCAGAGGGGATTTACCTCTCCAAAAAACTGGCGACTTCACTAGAGAGATATTTATTGGAGTTTGTCTTGTCTTTTTGGTTGATTTTGGTCATTGTCTGCTTGATCAGCTCTTCTGGTTCACCTTTTTCTAGTGTTAAACCTCTATTTAGCCTCACCATACCTGATCTGCTCCCTGTTTGCTCTTCTTTTTTTTTGACATTATTAAACTCGACTGGCACAGTCTTTCCCTGACAGTCATGCCAACTGGTGCTTGTTCTAATTCAGCCCCTACACTAATATTGTTCTGGCGCTATTTGTAGCCAGACAGTCGCGCCAATCCTATGTGGTGCTATGGTTTTCTTCTTTCTGGGCCTTCTGAGCTTGATTTTTGGTTTTGGTGTCATTTTTTTGACTGCCTGAGTGTCCTGAAGCCTTGGTTGACTGTGTGTGACCTCTATCCTCCGGTTGTTTTCCCTCTACTATCAGTTTTACATTCTAGCCCTAGGGCATCTAGGTGCTATAGTGTGTTGAGCCTCCCATAGGATTTTTTGGTTTTCATTTGTCCAGTCAACTTCGTTGTTGCTTCATTGCATTCTTTTGGTGGTTTTCCATTGTTTTATTGTGTTATTTGAGTGTTTTCCTTCTTTCTCATTCGAATTTCGCTTTGTCTCATTTCGAGCCTAGATTACATGGTTCGTATGAGTTTTGGGATTCCTCTTTGATTTGAGGGATTTATCTATCAGTTTGAGGTCTGATTGTGTGTTTTGCATTGAGTGAACTTGCTTGTCTTTAATCTTCCGCTATCGTTTATGAAATTGATCTCTCCATTAGTTTTCATTTTTTTTAGTGCATTTTTCTCCTAAAACATTGAAAATACAAAAACAAATCTCTTTGCTTTTGATTAGTTAGTGAAAATTGAAAACTTTTCTGCGTTATTAGTTTTATATAACTCTGAAAGAAAAGCTTTTAATTTCATTAGCGTGCATTAGAGACACTAGTGGTTGTTTTGTGATCATTTTTTTATTGTTTGAAAAGCTCTCAACCTTTCTGTAGTTAGCTATCCATTGAACAAAGTGATATATTGTGGCATTTAGTGTGCATTTAGAGGATTTTGAGATACAACATTTGGTAGGGCCTGGAAATTGAAACATAATTGAAGATCAACTCTAAAATTTATTCAATTTACCTTAAGGCAACATTGAAACATTAAAGAAATATTTAGAGGTCTAGGCTAGTGACGTGTTCCAGCGTCGTTAAACCTAGTAGCTGTCATTCGCCTCTTGGATTTAGACATCACTAGTATAGACTTGTGCTCCCTATACCATCACTTATATAAAGGGAGACCCCACTAGGTTGCTATCCTTTATCTGTAGGAAGCCAAGTTCGCCACCTTATACCCGTGATACACCAGACACAACATTTGGGGAGATTTCCTGCATGTATGTCAAATCCTTGGTTTATTTATCTTTCATTTTCGAACCAAGGTGTATATTGCAGTTCACGGATATCTGGTACACCCTTTGCCTAGAGTTCTAGAGTAGTCATTTTGATCTTTTCTGACTCATTAAATTTGAAAGGATCATCAAGCGCTTGTCCTTTCACGCTTGTTTCCAAATTGAAAGAGATATAGTCACCTTTTATCTGTTTCTCGACTCTTAAAACATAAAACGATAAAGTTTCTAAGTTTCAATGTGGTAAAATAATTCACCTACGATCACACGCCCTTTTAAAGTTTGCTTGTTGGCTGTTTGATTGTGTGCCTTGGTTTTTTCCCATGTGCTTTTGTTTGATCTCTTCCTCTTTTCATTACTGTCATAGTGGAAGAAAATTCAATTTTTTCTACTGGTAGTCCTTACACAGACGATTCGTCAGAGGTCTCTCAGTCCTCTACTAAACCTCAACAGCCCACTGTCTCCAAGTTTCCCGACGGGGGACTCTTTCTATCTGAGCTTCCCTTTGGAGGACTAGTTGATTTCAATTGGCCCTTATCCAACGCTTGGTTTGGATTTGGAGTAGGGGAATATTTCCCTCCTCTTACATCGGGTTTGCCTTTTTTAGCTGTTGTTATTCCTCCTAGTCTTTTCCTTCTTTTAGAAGATCTAGCACCAGGGGTCAGATATGGACTCATCCAGTCCTTCTCCTAGTGAGGAAATCCCTAAATCTGATGAAGATTACCAGCTGTTCCTAGAAAAAAACCATAAATTATATGTCATGTCTTCGACTGGTCCTTCGCTTCCAGCAGGGTATAGATCTTTAAGTCAGATTGTGGCCACTGTGGCACCTATGGGAGTATCAACTCCGTCTACGAGGCCGGTTATTCCTTTGTTAGGGATGTCCCTAAGGACACCCCTCACGTCATTTCCTTAGGTCACATCAGTACCTGTTAGGCCTACTTTCTGCATAGCTGCATCTACACCCACTGTTACTACTCAGTCCATCAGGACCACGTCACTTCCTGAAGACGTCTACATAGCATCTGCTATTCCAGAGAATATCTCTCTTGAGGAGTATCGGTTGTCTCTACAACAATTGAACTCCGAGGTTGGCTAGTCCTCCTAAGATCCCAACCATCCTTATTTTTCCCACCATGCACAGGAGGGTACACCCATTTATATTTTTCCATATCAGTACGATGAGCAAGGAAACCCTGTACGTTTTCCTGCTCTGGAGGCTTATTAGTATGTTCAAGGTTATCTGTCTGCCTAGGCTAGGAAACCTTCCAACCTGCAAGGACAACCCTTCCAGGGCCAACCTTCGGGCCAGCCTGGTTATCTCTATGACCCGCAAGGACAACCCTTACAGGTCCAACCTTTGTGCTAGCAGGGGTTGTTATACGGTCTGCAAGGAAAGTCCTACAACCCTCAAGGTCAACCTATATAGCCTCACCCTGTGGTCCAACCAAGGCAACCTCAAGGACCCACAGGTCAACTGGGGTACCAACCAGGATCATTGTATGGTCCTGGGGGGAAAATCCAACCCTCTCAACCTATGGTGAAACCTCTGCAACCTCAGTTTCCTATTGGTCCGAACGTTGCATAGCCAGGGCCCTCTTATGGTCCTGTTATAGGTCAAACTGGTTATCAGGCACAGCCTGGCCCTATCCCACCACCAGGCCAACCGGCTCATCCGGGGCAGCCTGGTGTGCCTCTTTAGCCAGGTTAACTTGTTCAACTAGGACAACCTGCTCACCCCGGTCAACCTGTTCAACCAGGGTAGCCTGCTCAGCCAGGTCAACCTATTCAACTAGGAAAACCTACATATCCATTCAACCCTGCTCAAAAGCCAATTTACTCTATGCCACAGCCGAATCCGCCTATGCGCCCAACTCATCAGGCTCAGTAGGGCCCCACTTACCAGCAACCTGCTCAACCCCAAGGCAGTCATTATCTTCAAGATCAATCTCTACTGATTTATAACCTTCCCCAAGGTTCTAATTATTACCTTCAACAACCAGGCTATACCTATACTCAGTAGTCAAATCCATATACTGCTCAAATGGGGTTGACATATAATCAGGGTCTATACCCCAATTATCAACCCCCGTACACTAGTTATCAACAACCATATCAATCTAATTATACAGATTACACCCCCTGTGCTCAGAATCCCCTAGGATAGAACCAATGGGGGGAAATTTATGCTCAACCAGGTTGGAGTACAGGTATAGGTTCTTATTGAGGGCCTGGTATGCATTTCAATCCTCAGTTACCTTTCCTTACTGTTGTAGAGGTAAATTCCCCCTGCGGACATAGGCGATCCCTACTAGCCTATATCGGGTCTAGCAACAATCATATCATGCTAAGGCGCAGGTTCCTAATTACAATAAACCTACTTGTGAAGAAGGCCTACCTCAAGTCCAACACTGTTGTTCGTAGAGAAGATGGCGCTCCCATTTCCTTTCTCCAGAAGATCACAATTCTCTCGCTCGCCGTGATCGAACACCTGCACACACAAAAAACACGACAAACAAAAGCGTAAAAACCAATATATGCAATTATGTATCAGTCAGAGAAGACACAACTCATGATCATAATGAACAATATGAGTGGAACCATAACCAATAGTCGCTTATCATTAATTCATACAAAGGAAAATACAACCAGGCTCTGACGCTGAACCTTCCTTCAGCGGGTCGTTAGTGGAATACGTCTCAGTAAAGCTTGTCAGGAATGGGGAGAAGCCTCTCTCTTCGATCGTCAATCTCCTGGCTATTGATTTGGCACTATGAGGACTATCAAATCTCTTGCAGCATTCTTTAGGCTATGAAGGCTCTTGGAGATTCTTGGAGACTAGCTTGCAAAGGGAAATGGCAAGCTTATATAGATGGTGGAAGGGGAGTTGGGATCCCTAAAATCATGGGATTGGCCCTATCCTCAAGGAAGCTTCCATGAGAGGTGGCAAACTACTTCCTCTACATGGAAATCCGGAGCCAAAATTCCCAACTAAATTTAGAGACCAGTTCAGGAGTTGGTTGGAGTCAACCTTCCACCATTTATTTTTAGAAACACCCTTTATTAAGCCTAGCGCGAGTGTGACTCTGAGACAGAGCGCCAATTCGCACGCCCTCTTTGGAACATTTCCCCCATTGGTGCGAGTATAACACTGGCTAGTTGCGCCAAGGATAAAAAGGCTATTTTTAGGGTTTTTCACAAGGAGATGTCTTTAGGGGAATGAAAGTCCATGTATAAGGGAATGCCATGAAAGTGTTTTCAGATCATGTCACTGCTTACAGGTCATGGAATAAGCCCTCCAATGTGCGGGACGGGGAATTGTAGGGACGGTGACAAATTGTTGTGTAACAGATGCCCCCTAAAGCATGAGGCCCGAAAGAGAGAAAGGGGTGAAATGCTTTATGAGAACGTGTCCAACTGAAAACACTGTTGTCAGAAAACCTGCGTAGAGAAGTACAACTGATATCTCAAATACATGATATGTGTGGTATGGACACAGCCATCCAGAACAGAGTATACAATAATCCAGATCCAAGGAATGGACGCAGCCATCCAGTGAGGATCGATAAATAGACTCAGGTATGGTCACAGCCATACAATTAGTGAGTCATGCAACCAATCATAATAATCCACAAAATCGCAGCCTAGATTCTAAACAGACGAAATCCAGGGTCTTGCGCTCCATCTTGAACCTAACAAAGTACAATTTCAAGCATGCAAATAAGTGAGTTGAATTCGAACATGCAAGAACATCGCCTAATTACCAGCCAATGATGAAAGATGTTAACACATGCGAGAGGTACCACCAATAATGACAATGGCCCTCAAGGTACTATAGGTACAGTCTACGACATGTGAATTAGTGAGTTGGAATCGAACACCCATTGAGTCACTCGATCGGAGGCCAATGATGAAAACCTCACGTCGAACACAAAGAACCTGCCATTGAGGCATGCGGGTTCCAAGGTACTAGAAAGGAGTCTCTAGATCAGCTTCTTTGATAATTAGCTGAAGTCAACATGAAGTGACCTTGATCGAAGGTGGGCCATAGTGTTTCCCACATCATCGACGTGAGACAAGGGAATATAATTTCTTTGTGAATCAGGATCAGATGAGAATCAGAGGAAGGTTGGAATTTTGCAGAGGTCAACTTCTCTTGAACATATCGGCAGCACGACAGTGGATTTGGCAGTATTTTTCATCACAAGATCAGAGGTCATGGTGACAAGGCAAAGAGCATATGAGAGGTCAAAAAGGATAACCCAAACCCACGGAGGCAAGCGAAAAACTAGATGAGATGTCCCCAACCCGACACGAATGCAGACAAGTGCCATGTTCAAGAGCGACATACTGTCGACACGAAAATGATGCTAGTTCCATTTTTCCCCACCATTTCTGGCGAGTACCTATTTATTTTTACACAAACTTGAAGAGGATACCATATGCTTGTCATATAAACTTGTCCTTCGGATGAATCCATCCTAGTACATTTAACAAGCCCTAGGAAGGAGAAACTTGAATAACGTCATGATTGACATTTTCCGATGTCATTAGGGTTTAACGAGTCTGACAAAGGAAGAAATCTGCGTCTTTTCATATTTAGAGAGTTTGAAAAGACAGTAGAAAATTAAACTCCAATGGTCCCTTTTTATAAACAGTTCCTCAAATCCGAAAAGGTAGAAAACTATATCTGAGAAAACCTCCTAGTCGCGATAGGCTAGGGTATTCCTTTTTCGTAAGTAATCTATCCCAGCCCGAAAAAGGGGTAAACATATACCGGGTAGATTTCGTTTCATTTCCACTTTAACGAGATCGAAATGACAAGGGACTCAGCAATCTTTTCATGTTTAGAGAGTCAGAAAAGAGCTAAAAGTTGACTCCTCCTGGAGGAATGAGTGGTATAAAAGGATAGCTACTGGTTCCGGTGATGGTGGAACTGCTCAGAACAAATAAAGGTCAAGAGGCTGGCTAATTAGACCACTCATCGCAGTAGTTCCTCAGGAATGGGTAAAACAACCAAGTGAAGGCATATGATCGGCCAAGTAGATAGTGACGATGGAGTGAGAAAACCAAGGCTCATATGGAAAAAACAGGCTGATAAAATGGCAATCACAAGAGGTAAAATGGGAATGATTTCATTTTTTACACAAGCTTGAAATCAGGAAACTCTGCTTGAAGTTGGTTTCATTTTTACACAAGCTTGAAACAAAGATAAACTATGCTTGAAACTAGTTTCATTTTTACACAAGCTTGAAATGGAAATAAACTATGCCTGAAAAAGTAAGCATGCCCCCAGCATGGTGACTCAATTCAAGGTACATGCCCCCTAAGCTTCAATCCATATGAAAGGCAGATGGATTGAAGGTTCAAATTACAAGATTAAGAGAAAGACTCGACTGGGATTTTACGAGATGTTATCAAAGACTCGAATTGAACAAGAACGTGTTTCACTATTTTGGCGAGGTTGAAACATTAAAAGAACTATCCTCAGGACACCTTGTTTCATGGTTTAAGGAGCTTGGCACAAGACAAGGAACTTTTCTCCTGACAACCTTGTTTCATTTTTTAAGGAGCTTGACACAAGACAAGGAACTCTGCTCCTGACAACCTTGTTTCATTTTTTAAGGAGCTTGACACAAGAAAACGAACTGTTCTCCGATCAGAACTGGTTTCATTTTTTAAGGAGCTTGACACAGGAAAAGAACCATGCTCTGAATGACCTCATCATAATGAACAAGAAGTCATCGCTTCCAAGAGTTCCACTCCCGATGGAAGAAAAACATCCTGGAAGTCAGGACCCAATGCCCCCAGCACCTGATGCACAATGGGACTATCACTGAGTATAAGCATGGGGTAGGTAGCCACATAGTTGACCTGCAGTGGGGTAGATACAATGGGTGGATAAAAATGAGGAAGAGATGATGGCGAGCTAGCTTTCATATCAAGACCAAAGAACGAAAGCTGATCAATGGTCATGATCCGTCCTTCATGTGGAAAAAATATCACATGAAAAAGGGAGGATACAAGTGCTCCCATGGCATAGGTGTAATCTCACCCCAAGAGCAGATTGAAATCAAAGGGGCCTGGAACAACCATCACGTCCATATGGACGGTTTTACCTCCCAAAGTAATAGGTAATCTCGGGAGGATCCCTAACGGTTGACTAGTTCTTTTGTTAAATGCCAACAGATTTTGTGTAATGGGTGCAAGCAGCGGTGAACCGAAAGCGTGCAAAGTATTTGAGGATAGAACACTAACAGACACGCCTTATTCTATAATGGTGTTGGGTACGACCAGACCAAAATCCTGTACTGTGATCTCGAAATGCACATAAGACGAAAGGCGGTATCTTGCAAATCAACTCCAATCAAAGGAAGCAACCAAACTACTTGGAGGGGCTACCATCAAACTGAGATGGTCTTCCCCTGGTGTTACAGAAGAAGAAGGAGCATCCTCCATGACCTCCTTCTCTAAGGCGGGAGGAGTATCCTCCGGGACCTCCATCACGGGAGGCGGAGGAGAAACTTCTTAAGATATAGGGACAGGAGAATCTTTCTCCAAGTTCGAAGAATCTAAAGAAACCAGAAGGACATGGGGGGTGTGAGATCCAATCTCTATAGAAAATACCTGGTGCACCGTAGACGGGGCCAGTTCAACCGATCCCACGACCAATGGTTGGTCGGGAATGGATTCCTGAATTTCAATTTCCAGGGGAGCGAGATCGACCAAGGATGACTCTTGCCCAATCATGGCATGAGCTGGTGGAAGACTTGAAGAAAGCTGATTATAAACAACCGAGAGGCATGGTGTAGAAATAGCTGAGTTGTCAAAAACTCACTTGGCTTCATCCATGTACGGACAAAGGTGAATGGCATGGTGCCCTTCACACAACTTACAAGGATTGGTAATCTTACCCTGCTTCTTAAGAGCCTTACTAGCACTAGTTGAAGATGTGCCCCCAACTTGACTCTCGGAAGCCAAAGGCAATGGCAGATGATCGTTAGACCATTCTTCCAGCACCTTGGGAATGCTAGGGTAGTCTCGAAGAAGATGGTCTCCCGCGCACAACATGCAAGGGAACTTGACTTTCCATGGAGGGTTGGGAGATTTATCAATGGAAGGATTCTTAGGCATAATAGCCGCAGAGCTAGCCTCTCCTTTATCTAACTTCTTCTTCTTTGCCTTCTTCTTCTTCTTCTTAGCCACCCAGTTACTCGAATCCGGACTTTCACCAGGAAAATTAGAAGAGGAGGACGTAGAAACAGGCGAAGAAGGGGAGAGGTCCACCTTGGAATAAACATGATGTTTCTTAGGCAGAGGAACTGATTGAACAGTAGCCAGGACATTCGAGACCACAGAGGTTGAAAACAACCAAACAGGCAACCCAACAGTTAACCCAGGAAGGGACAATGTTGCCATATAAGGAGCACCAACATTCCCAAAAGGAGTAAAAGGACTCAGATTCCCACCGGAGGGGATTCCTTGGTTGGTGTAATCTAGAAAAGTTGCCATCAGAAACGATCTTCAGAACAACACCCTAAGGAAACTAACTTTAACAAGGAATATTTTGTGGGCAGTTAATTTTTAAAACAATGAAACAAAACTCTACCGTTTCATCTTTTAAGATTCAAGAAACAGGCAAAAGGTGACTCTATCACTTTTAGATTGGAAACAAGCTTGAAAGGACAAGCGCTTGATAATATTTTAAAATTTAAGGAGTAAGAAAAGATCAAAATGACTACTCTGGAATACTAGGCAAAGGGTGTACCAAATAACCGTGAACTGCAATATACACCTTGGTTTCAAAATGAAAGAGAAATCAACCAAGGACTTAACGTACGTGCAGGAAATCTCACCGAATGCTGTGTCCGGTGTATCACGGGTATAGGGTGGCAGACTCGGCTTCCTATGAATAAAGGATAGAAACCTAGTGGGGTCTCCCTTTATATACACGGCAGTATGGGGAGCACAAGTCCATACTAGTGTTTTCTAAAGCCAAGAGGCGAACAACAGCTACTAGGTTTAAAGACGTCGGAACACGTCTCTAGCCTAGACCTCTAAATATTTTGTTAATGTTCCAATGCTGCCTTAATGTAAATTGAATAAATTTTAAGGTTGATCTTCAATTATGTCTCGGTTTCAAGGCCCTACTACATTTCATCTGACAATCTCCTATATGCAACTATATGATGAAAGAAATATTTCAATTCGATGAATGCTATCTAGTTAAGGGAAGAGCTTCAAACAATGATGCAACATAAAACAACACTGCAAACGAAATATTTTCCAAACTAGATGACTTTCACTATCTAACAGTAATTTCAAACATTCAATGATGCGAACAATGCAATGTGATCTATGCAAAATCCTCTTTTTTGAAAAGTATGCAATTGTAATCTATGCACAATTTCCTTTTTCCTTTTAAAATAATAAGAATGCACTCAATGCATTTTTCAATAAAATGAGAATCTACTTAATGCATACTTTTAATTAAGGAGAATGCACTCAAAATGACTTTTAGCTTTCAATCATTAAACAATGTGATCTAAGTCCAATGATAAATCTCAAAAAAAAAACTTTTCAATGCAATGTGATCTAATGCATTTAAACGAAAATCAAAATATGAGACGAAAACTAAAAGAACGCAAATCTCCTTAATGAAGAATGAATGCAAAAGAGATGTAAACAAACACTAAGAATGAAATCATTGTTTCAAACACTTTGTCACAAAATCCCTCAAAAGGCGACGAGGCATATGAGGTCAAACATGAAGAGGACTTCCAAAGCAAGAGATCAAAACAAGGCATTCATTCCCTTTTACATCAAACACTCATGGAAATAAGACATTTAAAACAATGAGAAATGTAATCTATGCTCATACAGTGAAAATAATGGAAGGGAAGACACACTGGTGAAGGATTTAGGGAAAAAAATCTCAATTTTCACACACCCTGAAATTGGCACGACTTTATCATTGATAACTAGTGCCAACTGGTGCGACCTGCTCACTGAAAACTAGCGCCAATGGAAAATTGGCGTGGGTTGCTAACTGAAAACAAGCGCCAATGCCTGAAAATGAAAAAACAAAGAATTTCTCCCAACCAAGACCAGACTCACCACTTCAAGTAGAATATCCAAGACTCAAATGAACCATGTATTCTAGGCTCAAAGCGAGACAAAGCGGAATTTGAATGAAGAAGAAGCCAATCACTCAAATAACACAATAAAACGATAGACAACCACCAAACGAATGCAGAGAAGCAATCACAAAGTTGACTGAACCAATAGAAACCAAAAACTCCCAAGGGAGGCTCGACGCACAATAACACCTAGATGCCCTAGGGCTAGAATGTAAAATCGATAGAAGAGGGCAAACAACCAAAGGATGAAGATCAAAGTCAGTCAAACAAGGCTCCAAAACACTCAGGTAGTCGAAGAAATGAAACCAAAACCACAGATCAAGCTCAGAAAGCTCAAAACCAAGCAAAACCTAGCACCTTATAGCATTGGCGCGACTGTCAGGATGAAACTAGCACCATAACAGAATTGACGTGGGTAGTAAACTAGCAACATGCGCCAATTGGTGCGATTTTCATGCTAATAAGTGCTCCAGTAAATTTTTCTATGCAAAAACTAAAAATAAGCAATCCAAGAAGTAGACCAGTGACATTGGAGCTCAAACCAAAATCCAAACTCACGAAAAGAGCCAGCTAAAAGAGCCGATCAAGCAAGCAAAGTCAACAATCGACTGAAAGACAAGACAATACTCCAAGTGTTCAGTTCATAAACTAGATCGGAGATTGACTGAAGCAGCATTCATCTACTTTCGCTAATGCAGAGCAAGAGCATTTTCAAAGGCTATCTGGCTAACTTCAGGCTTTGTTTGTAGTTTACAAAGTAAACAACAAGCTAAATCCCAGTGGAGTCACCAATTTGTTGTGGAGGTAAACCCCCTCTGCGGATATAGGTGATCCCTACTAGCCCAGATCGGGTCTAGCAACAATTGTATCACGCTAAGGTGCAAGTTCCTAATTACAATAAACCAACTTGCGAAGAAGGCCTACCTCAAGTCCAGCGCTGTTGTTTGTAGACAAGATGGTGCTCCCATTTCCTTGCTCCAACAGATCACAATCCTCTCGCTCGCCGCGATCAAACACCTGCACACATAAGAAACACGACAAACACAAGCGTAAAACCTGATATATGCAATTATGTATCAGTTAGAGAAGACAAAACTCATGATCATAATGAACAATACGAGTGGAACCATAACTAATAGTCGCTTATGATTAATTCATACAAAGGAAAATACAACCAGGCTCTGACACTGAACCTTCCTTCGGCGGGTCGTCAGCAGAATACGTCTCAGTAAAGCTTGTCGGGGATGGGGACAAGCCTCTCTCTTTGATTGTCAATCTCCTTGCTATTGATTTGGCACTATGAGGACTATCAAAACTCTTGCAGCATTCTTTAGGCTATGAAGGCTCTTGGAGATTCTTGGAGACTAGCTTGCAAAGGGAAATGGAAAGCTTATATAGATGGTGGAAGGGGAGTTGGGATCCCTACAATCATGGGATTGGCTCTATCCTAAAGGAAGCTTCCATGAGATGTGACAAACTACTTCCTCTACATGGAAATCTAGAGCCAAACATCCCAACTCAATTTAGAGACCAGTTCATGAGTTGGTTGGAGTCAACCTTCCACCATTTATTTTTAAAAAAAACCCTTTATTAAGCCTGGCGTGAGTGTGACTCTGAGACAGAGTGCCAATTGGCGCGCCCTCTTTGGAACATTTCCCCCATTGGCACGGGTATAACACTGGCTAGTCGCGCCAAGGATAAAAATGCTATTTTTAGGGTTTCTCACAAGGAGATGTCTTCAGGGGAATGAAATTCCATGTCTAGGGAAAGGCCATGAAAGTGTTTTCGGATCATGTCACTGCTTATAGGTCACGGAATAAGCCCTCCAATGTGTGGGATTGGGAATTGTAGGGATGGTGACAAATTGCTGTGTAACACTTCCTACGTTGGAATTGTCGGACGTTACTAAATTGACCAATGATTCAATTCTTCACAATGCTTACTGGCCTCCGGTTCCAACCAAGGTGCCCAGTGACTATCCTAAATTTGAAGGTAAAGCTAGAGAGGACCCCCAAGCTCATGTGATGCCCTACCATGTATGGTGTTCTTCAAAATCTTGGGTGGATGATTCAATTCATCTACGTCTTTTCCAGCGCACTCTTACCAGTGTTGCCACTAAGTGGTATATAGAATTACATCGTGGTATCTTTCAAGACTTCAATACGTTAGCTATGGATTTTTTGACACATTTCTAGTTACTAGTTCGTTATGAAGCCGGGACATATCTCTTGACTTCTTTGAAGCAGGATAAAGCCACCCACATATTTGATCATATTCATGAGTGGCGACGTCGTCGTAGATTGATCAAGTTTTATATACCTGATCAGCTACTAATGAATTGGTTCACTACCTCCTTCGTTAGCAAGATCAATCAAGATATTGCTATGGAGGCATGTGTGATTGAAGAAAAATCCATCGCTCATGCCCAATACCTCGATCTGGTGTTCTTAGTCCGACACGCTCTATGATATCTTGAATGATGCCCCACGGCTAGGGACCTCTAAAGCACCGGCTACCCCATCGGTGGATGATGTTATTGATTCAATCTCTTAGACTTCTCGGAAGTCCTCTAATGGGAAGCAGAAGTCAAATTATTCCCATAATTATGCTCTTCCCACCCCTCCAGATTCTGGTAAAACTGTGGAGGTCAATGCCATTCAGGCTAATCCTATCGAAAAGGCCTCCAAAGGGAAGAAGAAGGGTAAAGGAAAATCCAAACTTGATGCCCTAAAACCAAAGTCTTCTAAACCTTGTGCTGACGATGGTTCGCAATGTAAACCGAAGTACCCCTGCCTTATCTGTGAAGGAGATCATTATACCAAAGATTGTCCCCGATGATTTGAAGTTAGTCAACTTCTGAAAGGCTCCAAAGGGACTCCGGTAGTTCTCAAAGAACTATTCCCGTCTCAGTAGACCCAGATGGTTGAGTAGCCTTCACCATCTACACCATTTGGGTCCCAAGTTCTTATGATGAATGGTGCTACACCTGCTTCGATTGCTACACGTTTGAAGGATTATGCTGGATCATGCCAGGCAGTTGGGAAGGAAGTCGTTGATGGCCCACCTCCCCCACCTGTCTCTGGTCCTTTAGAAATTGAGAATCCCCACGCTAAACCTGTTGTGAGGCCACCTTCTAAAGGTGTTCTGCGAAAGTCTCCCTATAACCCAAATGCCCATGTCGCTCAGCACTACAACATTGTTGAGGATTTGGCACAGGCTCCTTCTACAATGTCTGCATTAGAAGTGCTTCAAAGTTTCCCATCGCAACGAAAATATCTATTGTCCACAATTGGTGGAATCGATCCTACTGATTCTAGTCTTTTCACCTTCGACCTTGAAAATTTTGTCCCCTGACTTCCACATCAAATCGCTCTTGTTATACAAGTTGGGATCAACGGCCTCAACATTCATAGAGCCATTGTGGACGAAGGTGCTTCCACCTGTGTTATGTCATCCTCCTGCTGGAAGGCCATTGGCTCTCCAGCTTTTCCTTCGTCTCCCAATGCCCTAGAGGCATTTGATGGTTGAGAATATAAACCCCTGGGTGTTCTTGAGAGTTTTCCAATCACGTTACAGGGTAAGACAGTCAACGTAGAAGTAGAAGTGGTTGACGCCAAGATCAACTACAACCTTCTTCTTGGTCCCACTTGGACTCACGCCATGCTATGCATTCCGTCCACCCTCTTCCAGCTTCTGAAGTTCCCTCATGAGGGAAAAATTATCACTGTTGATCAGTTGTCTTTCTTGACCTCATCCTCCGAGAACAACGTTCCTTATGTGGATCATATCGCCAATCCCCCTCGAAAGTGTAGGACCCGGTATTTTCAAGGACCCCATCCTCATGGGTATTTTTCCCGTGCCACCACCATTGACCGTTCAAGTTAATATGATCTCTAGGTCAGTTGACCCTTGGATCATCCCTTTGCCTGAACAGGTGACCTCTTTCAGAGAATCGATGCCTTTAACTCCAGTTGAGACTAATTATTGCGAAATTGTCACTGCATCTGATCCTCCTCCTCCTGAACATGCTCCTTTGGGCATGCCTCTGGATATATATTCTCAATCCCCTTGGCTAGGTGATGCAGATTTGCCGGAACCTTTAAGATAATTCTTCCCCTCTGATGAAGCTATCATCAAAACGATGTCTCTTGAAGATCTGCCATGGAGCAATGGACATCATCGTTCCTTGTTCATGCCTAGCCTGGAGGCAATGTCTGACTGTCTTGAGTCTTTTGTATCCGGTTATCCCCCGCCTGAACCTGCTCCTTTGAGCTCGTCGAAGCATAGTTCATCTTCTTGTGTCAAGCTCCTAAAAAAATAAAACAAGTTGCTACAAGGAAAATTCTTTTAAGTGTGTCAACCTCGTTAAAATAATGAAACACGAGCCCATTCAATTCGAATTTGGTTATATGTAGATCAAATCTCTTGTGTTTTGAACCTTCACTCCATTTCCTATGGATTGAAGCTTGGGGGGCATGTACCTCAAATTAAGACACCATGTTGGGGGCATGCCTGTTTTCCTCATTTCAAGCATAATTTACATTTGTGTTTTAATCTTGCATAAAAATAAAACTCATTTTTAAGCATAGATTGCATATGTGTTTCCATGTGTGCTTTTAAGCTTGCATAAAAAAATAAAATGTGATTTGTGTGGTAATACATTTTGTTAATTTTTCCATTGGGTCGTGTGTTATGTAACTAATGCATTAGATGACATTGTATTAGCCATTTGCACAACATATAAAAAAACATCATCATATGTAAAAATATCCATCCAGAAATATATATATATATATATATATATATATATATATATATATATATATATATATATATATATATATATATATATATGTTGAATAGTTTTTTGTTTGTGTACATCACATAAATTAAAAAATATACATGTATGTTTTAATAATAGCTAGAGACAACATGTCTCTCAAAAATATCCATATAAAATCCCTAGATGACTAATCAGCATGGTGCTCGTTGTAGCATGTCACCGCGTGCACCAAACACCTCAGTAATCGATGGAGGCGACTAGGCACCCCCACAGTGTGCCTCTGGTAAGCCATCGGGACATCTGCTAGGCGAGCGTAATCCGGGATCCCCTAGGTGATACCTCCAAGTTCTGGACTATCTCACTTCCATCGCCACCCTCATCTTGAGGATTGTGTGCGAGAGGGGTCCTTCGTGTGATGGGCGACATCTTAGCGGGCCTCTCTGGGCCAACATCCGCACACATATAGGATTTTTTTTTGGAATAGACATGTATTACAAAAAAATAATAAATACATAAAAATAAAAAAGAGTCTTACGTAGCTCCTCATCCCAGTCATCCCCCTTCGTGAGTGGAAGAACTAGGTCTCCCGTGAAGTTGGTACCGGCATAGGGCCAGTCCTCAATGACGATCAGCTATCGCCATATCCATATAAAAAACTTGGGTCTCCATGAAATTTTTTGGACCCCTCTTGATCTGGGCATGAGTGTTGCCCATCGAGCCATCCTTAGCTCCCTCAATGATGGCTTGATGACTATCGCCCTCTGGCCCTATAAAATTGGTAGTCGTTCAAGGATGAATGATACCAGGATGGAACCATACCCAAACTATTTCAGTTTGGCCTTCTTGCACTTCGTCAACTATCGTTTGATGTTCATTGTTACGACAATGGCCCAATAAAATTTTTTTAGATTCATGCATTCAGATGCTAGTAGGAGCTATGCTTTAGTTGCTTCATGCGGTGCCTGCGACCTCGCAGCCAGCGTAATGGTGTGGAGTACCACCATGAGTGCTAGATCAGGAACCGTGTGGATATCAACCTTCCCACTTCCCGATCCTGTTTGTGCCCCTAGGCACACTCTTTCCATCACCATTGCCATTTTCTCACCAGATGGTCTAGTACCTGTCATGATCGACACTGGACCTCTTCAGGACAATCTAGTTATGAAATAAACATCGGATACTTCAAGCTCCAACACTTGGTCTCAAAGCCTGAATTTTTCTTCGTTCTCATTCCAAATGTTGATCAAATACTACAGTAACTCAGGTTGTGCTCTCAAACATGGTGTTAAGAAGAATTTTTTTAGCCACAGTTTCGGAGAGCGTTCATGCATGCTTCATTCTACATGGTCATTTCTTCTTCTTTACCATGCTCCCTTTCCTTCCACTCGATCACCATTGTGGCCTTGTATCTGCACCAACCATAAACACCTCATTAGATCTCTGGAACACTCAGAAATTCATCTGATTGGCTCACATTTTGTTAAATTTAAGCGGAAATTTGAGTTGCACCATTGGCATGACTTTTTTTCTGAAATTCGCACCAACTGGTGCGACCCCTTTACAAAAAGGAGCCAATTGGCGTGTGTCCATGCCCGATACCCACGCCAATTGGCCGAGACCTAATTTTGCAAAGGTCCCCTCAAGGATCCAAAAACACAATGGACATCTATAAAAATGAATCAAAACAAAGCTATGGAGGGTGCCTCTTACTTGTAATGAACGAGAACCGAAATGAGGTACTGGATTGACCACAATCGCCGCCGCAAGTTTTCACAGCAAAAGCTCACTATTGCTCTCACAAGAGGTAAAAAGTAAAAGTGAATATTTTTTTACTATTTCTGGCATATTTATAACTTTTCAAAGTCAAAATTAGGTTTTTAAAGTCATTTTTCCAATATTTTATTATATTTTGTCCAAAAATGGGTTTTACACTCGCTTTCATGTGCAGCAACAGGTTTTCACGTAGCTTGGACGATGATGTGAGTTGTATTTTATACTTTTTCGGACTCTGTAAAAACACGAAAAATTCATTTCTGGAGTCATCTTTCAGCTCTTTTCTGACTCTCTAAACATGAAAAGATTGCCGAGTTGCTTGTCATTTTGATCTCATTAAATTGGCTGTGAAATGACATATACCCAATATACGTTTACCCCTTTTTCAGGCTGGGATAGATTATTTACGAAAAAGGAATACCCTAGCCTATCGTGACTAGGAGGTTTTCTCAGACATAGTTTTCTACCTTTTCGGATATGAGGAACTATTTACGAAAAGGGACTGTTGGAGTTTACTTTTCCACTGTCTTTTCAAATTCTCTAAACATGAAAAGACGCCGAGTCCTCCCTTTGTCAGACTCGTTAAAACCTGATGACATTAGATTCTGTTGTGATGACGATAATCGAGTTTTTCCCTCCTAGGGCTCGTTAAATGTACTAGGTTCGATTCGTCTGAAGGAAAAACTTATATCACAAGCATAAGCTATCCCCTTCAAGCTTTTTTTCAAAAATAATTGGGGTACTCGCAAAAAATGGTGGGGAAAATGGAACTAGTATCATCGTCGTGTCGGATATATGTCGCTCTTGAACATGGCACCTGTTTGCATTAGTGTCGCGTTGGGGACATCTCATCTCATTTTTTGCTTGCCTCCATGGGTTTGGGTAATCCCTTTTGACCTCTCATTTTCTCTTTGCCTAGTCATCATGACCTCTGATATTTTGATGTCAAATACTTCCAAATCCATTGTCGTGCCACCAATATGTTCAAGAGAAGTTGACCTCTACAGTTTCAACCTTCCTCTAATTCTCATCTGATCCCGATTCACAAACATTATGTTCCTTTGTCTTGCGTCGATGATGTGGGAAACACTATGGCCCACCTTTGATCAAGGTTTCTTCCTGTCAAATTCAACTCATTATCTAGGAAGCTTATCTAGAGTCTCCTTTTCGGTACCTTGGAGCTTGCATGCCTCAATGGTAGGTTCTTCGCATTCGACGTAAGGTTTTCATCATTAACCTTCGATCGGATGATTTTTCTGGTGTTCAACGCCAGCTCATTATTCACATTCCGTGGATTGTACCTGTATTACCTTGAGGGCCATTGTCACTATTGCTGGATACTCTCGCATTTGTTAACGACTTTCATCATTGGCTGCTAATCAGATGATGTTCTTGCATGTTCGAATTTAGCTCACTTATTCACATGCTATAAATTATGCTCTGTTCGGGTCGAGATGGAGCGCAAGACCCTGGATTTTGTCTATTGGACTCCAGGCTTTTGTTGATTATCATGATTGGTTACATGACTCATTGCTTAGATGGTTGCAATCATACCTGAGTCTACTTATTGATCCTGTCTGGATGGCTGTGTCCATACCTTGGATCCTGATTATTGTATACTCTATTATGGATGGTTTCACCCATACCACATATCATTTATTTGAGATATTAGTTGTACTTGTCTATGTAGGTTTTCCAATGGAAGTGTTTTCAGTTGGACACGTTCTCGTAAAGAATTTCACCCCTCTCTCTCTCTCTCTCGAGCCTCATGCTTTATGGGGCATCTGTTACACAGTAATTTGTCACCGTCCCTGCAATCCCCCATCCCGCACATTGGAGGGCATTTTTCGTGACCTGTGAGCAGTGACATGACCTGAAACCACTTTCATGGCATCCCCCTTGACAAGGAAAATCATTCCTTTGAAGACAGTTTCTTGTAAAAAACCCTAAAAATAGACCTTTTGGCCTTGACGCGACTAGCCAGTTCAGCCCTCTCACCAATGGGGGAGATCCACCAAAGAGGGCACACCAACTGGCACTCTGTCCTAGTGTATTACTCGCACCAAGCTTAATAAGGATTGTTTTTTAAAAATAAATGGCAGAATTTTGATTCCAACCAACTCCTGAACGAGTCTCTAAAATGAGTTAGGTGGTTTGGCTCCTGATCTCCATGTAGGGGAAGTGGTTTTCCACCTATCATGGAAGCTTCCTTGAGGATAGGGCAAATCCCACCATTGTAGGGATCCCAAATCCCCTTCCACCATTTATATAAGTTTTCCATTTTCCCCTTAGCAAGCTAGTAGTCTTAGTAGCCTTAATGCTCATAGAACTAAGAGCTAAATCAATAGTAAGGAGACTATCGTCAGACAACCTCTGAGAGCCAAATCCGAAGAGAGAGAGCTTTATCCTATTCCCGACGAGCTTCATCGAGACATGCTCCACCGTCGACCCACCGAAGGAAGATCCAGTGTCAGAGCTTTGGTTGTATCTTTCTTTCATTGTGATTAATAATAAATGACTTTGATTATGGTTCCATTCATATGTTCATGTCTTATGTTATGAATTATCTTCTCTGACTGATATATGGTTTCATGTATTTGGTTTTACATTGTGTGTTGTTTCTTCATGTATGTGCAGGTGTTCGAACGTGCTAGGCGGGAGAATTTTGATTTTCCAAAGCAAAGGACAGAAGCACCATCTTCTCGGCAAGCAACAGTAGCGTGGGACTTAAGGTAGGCCCCTTGTCACATCTTGGTCTTTTGTAACTAGTAACCTGCGTCTTAGCATGACTCGGTTGTTGCTATACTTGATTTGGGCTAGTAAGGATCATATTTGTTCACAGAGGGGATTTACCTCTCCAGCACTTATCTTAACCTTTACCTTTACCTTAACCTTAACCTTAACTTTGGTTAGGTAAATTCAAGGTTAAGGTTACATTAAGGGTAAAGTCAAGGTTAAGGTTAGGGTTAGGTTATAGTTAAGGTCAAGGTTAAGGTTAAGGTAAAGGGTAAAGTCAAGGTTAGGGTTAGGTTAAGGTTAAAGTTAGGGTTAAGGTTAAGGGTTTGGTTAAGGTTAAGGGTAAGGTTAAGATTAAGGTTAGGTTAAGGGTAAAGTTAAGGTTAAAGTTAAGGTTAAGGGTTTGTTCAAGCTTAGGGTTATGTTATAGTTAAGTTCAAGGTTAAGGTTATGGTTAAGGTAAGGTTAATATAAGGTTAAGGGTAAGGTTAACATTAATCTTGGGTTAAGGTTATGGTTGAGGTTAGGTTAAGGTTAAGGTTAGGTTAAGGGTAAAGTTAAGGTTATGGTTAGGGTTAAGGTTAGGGTAAGGTTAGGGTTAGTTTAAGGTTAAGGTTAGGTAAAGGTTAAGGTTAAGGTTAAGATTAATGTTAAGGTTAAGGGTTTGGTCAAGGTTAGGGTTAGGTTATAGTTAAGGTCAAGGTTAAGGTTAGGTTATGGTTAAGCTTAATTTTAATGTTATGGGAATGTTAAGGTTAAGGGTATTGTTAAGTTAAGGTTAAGGTTTGGTTAAGGATAGGGTTAGGTTATAGATAAGGTCAAGGTTAAGGTTAGGTTAAGGTTAAGGGTATGATTTTAGTTAGGTTAAGGTTAAGGTTAAGGTTAAGGTTAGATTAAGGGTAAATTCAAGGTCAAGGTTAAGGTTAGGTTAAGGGTAATATAAGTTTAAGGTTAAGGTTAGGTTAAGGTCAAGGTCAAGGGTAAAGTTAAGGTCAAGGTTGGGGTTAGGTTATAGTTAAGGTTAAGGTTAGGTTAAGGGTAAATTCAAGGTTAAGGTTAGGTTAAGGTTAAGGTTAAGGTTAAGGGTTTGGTTAAGGTTAGGCTAAGATTAAGGTTAGGGTTAAGGGTTTGGTTAAGGAGGTTAGGTTAGGGTTAAAGTTAAGGTTACGATTAGGGTAAGGTTAATTTTATGGTTAGGGTAAGGATATGGTTAAGGTTAATGCTAATTTTAAGTTTAAGGTTAAGGTTAAGGGTTTATTTAAGGTTAAGGTTACGTTAAGGTTAAGTTTAATGTTAAGGGTTTGCTCAAGGTTAGGGTTAGGTTATAGTTAAGGTCAAGGTTAAAGTTATGGTTAAGGTAAGGTTAAGATAAGGTTAAGGTTAAGGTTAGGTTAAGGTTATGGTTAAGGTAAGGTTAAGGGTAAAGTTAAAGTTAAGCTTAGGTTAGGTTAAGCTTAGCTTAAGGTTAATATAAGGTTAAGTTTAAGGTTAGGTTAAGGTTAAGGTTTAATGATATGGGTCTTAACATTAACCTTCACTATAACCTACCCTTAACATTAACCTTTAACTAACCTTAACCTTAAAATTAACCATAACCTTAACCTTAACAATGACCTTAACTATAACCTTAAACTTAACCAAACCCTTAATGTTAACCTTAACTTAACCTTAACCTTAACCTAACCTTAACCTTAATTGTAACCTAACCATAACCTTGACCATAACCTTAAACTAACCTTAACCTTTTTTTTACCCTTAACCGTAATCCTAACCATAACCTTTACCTTAATGTAACCTTAACCTTAACCTTTACCTTAACATAACCTTAACCTAACTAAACTGTAACTTGAACCTTAAACTAACCTTAACTTTTATTTTACCCTTAACCCTAACCTTAACCATAACCTTTACCTTAACGTAACCTTAACCTTACCCTTACCTTAATCTTACCCTTAACCTTAACCTTTACCTTAACCTTGACTTTACCCTTAACCTAACCTTAACCTTAACCTTAACCTTATCTTAACCTTAACCTAACCATAACCTTAACCTTAACCTAACCATAACCTTACCTTAACCTAAATTAACTTTAACCTTGACCTTTACCTTAACCTTAACTTTAACTTTACCCTAACCTTAAGGGTTTAGTCAGGTTAAGGTTAGTCACGGTAAATTCAAGGTTAAGGGTAAAGTCAAGGTTAAGGTTAGGTTATGGTTAAACTTAAGGTTAGGTTAAGTTTAAGGTTAAAGCTAGATTAAGGGTAAGATAAGGTTAAGGTTAAGGTTAAGGTTAAGGTTAGGTTAAGGTCAAGGTAACGGTTAATGTTAAGGGTTATGTTATAGTTAAGGTTAACGTTAAAGTCAAGGTTAAGGTTAAGGGTAAGGTTAAGGTTTAGGGTTACAAATTTAGTCAGGTAAAGGTTAAGGTTAAGGTGAAGGTTAAGGGTGACGTTAAGGTTAAGGTTAAGGTCAAGGTCAAGGTTAAGGTTAAGTTAGGTTAAGGGTAAGGTTATAGTTATTTTAAGGTTAAGGTTAAGGTTAAGGTTATAAGTTTAATCAGGTTAAGGTGAAGGTTAAGATTATGGGTTTAATCAGGTTAAGGGTTTGGTCAAGGTTTATGGTTATGGTTAAGGTTAAGGTTAAACTTAGGTCAAGGTAAGGTTAATGTTAGGGGTTTAGTCAGGTTAAGGTTAAGGTTAAGGTTAACATTAGGTTATAATGAAGGTTAAGGTTAAGATAAGGTTGAGGGTAAGGATAAGGTTATGGTTAGGTTATAGTTAAGGTTAAGGTTAAGGTTAAGGTCAAGGTCAAGGTTAAGGTTAAGGTTAATTTAGGTAAAGGTTAAGGTTAGGTTAAGGGTAAAGAAAAGGTTAAGGTTAGGTTAAGGTTAAGAATAAGGTAAGGTTAAGGTTACGAGTTTAGTCAAGTTAACGTTAAGGGTTTGGTTAAGGTTAAGGTTAAGGGTTTGGTTAAGGTTTGGTTTGCTTAGGGGTAAGGTTAAGGTTAAGGTTAAGATAAGGTTAAGGGTACGGGTTTATTAAGGTTAAATTTAAGGTTAAGGTTACATTAAGGGTAACGTCAAAGTTAAGGTTAGGTTAAGGGTAAGGTTAAGGTTAGGTTAAGGTTAATTTTAAGGGTTTGGGAAGGTTAAGGTTAAGGTAATGTTAAGATGAGGTTAAGGGTAAGGTTAAGGTTAAGGTTAGGTTAAGGTTATGGTTAAGGTTATGGTTAAGGTAAGGTTAGATTAGGCATTAAGGTTAAGATTAGGTTAGGTTAAGGTTAAGATAAGGTTAAGGGTAAGGTTAACTTAACTTTACCGTTAAGGTTAAGGTTTAGTTAAGGGTAAATTAAAGGTTAAGGTTAGGTTAAGGTTAAGATAAGGTTAAGGTTAAGGTTAAGGTTAAGGTTATGTTAAGGGTAAAGTTAAGGTTAAGGTTAAGGTTATGGTTATGGGAAGGTTAAGGTTAAGATTGCGTTAAGGGTAAAGTCAAGTTTAAGGTTAGTTTATGGTTCAGGTTAAGGTTAATATAAGGTTAAGGTTAAGGTTAGGTTAGGTTAAGGTTAAGGTTAGGTTAATGGTTTGGTCAAGGTCAAGGTTAATGTTAGGTTAAGGGTAAGGTTAAGGTTATGGATAAAGTTAAGGTTAGGGTTAGGGTAAAGTTAAGGTTAAGGTTAGGTTAAGGTTAAGGTTAAGGTTAAGGTTAAGGTTAGGAGAAGGTTAAAGTTAAAGCTAGGTTAAGGTTAAGGTTATGGGAAGGTTAGGTTAAGGTTAAGGTAAAGGTAAGGTTAAGGTTAATGTCAAGGTTAGGTTATAGTTAAGGTCAAGGTTAAGGTTAGGTTATAGTGAAGATTAAGGTTAATGTTAAGGGTGAAGGTTAAGCGTAAGGTTAAGGTTAAGACCCATAACCTTAACCTTCACCCTTAACCTTAACCTAAACTTAACCTTAACCTTCACTTTGCTAAACCCGTAACCTTAACCTTGACTTTACCCTTAACCTTCACCTTGCTAAACCCATAACCTTAACCTTAACCTTAACCTTAACTATAACCTAACCCTAACCTTACCCGAACCATAACCGTAGCCTTAACCTTACCTTAACCTAACTTAACCTTAACCTTCACCTTGACCTTAACCTTAACCTTACCCATAACCTTAACCTTAACTTTCCCTTAACCTTAACTTTACCCTTAACCTAACTTTAACTTTAATCTTACCATTGACCTTATCTTAACCTTAACCTTAACTTTACCCTTAACCTTCACCTTAACCTTAACTTTATCCTTAACCTTGACTTTACCCTTAACCTAACCTTAACCTTCACCTTAACCTGATTAAACCCGTAACCTTAACCTTAACCATAACACTAACCTTCCCATAACCTTAACATTAACCTTAACCTTAACATTAACCTAACCCTCACCTTGACAAAACCCTTAACATTAACCTTAACATTGACCTTAACCTTAACCTTACCCTTAACCTTAAACTTAACCTTGACCTTAACTATAACCTTAACCTTGACCAAACCCTTAACATAACCTTAACCTTGATTTTACTCTTAACCTAACCTTAGCCTTCACCTTGACCTTACCCTTAACATTAACCTTAACCTTAACCTTAACCTGACTAAACCCATAACCTTAACCTTAACCTTAACCTTAAACTTAACCTTGACCTCAGCTATAACCTAACCCTAACCTAACCAAACCTTAACCTTAACCTTACCCTTAACGTAACCTTAACCTTGACTTTACCCTTAACTTTAACCTTACCCTTAACGTAATATTAACCTTACCCTAACCTTAACTGTTAAGGTTAGGTTAAGGTTATGGTTGAGGCTAGGTTAAGGGTAAAGTTAAGGTTATGGTTAGGGTTAATTTTAAGGTATGGCTAGGGTTAGGTTAAAGTTAAGGTTAGGTAAAGGTTAAGGTTAAGGTTAAGATTAAGGTTATGATTAGGGTTAAGTTTAGGGTAAGGTTAGGGTTCGGTTAAGGTTAAGGTTAGGTAAAGGTTAAGGTTAAGGTTAAGATTAAGGTTAAGGTTAAGGGTTTGGTCAAGGTTAGGGTTAGGTTATATTTAAGGTCAAGGTTAAAGTTAGGTTAAGGTTAATTTAAGGTTAATGTTAAGGGTTTGGTCAAGGTTAGGGTTAGGTTATAGTTAAAGTTAAGGTTAAGGTCAAGGTTAACGGTAAGGTTAAGGTTAAGGTTAAGGGTTTGGTCAAGGTTAGGGTTAGGTTATAGCGAAGGTTAAGCTTAAGTTAAGGGTAAAGTCAAGGTTAAGGTTAAGGTTAAGGTTAGGTTAAGGGTAAAGTTAAGGTTAATGTTAAGGATTTGTTAAGGTTAGGGTTAGGTTATATTTAAGGTTAAGATAAGGCTAAGGTTAAGGTTAGGTGGAGGGTAAAGTTAAGGTTAAGGTTAGGTTAAGGTTAAGGTTTATGTTAAGGTTAAGGGCAAGGTTAAGCTTAAGGTTAAGGTCAAGCTTAAGTTGAATTAAAGGTTAAGGTTAAGGTTAATGTTAAGGGTTTGGTCAAGGTTAGGGTTAGGTTATAGTTAAGGTCAAGGTTAAGGTTAAGGGTAAGGTTATAGTTAGGTTAAGGTTAAGGTTAAGGTTAGGTTAAGGTTAAGATAAGGTTAAGGTTAAGGTTAAGGTTAGGGTTAGGTTAAGGGTAAAGTCAAGGTTAAGGTTAAGTTTAGGGTTACAGGTCTTAACCTTAACCTTCATTATAACCTAACCTTAAACTTAACCTTAACCTGAACCTTTACCCTAACCTTATCCTTAACCATGACCTGAACCTTAACCTTATCTTAACCTTAACGTTCACTATAAATTAACCTTAAGCTTGACCTTAACTATAACCTAACCCTAACCTTAAGGGTTTGTTCAAGGTTAAGTTTAAGTTATAGTTAAGTTCAAGGTTAAGGTTAGGTTAAGGGTAAAGTTAAGGTTAAGGTTAGGTTAAGGTTAAGATTAGGTAAGGGTAAGGTTAAGGTTAAGGCTAAGGTTAAGGGTAAATTTAAGGTTAAGGTTATGGTAATGTGAAGGTTAAGGTTACAACTAATTTAAGCTTAATGTTAAGGTTTGGTCAAGGTTAGGGTTAGGTTATAGTTAACGTCAATGTTAAGGTTAGGTTAAGGGTAAAGTCAAGGTTAAGGTTAGGTTAAGGTTAAGATTAGGTTAAGGGTAAAGTTAAGGTTAAGGTTAAGGGTTTGTTCAAGGTTACGGTTAGGTTATAGTTAAGGCCAAGGTTAAGGTTATGTTATAGTGAAGGTTAAGGTTAAGATAAGATTAAGGTTAAATTTAAGGTTAGGGTTAGGTTATAGTTAAGGTTAAGGTTAGGTTAACGGTAAAGTTAAGGTTAAGGTTAGGTTAAGGTTAAGGTTACGTAAGGGTAAGGTTAAGGTTACGGGTTTAGTCAGGTTAAGGTTAAGATTAAGGGGGTAAGGGTAAGGTTAAGGTGAAGGTTAGGTCATAGTTAAGGTTAAGGTTATAGTTAAGGTAAATGTTAAGGTTAGGTTATAGTTAAAGTTAATGTTAAGGTTACGGGTCTTAACCTTAACCTTAAATATAACCTTAACCTTAACCATAACCCTAACATTAACCTTAGCTATAACCTAACTCTAACCTTGACCAAACCCTTACCTTAACCTTCACTTGACTAAACTCATAACCTTGACCTTAATCTTACCCTTAACTTTCACCTTAACCATAACTTTACCCTTAACCTAACCTTAACCTTAACCTTACCCTCTTAACCTTAACCTTAACCTGACTAAACGCGTAACCTTAACCTTACCCTTACCTAACCTTAAGGTAAGGTTAAGGTTAGGTTAAGGTTAAGGTTAAGGTTAAGTTAAGGGTTTAGGGTTAAGGTTAAGGTTACGGGTTAAGGTTATGGTTAAGGTTATGCGTTTATTTAGGTTAAGGTTAAGGTTAAGGGTTTGGTTAAGGTTAGGTTAAGGTTAAGGTTAAGGTTAAGGTCAAGGTTAGGGCCATATTGAGGTTAAGGTTAAGGTTAGGTTATGGGTAAAGTTAAGGTTAAGGTTAGGTTAAAATTAAGCTGAACGTTAAGGGTAAGGTTAGGGTAAGGTTACAGTTAAGGTTAGGGGAAGGTCAAGGTTAAAGAAGTTATTTTAAGGTAAGGATAAGGTTAAGGTTAGGTTAGGTTAGGTTAAATTAAGGTTAAGGTTAAGGTTTAGGGGTTGCTATTGTTGTTGCTGCTATATGGTGGTTGCCAATATTGCATAAGGTTAAGGTTAAGGTTAAGGGTTTGGTTGAGGTTAGGTTAAGGTTAAGGATAATGTTAAGGTTAAGGTCAAGGTTAGGGTTAGGTTGAGGATAAGGTTAAGGTTAGGTTAAGGGTAAAGTTAAGGTTAAGGTTAGGTTAAAATTAAGCTGAAGGTTAAGGGTAAGGTTAGGGTTAAGGTTAGGGGAAGGTTAAGGTTAAATTTATTTTAAGGTAAGGATAAGGTTAAGGTTAGGTTAGGTTCAGTTAAATTAAGGTTAAGGTTATGGGCAGGTTAAGGGCTTAATCGTACCCTTAAACTTAACCTAACATTTACCCTAACCTTAACCTTGACCTTAACTATAACCTAACCCTTACCTTAACCTAACCTTAACCTCAACTTTAACCTTAACCTTACCCTAGCATTAACCTTAACCTTAACCTTAACCTTAACCTTACCCCCTTCACCGTAACCTTAACCTTAACCTGACTAAATCTGTAACCTTAACCTTACCTTAATCTAACTTTAACCTTAACCTTAACCTTAACGTAATCTTAACCTTACCCAAACCTTAACTGTTAAGGTTATGGTTGAGGTTAGGTTAAGGGTAAAGTTAAGGTTATGGTTAGGGTTAAGGTTAGGGTAAGGTTAGGGTTAGGTTAAGGTTAGGTAAAGGTTAAGGTTAATGTTAATATTAAGGTTAAGGTTAGGGTTAGGTTATAGGTAAGGTTAAGGTTAAGGTTAGGTTAAGGTTAAGGTTAAGGTTAAGTTAAGGTTAATGTTAAGGGTTTGGTCAAGGTTAGGGTTAGGTTAGAGTTAAATTTAAGGTTAAGGTCAAGGTCAAGGGTAAGGTTAAGGTTAAAGGTTTGGTATGGGTTAGAGTTAGGTTATAGTGAAGGTTATGCTTAAGTTAAGGGTAAAGTCAAGGTTAAGGTTAAGGTTAAGGTTAGGATAAGGGTAATGTTAAGGTTAATGTTAAGGTTTTTTCAAGGTTAGGGCTAGGTTATAGTTAAGGTTTAGATAAGTTTAAGGTTAGGTTGAGGGTAAATTTAAGGTTAAGGTTAGGGTAAGGTTAGGGTAAGGTTAAGGTTAAAGTAAGGTTAAGGTTAAGGTTTAGGTTAAGGTTAATGTTATGGTTAAGGGTAAGGTTAAGGTCAAGGTTAAGGTTAATTAAAGGTTAAGGTCAAGGTTAAGGTTAAGTAAAGGTTAAGGTTAAGGTTAATGTTAAGGGTTTGGTAAAGGTTAGGGTTAGGTTATAGTTAAGGTCAAGCTTAAGGTTAAGGTTAAAGGTAAGGTTAAGGTTAAGGTTACGGTTAAGTTAAGGTTAAGGTTAAGGTTTTGTTAAGGTTAGGGTTAGGTTATAGTTAAGGTTAGGTTATAGTGAAGGTTAAGGTTAAGACCCGTAACCTTAACCTTGACCTTACTCTTAACATTAAGCTTAACTTTGACTCTGAATTTGACTTTACCCTTAACCTTCACCCTTAACCTTAACCTAACCTTAACCTTAACCTTAACCTTATCTTAACCTTATCCTAAACTTAACCTTAACCTTAACCTAATATTAACCTTAAACATAACATTAACCTTAACCTTAAACTTAAACTTAACCTAACCTTAACCTTAACCCTAACCTTAACCTAAACTTAACCTCAACCTTAACTTGACCAAACCCATAACCTTAACGTTAACCTTAACCTAAATTTAGCCTTAAATATAACGTAACCCTAACCTTGACCAAACCCTTAACCTTAACGTTAATCTTAACTATAACCTAACCCAACCCTAACCTTGATGAAACCTTAACCTTAACCTTTAATTTTGATTTCTAAATTATAATCAACTTCAATCTTCACTAAAATTTTTTTACTTTGTCTTAATTTAACTTGATTTTCATTTTAACTTCAATCTTCACCTAATTTTTCTCAATTTTTAACCTTTAACTATAACTTTAATTTTTACTTTCCTAACTTATTATTAATTCTAATTTAACTTAATTTACATTTTTAATTCTGACTTGACTTAATTTTTAATTATAACTTAACTCAATTCTTGATTAAACTAATTTTAAACTTACCTTTAACTTAAAATAATACAACTATATAACTTTAATTTAAATCTTAATTTAACTTCTTATTTTTAACTTGAACTATAACTTAACCAATTTTTGAATAACTTAATTTAATTTAAAGTTATTTTTTAACTTAATTCTTAACTTACCCCACCTACTTTAATTTAATTTAATTATAATTTAATTTAAACTTAATTTAATTTTGATTAAACTGGGCATCTTTAATTAACCTTAACTTGACTAAAACTTCACCTTGATTAAAATTAATTTTATAGTTAATTAATTAATTTAGCCACCTTAACTCAACCTGAATAAAACACGTAACCTTTAACTATAACTTAACACTAACCAATTAAACTTTAATATTAATCTTCTTAACTTAACTTTATTTAACGTTAACTTCTTGACATTAACTATATTCTTGACTTTAATTTATTCTAACCTTAGTTTATCTAACTTTAATTTTTATTATAATCAATTTAATTTTGACTTAATTATAATTTACTCCCTAATTTTGACTAGTCCCATAATTTAACTGGACTTAATCATTCATTTTTAATTTGTCTTTGATTCCACCTAACTATAATTTTAATTTAATCTTAACTCTTAATTCCATTTTTACATTAATTCCAATTTGACCCCATTCTGATCTTTAACCTAACCTAACCTTAACCTTAACCTAACCCTAACCTTCCCTAACCTTAACCCTAACCTTACCCTTAACCTTAACCATAATATTAACCTCAGGTTAATGTCAAGGTTAAGGTTACATTAAGGGTAAATTCAAGGTTAAGGTTAGGTTAAGGTTAAGATTAGGTTAACGGTAAATTTAATGTTAAATATTTGGTAAAGGTTAAGGGTTAGGTTAAGGTTAAGGTTAGTTTAAGGGTAAAGTCAAGGTTAAGGTAAAGTTAAGGTTAAGGTTAGGTTAAGGTTAAGGTTAAGGTTAAGGTCAAGGTTAGGGATAGGTTATAGTTAATGCCAAGGTTAAGGTTAAGGGTAAGGTTATAGTTAGGATAAGGTTAAGGTTAAGGGTAGGTTAAGGTTAAAGTTAGGTTAAGGTTAAGGTTAAGGTTAGGTTAAGGTTAGGGTTATGGTTAAGGTTAAGATTAAGGTTAAGGTTAAGGTTAAGGTTAAGGTTAAGGTTAAGGTTTTGGTTAGGGTTAGGTTTTAATTAAGGCTAATATTATGTTAAGATTAATGTTAAGGGGTCAAGGATAAGGTTAAGGTTAAGGTTAAGGTTATGGGTTTAGTCAGGTTAAGGTTAAGTTTAAGGGTTTAGTCAAGGTTAGGGTTAGGTTATAGTGAAGGTCAAGGTTAAGGTTAAGGGTAAGGTTATAGTTAGGTTAAGGTTAAAGTTAAGGTTAGTATAAGGTTAAGATAAGGTTAAGGTTAAGGTTTTGGTCAAGGTTAGTGCTAGGTTATAGTTAAGGTTAAGGTTAAGGTTAAGGTTAGGTTAAGTTAAGGTTAAGGTCAAGGTTAAGGGTAAGGTTAAGCTTAGGTTAAGGTTAAGATTAAGTTAAGGGTATAGTTAAGTTTAAGGTTAGGTTAAGGATAAATTTAAGGTTAAGGTTAGGGTTAGGGTTAGTGTTGAAGAGGTAAATCCCCTCTATGGATAGAGGCGATCCCACTAGCCCAGATCAGGTCTAGCAACAAT
Organism: Pinus albicaulis; assembly: GCA_034641835.2. NCBI lineage: Eukaryota > Viridiplantae > Streptophyta > Pinopsida > Pinales > Pinaceae > Pinus > Pinus albicaulis. The sequence continues at coordinate 393,222,642 of CM076581.1, forward strand.
AAATTCATGCAATGACATTGGTTCCTAGTTACAAAAATACAAAGATTGTGATAAGTAGCCTACCTCAAATACCAAGCAGTTGTCGTTGAAGAAAATATGAAGTTTCCTGTCCCTCGCTTGATAGATCACGATCCTTTCGCTTGACACATCCAAAAACCTATACACATGCGAGGAAACAAAAACATACAAAGTAAAATCTAAAGAATGTAACCATATATCAGTCAGAGAGTATATAATTCATTGCATTACATAAAGAAATGAACACATGAATGGAACCAAAATCAGAGTCGCTTATATTATAAATGAAAAAAGAGAGATTACAACCAAATTATTTGACGCTATGATTTTCCTTCAGTAGAGCTGACAGTGGAGCGTGTCTCAAAAAAGCCTGTCGAGAATTTGGACAAAGCTCGCTCTCTTCGGCTTGGCTCTCAAAGGTTTCCCAGCTATAGTTTCCTTCCTACAATTTCATCTAGCTTGCTAATGTAAAAGGCAAGATTTTACAGATGGAGGAAAGGAAGTTGGGATCCCTATAATCATGGGATAGGCCCTATCTCTAAGGAAAATTCCATGATAGGTGGAAAACCATTTCTTATACATGGAGATCTGAAGCCAAACCACTCAACTCCTTTTGATGATTCATTCAGGAGTTTGTTGAAATCAAACTTCTGCCATTTATTTTTAAAAAACATCCCTTATTAAGCATGGCATGAGTGAAACATAGGGACAGGGCACCAGTTGGTGCACCCTCTAGTGTGGATTTCCCCCATTGGTGTGAGGGCTGAATTGGCTAGTCGCACCAAGGCTAAAACATCTATTTTTAGGGTTTTTCGGAGGAAATTTTATTTAGGGGAATGTTTGTCCTTATGCAAGAGGATTCCATGAAGGTGGTTTTAGGTCATTTTACTTTTCACAGGTCACAGGAATAGTCCTCCAATGTGCGGGATGAGGGATTGCAGGGATGGTAACAAAATGCTGTGTAACAGATGCCCCCTAAAGCATGAGGCTCAAGAGAGAGAGGTGGGTGAAATACTTTATGAGAACGCACGCATCTGAAAACACTGCCGTCGGAAAACCTATGAAGACAAATACAACTGATATCTCAAACACATGATATGTGATATGGGCACAGCCATCCATAATAGAGTGTACAATAAGCGGGATCCAAGGTATGGACGCAACCATCCATTAAAGAAGGATCAACAAGTAGACTCAGGTATGGTCGCAACCATCCAATCAAATGAGTCATGTAACTAATCATGATAATCCACAAAGAATATACAACCTAGATTTCATTAGAGAAAATCGAGGGTCTTGCACTCCATCTCGACCCAAACAGAGTACAAGTTCGAGCATGTGAATAAGTGAGCTGAAGTCGGACATGAAAGAACATTGTCTGATTACCAGCCAATAATGAAAGTCATTAACAGATGCGAGAGGAACCACCAATAATGAGGATGGCCCTCAAGGTACTATAGGTACAATCCACAGAGTGTGAACTGTGAGCTGGCGTCGAACACCCGCAGAATCATCCGATCGAAGGTCAATAATGAAAACCTTGCATCGAATGTGAAGAACGTGCCATTGCGGCATGCAGGCTCCAAGGATTTGAAGGGAGTCTCTATATCAACTTCTTGGATAATGAGCTGAAGTTGATAAGAATTGACCTTGATTGAAGGTGGGCCATAGTGTTTCCCACATCATCGATGCGAGATAGAGGAACATGATGTTTGTGAATCAAGATCAGTAGAGAATCAGAGGGAGGTTGAAAACTGCAAAGGCCAACTTCTCTTGAACATATCGGTGGCACGACAGTGGATTTGGCAGTATTTGACATCAAAAGATCTGAGGTCATGATGACATGGCAAAGAGCAGATGAGCGGTCAAAAAGGATTACCCAAACCGATGGAGACAAGAAGAAAACAAGATGAGATGTCCCCAACCCGACACGAATGCAAAAAAGTGCCATGTTCAAGAGCAACATACTGCCAACACGACGGTGATACTGGTTCTATTTCCCCCCACCATTTCTGGCGAGTACCCAAATTATTTTTGGCAACAAACTTGAAGGGGATAGCATATGCTTGCGATATAAGTTTTTCCTTTGGACAAATCCAACCTATTACATTTAACGAGCCCTAGGAAGGAGGAACTCGAGTAACGTCATCACAACGGAGTCCGATGTCATCAGGTTTTAACGAGTCTGAAAAAGGAAGAACTCAGCGTCTTTTCATGTTTAGAGAGTTTGAAAAGATAGAAAAAAAGAAAAATCCATATTCCCTTTTTGTAGATAGTCTTGCATATCTAAAAAGGTAGAAAACTATATCTGAGAGGACATCCTAGTCGTGATAGGCTAGGGTATTCCTTTTTTGTAAATAATCTATCCCTGCCTGAAAAAGGGGTAAACGTGTACTGGGTAGATGTCATTTCGTAGCCAATTTAACGAGCTCAAAACGACAAGCGACTTGGAAATATTTTCAGTTTTAGAGAATTAGAAAAGAGCTAAAAGATGACTCCAGTAGTGAATTTTTTGTGTCTTTACCGACTTTGAAAAAGTATAAAATACAACTCGTATCGTCGTCCTAGTTGCATGAAAACCTGTCACTGCACAAAAAGCAAGCTTAAAACCCATTTTTCGACAAACATATGATAAAATATCATAAAAATAAGATCCAAAACCTAATTTGATTTTGAAAAGTTATAAATATGACCAAATAGTAAAAACATATTTACTTTTTATTTTTTACCTCTTGTGCAGAGCGATAGTGAGTTATTTCTCTGCGACCTTGCGGTGACGATTGTGGATGATCGAGTGCATCATTCTGAATCCTGTCTTTTCCATGTAAGAGCCACTTCCATTAGGTATGTTTTAATCCATATTTCAAAGCTTTCCATTGTGATTTGACATCCCTAAGGGGAGGATTTGCAAATTTAGCGCTTCCACGGTTGGCGCGGGTATGAGTCAAAGACCCGTGCCAATCAATCTCTTTTTGTAAAGGGATCGCGCCAGCTGGCGTGACTATCACCAAAACAGTCGCGCCAACCACAAAACCTCATTTTCCACTTGAATTTCACAAAAATTGAACCAATCAATTGAATTTATGAAATCCCAAGGGATTTTATGATGTGCTTATGACCAATTTGATGCAGGTATAAAGCCACAATGGTGAATGAATGGAAAAAAATGGAGCACAGTGAAGAAGATGAAATGGTAATGGGGAATGAGGAACACATGAGTGCTCTCTAGGATTTCGGTTTAAATAAATTATTCTTGACACCATGTCTCAGGGCACAACTTGAATTGTTACAATACTTGATAAGTAGCTGGGATGAGAATGAAGAGAAGTTCAGGCTTCAAGATAAAGTGCTTGAACGCGAAGTGTCCGATGTCTACTTCATCACTAGATTGTCTCGTAGAGGTCTAGTTCTGATTATGACAGGTACCAGGCCTTCTGGAAAAAAGATGTTGATGGTTATGGACAGAGTGTGCCCAAGGGCACAAACAGGATCAGGTAGTGGCAAAGTTGACATTCACACTATTCCCGATATAGCACTCAGAGTGGTGTTACATACTATTACGTGGGATGCGAGGTTGCAGGCGTTGTATGAGGCTACCAAAATGTAGCTCCTCCTAGCATCAGAATGTACTAACCCAACAAGATTTGATTGGGCCACAGCCGTAACCATGAAAATAAAATGGCAATTGACTAAATGTAAAAAGGCAAAACTGAAGCAGTTTGCGTACGGGTCAATCTTGGTATCATTCATCCTATAACGACTACCTATCTTCCATGTCCAGGGGGCGATAGTCATAGATCCAGCTTTGAGAGAGCCACAGATGGCTCGATGGGTAGCACTGATGCCCAAAGCAAGAGGGGGCCAGCAAATATCATGGCGGCCCGAGTTCTTCGGATGGGTCTGGCGACAGTTGATCATTGTAGAGGACTGGCCCTATGTAGGTACCGATTTCACAGGAGACCCATACCTTCCACTCCTAGAAGGAGAGGACTAGGATGAGTTGCAGGGTAAGAATATTTTTGATTTTATGAATTTTATGATGATTTTTTTGGGTATACATGCATGTCCTAAAAATTGATCCTATATGTATGTATATGTTGACCTAGAGAGGCCCACCAGGATGTCACCGATCACACGGAGGACCCCTCTCGCCTATGACCCTCAAGGTGAGGGGGCCGAGGGGAATGAGCTAGTTCAGAACTTAGAGGGAATCACCCATGGGATTCTTGATTATGCTTGCCTGGCTAATGTCCCTATGGCTTATCAGAGGCACACCATAGGGGTGCCTAGTCGCTTTCATCACTTATTGAGGCGATTGGTGCAGGCAGTAACATGCTACCATGAGCACCATGCTGATTAGTCGCCTAGGCTTTTCATATGTATATTTTTGAGAGACATGTTGTCTCCAGATATAACTGAAACAGACATGTATATTTTTGGATTTTATATGATGCACACACTACATATATATATATATATATATATATATATATATATATATATATATATATATATATATATATATATATATATATATATATATATATATATATATACATGGATCTTTTCACATATGAGGATGTTTTTTACAAGTTGCGTAAATGTCTATCTAATACCATGTTAGCTACTGCATCTGTTAATGCATTCATTTGTCTGCGTATATGGTGATATGTGATGTAATCAAAATTTCTTTCCAGTAAACAAATGCATAGATACAGTGTTAAAATGGATGGGTTCCTAACTAAATAGTGACCATTGAGCCATAACACTACAAGCTGTGAGTCCAGATATACAAGTAATGCACAAATACCTAGGTTAACGGCCTCATTCAATAACTCCAAAATGACACTATGTTCCGCGACATTATTTGTAGTAGGCCCTAGACAAACTCCTTGTAAATTAACTAACTCACCAGTAGGATTGTAGATTACCCAGGCTGTCGAAGATAGATTCTTGGTACTACGGGAGGCACCATCCGCGAAACCGACATAAGGAGTAATAGAAATCTGCATAATTAGGAAGACCCAATCATTAGAAAGACGCTTACAAGGCACACCACACCACACATGCACAAAAATGAAGAAATCACCTATGTACACAGACTACACAAGAATGATTCAAGCGTAATACTTCTTCAGGTACAACCCATTTCTGGGTTGCACCAAAGGAAGACCTTCATAATTGATCAGCTCATAGGCCCCATTTTTTAATACACATTTAACGATATAGGGCCCATTCCACATAGGCTAGAATTTTCCTGCCCCAAGCTTATCATGTGCTAGATCATACAAGAGGAAGAGGTCTCCTTCGATAAAAGAGAGTGGAGAAACCGTTTGATCGAAATGAGCTTTAACCTGCTTTTTCTATGCCTCAATAACCAAAGAAGCTAAGTGGCAAGTTTCGTCCAGTCGTTCCAGGTATAAGAGACATTCTTCCTCCTGGGAAGTGTCGAGTAGTAATTCCACAACCAACTTCAGTGAAGGGATCTCAAATTCAACCGGAAGAGTAGCTTCCAGACCATACACCAACTGGAAAGGTGTGAATCTGATCGCGCTCTTTACTGAAGTTCGGTAGGCCCAAAGAGCTGAGAAAAATTGGAGATGCCAGTTGGATTTGTGTACACCAATTGTTCGTTGAAGCATCATGACAAGCACCTTGTTCACGGCCTCAACCTGGCTATTTTCCTAAAGGTAGTATGGCGTCAAGCTGTCGTGACGCAAGCCCACCTTCGACTTCAGCTCTGCCATCATGTAGTCCAGAAAATGAGTGCCATGATTAGTGACGATGGCTTGAGGAATGCTGAAATGCATGATCACATGGTTGAAAATGAACTAAGCAGTTGTCTTATCGTCTGCAACCACTGTAGGCATCACTTCGGCTCACTTGGTGAAGTAATCTATGGCAACGATGATATAAGCATGCCCCCTGGCCGAGTGAGGGTTACATGTCATAAAATCAATGCCCCATTTGGTGAAAGGGCCTACGGTAATGACAAGATGTAAAGGGTGGTGTGGCACATGCATCTTGTGTTGGAAGATCTGGCATGCAAGACACTTTCTAACTGTAACAATATAGTCTTTAAATATAGACGGCCAGAAGTAACTTGCACGTAGAATCTTCTGGGTAGTAGCATAACCGGACATGTGACCACCACAGGCACCACTGTGACAGTATTTTAGGACTTTCTCAGCCTCTTCCAAGGTCAAACATCGACGGAGCATAGAATCAACTCCGACACGATATAAATTATCTCCAACAATGCGATATGGTTGGGATTGATGTCGAACAAAATGTCAAGCATCCTTTGTCAACTCAGACCAAAAGGTAGATGTCTGAAGGTACATGATGATGTCACCATACCATGGATCAAGAGTACTAATTAGAAATAGAGTTTCATCCAAGATATGATCCTCGGATTAAGACAGAACATAGCCAGTAGGGAGAGAGAAGATGAGATCAGCAAAAACCAGTGACTTCTTCGATTTGTTAGTAGTGAAATCCAAATCGAACTCCTAAATGATTGCAATCCATTTGGAGTACTAACCCCCCAGCAATTGTCGAGACAAGATGTAAGTCATGGGGTTGCAGTCGGAAATCACGGTTACCGTGCACAATAATATGTAATGGCGAAATCACTGAACAACCTAGACCGCAGCAAGTGCCAGCTTCTCGACATGGGCATAATGTGCTTCAGTGTCGAGGAGATTCTGAGATAGATAATAAACCACGTGTTCATTTCTGTCATCGTCATCCTATACCAAAACCATGGCAATTTTGCTGAATGTGGTAGCTAAATAGAGGGTAAAGTCGCGATGATAGTTGGGAGGACATATTAATGGAGCATTGACAAGAAAAATCTTAATTTTATCAAAGGATTGCAGAGCAATCTCGTCCCAATGGAAGGGAACGCCTTGTTTTAGAAGTCGCATAGACCCTTTGGCCACTTCTGCATAGTTCGGGATAAAGCGACGTAAGAAATTCGCTTTCCCCTAAAGACTCTAAAGTTAATACAATGAGGATGGGGAGGGGAGATTAACAATAGCCTTGACCTTGAGAGGGTCCAGTAGAATTCTGTCTTTAGAGACAATGAATCCCAAAAGATGACTAGAGTCAACGCAGAAGACGCACTTGTGAGGATTAAGCCTGATGTTGTCAAGTCTGCAATAGAGAAAAATCTGGCAGAGATGTTTGGGATATTCCGGATATGGCTGAACAATATTACATATGTCATGAAAGGCATAGGGCATGGCACGCTGGAAGGTAGCCCCAACATTTTTTAAGCCAAATGGGAGCTTCTTATAGGAAAATGTGCCCCATGGAAAGATGAAGGCGGTCTTATGTTGATCAGATGGAAGGATATTAATTTTATTATAACCCAAAAATCCATCCATAAGGGAATAGATCTCCCTCCTTGCACAATCATCGATGATCTGATCTATAAAGGGAGTGGGATAGTTGTCCTTAGGGAAAGCCCGATTGATGTCTTGGTAGTCAACACAGACCTGAATCGTGCCCTGATTCTTATCTACAGGGACAATATTGGAAACCCATTCTGTCAGGGGGATTGGATATATGAAGCCCGCTTTAAGAAGTTTCTCAACTTTTGCTTTTATAGCAGTGGCTTTTCGAGGATGCACTGGGCGCAGATGTTGGCGTACAGGCTTCACACCCAGATAGGTGGGAATTTCATGCACGATGATACTGGGATCGATCCCAGGCATCTCTTCATAAGACCATACAAAAACATCTTGGAATTTGTGGAAAAGGCTAGTGTACACTTGAATCTCTTTGGGAGAACAAGTGACTCCCATGTGAATGTTCTCGACAACCCTTGGTTTAATGAAGATGTTGATAGGCATTGTTTGGGTAATATTACCAAATTTCCTTTCGAAAATACTTCATGAGTCAATATTGGCGTTTGGAGAGGGAGCCTGAGATGCAAAGCGCTCAAGACAATTAGACATTGCCCCCAGGTTGGGCATGAATGAGGAACGATGATGTCCATCGCTCCATGACAGATCTTCGAGAGACATAGTCCCCATGATAGCTTCGTCAGACGGAAAAAATTCTCTCAAAGGATTGGGCGAGTCTATAGCGCCGAGCCAAGGGGATTGAGAATAAACATCAAGAGCCATGCTCAAAGGAGAATTTTTAGTAGGAGGAGGGTCTGATGCAGCAACGACCTTGCAATAATTGATTTCAATTGGGGTTATAGGCATATATTCTCCAAAAGAGGTAACCTATTCAGGTGAAGGGATGATCCACAGGTCATCTGACCTGGAGATCATGTTGACTTGAATGGTATTCGGTGGCAGAATGGGAAAAATACCCATGAGAATGGGGTCCTTAAAAAGACTAGGACCTAAACTATCAGGGGGATTGGGAATTTGATCCATGTATGGCACGTTATTCTCAGAGGAGGAGGTAAAGAAAGACAACTTATCAACAGTAATAATCTTTCCCTCATGTGGAAACTTCAAAAGATGAAAGAGGGTGGACAGAACGCATTGCATGGTGTGGGTACAGCTGTGACCAAGTAGAAGATTGTATTTGAGTTTAGCATCAACAACTTCCACTTCAACGTTAACTATTTTACCTTTCAATGTGATCGGTAGACTCATGAGAACACCCAAGGGTTTTGATTCCCTTCCATCAAATGCCTTGAGGGAATTGGGAGATGAAGTGAGGGCTGGAGAGCCGATGGCTTTCCAGCAAGTAGATGACATAACACAAGTAGAGGCACCTTCATCCACAATGGCTTTGTGAATATTAATGCCATTGATGCCAACTTGTATAACAAGGGAAATTTGGTGCGGAATTCGATAGAAAAAATTCTCTAGATTGAAGGTGAGAAGGCTAGAATCGGCACGAATTCTACCAATTGCAGATAACAGAGCTTTCTACTGAGATGGGAAACTTTGAAGCATTTCCAACGCAAACATTGTAGAGGGTGCCTGTGCCAAATCCTCAAAAATGTTGTAATGCTGAGCAGCATGGGCGTTTGGATTATAGGAAGACTTACGAAGAACACCTTTAGAAGGTGGCCATACAATGGGTTTAGCATTGGGATTCTCAATTTATAAAGGACCAGAGGTAGGTGGGGGAGGTGGGCCATCAACAAATTCCTTCCCAGCTGCCTAGCGTGATCCGGCATAATCCTTCGATCTAGTGGCAATAGAAACAGGTGCAACACTATTCATCATGAAAACCTGAGACCCAAATGGTGCAGACGGTGAAGGCTGCTCGACCATCTGGGTCTGCTGAGACAGAAAAGGTTCCTTAAGAACTGTAAGAGTTCCCTTAGAGCCTTTAAGGAGTTGACTAACCTCAGATCGTCAGGGACAAGCTTTGGTGTAGTGGTCTTCATCTCAGATTAGGCAAGGGTACTTTCGTTTTCATTGTGAACCATCATCAGCACATGGTTTGGAGGATTCTAGTTTCGGGGCATTAGATTTGGCCTTTCCTTTGCCCTTCTTCTTCCCTTTGGAAGTCTTGTCTGCAGGATTGGCCTGAATGGCATTAACCTCTGTGGTCTTACCAGAATCTGGAGTAGCAGGAGGAGCAGAATTGTTGGAATAATTCGATTTATGCTTCCCATTAGAAGACTTACGAGAAGTCTGAGAAACGAAACCAATAACACCATCAACCGATGGGGTAGGTGGTGCTTTAGAGGTCCCGGGCCGCGGGGCATCAATAAAGATATCATATAATGTTCCAGATTGAGAGTACACTAAATCGAGGTACTGAGCACGAGCAATGGCTTGATCCTCAGTTACACATGCCCCCATAGCAATGCCCTATGCAATCTTGTTGACAAAGGAGGTAGTGAACCAGTGAGTTAGAAGATGATCAGGAATGTCAAACTTGATCAGATGATGACGGCGTCTCCACTCATGAATATGATCTGAAATATGAGCGGCTCTGTCCTGTTTCAGAGATGTCAGGAGATGCATCTCAGCTTCATAACGAACTGGTAACTAGAAATGTGTCATGAATGCCATAGCTACAGTATTAAAGTCTTGAAAAATACCACGTGGTAGTTCTATGTACCATTTAGCAGCAACACCGGTAAGAGTGCATTGGAAAATACGTAGACGGATTGAGTCATCAACCCAAGAGTTCGAAGAACACCACAAATGGTAGGTCATGACATGTGCTTGGGGGTATTCTCCGGATTTTCCTTAAAATTTGTGACAATTTCCAGGTACCTTCATCAGAACCGTAGGCCAATATGAATTATGAAGAATCAGATCATTGGTCAAATTAGACACATTCGATAATTCCAATGTGGCGAGGAAAGGTAACTGAGGATTAAAAGGCATGCCAGGTCCCTGATAAGGACCTATACCTGTACTCCAACTTGGTTGAGCATAAATCTGCCCCCATTGGTTCTGTCTTGGAGGATTCTGACCATAGGGGGTATAAGCCGTATAATTGGGTTGATACGGTTGCTGAAAACTGGTCGAGACTAACCTTGAAGGTAATATTCACCTTGGGGTCGAATGGGTTGCTGGTAAGTGGGACCCTACTGAGCCTGATAAGTTGGGTGCACAGGCGGGTTCGACTGTGGCATAGAATAGATCAACTGCTCTGTAGGGTTAACTGGTTGTGCAGGTTGTCCTAGTTGAATAGGCTGATCTAGCTATGCAGGTTGCCCTGGTTGAACAGGTTGTCCTAGCTGAATAGGTTGCCCTGGTTGACTAGGTTGGCCTGGCTGATGAAGGACACTAGGCTTCCCTGGTTGAGCAAGTTGGCCTGATGGCGAGAGAGGGCTAGGTTGTGCCTAATAACCAGGTTGGCCTGTGACAGGACCATAAGATGACCCTGGTTGTGAAACATTTCGACCAATTGGAAAATGAGGTTGTTGAGGTTGCACCAATGGTTGAGAAGGATGGGTTTACCCCCCAGGACCATACAACGGTCCAGGTTGATACCCCAGTTGCCCTATGGGTCCTTGAGGTTGTCCCGGCTAGACCACAGGGTGCGGCTGCAGAGGTTGAACTTGAGGGTTGTAAGACTACCCTTATGGATCATACAAAAATCCCTACTGACCCAAAGGTTGTCCTTGTAAGGGTTGTCCTTACGAGTCGTATAGATAACCAGGCTGGGCTGAAGGTTATCCTTGGAAGGGTTGTCCTTGTAGGTTAGAAGGTTTCCCAGCCTGGGAAGATAGAAAACCGTTAATATACTAATAAGCCTCAGGAGAAGGAAAACGAAGGGTGTTGCCCTGCTCATCATATTGATATGGAAATACGTAAATCGGGGCACCATCCGATCCATAATGGGAAAATTAAGGATGGTTGAGATCTTCAGAGTACTGGCCAACCTCAAAGTTTGACGACTGTAAAGACAACTGATACTCCCTAGGAGAAATATTCTCAGGAATAACAGAAGATATGTAAACATCTTCAGGAACTAACAAGGTCCTAGCTGACTGAGTAGTGACAACGGGCATAAATGCAGCCATGCAGACAGTAGGTCTAACAGGTACTGATGTAACAAAAGGAGATGCCATGAGACGTGTCGATCATGACATCCCTAACGAGGGAATAGTCGGCCTCGTGGACAGAGTTGATATTGCTATAGAGGAAACAACAACCATGATCTGACTTAAAGACCTATATCCAGTTGGGAGCGAAGGACCAGGTGAATACATAAAAGAAGGTTTGGGGATTTTTTCAGGAAAAAGCTAGTAATCTGCACCAGATGTAGGAATTTCCTCACTAGGAGAAGGACTGGGTGAGTCCATATCTGACCCTGCCACAAGATCTTCTAAAAAACGATGAGGACTAGAAGGTATAATAGCAGCCAAGAAAGGCGATCTCGATGTAAGAGGAGGGAAGTGTTCCCCCACTCCAAATCCAAACCAAGCGTTGGAAAAGGGCCAATTGAAGTCAAATGGTTCACCAAAGGGAAGCTCGGATATAACCAGTCTCCCATCGGGAAACTCAGATACAATAGGTTGTTGATACTCAGCAGACGACTAGGAGACCTCTGATGAATCATCTGTGTACGGACTACTAGTAGACGAAACTGCGGGTTTCGCCATTGTGACTGTAATGAAAATAGGAGGAGATCAAAACAAAGACACACGGGCAAAACCAAGGCAAATAACAACATGCCGAAAAATAAATATCTAAATGGGCGTGTGATCATAGGTGATTAATTTTACCACATTGAAATTGGAAATTTTACCATTTCATGTTTAAAGAGTCTAGAAATTAATAAAATATGACTCTATCTCTTTCAATTTGGAAACAAGTGTGAAAGGACAAGTGCTTAATGATCTTTCCAAATTTAATGAGTCAGTAAAGATCAAAATGACTGCTCTGGTAATCTAGGTAGATGGGTGTACCAGATATCCGTGAACTGCCATATACACCTTGGTTAAAAAATGAAAGAGAAATCAACCAAGGAATTGACGTACATGTAAATAATCTCCCCGAATGTTGTGTCCGATGTATCACGGATAAAAGGCGGCAGACTCGTCTTCCTACGGATAAAGGATAGTGCTAGCGCTGTCTAAGGCCAGATGGAGAATGATAGCTATTAGGTTTAACAGCGCTGGAACATGTCACTAGCCTATACCTCTAGATTTTTTGTTAATGTTTCAATGTTGCGTTAGGTTAATTGAATAAATTTTAGAGTTGATCTTCAATTTATGTTTCAATTTCAAGCCCTATCGAATGTTGGATCTCAAAAAATCTTCTAAATGCACACTACATGCCACAAAATATCACTTTGTTCAATGAAGAGCTATCTATGGGAGGGATGAGAGCTTTTCAAATAACAACAAAATGAGCGCAAAAACATCCACTACTGTCTCTAATGCAAGCTAATGAAACTAGAAAACTTCTCTCTTAGAGTTATATAACACTAATAGTGCGAAAGAGCTTTCAATTTTCACTAGAATAATCCAAATGCAAAGAAATTTGTTTTTTGTATTTTTCAATGTTTTAGAGCAAATGCACTAAATGAATGAAAACAATAATGAAGAAATAAATTCGAGAAATGACAGTGAGAGAGCTGAAATAAACAAGTTCACTCAATACGAATGCACATAATCAAGACCCAAACTGATGGATAAATCCCTCAAATCGAAGAAGAATCTTAAAAAGACTCACACAAACTGTTTAATCTAGGCTTGGAATGAGACAAAGAGAAACTTGAATGAAAGAGAGAACAATCACTAAACTGATGCAATGATACAATGGAATCCAACAAAATGAATGCAAAGAAGCAAAAACAAAGTTGACTGGAAAAGCAAGAACCAAGAAACTCCCACCGGAGGCTCAGCACACTATAGCACCTAGAAGCCCTAGGGCTAGAATGCAAAACTGATAGTAAAGGGAAAACAACCAGAGGAAAAAGACTGCAAGGCACTCAATCAATCAGAAAAAGACACCAAGACCAAAAATCACGCTCAGAGAGCCCAAAAGCAAGTAAACCCTAACACCAAACAGAGTTTGCATGCCTCTTTGGCTATAATCTGTGCCAAAACAACGTTGGCGCAGGGGCCTAACTAGCAACAAGTTCCATTTGGCATGACTGTCAAGCGCTCAACTGCGCCAATCGAGTTTACTATGGAAAAAGATGAAAAATCTCAAACAGATACTGGATCAGGTCTTCTAGGGGATGAACAAGGGTTTGACACCAATGGAGGCAAACCAAAAGAGAAAATAAATCACTCAAAAGCCAAAAAAAACCAAAATAAGAAAGACTAACTCCAACTACCTCCCCAATGGAGTCGCCAGTTTGTTGAAGAGGTAAATCCCCTCTGCGAACAGAGGCGATCCCACTATCCCAGAGCAGGTCTAGCAACAATCAAGTTATGCAATGACGTTGATTCCTAGTTACAAAAAGACAAAGATTGCGATAAGTAGCCTACCTCAAACCCCACACAGTTGTCGTTGAAGAAAAGATGATGTTTCCCGTCCCTCGCTTGATAGATCATGATCCTTCCATTCGACAGGTCCGAACACCTGTACATGTGTGAGGAAACAGCAACATACAACATAAAATCTAAAGAATGTAACCATATATCAGTCATAGAGGATATAATTCATTGCATTACATAAATAAATGAACACATGAATGGAACCAAAATCAGAGTCGCTTATATTATAAATGAAAAAAGGGATATTACAACCAAATGCTTTGACGCTATGATCTTCCTTCAATGGAGCTGACAGTGGAGCGTGTCTCAACAAAGCCTGTCGTGAATCTGGACGAAGCTCTCTCTCTTCGGCTTGGCTCTCAAACATTGACCGGCTATAGTTTCTTTCCTACAAGTTAAGCTAGCTTGCTAATGGAAAAGGCAAGCTTTTATAGATGGAGGAAAGGAAGTTTGGATCCCTATAATCATGGGATAGGCCCTATCTCTAAGGAAACTTCCATGATAGGTGGAAAACAACTTCCTATACATGGAGATCCGAAGCCAAACCACTCAAATCCTTTTGATGATTCATTCAGGAGTTTGTTGAAATCAAACTTCTGCCATTTATTTTTTAAAAACATCCCTTATTAAGCTTGGCGCGAGTGAAACATAGGGACAGGGTGCCAGTTGGCGCGCCCTCTAGTGTGGATCTCCCCCATTGGCATGGGGGCTGAACTGGCTAGTCAAGGCAAGGCTAAAACAACTATTTTTAGGGTTTTTCAGAGGAAATGTTCTTCAGGGGAATGTTTTTCCTTATGCAAGAGGATGTGATGAAGGTGGTTTCAGGTCATTTTACTGTTCACAAGTCACAAGAATAGTCCTCCAATGTGTGGGACGAGGGATTGCAGGGACGATGACAAAATGTTGTGTAACAGTTAGGGTTAAGGTTAGGGTTTTGTCAAGGTTAGGGTTAGGTTATAGTTAAGGTTAAGGTTAAGGTTGAGGTTAAGGTTAAGATTTTAATTTAATGTTTTTTTATAAATGTTTTATAAATAGTTTAAAGCTTTTATAAAATATTCTAAATTCTTACTATTATGTTTAAATTAAATATTTAAAGAGTTTAATCATTTTTCGAAATGTTTTTAATAAAATCGTAAAAAACGTATTTAAAAACATTATCAAACACTTTTTACAATGTTATAATGTGCTTTAAAACAAGTTTAAAATGTTTTTAAGACAATTTTAAAATGTTCTTTAAAAATTGTAAAATATTTTAAAGGATTTTTCTAACATTTCAGAACATTTTAAAATATTTTAAAATATTTCAAAAAATTTCAAAATATTGTAAAAGGCTTATAAAGTAAAGCTTATAAAGTTGACATTCAATCATTTTTATAAATGTTTTATAAATGGTTTAAATATTTTATAAAATATTCTAAATTCTTATTAATATGTTTAAATCAAATATTTAATGCGTTTAATCATTTTTAGTAAAAAAATTTAATAAAATCGTAAAAAAGATGTTTTTAAAAACATTATAAAACACTTTTTTAAATGTTAAAACGTGCTTTTAAACACATTTAAAATGTTTTTAGGACATTATAAAACTCTTTTAAAATATTTTAAAAATTTTGTGAAATTATTTAAAGCATTTTTGTAACATTTCAAAATATTTCAAAATATTATAAAATGCTTTCAAGATATTTTAAAACTCTTTTAAAATATTTTGAAATGCTTCTAAAATATTTTGAAACAATTTTTAGCTTTATTTTAAAATGTTTCGAAACACTTTTAAAATGTTTTAAAATGTTTTTGAATCCTTTTAAAAAACTTGTAAATCATTTTAAAACGTTTTAAAAGTGTTTTAAAATTGTTTTAAAATGTTTTTAGAATGCTTTTACAATGTTCATAAATGGTTTAAATCTTTTATAAAATATTCTAAATTCCTATTAATATGTTAAAATGAAATATTTAAAGCGTTTAATCATTTTTAGTAAATGATTTTAATAAAATCATAAAAAAAACGTTTTTAAAAACATTATAAAACACTTTTTAAAATGTTATAATGTGCTTTTGAACATGTTTAAAATGTTTTTAAGACATTATAAAACTCTTTTAAAATATTTTTAAAAAATTGTAAAATGTTTTAAAATATTTTTATAACATTTCAAAATATTGTAAAACACTTTCAAGATATTTTAAAACACTTCTAAAATGTTTTAAAGAATTTTTAAATCCTTTTAAAAAACTTGTAAATCATTTTAAAACATTTTTAAGTGTTTTAAAATGGTTTCAAAATATTTTTAGAATGCTTTTACAAAGTTTTAAAGACAAATCAAAACACTTTCAAAATATTTAAAAGCATTTATTTAAGTTTTAAAAACGTTTATAAATAAAATTTAATAAAAGTTAAGCTTGTAAATATGACATTATAAACATTTAATAATTTTTATAAATTTTTATAAATGGTTTAAAGCTTTTATAAAATCTTTAAAAAATATTTCAAAATATTTGAAAATATTGTAAACCTCTTATAAAGTTAAGCTTATAAACCTGACATTCAATAATTTTTATAAATGTTTTATAAATGGTTTAAAGCTTTTATAAAATAGTCTAAATTCTTATTAATATGTTGAAATCAAATATTTAAAGTGTCTAATCATTTTAGGTAAATGTTTTTAAAAACATTATAAAACACTTTTTAAAATGTTATAATGTTCTTTTGAAAACATTTAAAAATGTTTTTAAGACATTATAAAACTCTTCTAAAATATTTTAAAAAATTTGTAAAATGTTTTAAAGGATTTTTATAACATTTCTAATTATTTCAAAATATTGTAAAATGCTTTCATGGTATTCCAAAACACTTTTAAAATATTTTGAACCGCTTTTAAAATTTTTCAAAACACTTCTAAAATGTTTTAAATTTATTTTATAATGTTTCAAAACACTTTTAAGTTGTTTTAAAACATTTTTAAATCCTTTTAAAAAACTTGTAAAGCATTTTAAAATGTTTTAAAAGTGTTTAAAAATGGTTTAAAAATGTTTTTAAAATGCTTTTACAATGTTTTTAAAACCTTTGAAAACACTTTTAAAATTATTTTAAAAGATTTAAGAGCATTTATTTAAGTTTTAAAATTGTTTACAAATAACATTTAATAAAAATTAATCTTATAGTTTACATTATAAACATTTAATATTTTTTATAAATGTTTTATAAATGGTTTACAGCTTTTATAAACTATTCTAAATTCTTATTAATATGTTTAAATAAAATATTTAAAGCGTTTAATCATTTTTAGTAAATGTTTTTAATAAAATCATAAAAATATGTTTTTAAAAACATTATAGAACACTTTTAAAATGTTATAACGTCTTTTAAACATGTTTAAAATGTTTTTAAAAAGCATTATTGTTTTAAACATTTTAATATGATAGTTAATGTTTTAATATGTAGATCATCACTTTAAATAAATGCCCTTTAATATGTAAATTAACTCTTAAAAGAACAATTTAATAAATGCTTAAAGATTTATTGAATAAATTATTAAGATGTTAAACCGTTTATTAAAACATTTTAAATGTGTTTTAAAATGGTTTAAAAATTGTTTTAGAATGCTTTTACAATGTTTTAAAAACCTTTCAAAACACTTTTAAAATTCTTTTAAAACATTTCAAAATGTTTAAAATGTTTTTAAGACATTATAAATTTCTTTTAAAATATTTTAAGAAAATTTTAAAGTGGTTTAAAGGATTTTTATAACATTTAAAAATGATTTTAAAAGCACTTTAAAGTGTTTTAAAAGTGTATTAAACAATTCTAAAAGTCCTTCAAAACATTTTGAAACGCTTTTAAAATGTTTTTAATTTACTTTAAAATGTTTCAAAACACTTCAAAATGTTTTAGAACGTTTTTAAATCCTTTTAAAAAACTTGTAAAGCATTTTAAAATGTTTTTAAAATGCTTTTATAACGTTTTAAAAACCTTTCAAAACACTTTTAAAATTCTTTTAAAACATTTTAAAATGATTAAAATGTTTAAAATGTTTTTAAGACATTATAAAACTCTTTTAAAATATTTTTAAAAAATCATAAAATGGTTTAAAGGATTTTTATAAGATTTCAAAATTATTTTAAAAGCACTTTAAAACACTTAATAAATTCACTTTAATATGTAAATTAACTCTTAAACTAACACTTTTATAAATTCTTAAAGATTTATTAAAGCATTTATTAGGATATTAAACCGTTTATTAAAATTATTTTTATTAGCATACTAAATCCTTAACACATTTTATAAAACCTTTAAGAATGATGATTAAAGTGTTTATAAGCATTGAAGTTTTATAATGTTTTAATAAATAAATAAACATTTTAAAGTATTTTTAAATATTTTAAAGGATTTTTATAACATTTCAAAATGATTTTAAAAGCACCTTAAAATGTTTTAAAAGTGAATTAAAGAATTATAAAAGTCCTTCAAAATGTTTTAAAGAATTTAAAATTTGTTTTAAAATGTTTTAAAGAATTTAAAAGATTTTAAAAGATTTTAAAGACATTTTAAAACATTTTAAATAACTTTAGAATATTTTTGATAGTTTTAATAGTGGTTTTAAGTGTTTTAAAAATGTTTAAATAAATTCTTTTAAAATTCTTTAATAACGCTTTAAAATTATTTAAATCTCTTTAAAAGTAACTTTAAAGTGGTAAACAATTTATTTATTAATAGTTGTTTAACATTAACATTTATTTATAATATTTAAACTATTTATTTAAATTTTAAAAATGTTAATGTGTAAGATTAATGTGGTTAATAAACGCTAAGATTATAAAGTGATTTTTAAATATTTTAAACATATTTTAAAATACTTTCAAAACATTTTAGAAATCTTTTAAAATATTTTAAAGCGTTTTAAAATTGTTCTTAAAGGGTTTAAAACTTTTTAATAATTCTTTTAAAGTGTATTACAAATTCTTTAAAAACCTTTAAAAACACTTTTAAAATTATTTTAAAAGGTTTTAAAAGCGTTTTCAAAAGTTTATAAGTTTCTAAAGACATTTTAAAATCATTTTAAAAAAATTGTAAAATGGTTTAAAGGATTTTTATAACATTTCAAAATGATTCTAAAAGCACTTTAAAAGTCCTTCAAAATGTTTTAAAATCAATTTGAAACACTTTTAAAATAATTTAAATTTATTTTAAAATATTTCAAAACTCTTTTAAAATGTTTTAAATTTATTTTAAAATGTTTCAAAACGCTTTTAAAATGTTTCAAAACACTTTTAAAATGTTTTCAAACATTTCTAAATCCTCTTAAAAAAACTTCTAAAGCATTTTAAAAAAAAATTTAAATGTTTTGAAATGGTTTAAAAACGTTTTTAGAATGCTTTTACAATGTTTGAAAACCTTTCAAAACACTTCTAAAATTATTTTAAAATACTTAAAAGAATTTATTTAAGTTTTAAAAACGTTCATAAATAACATTTAATAAAAGTTAAGATTATAAAGGTCACATTATAAACATTTAATAATTTTTATAAACGTTTCATAAATGGTTTAAATCTTTTATAAAATATTCTAAATTATTATTAATATGTTTAAATCAAATATTTAAAGCAATTAATCATTTTTAGTAAATGTTCGTAATAAAATCGTAAAAAAAAAAACTTTTTTAAAAACATTCTAAAAGACTTTTTAAATGTTATAATGTGCTTTTAAACACGTTTAAAATGTATTTAATACATTATAAAAAAAAAATCAAATATTTTTTAAAATTTGTAAAATGATTTAAAGGATTTTTGTAACATTTCAAAATATTGTAAGACGCTTTCAAGGTATTTTAAAACACTTTTAAAATATTTTGAAACATTTTTAAAATATTTTGAAATGATTTTAAATTTTATTTTAAAATGTTTCAAAACACTTTAGAACGTTTTACATTTATTTTAAAATATTTCAAAACAGTTTTAAAATGTTTTAAAATGCTCTTAACTCCTTTTAAAAAACTTGTAAAACATTTTAAAATTTTTTAAAAGTGTTTTAAAATAGGTTAAAAATGTTTTTAGAATTCTTTTGAAATGGTTTATAAACCTTTCAAAACACTTTTAAAATTCTTTTAAAATATTTAAAAGCATTTATTTAAGTTTTAAAAATGTTTATAAATAACTTTTAATAAAAATTAAGCTTACAAAGCTGACATTATAAACATTTCATAATTTTGATAAATATTTTATAAATGGTTTAAAGCTTTTATAAAATATTCTAAATTCTTATTAATATGTTTAAATCAAATATTTAAAGCGTTTAATCATTTTGAGTAAATGATTTTAATAAAATCGTCAAGAAACATTTTTAAAAACATTATAAAACACTTTTTAAAATGTTATAACATGCTTTTAAAGACGTTTAAAATGTTTTTAAGACATTATAAAACTAATTTAAAATATATTAAAAAATTTGTAAAATGTTTTAAAGGATTTTATAAAATTTCAAAATATTTCAAAATATTTCAAAATATTGTAAATCACTTTCAAGTTATTTTAAAACACTTTTAAAATATTTTGAAACGCTTTTAAAATGTTTTAAATTTGTTTTTAAATGTTTCAAAACACTTTTAAAATATTTTAAATTTATATTAAAAGTGTTTTAAAATAAAAATTTGTAATAAAATTGTAAAAAAAACGTTTTTAAAAACATTATAAAACACTTTTAAAAACGTTATAATGTGCTTTTAAACAAGCTTAAAATGTTTTTAAGACATCATAAAACTCTTTTAAAATATTTTTTTTTTAAATTGTAAAATGATTTAAAGGATTTCTATAACATTTTAAAATATTTCAAAATATTGCAAGAATGCTTTCAAGATATTTTAAAACACTTTAAAATATTTTCAAAGGCTTTTAAATTGTTTTAAATTTATTTTAGAATATTTTAAAACACTTTTCAAATTTTTTAAATTTATTTTAAAATGCTTCAAAACACTTTTAAAATGTTTCAAAACACTTCTAAAATGTTTTAAAATGTTTTTGAATCCTTTTTAAAAACTTGTAAAGCATTTTAAAACGTTTTAAAAGTGTTTTAAAATGGTTTTAAAATGTTTTCAGAATGCTTTTACAATATTATAAAAACCTTTCAAAACACTTTTAAAATTATTTTAAAATATTTAAAAGCATTTATTCAAGTTTTAAAAATGTTTATAAATACCATTTAATAAAAGTTATAAAGCTAACATTATAAACATTTAATAATTTTTATAAAGGTATAATAAATGGTTTAAAGCTTTTATGAAATATTATAAATTCTTATTAATATGTTTAAATCAAATATTTAAAGTGGTTAATCATTTTTGGTTATTTTTTTTTAATAAAAACATAAAAATAATGTTATTAAAAACATTGTAAAACACTTTTTAAAATGTTATAACGTGCTTTTAAACACGTTTAAAATGTTTTTAAGACATTATAAAACTCTTTTAAAATATTTTAAAAAATTTGTAAAATGTTTTAAAGGATTTTTATAACATTTAAAATATTTCAAAATATTGTAAAACGCTTTCAAGATATTTTAAAACACTTCTAAAATATTTTGAAACACTTTTAAAATGTTTTAAATTTATTTTAAAATGTTTCGAAACACTTTTAAAATGTTTTAAAATGTTTTTAAATACTTTTAAAAAACTTGTAAAGCGTTTTAAAACCTTTTAAAATACTAAAATATCAAAATTTTGTAAAAATTTTGTAAAATATTTTAAAGGACTTTTCTAACATTTCAAAACATTTTAAAATATTTTAAAATATTTCAAAATATTCAAAATATTGCAAAAGGCTTATAAAATTAAGCTTATAAAGCTCACATTCAATAATTTTTATAAATGTTTTATAAATGGTTTAAAGCTTTTATAAAATATTCTAAATTCTTATTAATATGTTTAAATCAAATATTTAAAGCGTTTAATAATTTTTAGTAAATGTTTTTAATAAAATCATAAAAAAAGATGTTTTCTAAAATATTATAAAAATTGTTTAAAATGTTATAACATGCTTTTAAACACATTTAAAATGTTTTTCAGACATTATAAAACACTTTTAAAATATTTCAAAAATTTTGTAAAATATTTTAAAAGATTTTTATAACATTTCAAAATATTTCAAAATATTGTAAAATGCTTTCAAGATATTTTAAAACACTTTTAATATTTGAAACACTTTTAAAATATCTTGGAACGCTTTTAAAATTTATTTTAAAATGTTTCAAAACACTTCTAAAATTTTTTAAATTTGTTTTAAAATGTTTGGAAACACTTTTAAAATGATTTCTTATGTGATTTCCCGGAAGATTTTTAATTAAAATGTCATGAATAACAGAAGCTTGCACTCTCAAATTTTAAAATGTTTTAAAACATTTTTAAATCCTTTTAAAAAACTTGTAAAGCATTTTAAAACGTTTTAAAAGTGTTTTAAAATAGTTTTAAAATATTTTTAGAATGCTTTTACAATGTTTTAAAAACATTTCAAAACACTTTTCAAATTCTTTTAAAATGTTTAAAAGCATTTATTTAAGTTTTAAAAACATTTATAAACTATATTTAATGAAAGTTAAGCTTATAAAGTTGTGGCCCTGCATGCACAAAGCGACAAATTGATTTCTGGATTCATTTCGAATGATTCATAAAAAATGAACGGACGTGGATATCAAGGGCTGAACTTTTCGGTTTTGAAATCCGAGAGCATATTTGGATACCCAATTTGGAGATGCAAGCGTGGCCCTGGATGCAGAAAGTGAAAAATTGATTTGAGGACTCATTTCGGATGATACACGAAAAATGAACGGACGTTGATATCGGGGGCTGAACATTTTGGTTTTGAAATCTGAGAGCATATTTCGATACCCATTTTGGAGATGCAAGCATGGCCCCGCATGCACAAAGTGATGAATTGATTTCTGGAATCATTTCGGACGATCCGTGAAAAATGAACGGACGCAGATATCCAGGGCTTTAATTTTATTTTTTTTAAATCCGAGAGCATATTTGGATACGTATTTTATAGATGCAAGCGTGGCCCTACATGAACAAAGTGATGAATTGTTTTCGGGACCCATATCAGACAATCCATGAAAAACGAGCGGACAGGGATATCAGGGGATGAAATTTTCGGTTTTGAAATCTGATAGCATATTTGGATACCCATTTTGGAGATGAAAGTGTTGCCCCACATGCACAAAGTGACGAATTGATTTCAGAAGTCCTTTCAGATGATCCGTGAAAAACTTTTTTGACACGGATATGGGGGGCTAAAATTTTGGGTTTTGAAATCCGAAAGCATATTTGGATACCCATTTTGGAGATGCAATCATGGCCCTGGATGCACAAAGTGACGAATTTATTTTGGGACTCATTTTGGACGATCCGTGAAAAACAAACAGACACGGATATCGAGGGCTAAAATTTTCAGTTTTGAAATCCGAGAGCATATTTCGACACCCATTTTGGAGATATAAGCATGGTCCCACATGCACAAAGTGACGAATTGATTTCGGGACTCATTTCGGATGACTCATGAAAAAAAAATGGAGATGGATATCGGGGGTTGAACTTTTCTGTTTTGAAATACGATAGCATATTTGGAAACCCATTCTGGAGATCCTAGCGTGGCCATGCATGCACAAAGTGACGAATTGATTTAGGCACTCATTCCGAATGATCCGTAAAAAATTAACGGACATGGATATCGGCGGTTGAAATTTTCGTTTTTGAAATCCAAGAGCATATTCTGATACCCATTTTGGAGATTTAACTGTGGCCCCGCATGCAGAAAGTGATGAATTGATTTTGGGACACATTTCAGATGATCCATGAAAAAAATGAACGTGGATATCAGCGGTGGAACATTTCAGTTTTGAAATCTGATAGCATATTTGGATACCCATTTTGGAGATGCAAGTGTGGCCCCACATGCAAAGAGTGACGAATTGTTTTCGAGACTCATTTCAGACGATTCGTGAAAAACGAATGGATGCAGATATCGGGGGCTGAAATTTTTAGTT
This sequence comes from Pinus albicaulis, assembly GCA_034641835.2. Classification (NCBI taxonomy): domain Eukaryota; kingdom Viridiplantae; phylum Streptophyta; class Pinopsida; order Pinales; family Pinaceae; genus Pinus; species Pinus albicaulis. Next base: position 393,246,581 of record CM076581.1, read on the forward strand.
TTCAAATTTGATAGCATATTTGGATACCCATTATGTAGATGCAAGCATTTCCCCACATGAAAAATGTGACGAATTTATTTTGGGAGTCATTTGGGGGGATTCGTGAAAAACTAACAGATGCGGATATTTGGGGCTGAACCTTTCATTTTTTAAATACGAGCACATATTTGGATACCCATTTTGGAGATGCTAGTGTGGCCCTGCATGTACAAATTGATGAATTGATTTAGGGACTCATTTCGGATGATCCGTAAAAAAAAAACAGACGTGGATATCGGTCGGTAAAATTTTCACTTTTCAAATCCTAGAACATATTTGGATACCCATTTTGGAGATGTAAGTGCGGCCCCGCATGCACAAAGTGACCAATTGATTTTGGGACTCATTTTAGACGATTCCTAAAAAATAAATAGATGTTGATATCGGGGGCTGAGCTTTTCAGTTTTGAAATCCGATAGCATATTTGGATACCCATTTTGGAGATGCAAGAGTTGCCCCGCATGGAAAAAGTGAAGAATTGAGTTCAGGATTCATTTTGGATGATCAGTTAAAAACGAACATATGCAGATATCAGGGGATGAGCATTTTGGTTTTGAAATTACAGAGCATATTTGGATACACATTTTGGAGATGCAGCGTGGCCCCGGATGCACAAAGTGATGAATTGATTTCAACTCTTATTTCAGAAGATCCATGAAAAATGAACAGATGGGGATATCAAAGGCTGAAATTTTTGGTTTTGAAATCTGAGAGCATATTTGGATACCCATTTTGGAGATGCAAGTGTGGCCTTGGATGCACAAAGTGACGAATTGAGATCGAGACTCATTTCAGATGATTCATTAAAAAGGAATGGACGCAGCTATTGGGGGCTTAAATTTTGGGTTTTTAAATCTGATAGCATATTTGGATACCCATTCTGGAGATGCAAGCGTTGCCCCGCATGCACAAGGTGATGAATTGATTTCGAGAATCATTTCGGAAGACTCGTGAAAAACAAATGGATGCGGATATCAGGGGCTGAAATTTTTAGTTTTGAAATCCATTAGCATATTTGGATACCCATTTTGGAGTTGCAAGTGTGGCCCTATATGCACAAAGTGACGAATTAATTTCGGGTTTCATTTCAGACGATCCATAGAAAACGAACGGACGTGGATATCTTGGCCTGAACTTTTTACTTTTGAAATCCGAGAGCATATTTGGATATTCATTTTGGAGATGCAAGCATGGCCACACAAGCACAAAGTGACGAATTGATTTCGAGACTCATTTTGAACGATCTGTAAAAAATGAACAGACGAGGATATTTTGCGCTGAATTTTTTATTTTTGAAATATGAGAGGATATTTGGATACCCATTTTGTATAACCTTTACCTTAACATAATCCTAACCTTAACCTTTACCTTAACATAATCTTAACTTGACTAAACCCGTAACTTGAACCTTAACCTAACCTTAACCTTGACTTTACCCTTAACCCTAACCTTAACTATAACCTTTACCTTAACGTAACCTTAACGTTAACCTTACCCTTAACCTTAACCTTTACCTTAATGATGCAGGGCTAGAGCCTACAATACCCAGGATCTTCCTTATCCATGTAAGAAAACTCACATCTCATCTTCACGACAGCAATCTCTCATTTGCAGAACATATTGTTCAAAACCCAAAACTCAATATTTCTCCCATTCATTATTTCCATCAAAAACATCAACATTCACATAGGCTAGATTTAATAAAAAGAATTCCCTCATGTTTTAAAAGCTCGACGTGGTCATTCATACTACTATAATTCAAGTAATGTATGCTTCTTCCATTAAATGTTCATAGAACAGTTGAACAACCTTTGAATTGATTTGAGTTTGAAGTTCCCGTTCAAATACACATGCGCCTTTGATAAACAAGTTACAAGTTTCAAGCAACTGTCAAATTTACTGTTTCATACCTTGAATCACCAATTGACCAACGCATTCGTTCTTCAGGGCTTTCACAACACTAATACCGTTATTTCAAATCGTTATAAGCTTCCTTTCTAGCTTTCTGCATTGATTGCCAGCACTTTCATTAAACTAGACCAACACCAAGTTACATAGGATTCAACATCGCCTTTTTCCTTGTGGCATGATGTCACTGCAAATGGTCAGCCTCTTATCTCTGCAATACAACAAAATTATATTACAAAATCTCTGCGCATCTTTCATGACTGTAATTTCCAGTTCCTTTGTCAGAAAGAATCGACCCCATCGAACTTATCTTCAGTGGCTGTCAATTCCGCCTTTTCTCAATTTCAATACCTTTCTGTAAATCGACTTCCTATTATTTCTTCTGCGCCCATCGATTCATTAGTTAATCGATTCAAAACTCTGGAGTTTCAACCAGACTCTGAATTAAAAAATAAACTTACCTCTCCTTTCAACACGCATCATCAATTCAGCATTCAACGCTATCATACATTGAATTCTCCAGCGCTTACTGTTCTGACACCTTTGGTTATAAACTCGTCCTCTGCACCAGCGTTTGGCAATTGTATGATCTGCAGATGTGACACGTACCATTCCACGACTTTTATTGCACAATTCTGCCTTCACGCCTCAAAATCGACTTCTACCATCGATTTCTCCTATGCATTTGATATAACTAATTGAAAACCCAAATTTCATCAATGTTGCAATGCTGACACCGTTTCAAATCAGACCTGCGCCCTTTCAATTCTATTAACTTGAATCAGACCTGCACCCTTCCAATTCTATTAACTTGCAAACAGAGATTTTAAACATTCCACCGTGGCTTCAATGCATTAGACAAATAGAAATTCCTGCTATAGATCACTCAGAATTTCACAATCCTGACAGAACAGAGTTTTACATACTAAGTTGTAGACTTAAAATGTATTAAAATACTCTCTTATGCAGAGGTTTAATGCCTTTATACTCACTGATTATACATAAAAATTTTACATTTGCTGCGCTCTTCCATTTTCTATCAATCAGATTCAGGTCGATACAAAACATCCATTCATTAGACATAGATAAGCTCAGGATTTATTTAACACAGTTAACAATTGTTATATTCATATCCATCCTTTCAGCTTACACTTACACATTCTTTCATGTTGGCACTTCATTCAATCGACCGATACATCAATCCATATATATATATACTTTTAACCAATCAACGATTTATATACAAATCTGAAACATTGTTTTCATATAAACGAAAGGAGATCACTTACAACCTTATCTTTGGCCTGATATTCGACACTGATGGCCCTTTACAAACTGCCCGAAGGCATCCAAGCAGAAAACCCTCTCACTCTCTACTCACACTAACTCACAATATCTATCTCTTTTTCTCTCAAAAACCCCCTCCTATTTATACAATTTTTAAAAATGAACTAATTAAATGCTCAATCCCCTTAATATCTCAACACCACTAGAATATCTCAACAAACCCTATTATCTAGAATCTTATCCCTAAAACTTAGAAACTAATTCCAACTTAGGCTCCCTTATTAATTCTAAATAATCTAGAAACTAATTTCTCTCACATTTACAATTTCTCACAAATAATTAATTAATCACTCAAAATAATATTAATATTTACATGAAATTTAATATTTCTTCAAAACATGAAACCCCCTAGCTTAGATAAAATACAAGGTATTTTTCTCGGAGCAAATGCTCCTGCATCAGACTCCCCATGTAAGAAAATTCATGACCACCTGGTCATAAGTCTGGATAGTTATTTCCTCCTAGATCCCAAATTTTATTTTCCTTGCTTGTCAATTGCTTTACTGCTGTTGCTATCTGCTGTTGTCCTCCAGGTTTCCATAATTTGTGATGTAATGCTCCACTTGCTTTGCCTTCAAGATCTGCTACTGTCTTCCTCTTGTTGTCACTCCTTTTCTTTCTTGCTATTGTCTTTCTCTGGGATGTTTTTATTATTAACCTTCTTATCAGCTCAATTTCTCTGTCCAGTATATCCTCTGTCTGCTGATTGTTTCCAGCATCTTCAATAAAACATGTTACTTTAGCTGTCACTATGGATGTTGCTCCATATGTTGCGACCTCCCAAACTTCCTGTCCCTCTGCAATATTCCTTTGCTCATCACCTGCAATTTCATCTGCAACTTCTTTCTCCGGTTCAAATGTCTCCAGCAAACATTTCAGCATTTCATCAACATGCTGCAAATTAACTCCAGCATAATCTCCATCTTCTCCTTCGACAATCTTCAGAAATTGTCCATCATCATCAAGTTTTGCAAACACTGTAGCTTCACCCTCTGTCACTGTAGAAGCTCCAAAATTTCGTACACCAGTCTTCTCTTGGTTATACAGACAAGCCAACTTTTCCTTGTCACCCATGGTAACAAATTTCTGCATATGAGACATGAATGTCTCATCCTCTACCTTCAACAGCTCTTCTTCTTCCAAGACAATCTCAAATGATGGAATGTCTTCTACATCACCTGTAAACACAATCAAATTGTCAGCATCAAAATCACAACACTCACTTGTCGATTCAGTCACCAAGTTTTCTCTCTGCAGCTCCAAGTCTTCTTCAGGACTCAGCAAATCTTCACTAGTTTTCTCCTCAGCTTCCTCTGGCAACACTCTAGTATGCTGCTCTGAGTTACTTCCTGACTCCTCTCTCAGCACATCAGTATGCTGATTTGCATTCATCATGAGACTGTCAACTAGTCTCGCCTTCTTACCATCATCTGCTTCATGACTGTCCTTCATGAAAACTTTCCTGCCTTGCTTCCTCAGCAAATTATCCTGCACATAAGTCCTCTGTCTCTACAATTCTCTTCTCTGAAGATCTAGTTTCCTATACAACTCAAAAATTTCATTAGGAGTAGAACTCGGAAACTTTACATAATTTTCCATACCTTCACCAGCTCTTGACTCATCATCAGCTGGTCTTTCTCTCTCTGCATCAACACTCTGATTAGACTCCTTTGTCTTCATTGCCTCCTGAGATCTTGCCATCTCATCATCGATCTGAACAGTCTTCAGATTCAACTCTTCTTGAACAAACTCTAAATCTTTCTCATCTCCCTATGTTGTACCTGCAAACATACACAACTTATTAGTTTTAAAACTGCAAGACTTTTCAGTCTTGACTGCTTCCTCCAATTCCATCTCTGGCTCAAGAACGCTAAGTTCATTTTTCAACAAGGCAATCACAATTTGCCTCAACCTCCTCTGCAATTGTCGCCAAATCACTCTCTTTCCCTTTAGTGGAAAGATCCATCCTCTATTTTGATCTTCCTGCTCTTGCATCCATTCTTCTAGTACCTGAAATTGTACCTTCATTACTGCAATTTCTCTTCTTCTGACCTCATCAGTCATCTCACCTTTATGGCATTCCTCTAAACCTCTTCTCTGATCCTCCATGATCATCATGAGTTTCACTAGCCTCTACGACAGCAATCTCTTCTGCTACCACTTACCTCACCAAGCTCTCCTCACTCAGTATTTTGGTAAGTACTTGGTTCACTGCCTCTGGAACCTTTTGAGCACTTTCCTCTCCTCTCTCTCTCTGGGCTATCTCTTCAATTCACCTTCTTCTTCAGGACACTGCAATTTTCCTCCTTATCCAGCCTTTAGCTGAATGCCAGGTTCACTGCCATCATCTTATCTGCAACCGTAAACTTTCCATCACAAAATTCAATTCAAGAAATCATCTCACCTTTAAGATCTTGCATGATCTTTTCCTCCCTGCAATCCTGTTCACCTGTGTAGTTTGCATATCAGATTTAGAAATATTATCTTCCTTTCAATCATTCATCATACATTCAAAAATACATTTTAGTTCTTCAACAAAACCTTTTGTCTTCATTCAGAAAATAAACATTTTTTTCATTTCAACAGAGCCAAGCTCTGATACCAAAATGATGCAGGGCTAGAGCCTGCAATACCCAGGATCTTCCTTATCCATGTAAGAAAACTCACATCTCATCTTTACGACATCAATCTCTCATTTGCAGATTATATTGTTCAAAACCCAAAACTCAATATTTCTCCCATTCATTATTTCCATCAAAAACATCAACATTCACATAGGCTATATTTAATCAAAAGAATTCCCTCATGTTTTAAAATCTCGACGTGGCCATTCATACTACTATAATTCAAGTAATGTATGCTTCTTCCATTAAATGTTCATAGAACAGTTGAACAACCTTTGAATTGATTTGAGTTTTAAGTTCCCGTTCAAATACACATGCGCCTTTGATAAACAAGTTACAAGTTTCAAGCAACTGTCAAATTTACTGTTTACACTTTAACTTCAATTGACCTGCATTCATTCTTCAGTGTATTTTCTACAACACTAATAATCTTATTTCAACCCGTTATGTTGCTTCTCCTCCTTCATTTGAAAATTTTCATTAAACTAGACCAACACCAAGTTACATAGGATTCAACATCGCCCTTTTCCTTGTGCCATGATGTCACTGCAAATGGTCAGCCTCTTATCTCTGAAATACAACAAAATTATATTACAAAATCTCTGCGCATCTTTCATGATTGTAATTTCCAGTTCCTTTGTCAGAAAGAATCGACCCCATCGAACTTATCTTCAGTGGCTGTCAATTCCGCCTTTTCTCAATTTCAATACCTTTCTGTAAATCGACTTCCTATTGTTTCTTCTACGCCCATCGATTCATTAGTTAATCGATTCAAAACTCTAGAGTTTCAACCAGACTCTGAATTAAAAAATAAACTTACCTCTCCTTGCAACACACATCATGAATTCGACATTCAACGCTATCATACATTGAATTCTCCAGCGCTTACTGTTCTGACACCTTTGGTTATAAACTCGTCCTCTGCACCAGCGTTTGGAAATTGTATGATCTACAGATGTGACACGTACCATTCCATGACTTTTATTGCACAATTCTGCCTTCACGCCTCAAAATCGACTTCTACCATCGATTTCTCCTACGCATTTGATATAACTAATTGAAAACCCAAATTTCATCAATGTTGCAACGCTGACACCATTTCAAATCAGACCTGCACCCTTTCAATTTTATTAACTTGAATCAGACCTGCGCCCTTCCAATTCTATTAACTTGCAAACAGAGATTTTAAACATTCCACCGTGGCTTCAACGCATTAGACAAATAGCAATTCCTGCTATAGATCACTCAGAATTTCACAATCCTGACAAAACAGAGTTTTACGTACTAAGCTGCAGACTTAAAATGTATTAAAATACTCTCTTATGCAGAGGTTTAATGCCTTTATACTCAGTGATTATACATAACATTTTTACATTTGCTGCGCTCTTCCATTTTCTATCAATCAGATTCAGGTCGATACAAAACATCCATTCATTCGACATAGATAAGCTCAGGATTTATTTAACACAGTTAACAATTGTTATATTCATATCCATCCTTTCAGCTTACACTTACACGTTCTTTCATGTTGGCACTTCATTAAATCGACCGATACATCAATCCATATATATATATACTTTTAACCAATCAACGATTTATATACAAATCTGAAACATTGTTTTCATATAAAAAGAAGGAGATCACTTACAACCTTATCTTTGGCATGATATTCGACACTGATGGCCCTTTACAAACTGCCCGAAGGCATCCAAGCAGAAAACCCTCTCACTCTCTACTCACACTAACTCACAATCTCTATATATTTTTCTCTCAAAAACCCCCTCCTATTTATACAATTTTTAAAAATGAACTAATTAAATGCTCAATGCCCTTAATATCTCAACACCACTAGAATATCTCAACAAGCCCTATTATCTAGAATCTTATCCCTAAAACTTAGAAACTAATTCCAACTTAGGCTCCCTCATTAATTCTAAATAATCTAGAAACTAATTTATCTCACATTTACAATTTCTCACAAATAATTAATTAATCACTCAAAATAATATTAATATTTACATGAAATTTAATATTTCTTCAAAACATGAAACCCCCTAGCTTAGATAAAATACAGGGTGTTTTTCTCGGAGCAAATGCTCCTAGATCACTTAACCTTGACTTTATCCCTTAACCTTAACATTAACCTAACCTTAACCTTATCCTTAACCTAACCATAACCTTACCTTAACCTAAGTTAATCTTAACCTTGTCCTTGACCTTGACCTTAACTTTAACTTTACCCTAACCTTAAGGGTTTAGTCAGGTTAAGGTTAGTTAGGTTAAGGTTAGGTTAAGGGTAAAGTCAAGGTTAAGGTTAGGTTAAGGTTAAGATTAAGGTTAAGGTTATGGTTAAGGGTAAGGTTAAGGGTAAGGGTAAAAGTCAAGGGTTAGGTTAAGGTTACGGTTAAGGGTAAAAGTCAAGGTTAAGGTTAAGGTTATGGTAAAGGTTAAGGTTACGGTTAGATTAAGGGTAAAGTTAGGGATATGGTTAAAATTAACGTTAGGTTTAGGTTAAGGTTAAGGTTAGGTTAAGGGAAAGATAAGGTTAAGGTTAAGGTTAGGTTAAGGTCAAGGTCAAGGTTAAGGTCAAGGTTAAGGGTAAAGTTAAGGTCAAGTTTAGGGTTAGGTTATAATTAAGGTTAAGGCTAGGTTAAGGGTAAAGTCATGGTTAAGGTTAAGGTGAAGTTTAAGGGTAAGGTTAAGGTTTATGGTTACATCTTTAGTCAGTTTAAGGTTAAGGTTAAGGTTAAGGTTAAGGGTAAGGTTAAGGTTAAGGTTAATGTCAAGGTCAAGGTTAAGTTTAAGTTAGCGTAAGGGTAAGGTTATAGTTATGTTAAGGTTAAGGTTAAGGTTAGGTTAAAGTTAAGGTTAACGTTACAAGTTTATTCAGGTTAAGGTTAAGGTTAAGGTTACGAGCTTAGTCAGGTTAAGGTTAAAGGTAAGGGTTTGGTCAAGGTTAAGGTTATGGTTAAGGTTAAGGTTAAGGCCAAATAGGTTAATGTAAGGATAATGTTACGGGTTTAGTCAGGTTAAGGTTAAGGTTAAGGTTAACGTTAGGGTAAGGTTAAGGTTAAGGTTAAGGTTAAGGCTAAGTTATAGTGAAGGTTAAGGTTAAGATAAGGTTAAGGGTAAGGTTAAGGTTAGGGTTAGGTTATAGCTAAGGTTATGGTTAGGGTAAGGTTAAGGTCAGGTTAAATTTAAGGTTAAGGTTAAGGTTAAGGTTAATGTCAAGGTTAAGGTTACATTAGGTTAAGGTTAAGGTTAGGTTAAGGGTAAAATCAAGGTTGAGGTTACGTTAAGGTTGAGATTAGGGTAAGGTTAAGGTTACGGGTTTAATCAGGTTAAGGTTAAGGGTAAGGTTAAGGTTAAGGTTAAGTGCTTGGTTAGGCTTAGGGTTAGGCTAATTGTAAAGTTAAGGTTAAGGTTAGGTTAAGGTTACAGTTATGGTTAAGGTTAGGTTAAGATGAAGATTATGGGTAAGGTTAGGTTAAGGTCGATGTCAAGGTTAAGGTCAAGGTTTAGGGTAAAGTTAAGGTCAAGGTTACGGTTGGGTTATAGTTAAGGTTAAGGTTAGGTTAAGGGTAAATTCAAGGTTAAGTAAAGGTTAACCTTAACCTAACCCTTAAGGTTAAGTAAAGGTTAAGGTTAAGATAAGGTTAATGGTATGGGTTTAGTAAGGTTAAAGTTAAGGTTAAGGTTACATTAAGGGTAAATTCAAGGTTAAGGTTAGGTTAAGGGTAACTTTAAAGCTAGGTTAAGGTTAAGGTTAAGGGTTGGGAAGGTTAAGGTTAAGGTAATGTTAAGATAAGGTTAAGGGTAAGGTTAAGGTTAAGGTTAAGGTTAGGTTATGGCTATGGTTAAGGTAAGGTTATGTTAGGGGTTAAGTTTAAGATTAGGTAAGGTTAAGGTTAAGGTTAAGGTTAAGATAAGGTTAAGGGTAAGATTAAATTAACTTTACCCTTAAGGTTAAGGTTACATTAAGGGTAAATTCAAGGTTAAGGTTAGGTTAAGGTTAAGATAAGGTTAAGGTTAGGCTAAGGGTAAAGTTAAGGTTAAGTTTAAGGTTAAGGTTATGGTTCTGGGAACGTTAAGTTTAAGGTTAAGGTTAAGGTTACGTTAAGGGTAAAGTCAAGGTTAAGGTTAGGTTATGGGTATGGTTAAGGTTTTGGTTATGGGAAGGTTAAGGTTAAGATAAGGTTAAGGTTAAGGTTAAGGTTAGGTTAGGCTAAGGTTAAGGTTAGGTTAAGGGTTTGGTCAAGATCAAGATTACATTAAGGGTAAGGTTAAGGTTATGGGTAAAGTTGAGGTTAAGGTTAGGGTAAGATTAAGGATAAGGATAGGTTAAGGTTAAGGTTAAGGTTAGGGGAAGGTTAAGGTTAAATTTAGGTTAATGTAAAGGTTATGGGAAGGTTAGGTTAAGGTTAAGGTAAAGGTAAGGTTAAGGTTAAGGTCAAGGTTAGGTTATAGTTAAGGTCAAGGTTAAGGTTAGGTTATAGTGAAGGTTAAGGTTAAGGTTAAGGTTAAGGATAAGGTTAACTTGACCTTAACTTTACCTTTAACCATAACTTTAACCTTAACTATAACCTAACCCTAACCATAAAATTAACCTTACCTTAGCCTAACTTAACCTTAACCTTCACCTTGACCTTAACTTTCACCTTAACCTTAACCTTAACCTTACCCGTAAACTTAACCTTAACTTTACCCTTAACCTTAACTTTACTCTTAACCTAACCTTAACCTTAACCTTACCCTTAACCTTATATTAACCTTAACCTTAACTTTACCCTTAACCTTCACCTTAACCTTAACTTTACCCTTAACCTTAACCTTAACCTTGACTTTACCCTTAACCTGACTAAACCCGTAACCTTAACCTTAACCTGACCTTAACCTTAACCTTAACCTTAACATTTCTCTTAACCTTAAACTTAACCTTGACCTTAATTATAACCTAACCCGAACCTTAACCTAACATTAACCTTGACCAAACCCTTAACGTAACCTTAACCTTTACCTTAAGCTAACATAGCCTTAACCTTGACCTTGAACTTACCCTTAACATTAAACTTAACCTTAACCTTAACCTGACTAAACCAATAACCTTAAACTTAACCTTGACCTTAACTATAACCTAACCCTAACCTATCCCTAACCTTAACTTTACGCTAACCTTAAGGTTAAGGTTAGGTTATAGTGAAGTTTAAGGGTAAGGACAAGGTTAAGGGTAAAGTTAAGGTTAAGGTTAAGGTTAGGTTAAGGTTAATTTAAGAGTAAATTAAAGGTTAAGGTTAAGGTGAAGGTGAAGGTTAAGGTTATATTTAAGTTAAGGTTAAGGTTAATGTTAATTTCAAGGTTAAGGTGAAGGTTATCGTTAAGGTTAAGGTTACAGTTAGGTCAAGGGTAAAGTTTTAGGTTAAGGTTAAGGTTAGGTTATAGTTAAGGTTAGGGGAAGGTTAGGATCAAGTTAACCTTGACCTTGACCTTAACCTTAACTATAACCTAACCCTAACCTCAAACAAACCCTTAACCTTAACCTTAACCAAACCCTTAATGTTAACCTTAACCTTAACCTAACCTTAACCTGACTAAACCCTTAAGGTTAGGTTAAGGGTAAAGTTAAGGTTAAGCTTAAGTTTAAGGTTAAAGTTAGGTTAAGGTGAAGGTTAAGGCCAAGGTTAAGGTTAAGGTTCAGGTTAAGGTCAAGGTCATGGTTAAGGTTATGTTAAGGGTAAAGTCAAGGTTACAGTTACGTTAAGAGTTTGGTCAAGGTTAAGGTTAGGTTATAGTTAAGTTCAAGGTTAATGTTAGGTTAAGGTTAGGGTTAGGTTATAGTTAAGGTCAAGGTTAGGTAAAGGTTAAGGTTAAGGGTTAAGGTTAAGGTTAGGGTCAAGGTTAAAGTTAAGATTAGGTTACGGGTAAGGTCAAGGTAATGTTAAGGTTAAGGTTAAGGGTTAGGTTAAGGTTAGGTTAAGCTTAAGGTTAAGGATAAGGTTACGTTAAGGGTAAAGCCAAGGTTAAGGTTAGGTTAAGGTTAAGATAAGGTTAGGGTAAGGTTAGGGTAAAGGTTCAGGTTAAGATGTAGGTTAAGGGTTTGGTCGAGGTTAGGGTTAGGTTATAGTGAAGGTCAAGGTGAGTTTAAGGTTAAGGTTAATGTAAGCTTAAGGTTAAGGTTACGGTTAGTTTAAGGTTAAGATCAGGTTAAGGTTAAGGTTAATGTTAATGTTAAGAGTAAAGTTAAGGTTAGGGATAGGTTAAGGTTAAGGTTAGGTTAAGGGTAAAGTTAAGGTTAGGGTTAGGCTAAGTTTAATGTTAAGGTTATGGTTAGGCTAAGGTTAAGGTTAAGGTTAACGTAAGGTAAAGGTTACAATTAGTTTAAGGTTAATATTAGGATAAGGTTAAGGTTAATGTTAAGTGTTTGGTCAAGGTTAGGGTTAAGCTAAGGTTAATGTTAAGGGTTTGGTCAAGGTTAGGGTTAGGGTATAGTTAAGGTGAAGGTTAAGGTTAAATCTAAGGTTATAGAGAGGTTAAGGTTAAGGTTAGGTTAAGGTTAAGGGTTTGGTCATGGTTAGGGTTAGGTTATAGTTAAGGTTAAGGTTAAGGTCAAGGTTAAGGGTAAGGTTAATGTTAGGTTATTGTTAAGATTAAGGGTTTGGTTAGGGTTAAGGGTAAGGTTAAGATTAACGTTAAGGTAAAGGTGAGGTTAAGGTTAAGGTCAAGGTTAGGTTATAGTTAGGGTCAAGCTTAATTTTAGGTTATAGTGAAGGTTAAGGTTAAGGTTAAGCTTAAGCTTAAAGGTGAAGGTTAAGATTAAGGTTAAGGTTAAGACCCGTAACCTTAACCTTCACCCTTAACCTTAACCTAACCTTAGCCTTAACCTTAACCTTAACCTTAACCTTCCCCTAACCATAACCTTAATCTTAACATGAACCTTAACCCTAACCTTAACATTAACCTAACATCAACCTCAACTTTACCCTTAACCTTAACCTTAACTTGACTAAACCCGTAACCTTAACCTTAACCATAACATAACATTAACCTCGACCTTAACTATAAGCTAAACCTAACCTTAACCAAACCCTTAACGTTAACCTTAACCTTAACCATAACCTTAACCTTAACCTTCCCATAACCATAACCTTAACCTTAACCTAGACCTTACCAATTTTAGGGTTATTTTATAGTTAAAGTCAAAGTTAGGTTAAGGTTAAGGTTAGCTAAAGGTCAAGGTTAATGGGGTAAGGTTAAGGTTAAGGTTAATGGGGTAAGGTTAAGGTTAAGGTTAAGGGTAAGGTCAAGATTAAGGTTAAGTTATGGTTATGGGAAGGTTAAGGTTAGGTTAAGGTTAAGGTTAGGTAAAGTTTATGGATTTAGTCAGGTTAAAGTTAAGGTTACGGTTAAGGTTAAGTTATCCTTAAACCTTAAAATTACCCTAATATTACCCTAACCTTAACCTTAACCTTAACCTTAACTTTACCCTTAACCTAACCTTAACCTTAACTTTACCCATAACCTTAACCTAACCCGGACCTTGACCAAACCCTTAACCTTAATCTTAACCTGAATAAACCCGTAACCTTAACCCTAACCTTACCCTTAACCTTAACCTTAACCTTAACCTTCACGATAACTATAACCTAAACCTAACCTTTACCAAACCCTTAACCTTAATCTTAACTTTAACCTAATCTTAACCTTACCCTTAACCTTGAATTTAACCTTAACGTAACTTAACCTTAACTTTAACCTTAACTATATCCTAACCCTAACACTTAACTTTAACCTTATCTTAACCTCAACCTAACCTTAACCTTAACCTTAACCTTAACCTAACTATAACCTTACCCTTAACCTTAACTATAACGTAACCCTAACCTTGACCAAACCCTTAACATTAACCTAACCATAACCTTAACCTAACCTTAACCTTAACTTTACCTTAACCTTGACATTACCCTTAACCTTAACCTAACCTTAACCTTATCGTGACTAAACCCGCAACATTAACCTTAACCTTACCCTTAACCTATACCTTAACTTGAACCATAAACTTAACCTTAACCTTGAACTTAACCTTAAGGTTAAGGTTAAGGTTAGGTTAAGGGTTTGGTCAAGGTCAAGGTTAAGGTTAGGTTAAGGGTAAGGTTATGGGTGAAGTTGTTGTGAAACCAACTCCAAAAATAGAAGACAAGAGATATCAACGCCTTAGAAATAAGCCACTTCGAGGAGGCAACCTCCAATATATTACATGAATGAACAATTCTTGGATGATACAATTTAAGAAACCTCCTTTCTATATATAGGAGTCCATGGGGCCATAATGTAATCCTATTGGGCCACAATGTAATCCTAGCCGACCTAACAATAATAATTTAAGGGCACAATAATAACAAAATGAGGGCTACAAGGGTACAATAATAACAATAAGGGGGTTACACTAACAACAATAAGGGGATATACTGGTAATATAGGGACCTAACATGCCCCTTTCCTTCACAAAAGTGTTGTCCTCAACACTTGATTAGCTCTAGGTGCTTCTGTATAAAATTCTCATCCTCCCATGTAGAATCTTCAGTGGGTAAGTTCTTCCACTTGATGAGATACTCTGAAATTGATCGATCCCGTAGTTGTCGAGTTCTTATTTCCGTGACCACTTCAAGTTCCAATATGATTTTTCCTTCCTCATCAAGCTCTGGAAATATTGTTTGAACTGGAATATTTTCACCTATAACCTTCTTTAAGCATGAAACATGGAAAACTAGAGGTACTCGCGAGAAGAAGGAAGCTCCAATTTGTATGCCATAGTACCAATCTTTTGCAACACCTTGTAAGGACCATAGTACTTTGGCGATAATTTATTATCCTTCTTAGCTTGCTTGAGGGACATTTTTTTATATGGTTGTAGCCGTAAAAATACCCAATCTGCTACATCAAAACTTCTCTCGCTGCGATGTTGATCTGCCTGTTGTTTCATTCGATTTTGTGCCAAATTTAGGTTATCCTTTAAGAGTTGGAGAACTTCTTGTTGATGCTCGATGTGATCTTCCACTGCTTGAACCTTCGAATTTTCCCTCAAAGATGATGTGATGGATGGTGGATGATATCCATAAAGTGCCATAAATGGGGTCATTTTTGCTGCAGTATGGAAGGAAGTGTTATACCACCATTCAGCGAGAGGTAACCACTTGACCCACTGTGTTTGTTTATCAGATACAAAACAACGAAGATATCCTTCCAAACATTTATTTACTATCTCAGTTTGACCATCAGATTGAGGATGATAAGATGAGCTATGAGTTAATTGAGTACCCAAACAAGAAAATAACTCCGTCCAAAAATTTCCAGTAAAAATGGGATCTCTGTCGCTCACAATAACCCTTGGGCTTCCATGTAGCTTTTGAATTCTATCCATAAATGTACTAGCAACTGTACTTGCTTTAAATGGATGAGATAATGCACAAAAGTGTGCATACTTGGTAAGTCTATCAACTACCACCATGATGACACTCTTTCCTTCGAACTTAGGTAAACCTATGATAAAATCCATTGAAATCTCCTCCCAACGTTGACTTGGAATGGATAAAGGTTGTAGAAGTCCCGAGGTCTTAATTGTCTCAACTTTATTCTGTTGGAAACCCAAACATTCCGCCACAAACTTTTGAATATCAAATTTAAGGCCATCCCAAAAAAATTCTTTCTTCACCCTGTGGTAAGTTTTTAAAAATCCTGAGTGTCCACCTAAAGAAGAAGTGTGCAATTCTAGAAGAATATTTTGTTTTAGTTGGGAATTCTTACAAAGATATAAGAGATCTTTGTACCATAAGGAATCATTTTTCCAACTAAATGTATCAATGTACTAGGATCTTGCTGCAAATTTTGAATGAGTGTCCATACATCTTTTTCCTTCTTCCATTCATCTCTTGTTTCAGTTATCCAATCTGGTTGGATAATAGAAATGGCACAAAGCAATGCTTCCACCTCTTCATTATTTCTTGAGAGTGCATCTGCAACAACATTAAGCTTTCCTTGTTTGTAGATTATTTCAAAGTCATAACCCAAAATCTTTGTGACCCATTTTTTCTGCTCTTCTGAAGATAGTCTTTGTTCCAAAAAGTGTTTAAGAATATCATGATCAGTCTTTAGCTTGAAGTGTTTTCCCATTAGGTAAGTTGGCTATTTAATTAGTGCATGCAGTATTGCTAACATTTCCTTCTCATAAATAGGTTTCTGTAAATGATTTCCTTTGATTGGACGACTTTCAAAAGAAATGGGCCTTCCTTCTTGCATTAAAACAACACCAATTCCATTTCTTGAGGCATCACATTCCACAATAAAGGTTTTTGTGAAGTCTGGCGTAGCTAAGACCGGTGCTAGGCACATTGCCTCTTTAAGATGTTCAAAGGCCTTAATTTCTTCAGGATTCCATGAAAATGCATCTTTCTTCAATAATGTTGTTAGAGGTGCTGCTATTCTCCCATAATTCTTAACAAACTTGCGATAATAACCTGTTAACCTGAGAAATCCTCGCAACTGCTTTATTGTCTTGGGGACTTTCCATTCCTTAATGGCTTTAATTTTGTTAGGGTCTACTTTAACACCCTCGTGAGATATAATATGACCCAGATATTCCACCTCGTGTACTCCAAAGAAACATTTGGATGTTTTTGCATATAATTGTTTCTCCTGCAATAGTTTGAGCACCCTGTCAACATGTTCAACATGATCCTTCCAAGACCTGCTATAGATTAGTATATCATCAAAAATACCAGCACAAATTTTCTAAGGAAGGGTTTGAAAATGGAATTCATCAACCCTTGAAATGTAGAAGGTGCATTGGTAAGGCCAAAAGGCATGACCAAAAATTCATAATGACCCTCATGAGTTCGAAATGTTTTTTTTGCAATATCTTCATTCTTCATTCTAATTTGATGATATCCTGAACAAAGATCCAACTTGGTAAAATAAATTGCACCATGTAATTCATCCAATAATTCATCAATCACAGGAATGGGAAATTTATCTTTAATGGTGAGATTATTGAGCTCCCTATAATTTGGACACATTCCCCATGATCCATCCTTCTTGTGTACCAATACTACAGGAGTAGAGAAATAACTTTGACTAGGTTGAATTATACCTGCCTCTAACATTTCTCCAATCATACGTTCAATTTCACTCTTTTGGACGCAAGGATATCTATAAGGCCTAATGTTTGGAGGAACACTTCCTGGAATCAAATGAATAGCATGATCATGATCACGAATAGGTGGGAGTCCTTTGGGAGTTTCAAACACCTTGGAATGATTGTCCAAGACTTGTTGGAGATTTGCATAAATAGATGATTTTGATGTTGGAACTTCTAGTGAGTATAATTGTGCAATTACGCCTCGTTGTTCTTTCTTTAGAAGCTTTGTCATGACATTAGAGCTTATTATCCTTCCTGGCTTCCCTGCAATACCTCGTAATTCAACTTCCTTTCCTTCTGAAAAAAATTTCAAGAAAAGTTCTTGAAAATTAAAAGCTACCATCCCCAAAGATTGCAACCATTGTACTCCTAGTACAACATCAGCACCTCCCATAGGAATGGAAAGCATTGGACTAGTCAATACATATTCCCCCATGGTTAGCTTGATATTATGGCATTTTCCAGAGAAATTTATAGTTCCTCCATTTGCAACCATCACTTGACATTCTGGTGCTGGGTATAGGAAAAAATTTAATTCCTTGGCTACCTTACTACGAATAAAATTATGGGTGCTACCTGAATCAATCAACACTATTACTCTTTTCTTCTTGATATGTCCTTCTATCTTGAGAGTTTGAGGAGTGGTAATTCCTGCCAGTGCATTACACAATGTGGTCGGATTCATTTCTTCCTCTTCTAGGGCTGGTTCCTGATGTATATCCTCTTTTTGTTCATTTTCTTCTTCCTCTTCACAATCTATGTAAAATAATTTCTTCTCATAACACTTATGACCTTTAGTGTATTTTCTATCACAACTGTAGCAAAGCCCTTGTTCTCTCTTTTCTTCCAATTGTTGTGGTGTCAACCTTGTAGGTTGTGGAAATCTAGGCATAGCAACACTTCCTTCTTTATAGAATTGAGTGGTAGGCTTCCTTGTCGCCATAATTTTACATTCAACTTTTCTTGCCAACCTGAATGCCTTCTCCAATGAATCAGGCTCCAGAACGCGAACTTCATGTTGTATGTTATCCCTTAAAGTGCCTATGAAGAGATCAATCCTGTGTTCCTCTGGAATATCAGTTACCCTTATATTCAATTTTTGGAATTCCTCAATCTGTTGCCCCACTAAACCCTTTTGTTTGAGATTTATCAATTGGCTAAAGAAGGTGTTTCTCTTTGTATCCTCATAATGTGCTATCATTTCCTCCGTAAAAATTGACCAAGGGACAATTTTTTTACGGGAGCAAAGCCATCGATACCATACAAATGTATTTTGTTCTAAATGTAAAGTTGCAATGCGTACCTTTTGTGTGTTTTGCACGTTATGGAGATCAAAATATTGCTCCATCTGTAGTATCCATGTTACAGGATCCTTTCCATCAAACTTCCTCATCCATTTTTGGAATATGGTGGTTCTTCCCGCCAACATTAGAGTTTATGAAATCACGATTAACATTTATTTTGTTCTCATCATGAGGTTCTTCTACTATATTTTCGCCATTAGGAATCATTTCTGGTTTTAAACTTGTCATCAAGCCTTCCATGTATGCTTTTAGATCATTCTTCATATTTTCCATGTTGTCTTTCATGTCATCCATCTTAGCTTCCATGCCCACTTCCATGCCATCCATCTTAGCTTCCAAACCATTCATCTTAGCTTCCACGCCTTTCTTCAAACCATCCATCTTAGTTTCCACGCCTTTCTTCAAAACCTCCATTTCATTTTTTGTTGTTCTTTGCGAGAGCGAAATTTGTTGCACTTGCTCTTGTAATTTTGATATGTCATGTTTCCATTCTTCATCTTCATGAGTCATAGTAGAGCCTTCTATAGGCTTAATGGGCGTTGAATTCTTTTTAGGGGCCATTTTAGAATCTAATACTCATATCTATTCTACAATATGCCCTTGGAATAAATTCAACTTGATTATTCAAACAAGACTTATCCAATTCGGAAAAAAATACACACCTTTTACTTGATTTTGAGGAGCTCGATATTGAAATTGAATTATATCTGTAATTGGGGACCTTCAATATCTAAAATTAAGCCTTGTAGTAGCCCTTTTAAGCTTCTTTAAAATTCCATAGGTCTGATCAGATTTGGATTCCTCAAGACAAAGTTATTTCCAATCTCCCACAATGACCCAATTTTGGAATGGTTTAGTAGAGTGAACTTGTACGACTTGCCACATGTCACTGTTTCATCCTTAGACTCTAAAATTAATAGCCAAGAAAATACAGTCCGTTTTCTTGCGGCCACTTTTTACGACAGTTCAATTCGATGCTTAGAGAGATAGTTATGAATATTTTTCCACGATCACCTCTTTGAGATGAAATTCTGGAGCCTGAAAAAGTACTACCTTCCACAGATCATATCTCTGAAAATATTGTGAACCAAGATGTAAAATGTATTGATGAGTTTCCTTAGGATTTCAGCTTCGCATCCTAAAAATTTTATATTCTGAACCTTCGTAGAAAAAAATTTATAGTGCAAATGCCACGATGACCTGTTTAGGAGCCTGAAAAATTACCAAACTTCCACAGATCATATCTCTGAAAATATTGTGAACCAAGCTCTGAAATTTTTTGACGATGTTCCTCAGGATCTTTGCTTCACACCCTAAACATTTTAGCTTTTGAATCTTCACAGAAAAAAAATTATAGTGAAAATTCCATGATGACCTATTTGGAGCAGCGAAAACATAGAATCCAAAGCTTTGATACCAAATGTTGTGAAACTAGCTCCAAAAATAGAAGACAAGAGATATCAACGCCTTAGAAATAAGCCACTTCGAGGGGGAAACCTCCATTAAATTACATGAATGAACAATTTTTGGATGATACAATTTACAAAACCTCCTTTCTATATATAGGAGTCCATGGGGCCATGATGTAATCCTAGTGGGCCACAATGTAATCCTAGTCGACCTAACAATAATAATTAAAGGGCAAAATAATAACAAAATGGGGGTTACAAGGGTACAATAATAACAATAAGGGGGTTACACTAACAACAATAAGGGGCTATACTAGTAATATAGGGACCTAACAAAAGTTAAGGTTAATGTTAGGGTAAGGTTAAGGTTAAGGTTAGGCTAATGTTAAGGATAAGGTTAAGGTTAGGGGAAGGTTAAGGTTAAATTTAGGTTAATGTGAGGTTAAGGTTAAGGTTAGGATAAGGTTAAGGTTAAGGTTAATGTAAGGTTAAGGTTAGGGTAATTTTAAGGTGAAGATAAGGTTAAGGTTAAGGTTAAGGTTAAGGTTAGGTTAAGGGTAAAGTTAAGGTTAGGGTTCTATTAAGGTTAAAGTTATGGTTAGGCTAAGGCTAAGGTTAAGGTTAGGTTAAGCTGAGGGTTAGGTTATAGTTAAGGTTAAGTTTAGGTTAAGGGTAAGATAAGGTAAAGGTTTGTTTAAGGTCGAGGTATGGGTTAAGGTCAAGGTTAATGTTAAGGTTATAGTTAAGGTTAATATTAGGTTAAGGGTAAAGTTAAGGTTAAGTTAAGGGTAACCCTAACCTAACCCTAACCTTGACCAAACCCTTAACCTTAACCTTAAATTAACCTAACCCTAACCTTGACCAAACCCTTAACCTTAACCAAAACCTTAACCTTAACCTTGACTTTACCCTTAACTTAACCTTAAACTTAACCTTAACTGTAACCTTAACCTTACCTTAACCTAATTTAACCTTAACATTGACCTTGGGTTTGGTTAAGGTTAGGGTTAGGTTAGATTAAGGTTATGTTATCATTAAGGTCAAGGTTAAGGTTAAGGTTAAGGTTAAGCTTTGGTCAAGGTTAGGGTTAGGGTTATGGTTAAGGTTAAGGTTAAGGTTAAGGGGGTAAGGTTACAGTTAAGAGTTAAGGTTAAGGTTACGGTTAGGGTTAAGGTTAGGGAAAGGTTAAGGTTAAGGTTAAGGGTTTGGTCAAGGTTAGGGTTAGGTTATCATTAAGGTTAAGGTCACGATTTTAGTTAGGTTAACATTAAGGTTAAGGGTTTGGTCAAGGTTAAGGTTAAGGGTTTGGTCCAAGTTAGGGTTAGGTTATAGTTAAGGTTAAGGTTAAAGTTAAAGTTATAGATTTAGTAAGGTTAAGGTTAAGGTTAAGGTTAAGTGTCAATTTAAGTTTAAGGTTAAGGTTAAGCGTTTGGTCAAGGTTAGGGATAGGTTATAATGAATGTTAAGGTTAACTTAAGGGTAAAGTCAAGGTTACAGTTAAATTTAAGGTTAAGGATAAAGATAAGGTCAAGGTTAAGGTTACAGGTCTTAAATTAACCTTCACTATCACCTAACCTTAAACTTAAACTTAACCTGAACCTTAGCCTTAACCTGAACTTTAAATATAACCCAAACTAACCCTAACCTTGACCTTACACTAAACCTTAACCTTAACCTTAACATTAACTTAACTTTAACCTTAACCTTCCCATAACCATTACCATAACCTTAACCTTAACCTTAACCTAACCTTAACCTTAAATTTAACCTTAACTATAACCTGAACCTAACCTTACCCTAACCATACCCTTAACTATAACCTAACCCTAACCTTGAAAAAACCCTTAACCTTAACCTTAACCTTAACCTTCACCTTAACCCTTACACTGAATTTACCCTTAACCTAACCTTAACCCCTTAATCTTAACCTTAACCTTTCCATAACCATAACCTTAATCTTGAATTTACCCTTAACGCAACCTTAACATTAACCATAACCTAACCCTAACCTTGACCAAACTTTAACCTTAACCTTAACTTAACCTTAACCTTAACTTTAATCTTAAGTTTAACCTTAACATTAATCTTCCTCTAACCATAACCATAACCTTAACCTTCCCATAACCATAACCATAACCTTAACCTTGACCTTACCCTTAACTTTAACCTTAACCTTGACCTTGACCTTAACCTTCCCGTTAAACTTATCTTAACCTTAACCTAACCTGAACCTTAACTTTACAGTTAACATTACCTTAACCTAACCTTAACCTTAACCTTACCCTTAACCCTATCTTAACCTTATCTTAACCATAACATTATCTTTACCATAAACTTATCTTTACCCTTAACCTTAACATTAACCTTAACTTTAACCTTAACCTTAACCTTAACTTAACCTTCACCTTAACCTTAACCTTAACCTTAAAATTGACTTTACCCTTAACTTAACCTTAACCTAACCTTAACCTTAACTTAGCATTAACCTTAACCTTAACCTTAACCTCAACCTTACCCCCTTAACCTTAACCTTAACCTTAACCTTTACTTTACCTTAACCTTACCTTAACCCCTTAACCTTAACCTTAACTTTACCCTTAACCTTAACCTTAACCTTAACCTTAACCAAACCCTTAACATTAACCTTAACCTTAACCCTAACCTAACCTTAACCTTAACCTTAACAATAACCTAACCCTAACCTTGACCAAACCTTACACTTAAGGTCAAGGTTAAGGTTAAGGTTAGGTTAAGGTTAAGGTTATGGTTATGGGAAGGTTAAGGTTATGGTTAAGGTTAGGTTAAGGGTTTGGTCAAGCTTAGGGTTAGGTTATAGTGAAGGTTAAGGTTAAGTTAAGTCTAAAGTCACAGTGTAACCTTTAACCTTAACCTTACTTTTAACCTACACCTTAACCTTAAACTTGACTTTACCCTTAACCTAACCTTAAGCTTAACTATAACCTAACCCTAACCTTGAACTTAAATTTACCCTTAACCTTAACCTTAACGTTAACATTGACCTTAACCATAACCTAATCTTAACCTTAACCTTATCTTAACCTAAACCTTAACCTTCCCAAACCGTTAACCTTAACCTTAACCTTAACCATAAACTTAACCTTAACTTGTCTAAACCCGTAACCTTAACTTTAACCTTAACCTAACCTTAACATTTTCTTAACCTTTACCTTAACCTTAACCTTAACCTTAAATTTGGTTAGGTAAAGTCAAGGTTAAGGTTACGAGTTTAGTCAGGTTAAGGTTAAGGGTAAATTCAAGATTAAGTTTAGGTTAAGGTTAAGTTTATGGTTAAGGTTCATGTTAAGGTTATGGTTAAGGGTTTGGTTAAGGTTAAGAGTAAGGTTAAAGTTAAGGTTACGTTAAGGGTAAAGTTAAGGTTAAGGTTAAGGTTAAGGGTTTGGTCAAGCTTAGGGTTAGGTTATAGTTAAGGTCAAGGTTAATTTTATGGTTAAGGTAAGGTTAAGATAAGGTTAAGGGTAAGGTTAATGTTAAGCTTAGGTTAAGGTTATAGTTGAGGTTAGGTTAAGGTTAAGGTTAGGTTAAGGGTAAAGTTAACGTTATGGTAAGGGTTAAGGTTAGGGTAAGGTTAGGGTTAGGTTAAGGTTAAGGTTAGGTAAAGGCTAAGGTTAAGGTTAAGATTAAGGTTAAGGTTAAGAGTTTGGTCAAGGATAGGGTTAGGTTATAGTTAAGGTCAAGGTTAAGGTTAGGTTATGGTTAATGTTAAGGTTAAGGTTATGGCAAGGTTAAGGTTAAGGTTAATGTTAAGTTAAGGTTTGGTCAATGTTAGGGTTAGGTTATAATTAAGTTCAAGGTTAAGGTTAAGGTTATGGTTTTAGTCAGTTTAAGGTTAAGGTTAAGGTTAAAGTTAGGTTAAGGGTAAATTCAAGGTCAAGGTTAGGGTTAGGTTAAGGGTAGGATAAAGTTAAGGTTAGGTTAAGGTCAAGGTCAAGGTTGAGGTCAAGGTTAAGGGTAAAGTTAAGGTCAAGGTTAGGGTTAGGTTATAGTTAAGGTTAAGGTTAGTATAAGGGTAAATTCAAGGTTAAGGTTAACGTTAAGGTTAAGATTAGGTTAATGGTAAATTTAAGGTTAGGGTTTGTTTAAGGTTAAGGTTAAGGTTATGGTTAGGCTAAGGTTAAGGTTAAGG
This sequence comes from Pinus albicaulis, assembly GCA_034641835.2. NCBI lineage: Eukaryota > Viridiplantae > Streptophyta > Pinopsida > Pinales > Pinaceae > Pinus > Pinus albicaulis. The sequence goes on from CM076581.1 coordinate 393,270,565, forward strand.
TTAAGGTGAACGATAAGGGTAAGATTAAGGTTAGGGTTAAGGTTAAGGTTAGGATAAGGTTAAGTTAAGGTTAAGGTTATGTTAAGGTTAAGTTTAAGGTTATGGTAAGGTTAAGGTTAAGTTTAAGGTTATGGTAAGGTTAATATTAAGGTTAAGGTTAAGGTTAAGGTTAAGGTTAGGGTTAAGGTTAAGGTAATGGTAAGGTTAACCTTAAGCTTAACCTGACCAAACCTTAAACTTGACCTTAACTTTACCCTTAAAGTAACCTTAATCTTTACTTTACCTTAAACTAAACTTAACCTTAACTTTACCCTTAACCTTAACCTTAACGTTAACCATACTAAACCAGTAACCTTAAACTTAACCTTAACTTTACCCTTAACCTTGACCTTACCCTTAACCTTATCTTAACCTTAACCTTAACCCAAATATAACTTTACCCTTAACCTACCTTAAACTTAACCTTGACCTTGACCTTGACCTTGACCTTAACCTTACCCTTAACCTTAACCTTGACCTGACTAATCTCATAACCCTTAACCTTAACCTTCACCTTAACCTTAACCTTGAATTTACCCTAAACCTAACCGTAACCTTAAATATAATGTAACCCTAACCTTTACCTTAACTTTTCCTTTAACCTTGACATTAACCTTGACTTTTACCTTGAAGTTAACCTAAACTTAACCTTAACCTTAACCTTAACCGTATCTTACCCTTAAGTTAACCTTAACCTTAACTATAACCTAACCTTAACTATAACCTTAACCTTAACCTAACCTTAATCTTCCCCTCACCTTAACCCTAACCTTACCCTTAACTTTACCCTTAACCTAACCTTAACCTTAACTTTAACCTAAACTTAACCTTAACCTTAACCAAACCCTTAACCTTGACTTTAACCTTAACCGTAACCTTAACCTAAACCTAAATAAACCGATAACCTTAACCTTAACCATACCTTAACCTTGACTTTACCCTTAATCTTGACCTTGACCTTAACCTTAACTTTACCTTTAACCTCGACATTGACCTTAACCTTGACTTTACCCTTAACCTAATCCTAACCTTGACCAAACCCTTAACATTAAACTTAACCTTAACCTTTGACTAACCTTAACCTTAACCTAACCTTGACCTTAACTATAACCTAACCATAACTTTAACCAAATCTTAACCTTAACTTTAACTTAACCTTAACCTTAACCTTAAATTTAACCTTAATCTAACCTTAACCATAACCATAACCGTAACCTAACCTTAACTTTACCCTTAGCCTTACCCTTAACCTTAACCTTGACTTTGCCCTTAATGTTAACTATAACCTAACTTTAACCTTAACCATAGCCATAACCCAACCTGAACCTTGACCTTAACCTAACCCTAACCTTAACCAAACCTTAACCTAAACTTAACCTAACCTTACCCTTAACCTAACCTTAAGAGTTTGGAAAGGTTAAGGTTAAGGTTAAGGGTAAGGTTAAGGTTAATATTTATGTTTAGTTAAGGTTAAGGTCAAGGTTTAGGATAAGGTTAAGGTTAAGGGTAAGGATACGTTAAGGGTAAAGTCAAGGTTAAGGTTAGTGTTAGGTTAACGTTAATTTTAAGGTTAGGGTTAAGGTTAAGGGTAAATTTAAGGTAAGGCTAAGGTCAACCTTAACCTTAACCTTCACCTGACGAAACCTTAACCTTAACCTTAACTTTACCCTTAACCTAACCTTAACCTCGACTTTACCTTAACCTAACCTTAACTTTACTTAAGGTTAGAGTTAAGGTTAGGGGAAGGCTAGGTTAAGGTTAACCTTAACCTTGACCTTAACCTTAACTATAACCTAGCCCTAACCTTGACCAAACCCTTAACCTTAACGTTGAGCAAAACTTAACCCTAACCTTAACCTAACCTTTACCAAACCCTCAACATTAACCTAACCTTAACCTGACTAAATGCTTAAGGTAAGGTTAAGCTTAAGGTTAAAGTTAGGTTAAGGTAAGGATAAGGTTAGGTTAAGGTTAAGATAAGGTTAGGATAATTTTAGGGTAACGGTTAAGGTTAAGGTTAAGGTTAAGGGTTTGGTCAAGGTTAGGGTCAGGTTATCGTTAAGGTGAAGGTAAGGTTAAGTTTAAGTTTAAGGCTATGTTAAGGGTAAAGTCAAGGTTAAGGTTAGGTTAAGGTTAAGATAAGGTTAACGTTAAGGTTAAGGTTAAGATTAGTTTAAGGTTAATGTTAAGGTTAATATTAAGGGTAAAGTTAAGGTTAGGGTTAGGTTAAGGTTAAGGTTAAGGTTAGGTTAAGGGTAAAGTTAAGGTTAGGGTTGGTTAAGGTTAAGGTTAATGTTAAGGGTTTGGTCAAAGCAAGGGTTAGGTTAAGGTTAATGTCGAGGGTTTGGTCATCGTTAGGGTTAGCTTATAGTTAAGGTCAAGGTTAAGGTTAAGGGTAAGGTTATAGTTAGGTTAAGGTTAAGGTTAAGGTTAAGACTCGTAATCGTAAACTTCACTCTTAACCTTAAGCTAACCTTAACCTTAACCTTAAACTTAACCTTCCCCTAACCCTAACCTGAACCTTAACCCTAACCTTAACCTTAACCTAACATCAACCTTGACTTTACCTTTAACATTAACCTTAACCTGACTAAACCCGTAACCCTTACCTTAACCTTGACCTTAACTATAACCTAAACCTAACCTTAATCAAATCCTTAAAATTAACCTTAACCTTAACCATAATCTTAACCTTAATCTTCCCATAACTATAACCTTAACCTTAACCTTGACCTTACTAAGGTTAGGGTTAGGTTATAGTTAAAGTCAAGGTTAGGTTAAGGTTAAGGTAAGGTTAAGGGTGAAGGTTAAGTTTAAGGTCAAGTTTAGGGTTAAGGTTATGGTAAGGTTAAGGTTAAGGTTAAGGTTAATAGGGTAAGGTTAAAGTTAAGGGTAAGGTTATGGTTATGGGAAGCTTAAGGTTAAGGTTATGGTTAGGTTAGGGTTGAGGTTAGGTAAGGGTTACAAGTTTAGTCAGGTTAATATTAAGGTTAAGGTTAAAGTTATGGTTACGGCTAGGGCTAAGGTTAAGATTAAGTTAACCTTTACCCTTAACATTACACCAATCTTACCCTAAACTTAACCTTAACCTTAACATAACCTTAACCTTAACTTTACCCTTAACTTAACCTTAACCATTACTTTACCCTTAACCTTAACCTAAACCTAACCTTGACCAAACCCTTAACCTTAACCTCAACTTAACTAAACCCATAACCATAACCTTAACCTTAACCTTACCCTTAACATTCACCTTAAATTTAACCTTAAACTTAACTATAACTTAACCTTCCCCTAACCTTAACCCTAACTTTAACCTTAACTTTACCATGAACTTAACCTTAACCTTAACCTTACCCTTAACCTAATATGAACCTTAAGCTAACCTTAACCTTACCCTTAACCTTAACCTTAACCTTAGCTTAACCTAACCTTAACCTTAAACTTAACTATATCTTAACCTTAAACTTGACCAAACACTTAACCTTAAGCTTATCTTAACCTTAACCTAACCTTAACCTTAACCTTAACCTAATTATAACCTTACACTTAACCTTAGCCTTGACCTTAACTATAACCTAACCCTGACCTTTACAAAACCCTTAACATTAACCTTAACCAAACCCTAACCTTGACCAAACCCTTAACATTAACCTTAACCTTAACCTTAACCTAATCTTAATCTTAACCTAACCATAACTTTAACCTAACCTTAACCTTAACTTTACCTTAACCTTGACTTTACCCTTAACCTTAACCTAACCTTAACCTTGACTTTACCTTTAAGGTAACCTTAACCTTGACTTTACCTTTAACCTTGACCTTACCCTAACCTTAACCTTGACTTTACCCTTAACATTACCTTAACCTTCAATATAACCTAACCCTAATCATTGCCAAACCCTTAACCTTAACCTTAACCTTAACCTGACTACCTTCACCTTTACCTTAACTTTACTCTTTACCTAACCTTAACCTTCACGTTGACCTTGACCTTGACCTTGCCCTTAACCTTACCCTTACCCTTAACCTTAACTTTACCCTTAACCTAACCTTACCCTTAACCTTAATCTTATCTTAACCTTAACTATAACCTATCCCTAAGCTTGACCAAACCTTAATCTTAACATTCACTTTACCCTTAACCTAACCTTAACCTTAACCTTAACCTTGGATAGGGTTAGGTTAAGGTTAAGGGTTTCGTCAGGGTCAAGGTTAAGGTTGGTTTAAGGGTAAGGTTATGGGTAAAGTTAAGGTTAAGGTTAGGGTAAAGTTAGGATAAAGTTAAGGTTAAGGTTAGGTTAAGGTTAAGGTTAAGGTTAGGGGAAGGTTATGGTTAAAGTTAGGTTAAGGTAAGGTTAAGGTTAAGGTTAAGGTTGGTGTAAGGTGTAAGGTTAAGGTTAAGGTTAGGTTAAGGGTAAAGTTAAGGTTATGGTTAGGTTAAGGTTAAGTTTAAGGTTAGGTTAAGGGTAAAGTTAAGGTTAGGGTTAGGTTAAGGTTAAGGTTAAGGTTATGGTTAGGCTAAGGTTAAGGTTAAGGTTAAGGTTAGGTTAAGGTTACAGTTAGGTTAAGGTTAAGATTAAGTTAAGGTTAAGATTAAGGTTTGGTCAAGCTTAGGGGTAGGTTATAGTTAAGGTCAAGGTCAAGATTAGGTTAAGGGTAAAGTCAAGGTTAAGGCTAAGGGTTTGGTCAATTTTAGGGTTAGGTTAAGGTTAGGTTAGGATAAGGTCATTGTTTAGGTTAGGTTAAGGTTAAGGTTACGAATTTGTTCAGGTTAAGATTAAAACCAAGGTTAAGGGTTTGATTAAGGTTAAGGTTAAGGTTAAGGTTAAGGTTAGGCTAAGTTAAGGTTAAAGTTAAGGTTAAGGTTAGGTTAAGGGTAAAGTTAAGGTTAAGGTTAGGGTTAATGTTAGGGGAAGGTTAAGGTTAGGTTAAGGTTAAGGTTAAGGTTAGGGTTAAGGTTAAGGTTAGGGGAAGGTTCAGGTTCGGTTAAGGTTAAGGTTAAGGTTAAAATTAGGTTAAGGTGAGGGTTAGGTTATATTTAAGGTTAAGGTTAGGTTAAGGGTAAGATAAAGTTAATGCTAAGGTTAAGGTTAGGTTAAGGTAAACGTCAAGGTTAAGGTTAAGGTTAAGGACAAGGTTAAGAGTAAAGTTAAGGTTAAGGGTTTAGTCACGTTAAGGTTAAGGCTAAGGTTAAGGTTAAGGTGAAGGTTAAGGGTAAGGTTAAGGTTAAGGGTTTGGTTAAGGTTAGGGTAAGGTGAAGGTTAAGGGTAAGGCTAAGGTTAAGGGTTTGGTTAAGGTTATGCTAAGGTTAAGGGTTTGGTCAAGTTTAGGGTTAGGGGTAAGTTTACGGTAAGTTTAGGGGAATGTTAAGGTTAAAGTAAGGTTAAGGCAAGGTTAAGCTTAACTTTATGGGTTTAGTCAGGTTAAGGTTAATGTTAAGGGTTTGGTCAAGGTTAGGGTTAGGTTATAGTTAAGGATAAGGTTAGGTTAAGGTTAAAGTTAAGGTTAATGTTAAGAGTCAAGGTTAGGGTTACGTTATAGTTAAGGTTAAGGTTCAGGTTAAGGTTAGGGTTAAAGTTGAGGTTAAGAATTTGCTCAAGGTTAGGGTTAAAGTTGAGGTTAAGAATTTGTTCAAGGTTAGGGTTATGGTTAAGGTTAAGGGGGTAAGGTTAAGGTTAAGGTTAAGGTTAGGGTTAAGGTTATGGGAAGGTTAAGCTTAAGCTTAAGCTTAAGTTTAAGGTTAAATTTTTGGTCAAGGTTAGGGATAGGTTATAGTTAAGGCTAAGGTTAAGGTTAATTTTATGGGTTTAGTGAGGTTAAGGTTAAGGTTAAGTGTTTGGTCAAGGTTAAGGTTAAGGGTTTGGTCAAGGTTAGGGGTAGGTTATAGTTAAGTTTAAGGTTAAGGTTAAGGTTACAGGTTTAGTAAGGTTAAGGGTAAGGGAAAGGTTCAAGTTAAATTTAATGGTTTGAACCTTTTCCCTAACCTTAACCTTAACTTTAACCAAACCCTTAACCTTGACCAAACCCTTAACCTTCACCTTAAATTTAAGCTTAACCTTAGCCTTAACCTTAACCTTAACCTAACCTTAACCTTAACCTTAACCTTGCCCTAACCATAACCTTAACCTTACCCTTAACCTTAACCTAACCCTAACCTTAATTATAACCTAACCCTAACCTTACCCTAACCATAACCTTAATTATAACCTAACCCTAACCTTAAAGTTACCCTTAACCTAACATTGACCTTGACCTTGACCTTCACCTTCACCTTCACCTTAACCTTAACCTTGAACTTAACATTAACTTTAACTATAATCTAACCTAACCTTGACCTTAACTATTACCTAAACCTAACCTTGACCAAACCCTTAACCTTAACCTAACATTAACCTTAACCTTAATCTTAATCTTCCCATAACCATAACCTTAACCTTAACATTAACCATCACCTTAACCTTTACCTTGACTTTACCCTTAACCTAACCTTAACCCCTTAACCTTAACCTTAACCTTCACATAACCATAACCTTAACCTTGAATTTTCCCTTAACCTAACCTTAAAACTAACCATAACATTAACCCTAACCTTAACATTAACCTTTACTTAACCTTAACCTTCCCCTAACCTTAACCCTAACCTTGACATTAACCTTTACCTTAACCTTAACCTTCCCCTAACCATAACCTTAGCCTTAACGTTCCCATAACTATAACCTTATCCTTAACCTTGACCCTACCCTTGACCTTACCCTTAACCTTGACCTTGACCTTAACCTTACCCTTAAACTTATCTTAACCTTAACCTAACCTTAACCTTAACATTACACTTAACATTACCTTAACCATAACCTTAACCTAACCTTAACCTTAACCTTTCACTTAACCTTATCTTAAACTTACCTTAACAATAACCTTAACCTTAACCTTATCCTAAACTTAAACTTGACTTTACCCTTAACATAAGCTTAACCATAACCTTATCTTTACCCTTAACCTTAACCATAACCTTACTTAACCTTAACCATAACCTTAACCTTAACTTAACTATAACCTTAACCTTCACCTTAACCTTAACCTTAACTTTGACTTTACCCTTAACTTAACCTTAACCTAACCTTAACCTTAACTTAATTTTAACCTTAACTTCAACCTTCACCTTAACCTTACCCCCTTAACCTTAACCTTAACCTTAAACTTGAATTTACCTTAACCTAACATTAACCCCTTAACCTTAACCTTAACCTTAGCCTTACCCTTAACCTTAACCAAACACCTAACATTAACCTTAACCTAACCTTAACCTTAACCTTAGCCTTAGCCTTAACCTAACCTTAACCTTAACCTTAGCTATAACCTAACCCTAACCTTGACCAAACCTTACCCTTAAGGTCAAGCTTAAGGTTAGGTTAAGGTTAAGGTTATGGTTATGGAAAGGTTAAGGTTAAGGTTAAGTTAATGGTTTGGTCAAAGTGAGGGTTAGGTTATAGTGAAGGTTAAGGTTAAGTTAAGTGTAAAGTCAAGGCATAACCCTTAACCTTAACCTTAACCTTAACCTTCATCTTAACCTTAGGTCAAGGTTAAGGTTAAGGTTAAGGCTAAGGCTAAAGTTAAGGTTAATTTGAAGGTTAAGGTTAAGTTTAAGGTTAATGGATCAAGGTTAAGGTTAAGTTTAAGAGTAAGGTCAAGGTTAAGGTTAAGGTTATGGTTATGGGAAGGTTAAGGTTAAGGTTAAGTTTACGTTAAGGTTAAGGTTAGCTAAAGGTTACGGGTTTAGTCAGGTTAAGGTTAAGGTTAAGGTTAAGTGAACCTTAGCCTTTAACCTTACCCTAACCTTACCCTAACCTTAACCTTAACCTTAACTTTTCCCTTAACCTAACCTTAACCTTAACTTTATCCATAATGTTAACCTAACCCGAACCTTGACCAAACCCTTAACCTTAACCTTAACCTGACTAAACCTATAACCTTAACCTGACTAAACCTGTAACCTTAACCTTAACCTTACCCTTAACCTTCACCTTAAACTTCACCTTAACCTTCACCTTAACCTTAACTATAACCTAACCCTAACCTTGACCAAACCCTTAACCTTAACCTTCCCCTAACCTTAACCCTAACCTTAACCTTAAATTTACCTTTAGCGTAGCCTTAACCTTAACTTTACCCTTAACCTAATCTTAACCTTAAACTAACCTTAACATTACCCTTAACCTTGACCTTAACCTTAACTTAACCTAACCTTAACCTTAACCTTAACTATATCCTAACCCTAACCTTGACCAAACGTTTAACCTTAACCTTATCTTAACATTAACCTAACCTTAAAATTAACCTTAACCTAACTATAACCTTACCCTTAACCTTAACCTTGATCTTAACTATAACCTAACCCTAGCCTTGACCAAACCCTTAACATTAACCTTAACCTTAACCTAACCTTAACCTAACTATAACCTTAACCTAACCTTAACCTTAACTTTACCTTAACCTTGAGTTTACCCATAACCATAACCTAACCTTAACCTTGACTTTACCCTTAATGTAACCTTAACCTTGACTTTACCCTTAACATAACCTTAACCTTGACTTTACCTTTAACCGTGACCTTACCCTAACCTTAACCTTGAATTTACCCTTAACTTGACCTTAACCTTCACTGTAACCTAATCCTAACCATTACCAAACCCTGAACCTGACTAAACCCGCAACCTTAACCTTAACCTTACCCTTAACCTTCACCTTAATCTTAACTTTACCCTTAACCTAACCTTAACCTTAACATTGACCTTGACCTTGACCTTAACCTTAACACTAACCTTAACCTTACCCTTAACCTAACGTTAACCTTGACCTTGACTTTAACCTTAACCTCAACTTAACCTTAACCTTGACCTTGACCTTAACTTTAACTATAACCTAACCTAACCTTGACATTAACTATAACCTAACCCTAACCTTAACCAAACCCTTAACATTAAACTTAACCTTAACCTTTACCTAACCTTAACCTTAACCTAACCTTGACTTTAACTATAACCTAACCCTAAATTTAACCAAACCTTAAACTTAACCTTAACTTAATCTTAACCTAACCTTAACCTTAACTTTACCCTTAACCTAGCCTTAACCATAACCTTAAAGTTAACCTAACCTTAACGTTACCCTTAACCTTACCCTTAACCTTAACCTTGACTTTGCCCTTAACGTTAACTATAACCTAACTTTAACCTTAACCATAACCATAACCTAACCTTAACCTTGACCTTAGCCTAACCCTAACCTTAACAAAACCTTAACCTAAACTTAACCTACCTTAACCTTAACCTTAACCTAACCTTCAAAGTTTGGGAAGGTTAAGGTTAAGGTTAAGGGTAAGGTTAAGGTTAATGTTTAGGTTAGGTTAATGTTAAGGTCAAGGTTTAGGATAAGGTTAAGGTTAAGGTTAATGTTAAGGATACGTTAAGGGTAAAGTCAAGGTTAAGGTTAGGTTAAGGGTAAAGTTAAGGTTAGTGTTAGGTTAAGGTTCATTTTAAGGTTAGGGTTAAGGTTAAGGGTAAATTTAAGGTAAGGGTAAGGTCAACCTTAACATTAACCTTAACCTTAACCTAACCAAAATTTAACCTTAACCTTAACTTTAGCTAAGGTTAGGGTTAAGTTTAGGGGAAGGTTAGGTTAAGGTTAACCTTAACCATGACCTTAACCTTAACTATAACCTAACCCTAACCTTGACCAAATTCTTAACCTTAACATTGACCAAAACTTAACCCTGACCTTAACCTAACATTTACCAAACCCTTAATGTTAACCTTAACCTTAACCTAACCTTAACTTGACTAAACGCTTAAGGTAAGGTTAAGGGTAAAGTTAATGTTAAGGTTAAGGTTAAGGTTAAGGTTAAAGTTAGGTTAAGGTAAGGTTAAGGTTAGGTTAAGGTTAAGATAAGGTTAGGGTAAAGGTTCAGGTTAAGGCTAAGGTTAAGGGTTTGGTCAAGGTTAGGGTTAGGTTATACTTAAGGTCAAGGTAAGGTTAAGGTTAAGGTTAAGGTTACGTTAAGGGTAAAGTCAAGGTTAAGGTTAGGTTAAGGTTAAGATAAGGTTAAGGTTAAGGTTAAGGTTAAGAATAGGTTAAGCTTAATGTTAAAGTTAATATTAAAGGTGAAGTTAAGGTTAGGGTTAGGTTAAGGTTAATGTTAAAGTTAGGTTAAGGGTAAAGTTAAGGTTAGGGTTAGGTTAAGTTTAAGGTTAAAGTTATGGTGAAGCTAACGTTAAGGTTAAAGTTATGGTTATGGTTAGGTTAAGGTTAAGATTAGGTTATGGTTAAGGTTAAGGTTAATGTTAAGGGTTTGGTCAAGGTAAGGGTTAGGTTAAGGTTAATGTTAAGGGTTTGGTCAAGGTTAGTGTTAGGTTATAGTTAAGGTCGAGGTTAAGGTTAAGGATAAGATAAGGTTAAGGTTAAGCGTTTGGTCAAGGTTAGGGTTAGGTTATAGTTAAGGTTAAGGTTAGGTTAAGTTAAGGTTAAGGCTAAAGTTAAGGTTAGCTTAAGTTTAAGATTAAGGGTTTGGTTAAGGTTAAGGGTAAGGTTAAGGTTAAGGGTTAGGTTAAGGTTAATGTTAAGGGTTTGGTAAAGGTTAGGGTTTGGTTATAGTTAAGGTCAAGGTTAAGGTTAAGGGTAAGGTTATAGTTAGGTTAAGGTTAAGGTTAAGTTTAGGTTAAGGTTAAGATAAGGTTAAGGTTAAGGGTTTGGTCAAAGTTAGGGTTAGGTTATAGTTAAGGTTAAGGTTAGGTTAAGTTAAGGTTAAGTTCAAGGTTAAGGCTAAGGTTAAGGTTAAGTTAAGTTTAAGATTAAGGTTTTGGTTAAGGTTAAGGGTAAGGGTAAGGTTAAGGTTATGGTAAAGGTAATGTTAAGGATAAGGTGAAGGTTAGGATATAGTTAAGGTCAAGGTTAAGGTCAAGGTTAAGGTTATGTTATAGTGAAGGTTAAGGTTAAGGTTAAGGTTAAGGGTGAAGGTTAAGGTTAAGGCTAAGACCCGTAATCGTAACCTTCACCCTTAACCTTAACCTTCCCCTAACCCTAAAATTAAAATTAACCTGAACCTTAACCCTAACCTTAACCTTAGCCTAACATCAACCTTGACTTTACCCTTAACCTTAAACTTAACCTGACTAAACTCATAACCTTTACCTTAACCTTGACCTTAACTATAACCTAAACCTAACCTTAACCAAATCCTTAACCTTGACATTAACCTTAACCTTAACATAACCTTAACCTTAAATTTACCCTTAACTTAACCTTAACCTTAACTTTACCCTTAACCTTAACCTAACCCTAACCTTGACCAAACCCTTAACCTTAACCTTAACTTGACTAAACCCATAACCTTAACCTTAACCTTACCCTTAACCTTCACCTTAAACTTAACTATAACTTAACCTTCCCCTAACCTTAACCCTAACCTTAACCTTAACTTTACCATGAACTTAACCTTAACCTTATACTTACCCTTAACCTGATATTAACCTTAAGCTAACCTTAACCTTACCCTTAACCTTTACCTTAACCTTAACTTAACCTAACCTTAACCTTAACTATATCCTAACCCTAACCTTGACCAAACCCTTAACCTTAACCTTATCTTAACCTTAACCTAACCTTAACCTTAACCTTAACCTAATTATAACCTTGCCCTTAACCTTAGCCTTGACCTTAACTATAACCTAACCTTGACCTTTACCAAAACCTTAACATTAACCTTAAACTAACCCTAACCTTGACCAAACCCTTAACATTAACATTAACCTTAACCTAATTTTAACCTTAACCTAACCATAACTTTAACCTAACCTTAACCTTAACTTTACCTTAAACTTGAATTTACCCTTAACCTTAACCTAACCTTAACCTTGAATTTACCCTTAAGATAACCTTAACCTTCAATTTACCCTTAACCTTGACCTCACCCTAACCTTAACCTTTACTTTACCCTAAATGTTACCTTAACCTTCACTATAACCTAACCCTAATCGTTACCAAACACTTAACCTTAACCTTAACCTGACTAAACATGTAACCTTAACCTTATCGTTAACCTTCACCTTAACCTTAACTTTACCCTTTACCTAACCTTAAACTTGACCTTGACCTTGACCTTCAATTTAACCTTACCCTTACCCTTAGCCTTAACTTTACCCTTACCCTTAACCTTAACCTTATCTTAACCTTAACTATAACCTAACCCTAAGCTTGACCAAACCTTAACCTTAACCTTAACTTAGCCCTTAACCTAACCTTAACCTTAACCTTGGATATGGTTAGGTTAAGTTTAAGGTTAGGTTAAGGGTTTCGTCAAGGTTAAGGTTAAGGTTAGTTTAAGGGTAAGGTTATGGGTAAAGTTAAGGTTAACGTTAAAGTAAGGTTAGTATAATGTTAAGGTTAAGGTTAGGTTAAGGTTAAGGTAAGGGGAAGGTTATGGTTAAAGTTAGGTTAATGTAAGGCTAAGTTTAAAGTTAAGATTGGGGTAAGGTTAAGGTTAAGATAAGGTTAAGGTTAAGGTTAGGTTAAGAGTAAAGTTAGGGTTAGGTTAAGGTTAAGTTTAAGGTTAGGTTTAGGGTAAAGTTAAGGTTAGGGTTAGGTTAAGGTAAAGGTTAAGGCTATGGTTAGGCTAAGGTTAAGTTTAAGGTTAAGGTTAGGTTAAGGTTACGGTTAGGTTAAGGTTAAGATTAAGTTAAGGTTAAGGTTAAGGTTTGGTCAAGGTTAGGGGTAGGTTATAGTTAAAGTCAAGGTTAAGGTGAGGTTAAGGGTAAAGTCAAGGTTAAGGTTAAGGGTTTGATAAATTTTAGGGTTAGGTTAAGGTTGAGGTTAGGGTTAGGTTAGGATAAGGTCAAGGTTTAGGTTAGGTTAAGGTTACGAGATTATTCAGGGTAAGGTTAAATTCAAGGTTAAGGGTTTGATTAAGGTTAAGGTTAAGGTTAAGGTTAAGTTTAGGTTAAGTTAAGGTTAAAGTTAAGGTTAAGGTTAGGTTAAGGGTAAAGTTAAGGTTAAGGTTAGGGTTAAGGTTAGGGGAAGGTTATGGTTAGGTTAAGGTTAAGGTTAGGGTTAAGCTTAAGGTTAGGGGAAGGTTCAAGTTAGGTTAAGGTTAAGGTTAAGGTTAAGGTTAAGGCTAGGTTAAGGTGAGGGTTAGGTTATAGTTAAGGGTAAGGTTAGGTTAAGGGTAAGATAAGGTTAAGGTTAAGGTTAAGGTTAGGTTAAGTTCAATGTCAAGGTTAAGGTTAAGGTTAAGGGTAAAGTCAAGGTTAAGGGTTTAGTCATGTCAAGGTTAAGGCTAAGGTTAAGGTTATGGTGAAGGTTAAGGGTAAGGTTAAGGTTAAAGTTAAGGGTTTGGCTAAGGTTAGGGTAAGTTTAAGGTCAAGGTTAAGGGTTTGTTCAAGGTTAGGGTTAGGGTTAAGGTTAGGTTAAGAAAAGGGGTAAGGTCACGGTAAGGTTAGGGTTAAGGTTAGGGTTAAGGTTAGGTTAAGACAATGTTAAGGTTAAGGTAAGGTTAAGGTTAACGTTACGGGTTTAGTCAGGTTAAGGTTAAGGTTTTGGTCAATGTTAGGGTTAGGTTATATTTAAGGTTAAGGTTAGGTTAAGGGTAAAGTTAAGGTTATTATTAAGATTCAAGGTTAGGTTTAGGTTATATTTAAGGTTAAGGTTAAGGTGAAGGTTAGGGTTAACATTACGGTTAAGGTTAAGGTTAAGAATTTGGTCAAGGTTAGGGTTATGTTTAAGGTTAAGGTTAAGGTTAGGGTTAAGTTTGGGGAAGGTTAAGCTGAAGGTTAAGGTTAAGGTTAAATTTTTGGTCAAGGTTAGGTTTAGGTTATATTTAAGGCTAAAGTTAAGGTTAAGTTTGCAGGTTTAGTGAGGGTAAGGTTAAGGTTAAGGGTTTGGTCAAGTTTAAGGTTAAGGGTGTGGTCAAGGTTAGGGGTAGGTTATAGTTAAGTTTAAGGTTAAGGTTACAGGTTTAGTAAGGTTAAGGTTAAGGGAAAGGTTAAGGTTAAATTTAAGGGTTTGAACCTTTATCCTAACCTTAACCTTAACCTTAACCAAACCCTTAACCTTCACCGAACCCTTAACCTTTACCTTAACCTTAACCTTAACCTAACCTTAATGTTAACCTTAACCTTTCAATAACCATAACCTTAACCTTAACCTAACCTTAAACTTAACCTAACCCTAACCTTACCCTAACCATAACCCTAACTATAACCTTACCCTAACCTTAACCTTACCCTTAAGCTAACATTAACCTTGACCTTGACCTTGACCTTAACCTTAACCTTAACCTTGACCTTCACATTAAATTTAACTATAACCTAACCTAACCTTGACCTTAACTATTACCTAACCCTAACCTTGACCAAACCCTTAACCTTAACCTTAACTTTAACCTTAACCTAACGTTAACCTTGAGCTTAAGCTTAACCTTCCCATAACCGTAACCTTAACCTTAACCTTAACCATCACCTTAACCTTAACCTTGAATTTACCCTTAACTTAAACTTAACCCCTTAACCTTAACCTTAACCTTCCCATAACCATAACCTTAACCTTGAATTTTACCTTAACCTAACCATAAAATTAACCATAACCTAGCCCTAACTTTCACTAAACCTTAACCTTAACCTTAACTTAAACTTAACCTTAACCTTAAACTTTCCCTAACCTTCACCTTAACCTTAACCATAAAATTCCCATAACTATAACCTTAACCTTGACCTTGGCCTTACCCTTGACCTTACCCTTAACCCTAACCTTGAACTAGACCTTAACCTTTCCGTTAAAATTATCTTAATCGTAACATAACCTTAACCTTAACTTTACACTTAACATTACCTTAACCATAACCTTAACGTAACATTAATCTTAACCTTTCTCTTACCTTACCTTAAACTTACCTTAACCTTAACCTTATCATAACCTTAACCTTGACTTTACCCTTAATGTAAGCTTAACCATAACCTTATCTTTACCCTTAACCTTACTTAACCTTAACCATAACCTTAACATTAACCTTAACTTAACTATAACCTTAACCTTAACCTTAACCTTAACCTTGACTTTACCCTTAACGTAACCTTAACCTTAACCTTAACCTTAACTTTAACCTTCACCTTAACCTTACCCCCTTAACCTTAATCTTAACCTTAAACTTGACTTTACCTAAACCTAACCTTAACCCCTTAACCTTAACCTTAACCTTACCATTAACCTTAACTTTAACCAAACCCTTAACATTAACCTTAACTTAGCCTTAAACTTAACCTTAACCTTAACTATAACCAAACACTAACCTTGACCAAACCTTACCCTTAAGGTAAAGCTTAAGGTTAGGTTAAGGTTAAGGTTATGGTTATGGGAAGGTTAAGGTTAAGGTTAGGTTAAGGATTTCTTCAACGTGAGGGTTAGGTTATAGTGAAGGTTAAGGTTAAGTTAAGTGTAAATTCAAGGCGTAACCCTTAACCTTAGCCTTACCCTTAACCTTCACCTTAACCTTAGGTTAAGGTTAAGGTCTTTGTTAAGGTTAACGCTAATGTTAAGCTTAAGTTTAGGGTTAAGGTTAAGGTTAAGGTTAATGGGGTAAGGTTAATTTAAGGTTAAGGTTAAGGTTCAGGGTAAGGTCAAGGTTAAGGTTAAGGTTATGGTTATGGGAAGGTTAAGGTTAAGGATAAGTTTACGTTAAGGTTAAGGTTAGGTAAAGGTTACGGGTTTAGTCAGGTTAAAGTTAAGGTTAAGGTTAAGTGAACCTTAACCCTTAACCTTACCCTAACATTAACCTTAATCTTAACCTAACCTTAACCTTAACTTTACCCTTAACCTAACCTTAACCTTAACATTACCCATAACCTTAACCTAACCTGAACCTTGACCAAACCCTTAACCTTAACCTGACTAAACCCGTAACCTTAACCTTAACCTTACCCTTAACCCTCACCTTTACCTTCACCTTAACATTAACTATAATCTAACCCTAACCTTGACCAAACCCTTAACCTTAACCTTAACTTTAACCTTAACCTTCCCATAACCTTAACCCTAACCTTAACCTTAACTTTACGCTTAGCCTAGCCTTAACCTTAAATTTACCCTTAACCTAATATTAACCTTAACCAAACGTTAACCTTACCCTTAACCTTGACCTTAACCTTAACTTAACCTAACTTTAACCTTAACCTTAACTATATCCTAACCCTAACCTTGACCAAACCCTTAACCTTAACCTTATCTTAACCTTAACCTAACCTTAACCTTAACCTTAACCTAACTATAACCTTACCCTTAACCTTAACCATGACCTTAACTATAACCTAACCCTATCCTTTACCAAACCCTTAACATTAACCTTAACCTCAACCTAACCTTAACCTAACTATAACCTTAACCTAACCTTAACCTTAACTTTACCTTAACCTTGACTTTACCCTTAACGTAACCTTAACCTTGACTTTACCCTTAATCGTGACCTTACCGTAACCTTAACCTTGAATTTACCCTTAACTTAACCTTAACCTTAACTATAACCTAACCCTAACCATTACCAAACCCTTAACCTGACTAAACCCGCAACCTTATCCTTAACCTTACCCTTAACCTTAACTTTACCCTTAACCTAATCTTAACCGTAACGTTGAACTTAAACTTAACCTTAACCCTAACCTTAACCTTACCCTTAAACTAACGTTAACCTTAACCTTGACCTTGACCTTACCCTTAACCTTAACCTTGACCTTGACCTTACCCTTAACCTTAACCTTAACTTAACCTTAACCTTGACCTTAACCTTAACTTTAACTATAACCTAACCTAACCTAGACCAAACCCTTAACCTTAACCTTAACCTTAACCTTAACGTTAACCTTAATTTTCCCATAAGCATAACCTTAACCTTAACCTTATCCTTTACCTTTACTTTACCCTTAACCTAACCTTAACCCCTTATCCTTAACCTTAACCTTCCCATAACCATAACCTTAACCTTAAATTTACCCTTAACCTAACCTTAACATTGACCATAACCTAACCCTAACCTTGACCAAACCTTAAGCTTAACCTTTCCTAACCTTAACCATAAACTTAACCCTAAGCTTAATCTTAACCTTCCCCTAACCATAACTTTAACATTAATATTTCCATAACCATAACCTTAACCTTGACCTTACCCTTGAACTTAACCTTAACCTTGACCTTGACCTTAACCTTACCCTTATAATTATCTTAACCTTAACCTAACCTTGACCTTAACCTTACCGTTAAAATTATCTTAACCTTAATCTAACCTTAACCTTAACTTTACACTTAACCTTACTTTAACCATAACCTTAACCTAACCTTACCCTTAACTTTATCTTAACCTTATCTTAACCATAACCTTAAGCTTAAGCTTATCCTAACCATAATCTTGACTTTACCCTTAACGTAACCTTAACCATAACCATTAATTTACCCTTAACCTTAACCTTAACCTTAACCTTAACCATAACCTTAACCTTAACCTTAACTTAACTATAACCTTAACCTTCACCTTAACCTTAACATTAACCTTGACTTTACCCTTAACTTAACCTTAACCTAACCTTAACCTTAACTTTAACCTTAACCTTCACCTTAACCTTATCACCTTAAACTTAACATTAACCTTAACCTTGACTTTTCCTTAACCTTGCCTTAACCCCTTAACTTAACCTTAACCTTAACCTAACCCTTAACCTTAACCTTAACTATAACCTAACCCTAACCTTGACCAAACCTTACCCTTAAGGTCAAGGTTAGGATAAGGGTTTGGTCAAGGTTAGGGTTAGATTATAGTGAAGGTTAAGGTTAAGTTATGTTTAAAGTAAAGGTGTAACCCTTAACCTTAACCTTGAATTTACCCTTAACCTAACCTTAACCTTAACTATAACCTACCCTTAACCTTGACCTTAAGTTTACCCTTAACCTTGACCTTAACCTTAACCTTAGACTTGACCTTGACCTAACCTTTACATTAACCTTATCTTACCCTTAAGGTTAACCTGTAACCTTAACCATAACCTTAACCTAACCTTAACCTTATCTTAACCTTCACCTTAACCTTAACCTTAACCTTAAATTTGGTTAGGTAAAGTCAAGTTTAAGGTTAAGGTTACAGGTTAAGGTTAAGGTTAAGGTTACCTAACCTTAACCTAACCTTAACCTTGACCTTAACTATAACCAAACCCTAACCTTGACCAAATCCTAAACATTCACTTTAACCTTAACCTTAACTATAACCTAACCTTAACCTTGACCTTAGCCTTAACCTAACCTTAACCATGACCTTAACTATAACGTAACCCTAACCTTGACCTTAACCTTAACCTTAACCTTAAACTTCGCATAACCATAACCTTAACCTTGACATTACCCTTAACCTAATCTTAACCTTAACCTTAACCTACCCTTAACCTTAACTTTAACATTTCCCTAACCTTAAGGGATAAGCTAACCCTAACCTTGACCAAATCCTTAACCTTAACCTTAACCTTAACCTTAACCTTGGCTTTACCCTTAACCTTATCCTTGACATTGACCTTTACCTTAACTGAACTTTATCTTACACTTAACCTAACCTTAACCTTAACTCTAAATTAACCCTAACATTGACCAAAACCTTAACCTTAATGTTAACACTTAACCTTAACCTTGACCAAACCCTTACCTTAACCTAACTTTAACCTTAACCTTCCCCTAACCTTAACCTTAACCTTACCCTTAACCCTAACCTTAACCTAACTAAACCCTTAACCTTAACCTTAACCTTATCCTTAACCTTCACCTTAACCTTAACTTTAACCTTAACCTTCACCTTAACCTTACCCTTCATCTTAACCTTAAACTTAACCTTAATAAACCCCTAATTTTAACATTAACCTTAACTTTACCCTTAACCTTCACCTTGCCCTTAACCTTCACCTCAAACTTAACCTTAACCTTGACCAAACCCTTAAACTGACTAAACCCGTAACCTAAGGGTAAATTTAAGGTTAAGGTTAGGGTTATGTTTAAGGTTAAGGTTAGCTTAAGGTTAACCTTGACCTTGACCTTAACCTTAACCTTGACCTTAACTACAACCTAACCTTAACCTTAATCTAACCTTAACTTTAACCATAACCTTTACTTTACCCTTAACCTAACGGTAACCTTAACCTTAACCATAACTTTAACCTTAACCTTGACCTTAGCCTTAACCTTACTCGTAATCTTCACCTTTAACCTTAACCTAACCCTAACCTTGACCAAACCCTTAACCTTAACCTTAACTTGACTAAACCCTTAACCTTGACCTACTGTAACCTTAACCTTACCTTAACCTAACTTAACCTTAACCTTAACCTTAACATTAATCATAACCTTAACCTTAACCTTAACCTTACCTTAACCATAACCTTAACCTAACCTTACCCTAACCATAACCTAAACTTTACCCTTAACGTAACCCTAACCTTGACCTTAAGGCTAGGGTTAGGTTAAGGGTAAATTTAAGGTTAAGGTTAGGTTAAGATTAAGGTTAGTTTAAGGGTAAGGTTAAGGTTAAGGTTAAGGTTCAGGTCAAGGTTAGGGTTAGGTTAAGTTTAAGGGTTAAATTTAAGGGTAAGGTTAAGGTTAAGGATAGGGGAAGGTTAAGGTTGAGGGTTTATTTAAGGTTAATGTTAGGTTAAGGTTAAGGTTAAGGTTACGATTTTAGTCAAGTTACGGTTAAGACTTACCCGCTTAACCTTAACATTAATCTAACTGTAACCTTACCTTATCCTAACTTAACCTTAACCTTGACATTGACCTTAACCTTAACTTTACCCTAACCTTAAGGGTTTAGTCAAGTTAAGGTTAAGGTTAAGGGTTTGGTCAAGTTTAGGGTTAGGTTATAGTTAAAGTCAAGGTTAAGGTTAGGTTAAGGTTAAGGTTAAGGTTAAGGTTAAGTTAAGGTTAATTTTAAGGGTTTGGTCAAGGTTAGGGTTAGGTTATAGTTAAAGTTAAGGTTAAGGTCAAGGTTAAGGTTAAGGGTTTGGTCAAGGTTAGGGTTAGGTTATAGTGAGATTTAAGCTTAAGTTAAGGGTAAAGTCAAGGTTAAGGTTAGGTTAAGGGTAAAGTTAAGGTTAATGTTAATTTTTTGTCAAGGTTAGGGTTAGGTTATAGTTAAGGTTAAGATAAGATTAAGGTTAGGTTAAGCTAAATGTTAGGTTAATGGTAAAGTTAAGGTTAAGGTTACGGTAATGTTCGGGTAAGGTTAAGGTTAGGGTTAGGTTAAGGTTAAGGTTTAGGTTAAGGTTAATGTTAAGGTTAAGGTTAAGGTTAAGGTTAAGGTTAAGTTCAAGGTTAAGGTTAAGTAAAGGTTAAGGTTAAGGTCAATGTTAAGGGTTTGGTCAAGGTTAGGGTTAGATTATAGTTAAGGTCAAGGTCAATGAACTTTGCTCCAACGAGCTTGTTTAATTTTTTAAGGAGCTTGAAAAAAAAAAACAAACTCTGCTCCGATGACCTTTCATCATGATGAATAAGAATTCATGGCTTCGAAGAGTTCCACACTAGATGGGAGAAAAACATCTCAAAAATCAGGACCCATTACCCCCAGCACACTATGCACAATGGCAATATCACTGATTGTGGGCACAGGGTAGGTAACCACATAATTAACCTGCAGCGGGGAGTATACAACCAGCAGATAAAGACCCAGAAGGGATGATGGTGGACCAGATGTCATGCTAGGACCAAATAATGAAAGCTGATCGATGGTCACAATCCGACCTTTGTGTGGAAAACACATCACACAAAAGAGGGAGGAGACAACCACTCCCATGGCATAAGTATAATCATGGCCCAAGAGTAAATTAAATTCCTAGGGGCCAGGAACAACCATCATGTCCATATGGATATTTTTCCCTCCCAAAGTAACAGGCAACTTCGAAAGGATCCCTAACAGTTGATTGGTTCCTCTGTTAAAAGCCAACAGATTCTAGGTAACAGGCATAAGTGGTGGAGAACCAAAATCTTGCCAAGTAGTTGAAGACAGAATACTAATAGATGCACCTTCATCTATAATGGTGTTGGGTATGACCAGATCAAAGGTCTGTATTGTTATCTTAAAAGGCACATAAGACGGAAGGCAGTATCCTGCGAATCGACTCCAATCGAAGGAAGCGACCAAACTACTTGGAGGGGCTACCATCGAACCGAGATGGTCTTTCCCTAGTGTTACGGTAGAATAAGTAGTATCCTCAACCACCTCCATCATGGAGGTAGAAGGAGTATCCTCTGGGACCTCCATCATGGGAGGTGAAGGAGTAGCTTCCAGAGGTACAGGTATGGGAGAATATTTCTCCAAGTCCGAGGTATCTAAAGAAACAAGAAGAACATGAGGGATGTGAGATCCACTCTCAATAGAAAAGACCTGGTGCACCATAGATGGGGCCAACTCAACTGATCCCATGACCAATGGTTGGTCAGGGATGGATTCATGATGGTGAACTTCCAGGGGAGCGGGATCAAGAAAGGATGACTCTTGACTGATCATTGAATCAACTGGTGAAGGACTCAAAGAAAGCTATTTGTAACCAATCAGAAGGCATGGTGCAGAAACAGTCTAGTTGTCCAAAAATCTCATGGCTTCATCCATATATAGAAAAATGTGAATGGCATGATGCCCTTCACACAACTTACAAGGATTGGTGAGCTTACCCTAAATCTTAGGAGCTTTACTAGCGCTAGCTGAAGACGTGCCCCCAACCTGACTCCTGGAAGCCAAAGGCAACGGTGTACGACCGTTGGACCATACTTCGAGCACCTTGGGAATTCTAGGGAAATATCAAAGGAGATGGTTTCCCTGGCACAACATGCAAGGGAACTTAAATTTCTGTGGAGGGTTGGAAGGTTCATCGAGAGCAAGTGTTTTAGAAGTAAAAACTGTAGAATTAGCCTCTCGCTCATCTGACTTCTTCTTCTTAGTATTCTTCTTCTTCTTCTTAGCCACCTGGGTACTAGAATCCAAACTTTCACCAGGCGAAGTAGAAGATGAGGACGAAGAAATAGGAGAAGAAGGGGAGAGGTCCACCTTCGAATCAACATGGTGTTGCTCAGGCAGAGGAGTGGATGGTACGGTAGCCGGAACACTTGAGACCACAGAGGTTGAAAACAACCAAAAAAGCAACCCAACAGTTAACCCAGGGAGGGATAACGTGGTCATATAAGGAGCACTAATATTTCCTAAAGTGGGAAAGGGACTAGGACTCCCTTCAGAGGGGACTCCTTGATTGAAACACTCCAGAAAATTTGCCATTAGAAACGACCTTGAAATAAAACACTAAGGACCAAAATTCTAACCAGGAATATTTCGTGGGCGATTAATTTTTAAGACACTGAAACCAGACTCTGTTGTTTCATATTTTAAGAGTCGAGAAACAAGCAAAAGGTGACTCTATCACTTTCAGGCTGGACATGAGCATTAAAGGACAAGAGCTCGATGATCTTTTCAGTTAAAAGAGTCAGTAAAGATTAAAGTGACTGCTCTGGTAATCTTGGTAAATGGGTGTACCAGATATCCATGAACTGCCATATACACCTTGGTAAAAATGAAAGAGAAATCAAACAAGGACTTAACATATGTGTAGGTAATCTCCCAAAATGTTGTGTCCAGTGTATCAGGGGTAAAAGGTGGTAGACTCGGCTTCCTATAGATAAAGGATTTGCAACCTAATGGGGTCTCCATTTATGTACACGATGATACAGGGAGCACAAGTCTGTACTAGCGTTGTCTGAAGCCAGATGGCGAGCGACGACTGCTAGGTTTAAAGACGCCGGAACACGTCTCTAGCCTAGACCACTAAAAATGTTTCATTATGTTTCAATGTTTCCTTAGGTTAATTCAATCAATTTTAAAGTTGATCTTGAATTATGTCTCAGTTTCAAGGCCCTACTGCATGCCATATGACAATCTCCTAAATGCAGCTATATGAGAAAAGAAATCTTTCAATTTGATGAATGCTATCTATTTAAGGGAATATTTTCAAACAATGATGCAACAAACAACAATACTAAAAAATGAAAATTTTCCAAACTAGATGACTTTCACTATCCAAAAGTAATCCAAAACATTCAACAATGTGAATTATGCAATGTAATCTATGCAAAATCCTCTTTTTTGAAAACTATGCAATTGTAATCTATGCACAATTTCCCTTTTTTTTTTAAAGAACAAGAATGCACTGATTGCATTTTTTGATGGATGAGAATCTACTTAATGCACGCTTTTAATGAAAGAGAATGCACTCAAAGCGATTTTTAGTTTTCAATCATTAAACAATGTAATCTAATTTCAATGATGGATCTCAAAAAATACTTTTCAATGCAATGTAATCTAATGCATTTTAACAAAAAGCAAACTCTAAGATGAAAACTAAATGAACGCAAATCTTCTTTATGAAGGATTAATGTAAAAGGGATGCAAACAAACACTAAGAATGCAATCTCTGTTTCAAACACTTTGTAATGAAATTCCTCAAAAGGCCACAAGACATATGAGGTCAAGTACAAAAAGGACTTCCAAAGCATGAGTTCAAAACAAGGCATTCATTACCTTTTACATCAAACAATCATAGAAAGAAGACTTTTTAGTTGAACAAAGAGTAATGTAATCTATGCTCATAAGTGAAAAATTAGAGGGGAGGAGTAAATCATACAAAGAAAAATATCGGAATGGAAAGACACACTGGTGAAGGATTTAGGGGAAAAAAATCAATTTTTCACACAACCTGAAATTGGCACGACTTTGGTGGTTGAAAATAGTGCCAACTAGCACGACTTTCTCACTGAAAACTATTGCCAATGGCCAATTGGTGCAGGCTGCTAACTGACAACTAGCGCCAATGCCTGAACAGGAAAAAACAAAGAATTTCTTCCAACCAAGACTAGACTCACCACTTCAAGAAAAAACTAAAAGATCGTAATTGATGAAAAACATAGGAAAAAACAGGGAAATGGTCATTTGACTAAATCCGTCGAATGACTAAGACCTCAAAGAGTGACCAACTCAAAGGAAACTCCCCAGCGGAGTCACCAATTGTTTTTCTAGGTAAATCCCCTATGTGGAAAAAGGTGATCCCTCTAGCCCTAGGGTGGGTCTAGCAACTATGAGAACATAATAACATCCACCTTCCTAGATTGTAAATGAAATTCAAAGCAAGGAATATGTCCTACCTCATTCTAATGCTATGTTGTCTTCTTCCATCGAAGCTTCTTGATCTGTCGCTCTTCTCAAAATCAATACACGCTGCTACCAACGTTCGATTACCTGTACAGACAGTCAAGACACCACAACAAGCATAAAACCATAAAAAACATAAAACAATTACAACCTATCTAACTGATCAAGGAATGATAGAAGTCTCATTATAAATGTAAAAAAGAGTGAAAGATAAACATCAGATGCATTTTATTATGATAAATAAAAGGGGAGTTTACAACCAAGCCTTGATGTTGAGGCTCTCCTTCGGCAGGTCTGTATCCAAGCACGTTTGTCACACCCTCATGAACAAAGGTCGTCCAAGATCTCACTATGTTATCAACACACAAAAGCAATCACACTCTACATTATTCTCTCAAAGCTATGATTGCTTCTCCCCTATGCTAACGTTTTCAGCTATCTGTTCAACTAGAACATGTTTAACCAGCACATCAATGGAACATGCCTATATTTATAGAGGAGAGGAGGAGGTTGGGATCCCTACAATAGTGGAATGGAGGCATTATCCCTTAGGAGGTTTCCCCATAAGGTGGAAACAAGAGGCCAAAGGAGGAAGTTCGTGGTTGTTCAGTCGAACCACTCCCTATGACTCATCCACGAAGTTGTTGTGATCGAAACTGTTGTCAATCCTAGAGATAGCCTTGAGTTGTAAAAGACCAGTGCCTAGGAAATCTTATGTAGTAAGGAGCGTAAGGTATAATTCAAGACTTTTGACACCATGAGGATCTTTACTACATCAACTTTCGCAAGGCGATGTAATATAAATGGAACCAGAATATTCTTAGAGTCAGCAAAATTACAAGATGTTGTAGAGGCAAGGAATGAGTCCTTAATATAGATGCATCAGACAACTTAAATACAAATTTATTTAAGGAGGGTGGATTCTAGAGTGCTTTACAAAGATTTAGAAAATCAGATGAAGTTTGCTGCGTAGAAAATACAGAAGGATATTAAATACTAATGAGAAGGAACTCCGTAAACATATTTAAACATGAGATGGGCTTAAAAATATAAGAATCCATACATGTCAATTATTTTAAGAGAACGACATCTCACAGTATTTAATATAGAGGAATAATGAGTGAAGTGAAAAGTGAAGCATCATACCATTCCTGAGCTATATTTAAAGCGCTTGAAAAGCTCAGTATAAGTATCAATGGTGATAAATTTATACCAAAATCTAGTGAGCCACTCGCATTCCAGAACATGATATAAGGAAGTGGAATCAGAGAAATAAACATTAAACAATATCACATAAGATAGAGTTAAACACTATAAAACACTTAGACCAGAATCCTCACATAGAGTAAAACCTCTTCTTGCTCAGACCCAGCGGGCTCTTCGCATTTCTATTAAGATTTTCACAACAAACATACAACAATTCTTACACAGCAAAATTCTTTTGAAAATATGGAACCTGTTTTTCTCTTCTGATCTTGCTTATATAGAAACCTCCATACATGAGCGACAAGATATTTTTTCTGGAAAAATATCTTCCTCACATGCCAAATTTTTTTTAAAGTTCCTTATCAAAATAACCAAAACTTATGATGAGGAATAAAGGCCTCTCATCATTTGCAGTTAGGCACTTGGCCGTTTTGAAACAAAATATTAAACAACAGTCTTGGCAGAAAGTAAAATACTGGGGTGAAATAAAAATTCCACCTGATACTTGAAAATAACTAACTAAAGTAAAAGTAAAAATGCCGCTAGGGCTGGATCATGAATTAACAGTATTTCGTTGACAAGAAGGGGTCGGGGTGGTTGCTGACACTGGTGGCGGAACATTTGTGGATGAGCTGGCGATCTGGCTGGCAAACTGAGTGCACCTCTGCTGACTGTCCACTGAAGGTTCAGGCATTGTTGCGAATCCTTCCACCTTGATGAAGGCATCAGTGACATTATTTAGACTTGCCTCGGTGGGGATCTTATTTTTTATCAGATGAAGGAGAACGAATTCTATGCAAAGCGATGAAACAATTGTCTCTGTTTTTAACTGAGTAGTTTTATCTGACAAGATATCCATCTGGTCCCTTTCTTCCTGGAGATGTACTTCATATTCAGGTAATGATCGTAGCATGGAAGGAGTGGTAGGGTCCCAACATGACGGAAGTCTTGTCGTTGTTATATCGGCCCAAACTGCATCGAACTGGTCCACGTTGTCTGCCAACTGTTGTAGGGCCCTTGAAGCTATAACACGAGCTGACTCCTTATCAATAATTTTCTGGCATTCGACGGCTTCCTTAAACCGACTTGCTATGCCATGATGCTTCTCCTCACTAGCTCTCAACCCTTTCAAGAAAGAAACATATCCCCTGGCGTGTTGGGCTCTGCTAGACAAGTTGAGATCTCCCTCCTGAAACTTCATCCTGAGATAGAGTACAAAATATTTTATTTCCTCCATGACTTTCAGGAACTCCCACTACTCTGTCACTGCTGAAATGATCTCTGACCAAATAATCCTTCTTCCATCCTTGAGGGTGATGTTACCTTTCATGCGACTGTTGACATCATTGATGGTCTTCTGCTGGTCGGCTCCTGCCTTCTTCTCCTGTTCAATCTCCTTCTGCAGTGTCTCTGTTTTTCTGGTATTCTCAACCAAGGAGGTTTACAAATCGGTGATTCTCTGCCTCACGATGGATGCTTGCTTTTCTAGTATATCATTTTCAGCTTTCGCTGTGGTCATATGTTCGGACAGTGAACTAGTCTCTGGTGGGGTTTTAGTTGTGCGTGTCCCAGGTAGTCTGCAGCCCCGTCAGCCTCCTCTAAAGAGTGGTGATTGTTTCTACCATTTATTCTTTTTCCTCTTTCTCCTTTGCCAGTGTGTCATCCAACTCTACTTTTTTTTCTCTGCTTGTGCCAATTTGGCCGTTTGCACATGGTGAGATGCCAGTATGCTAACCTTGCATTTCAGAGATGCGACCTCCTTCTGTAATTTCTCAGTCACATAGCGCTGTAGATTTGAGTCTCTAGTTTCCTTTCCCTTGATCGACAATGTAAGATCATGCACTTCATTCGAAAGAGCACGGGAATTTTCATGTTACTTCTTTAGGGTCACCCTCACATGTTCATTCTTTTTCTCCAATTTTCTCAGTGCAATAGTGACCCGCATTACCTCGTCCTTCAACATATCACCCACCACCTAAAGCAGGTTACATTTGTTAGGTGCTGGTACCTTGGCCATGTCAATTACATACTCAAGCACCCTGTAACTAGTGGTACCTGCATCAGGATCCAAAATAGCCTCAACCATATACAATACCGGGTGTTCTGTGTCCACATTCATGGAAGTGGAAACCCTGGTGTGATATTTTTCTACATAACCTTTTAGCTCGGCCTTGTACTTATCCCTAATCATTATGTTTTTCAGGGTCCTTTCAATTACAACTGGTGAGGTATAATCTCCGATGGCCTGTGAGACTTCAGAGAAGTTAGAGGAGGTGACACTGTCTCTCAGCACTTTGATCCCAGTTTTGCTCCTGTCGGGTTGGCCATATGGTGTAAACGGCTCAAGTAGTTGTTCTTCTCCTCTGACTTATGCCTCGCTTGAGACTATTTTCTACTTTTTACAAAGGGGAAAACCTGCTCTTGAGGGACCCATTTCTTCTTCTTCTTGGCCTCTATTAATGTCTTCTCCTTCCCCTATGGCAGATGAATCTGTCTCCATCTGCGAAATCAAAGGCCAAGTTTCAAGGTTAGTCGTCCACTCTATAAATGGTCTTGATTCATGTGCATAACGAGTGGACTTGTTCCTCTTTCTTCTGTTTGAGATAATCTCCCGAGGATCATAGGGCCAAGTCTTCCCTTGTCTTAGGTCCATGCCCTACAACAAATTCTCAAAAATGGGAAGGGCATGTCTTGAATTCACAATAAATGGGTCGATAGTGATAGGGAGTCTCAGGATGAAACCCTCGTTTGCAGGGACAAAGTGGAGTTGGTCAGACTTGAGAGTCTGCTGAATATACTCTAGAGCATAAACTCGTCGAGCAGGAAACACATGCAGCTAGTAAGGGGGAACCTCGGCTCCATAGACTCTAATTTTAGTGTAATTGTCAAATAGATACCAATCCTCGGTGCTCTGGGTTTTATTGGCTTGTATCCAACTCTTCATTTCAAGAAAAACCCTAGGTGAGGGTGAGTCATGGATGATAGTGTAGAAAATGGGCATGAACTCATTTAGGAACCTATAATAACCCACCCCATTAGGTATTTGGCGTACTGAAAAGTTCCAATCAAAAATAGGTCAGGGTTGAGAATTGACATCGTATAACCTATCTAAGCACAAACCCTCGAAATTGTCAGCATGCTGATATAAGAAAAGGTAGAAGACCATCAAACAAAAATGGAAGTGACCAGTTTCTGAAATCTCTTGGAACTGGGTCCGAATGTTAGCAGCCAAGAAGCCAAGGATATCTAGAACTACCCCCTTTTGAGACATTAACCATAAGAAATAAACACATACCCTGGAAACTTCCCCCAAACCACCTACACCTAAAAGACACGTGATGAGGGCAAGGATGGGCTGCACTTCTTCTTTGAACAGACTCAACGGGAAATGTTCTGTAGCAGGAAGAGACGTAGCCTGGTTGTTGGTTATAGAAGAAATCAAGTCATTTTGGTGCTCCCATGGAAATTTGGTGAACTGGGAGGTTAAAGCCACTTCACTGAAACTGGTATAGGTGGCGCTTGTGGGAAAGTAAAGGGCTTGTCTGATAATGTCGGGGGAAAGAGAAAAAATCTTATTCCCCTGAGCAGAGGTAAATGTGCCTCAACGCTCATCATAAGCATCTCTAAGCCAGCAAATAAAATTGACCAACGGGTAGACTGGGGGGTAATCTGATGATATAAACCTAATACAACCACCCGATATCGATCCCTATTTTCGACATGTCACCTAAAAAGCTCGAGTTTTATACTGCTGATGGTTAAAAGGTATTGGGGATCACAGATTTTGGCTTGCAGGTCGATGAAAGGCTTGAACCCGGGAGGGTTTTTCGTTTCTCAGACCTGAGGAGTCTCTGGTTCAGTTTTCTTGGGTGTGCCCCTTCCCATGACTGACATACAAAACTTTTTAAAAACGAAAGGAAAGCAGAGGGAATATGAGGGATGGAGTACCTGTGCAGTAGAGAACTTTTCTTGAGAAAACAATGAGGGGGCTGTTGGTAGTGACTGGGTAGACCTGGCACTAGCTCCCACTCAGTTTATACCATAGCTGGAAAACCTACAAATTTTACTGTAGTAAAATATGGGAGGACCGTTATCTAAGACTGAGAGTTCTGAGATAAAAGACGTAGAAGTGAAATAAATGGGGGGGAGTGTCGTAAGGACACTGACAGTGGAGCACACGACATGTAGGGATTGGGTGTCAGCTGGAAGCAGGTGAACACCACGTGCCAGGTTTAATACTGGTACGGGCCTCGGTACCAGCTCATCTAGAAACTTACCTTACCTTTCTGCCGCATAAGCCATCCGATTCTTGAAAAATATTCTTCGTAAGGCTGGTTAAATACACAGCGTACAGGTCTCTAGGGCCCGCACTTCACTCTGCCACCTCACTTTTGCCTGTGCTTTTCTCTACCACATCATCTTTACCTTGGGTCCACCTCATGGCACGTTACCTTAATTATGCGAGGGTGTGGGTCTCTTCCCCCTCCTGCTTCTTGACCCCCATGAAAATTCCCACATGAAGAGTTCCCTCACGTGCGTATTGTGGACGCGGCAAGCTTTTTAATGATTTTTTTTTGTATCCTTTGCACCATACCTTTTCCCTTTTAATTGTTTTGGAATTTTTTAGTGCATATGCTTCAGTTTTTAGGCACGTGATTTGTCTTACATCGTTTCTCTTCGACCAACCCTCAACTGTTTCACAATCTGTCATAACATTCGATACATGGCTTCTCAATGTTTAATTAAAACATGAATCATGTTAAATAATGATCAACATTGGCTCCACCTGGGGATGACACGTTCATTCTTGAGCGTGTCTAGAACTTCGCAGACCACCTGTTTATCTTCTGTGGACACCATTCCTCAGCACTTTTAATTTTCCTCTTCATGATCCATCATGACACACACATTATTCAATCAAAGACGAAAACAGTAACTAATATACAATATGATACATCAGGCTCTCTTGGCCTAACTCAGAACTGGAAATAAGGCTTGAGAAACTGACCGTTTATAGGGGCGTCAAGCAGGTCTCCCTGTAAATTTTCCAACCTGAAAGTATTGTTGCCTCCTTGTTCTACAATTTTAAAGGGGTCGAACCAGAGGGGGTAAAATTTACCGTGTTTCCCTTTATCAACCCTTCGAATGTCCCATATGAGCACTAAATCCCCTATCTATAACTTTCTGTCTTTGGCATGTTGATCGAAAAGATCCTTCATTTTCTCCTGGTATTCAACTAGCCTCTGACTCACCTGGTTCCACGTTTCTTCTAGCTCCACAAGTTGGTTGATTCTCCTGGTCACATCATCGGGTTCTTCCTAATTTTCCTGCATGAATCGAGCTACTAGTAAAGCTAACTATACAAGGAAAAATGCTACCCTCCCATATACTAATTCGTACGGGGACTTCCTGGTTGCTCTCTTGCTGGTAATCCTGTTGGTCCTGTTAGCCACCTATAATATTTTGTTATACCAAAAGGTGGCTAAATCTATTCTGAGCCTTCAAGGAACAAATTTCATTGCTAAAAATTGTTGACTCTTGAAGTCTCTATAAGGCCTCCTGCATTTTTCCTCTGTCCAGATCCTACATTGCTGTTTACATCCTAAAAAGCCTCTAAAATCCTTCAAAAATCCCAAGATTCAATACTGTTGCATAACCCCTTGTTCTCCTTCATTTTCTTCCACACTAACCCCATTTTCTATTCTCCGTTTCCCATAAAAAACCCACAATTTCATTTTTCTCCATTTCCATTTCATTAAAATCTCCTTTATAAGGTTAAGAACCCACTTTTTAACCTTACCGAAACCTTCATCTCCTTCAAAAAACCCTTCAAAAGCCATGAAAATGCATGTTTTTATGTATAGGACTTAAGCCCCCTCGAGCTTAGGCCCCTAACCCTTTTTCATCCATATACACATGCCTTGGAA
Source organism: Pinus albicaulis (assembly GCA_034641835.2). Lineage (NCBI taxonomy): Eukaryota > Viridiplantae > Streptophyta > Pinopsida > Pinales > Pinaceae > Pinus > Pinus albicaulis. The sequence goes on from CM076581.1 coordinate 393,301,987, forward strand.
CCGAGTTCTAAACCCTTTGGCGCTTGTCGCAAAGTGCAGATCGCAGAAATCCCAATTGCAGTCTTGTTTTAAAAGTGTAAATCGCAAAAATCTGCGCTGCGATCCATCACAAAATTGAAATTTTGCGCTGCAATAAGCTCCTTCCCTATATAATTACTCAGTCATATGGTCCTCCATGTGCCACATGGCCCGCAATCGGGCACCCATTGCATAAGCGCATTTTCATTGTTTGAAAGGTTTCATCCATCGCAAATATTTGTGATGCGACCGCTCCAATTGCATTTTTCCCCAGCGCTCATCGCGAATCGCAATATCGCATTTTCTCTCCATCACATAATCTGCCATCGCGTTCTCCATTTTTGCAATTTGCGATCAGTCCCGCCGGACCCACCATATGATACCCCCGCCTTTCATACAAAAATGATTTTTTCCTTTGTAAAGTCAAAAATGATATATTTTTTGATTTACAAAGGTTTTGCCCATTACATCCCACCGTCAATCTGCACCCCCGCTTCATGATCCAATGGTTACGCACCTTCCCCGCCTCCGAAGTAGTTTAAACCTAAAATGCAGGATTTCTTAATCATTTTTGTGTTTTGCAGGTGTTTTAATGGTTTTCCATTTGTATAATGAAAGAGAGCAGAGGGCCGGGAAAGACGTTTCTTGCACCTCTGAGCTGTTAAAGAGAACCATCTGCGGGGTTTTCGCCCCATTGTTTTCTCAATGCTTCATGGGCATTGATGCCTTTAAAAGCCCAGTGCGGCCCTGCACATTGACAAGACACTATTTTATTCAAAAGAACAGTTAAAGAGTATCAGTTTTGAAGACAAAACACAACAGATGAAGATTGAGGACAGTTTTTACGGGGATTACGGCTAAGACAGTTATCAAAAGCCTAATCCCTGATTTAAAAACACGATTTAAAGAAAACTTAAAGTGTTTATCAGACAGAAAATACCTTCACCTCCATACTTGAGGCGCATTGATTCCTCAACCACTACAGTTCCACCTATTGTCTCAAGACGCTCAATCAGAGGCTGAATTTATTGAACAAGATTAGATCTCTGCCTCGGAACAGCTGAAGAGTTATTTCTGCCAGGAATTTAATGAAAGAATGTCCACAGAATAACCTTAACACCGTGCAGAGCCTCAAAGGTCAACAAAAGCTCCCTCCGAGCTTACTTCATAAGTGTAAACCCATTAATGCAGCAGGACACCTGTATGATTTCTTCATCGAGCCTCCAAGGGCTAGGAAGACACTAATTCTACATTAATTGTATCTGAGATATTTTCATCAGATCTCACCTCCTCATCCTTCTATAAATACTTCAGTAGAGGATGAGTGAGGGGTTGCATTGGTTGGTTGTTAATGTAATTGTTGAAGTATTGTAACTGCCTCTGAGCAGAAAACTCTTGATTGTAGATAGGCTTTCACGGGCTCTTGGAGCTCTGCTTGTAACAGATAGGTTAGGTTGTGAAGAGATATGGATTAAAACACTGGATCTGAAGATTGTAACTAGTTTGAAGCATCAATACAAGCTGATTTATGGGATCCTGGTCTATGCTGATGGTGATGTGATTCTCACTGTAATTTGTATTTTGTTTATGTTTTTAATTTGTTTCATTTTCCACTATAAAGAACAGTTTAAACAGGGTTAGGACCTACTGTATATCAGTAACCTTCTCTGGCTGAGAAATCTTTATTTAAATGTGTTCTTTCAACTATGTTATTTGAAAATGATTTAACTCAGTCTAAGTATAGGGATGCTGGCATTCCCTCATCTTTTGTCACAGCTGAATGTTATTTTTAAATGTTACGTTCAATATATATTGTGTGAAGATGAATTGAGGAAATCAAGGTCAGCCCTGAGTCCCTTTCTTGTTTGCTCAACTATTTGATTGTTTCCCTCAGGATGTGTTAAAAGCTGACTAGTTTCGAAGTACTTATCAGATCTTAGACCATTCTGTGTGATCTTTGTGTTTCCCTTTGTTTTTATATGTTTTATATTAGAAGTGTATCAAAGGCTGGATAGTTTCAAAGCACTTACCAGATCCTAGTTTGCTTCTATGTTTCTCTTAACTGTTTGGTCAAAGGTTGGCTAGTTTCAATGTACTTACCAGATCCTAGGCTGCTCTTTGTTCTGCATTTGTCTTTTCCCCTTTCTTATTGTATCACTCCATTCCATAAATAAAAATTTAAAGAGATCCTTAGGCATAGATGACTTGCCCCATAGACCACTCTTGAACATGATTGTTTCAATTAAATCCTCTTATGACTCCATAGCCCAATGGACTAAAAACCCGCCGTCATCTTCTCTTCTTGATCAAATCTTATTCTGGTACTTGCAACTTCTCACCTTTGAACCTATTCACACATAGATCTTTCCGCCTCAGACAACAGCTATGTTCAACCATCCGGAAAAACCAAACAAAACCCTTGGTCTTCATAACTAGCCTAATATCATTACCTCAAGCTTTCAAAGACAATATCCATCTTTGCACATATTGGAGAGATCCCTCTCCGGATTGAGGAGGGCTAGATCCTAGGATCCCAAAGTTGGTTGAAACGATGTTGTTTCTGTAATTGGACTCTACCAATCTTGCTAATAAATTACAGAGACCTAACATTTCTGGCGACTCCACTGGGGACTCTGTGGGTTTTTAATACCTTTTAGAGACCTCAGAAAACCCTTAATTCAACAAAAACTTTGTGAGTAAAAAGCAGCCTTTTCAAGCACTACGACAAAAATGGTAATCATGATAAAACTTGTTTGAATCAGTGAAAATCTAGGTCAACCCTAGGATTCTCATAGAACTTTATATAACCTTGAAAAATCAGCTAGCTTAGCCATAAGAGTAGACTGCCTTTGTCTCACAACCTTAGCTAAGTTTTGAAACATAGTTAGGATATTCTTAAAAACCACACAACTGAAAAATGACTTAGAAAAACCTAAAAATATTTTAGATTGGTACATGGTGGTGGACCATAAAACATTTTACCTCCAAAAAAGAGCTAAAAAATTCCACCTGGAGACTCCACACTCTGAAACTCCCAGAAGACCAAATGACTCCACTAGTAGAAGACCCTGAACTGATTGACCAGACACAGTGACCTATTTCTTGATTTACAATTATGATTCCAAGAATGCAACGAAGATATGCCCCAATGAGTAGAGATCATATCCCTGGGTTTCCACATAAGATGCCCCAGGTGAATTGGGATGACAACCTGCCTCTTTTTCAAGGTGAAAAGTTTGATAACCCTCTATTACATCTCATCAAATTTCATATACATGTATGGAGGTTGAAAGTTGAATGGCATGAAGACTGCCTAATGAAAATGTTCATGTTAACATTAGAAGGAAAAGCTAGGGATTGGTATGAATGCTTAAGATCTAGTAGTTTGTTTTCTTTAAGAGACCTTGAATATGTGTTCTATGAGAACTATGAAGAAAATTCTACGTCATTATCATGGGGTGCAATATATTATGATCCATCAAAAAACACCACCCAACACATTATAGATAATGAGGAAGCTTTGGAAGAGATGCATCCTGAAGATCTTTTAACAGCCATTCATGAGTTTAATCTCCTATTGAAAAATTTTAAGAACATAGATGAATCATTTGAAGAAGAGATGATCCAAGAAATAATGGACGTTCCTCAAGATATCCCTGAAAACTCAAATATTGATTCATCATCCCTTATATCTGAGGCTCAAGAAGACATCCAGCTTCAAAATCAGTCTTCGCAAGAGACAGAGAATTGCTATAATTATGTGCAAAGGGACATGGAAACATTTTCCCCTTTGACAGAGAAGGAAATAGAATAGACTATTTATAAACAGTCAGTCTCTGAAAATTTTTGCAAAACAAACACTCTTGCCCATTCGCATAGAGAAATTTGTTGTACATATTTAGAAAATTCTTTTGTAAATCATAATGAAGAGAGACCTGCTGATAACCCAATATGTTCGACTGATGAAATTGTTTATTTTGATGATTTTCCAAATTTCGATCAGTCTGATGATGATGATGAGTTTCAAGAAAAAATTAATCACGCAGGGCAACCTGCGTTCGATTAGTGTTATGAGTTTCACCATCATCAACTTGAAAGCAGAAATCACCCATTTCAATCCATCACAAATCGCTTTCGCATAATTGGGAATCAACAGCTTTTCAACTCAAAAGGTGAAGAGAAGAACAATGAAGAAATTTTTGAGCAAGAGGAAAACATTGAATACACCCCTGCTCAAGAATATAATAGCCTCTTCATAGAATTTAGTCCACTGAATACGAGCATACAAGGGCCACAAGAGGACAACACTATCAAATATGATGAGTCCTCTAGTTCAAAAGATGAGGAAGATGAAGGAGAAAAACAAATAGAAGACTATCCTGCTGTGGATATATCATCTTCTCAAGAAGAAACTTCTCCCTTCACTGATATTAGTCCGTCATTTAAAGAGCCTGAATTTATATCAGAAGCAAGCATAGATTCAAAGAAAGAAGATATTTCACTGTTTGCTATTTTGCAGGTTAAGAATGATGATACTTCCAAGTTACATACTGAAGAGATAGTCCTCAAAGCTGATGTCTTGGAAGTAGATGATCTACCAATTGTGGAGGGCTAAAAAGAAGAGAACCTTCACCTTTTCTTTGTTGATCCTATGGAAGAGTGTGTGGAAATCCAAACTGGCTCAAATTATCAAGAATTGAACCTTTGCAAGAGCTAGAGACATGAAAAGTTGTCGCCTTCTGTGATAGCCTCGGTTTTGAAGATTAATCTTCAAAATATACTATGGATACCTCTGACAAGCAGCCAAAGTTTCTTCTTCTTCTTGACATTACTCAGCTGGATGCATTGGCACTTTTGTATCATATGAATATGTAAATACTCCATGTTCAGAATAGGTTAGATAGGAATGTCAATAAAGCTCACTTCTGGGCATGTAGTTAGTTGTTTTTTTTCTACGTTGAAGAAAAATAAAAATTCAAAAGTACAAAAACAAAGAAAAGAAAGAAAAGAGGGAAGATTGACAAAACAATAAAGGTACAACCCCATACCAAAAAGAGAAATAAATCTGAAAGTGTGCAAGATCAAATGTCACTCCTCAAAACACACTTCTAGTTAGTCAAACTGCCTAATCTTGACTAATTAGATTTAAATTTTCTGTTGATAGGATAGTGAATTCAATTTGCCAAATTGTTCAATCTTGGCTTATCAGTAGATACATTAGGATAGAAATGAAGGTTCTAACAAACTCAAAATCTGAACCAAAGTTTCCAAAGAGAGATGACTCAAAACTGTTTTATTTTCTGAGTCATAAAAGAGAAGAGCTGGTTCTAATTTGTCCAAAATCTGAATCAGACATCAAGGAAGAGGCAGCTCAAACAAAAGCAAAAACAGAGCTGTGAAGAAAAGAGAAGGCCATGATGAGAAACTTTCAGATCTTGAGCCTTCCATTTTGATTTTTAAATTTTCTGCAAATAATAATCTATGTGCAGCTTATTTTTATGCCATAGATCATAGCAAGTCAAACAGTTCAATATTGACTTGACTGTTTTTGAATTTCTGTCTTAGAAGTTAGAGAATGAAAGTTTGTTGGACAGTTTAATCCCAATGGAAAGTAGATTAGGTAGAGAAATATCTGAGCTCAATCGTTTAATCTGAGTTCGGGGAGAAATAAGGAGTAGAAATAGATTAGATTTCCTGCTTTCAAAAAAAATAAACTGTTGTGGATAGAGTTTTCCAATCCAAGTGCACTCTGATGAAGAAAAAATGCTAGATCTATAGGATTGGGCAGGTAGAAAGCTGTATTGATGAAGTCCATTATTTTTTCATAACTGATATTATTTTTCAGAAGCAAAGAAAGATCATCTAGCGAAAGAAGAGCAATCCAAAGGATCAGGCACAAGTCAGCCTCCCAAAGAAATCAAGTTTGGATTCTTGATGCCTTCAAGAAGGCACCATCCCCAAGTGGAGCCACTGTTAGCCACCTATAATATTTTGTTATACCAAAAGGTGGCTAAATCTATTCTGAGCCTTCAAGGAACAAATTTCATTGCTAAAAATTGTTGACTCTTGAAGTCTCTATAAGGCCTCCTACCTTTTTCCTCTGTCTAGATCCTACATTGTTGTTTACATCCTAAAAAGCCTCTGAAATCCTTCAAAAATCCCAAGATTAAATACTGCTGCATAACCCCTTGTTCTCCTTCATTTTCTTCCACACTAACCCCATTTTCTATTCTTCGTTTCCCATACAAAACCCACAATTTCATTTTTCTCCATTTCCATTTCATTAAAATCTCCTTTATAAGGTTAAGAACCCAATTTTTAACCTTACCGAAACCTTCATCTCCTTCAAAAGCCATGAAAATGCATGTTTTTATGTATAGGACTCAAGCCCCCTCGAGCTTAGGCCCCTAACCCTTTTTCATCCATATACCCGCACCCTGGAACCGAGTTATAAACCCTTTGGTGCTTGTCGCAAAGCGCAGATCGCAGAAATCCCAATTGCAGTCTTGTTTTAAAAGTGTTCATCGCAAAAATCTGCACTGCGATCCATCGCAAAATCGAAATTTTGTGCCGCGATAAGCTCCTTCCCTATATAATTCCTCGGTCATATGGTCCTCCATGTGCCCAACAGCCCGCAATCGGGTGCCCATCGCATAAGCGCATTTTCATTGTTTGAAAGGTTTCATCCATCGCAAATATTTGCGATGCGACCGCTCCAATTGCATTTTTCCCCAGCGCTCATCGCGAATCTCAATATCGCATTTTCTCTCCGTCACATAACCCGCCATCGCGTTCTCCATTTTTGCGATTTTCGATCAGTCCCGCCGGACCCACCATATGATACCCCCGCCTTTCATACAAAAACGATTTTTTCCTTTGTAAAGTCGAAAATGATATATTTTTTTATTTACAAAGGTTTTGCCCATTACATCCCGTCGTTGCATTCCCACCATCAATCTGCACCCCCGCTCCATGATCCAACGGTTACACTCCTTCCCCGCCTCTGAAGCAGTTTAAACCTAAAACGCAGGATTTCTTAATCATTTTTATGTTTTGCAGGTGTTTTAATGGTTTTCCATTTGTATAATGAAAGAGAGCAGAGGGCCAGGAAAGACGTTTCTTGCGCCTCTGAGCTGTTGAAGAGAACCATCTGCGGGGTTTTCGCTCCATTGTTTTCTCAATGCTTCATGGGCATTGATGCCTTTAAAAGCCCAGTGCGGCCCTGCACATCGACAAGACACTATTTTATTCAAAAGAATAGTTAAAGAGTATCAATTTTGAAGACAAAACACAGCAGATGAAGATTGAGGACAGTTTTTACGGGGATTACGGCTAAGACAGTTATCAAAAGCCTAATCCCCGATTTAAAAACATGATTTAAAGAAAACTTAAAGTGTTTATCAGACATAAAATACCTTCACCACCATACTTGAGGCGCATTGATTCCTCAAACACTACAGTGCCACCTATTGTCTCAAGACGCTCAATCAGAGGCTGGATTTATTGAACAAGATCAGATCTCTGCCTCGGAACAGCTGAAGAGTTATTTCTGCTAGGAATTTAATGAAAAAATGTCCGCATAATAACCTTAACACCGCACAGAGCCTCAAAGGTCAACAAAAGCTCCCTCTGAGCTTACTTCATAAGTGTAAACCCTTTAATGCAGCAGGATACCTGTATGATTTCTTCATCGAGCCTCCAAGGGCCAGGAAGACACTAATTATGCATTAATTGTATGTGAGATCTTTTCAATAGATCTCACCTCCTCATCCTTCTATAAATACTTCAGTAGAGGATGAGTGAGGGGTTGGATTGGTTGGTTGTTAATGTAATTGTTGAAGTATTGTAACTGCCTCTGAGCAGAAAACTCTTGATTGTAGATAGGCTTTCACAGGCTCTTGGAGCTCTGCTTGTAACATATAGGTTAGGTTGTGAAGAGAGATGGATTAAAACACTGGATCTGAAGATTGTAGCTGGTTTGAAGCATCAATACAAGCTGATTTATGGGATCCTGGTCTATGCTGATGGTGATGTGATTCTCACTGTAACTTGTATTTTGTTTATGTTTTCAATTTGTTTCATTTTCCACTAGAAAGAACAGTTTAAACAGGGTTATGACCTACTATATATCAGTAACCTTCTCTGGCTGAGAAATATTTATTTAAATGTGTTATTTCAACTGTGTTATTTGAAAATGATTTAATTCAGTCTAAGTACAGGGATGCTGGCATTCCCTCATCTTTTGTCACAGCTGAATGTTATTTTTAAATGTTACGTTAAATATATATTGTGTGAAGATGAATTTAGGAAATAAAGGTTAGCCCTGAGTCCCTTTCTTGTTTTCTCAACTATTTGATTGTTTCCCTTAGGATGTGTTAAAAGCTAACTAGTTTCGAAGTACTTATCAGATCTTAGACCATTCTGTGTGATCTTTGTGTTTCCCTTTGTTTTTATATGTTTTCTATTAGAAGTGTATCAAAGGCTGGATAGTTTCAAAGCACTTAATATCTGGCTGGTTTATGTTTTTCTATGCTCCGGTCGCTGTCATGTTTCAGTACTGGCCAGATTTCATTGCTCTTTTAATCGATGTGCTTCTTCTTCTTGTTATCACTCTGTCTATGAATCAACTTTAAAGAGATCCTTAGGTATAGATGACTTGCCCCAGAAACCACTCTTGACACTGGATTACTAACCCCCTTATGACTCCATAGCCCAATGGACTAAAAACCCGCCATCATCTTCTCTTCTTTATCAAATCTTATTCTGGTACTTGCAACTTCTCACCTTTGAACCTATTCGCACATAGATCTTTCCGCCTCAGACAGCAGCTATGTTCAACCATCCGGAAAAACGAAACAAAACCCTTGGTCTTCATAACTAGCCTAATATCATTACCTCAAGATTTCAAAGACAATATCCATCTTTGCACATATTGGAGAGATCCCTCTCCGGATTCAGGAAGGCTAGATCCTAGGATCCCAAAGTTGGTTGAAACGATGTTGTTTCTGTAATTGGACTCTGCCAATATTGCTAATAAATTACAGAGACCTAACAGGTCCATAGAGCGAATTTCAGCTAGGAATCCCAATTCTTCTGATTTTCATTGATAGCCTTCATCAGTGCTCTTACCAGTGTTTTATTTGAAGACACTGCTAGGTCGTTTCCTTGTGGGTAATAGGCTATAGAGTGACCTAGTGCAATATTATACTATTGACAGAAGCTGAAAAACTTTGTAGATTTAAAGGCCTGTGCATTGTTGGTCACAATCTTGGCAGGGCACCCAAATCTGGATATGATGTTTTCTTCCATGAATTTTATCACCACAGTATATGTTGCATTCCTGGTGGGTATAGCTTCCACCCACTTTATGAAATAATCTGTGGCAGTTAGTATCCACTTATGCTTACCGCTTGATGGAGGATCTATTTCACCGATAAAGTCAATTCCCCACTGTTGGAAAGGTTCATCTACATGAACAGGGATCATGGGCAGAGGTGTTAGCTTCTGTCTTTTAGCAAATATTTGGCATTTTTCACAAGCTCTGACCCGGGCAAAGACATCTCCAAAGAGTTTGGGCTAGAATAAACTAGCCTTCAGGATTTTATGAGCAGTAGCCCTCCAACAGTAATGGCCCCCACAGATTCCTTCATGAAACTCAGCCATTATACTCTCTACCTCTTCTTCTATGAGACACAGGAGCAGGATTCTTGAGGGGTCTCACCAGTACAACCGATCGTTTGCAACGACGTACTTCTGTGACCTCAACCTCAGTGTTCTATATTTAGCTTTGTCGCAGCTGGGCGGGCAACTGAGTGTTAGAAGATATTCCACTATCTCCTTGTACCAGGGGCTGATGAGGTAGTTCATATGTGTCTTTTGAGAAGCTATTTCTACTCCCTGTGGTTCTTCTTTCCTCTCAGACTCCTCGTTTGCCATCATGGACAAGTTTATACCCAGAGCCTTACAATTTGATTCAGACAAGATTTTGGCTAACCCTTGTCCCTTTATTAGTTTGGTATGGCGGATGTCTAGCTCATACTCCTGTATTTTGGCTATCCATTTCCCTCTTTTTCCTTCAATATCTCCCTGGATAAGGATATCCTTAACAGCTGTTGTGGGCACAAATGCAGTGACGTGGGACTGGAGGACATACATACGAAAGGCTTTGAGGGATTTCACTAGAGCATATGCCTGCTTTTACAATATGTTATATTTTAGCTCAGCATCATGAAGCACCTAACTGAAAAAGGAAATAGGCTACTCATACCCATCTTCATTTTTATGTAACAGAACTCCTGCTACTGTATGAGGTTATGCAAAGGAAAAGATCATAAGAGGTTTAACATAGTCTGGCCGAGCTAGCACAGGGGCTTCAACAAATGCATTTTTAATCATGGTAAAAGCCTCTCGTGATTCTTGTGACCACTTAACCCCATTATTCTTCTTCAGCATGTCAGTTATGTGCCTAAATATCTCAGCATAGTTAGGGATGAACCTCCTCAGAAATTTTATATGGCCTAGGAACACCTGAACTTCCTTTTTATTTCTAGGGAGGGAAATGCCATTTATGAATTCTACTCTCTTAGGGTTTATCTTTACTCCATCTTTGGTTACAATATTCCCCAAAAGCTTGCCCTCTTCCAGTGCAAAAAATACTTCTGTGGGTTGATGGAGAGGCCATACCTTCGGCACTTATCAAAAGTTCTACGCAAGTGTTCAATGTGCTCTGCATCATTTTTTGAAAACATAGTAATGTCATCCAAATATACCACCACAAATTTATCTTTCTCTCTGACAAAAGCAATATCCATGGCCCTCTGAAATGTGGCCCCTGCGTTAATCAACCCAAAAGGCATCCTGGCATACATAAAAATTCCCCATGGAGTGGTGAAGGCCGTCTTCTTCTGATCTTCTGGTAGTACAACCACCTGATTGTACCCAGAGAATCCATCCATCATTGACATTCGGGAAGCTCCTACCACTTTCTGCAAGATGTGATCCATCTTGGGTAGTGGATAATTATCCTTTAAGGATTCTCTGCTCAGATTCCTGAAATCAACACATAACCTTATTTCTCCATTTTTCTTCTATACAGGGACTAGGTTTGCTACCCACTCAGAATATCTCAATGGTACAATGATTTTGGCCTTCAGCAGTTTCCTAATTTCTTTCTCAATAGAGGGTAGCAACAAGGGATTTATTTGTCTAAGCTTCTATTTATGTGGTTTTGCATCTCCCTTCAGTGGAATTTTATGTTGCATAATGCTGATATCAAAGGTTTTTAGGTCTTGATAAGACCATGCAAAAACGTCTTTATAAGACTGAAATAACTTTTGGTACAACTGTTTATATTCCTCCGGGATATTCATGGACAACTTCATAATCGTAGGGTCAGCCTCGGTGCCAAGATTCAGATCCTCTACCTAATTCTCCTCTACAACTTTGTTCAGCTGCAATGGAACATCATTCTTGTTAAACAGCCTTTCTAAGGGTACTAATCCTCGGGGAATGACATTCCCTTTCAACTGCAGAAATTTGTGGCCAGCCACCTTGTCTTCCCATTTATCTCCTAAAGTGTCTTCAGTCTCCTCCTCTTCACAAATATCAATCTCCATTTTGGAAAATTCCCCAACTGTTTCCAAGAATATCTTCACCTGCTCTTCATCTTCAAACACTTGCCAATGTTTGATGTTGTCTAGGATTGATGGCCGATAACGTACCTCAATTTCATATCTCAAGAGGGGATTCTGAGGTGGATGAATATTATTGGTAGCCATTGCAAGGGAGTCTGCCATTCTATTCTACTCCTGGGGCATGAACTGTATATTGAATGCCAAGAAGAAATTCTCCACCAGATCCCAAAATTCGTTCTTATAAGCCCTCAGCCTAGGATGTTTGGCTTGGCACTGATTCCTCACTTGTCTAACTACCAGTTCTGAATCTCCGAGAACCTTTAGAATTTGTTTTTTCATACTCCTAGCTATATGTAGCCCAATTAGAAGTTCTTCATACTAGGCCACATTATTTTTGGCTTCATACTCCAGCTTGAAAGACAAAGGGACCCATTGGCCTACAGGAGAAATCAATAACACCCCAGCCCCATTACTTTCCTTGGAGTTTGCCCCATCGAAATGAAGTGTCCAAATTTCTGATTCACGACTCTCTATGGAATGATTTGTCTTGATCTGGTAAAATTATGGTTCATGAGCGTACTCTTGATCTTCCTCCAGCATTAAACATGAGAAATATCCCTCCCTGCTATAAACTGGAGAATTAACTGAGTCATCTGCCTTGGTAACTGTCTTGAAAAATCTGGTTTCCTAGTACAACCTCCTCTCTTGACCACCAAATACAGGGATAGTGGCATAGGTCAGGTCCAGCTTGATTGATCCACCAATTTTAGTCCCCCAAGATCTTGACAGTAGCATGCCAAAGCGAGCTGGAATGTCAGCTACTATGATGTCCATCACTACACTTTTCGCTAGGATCTGGGCCAAATTGACCACCAAATCCTTGATCATGCCCAGACATTTAACTCTCTTGGAGTCAAATGAATAAAGGTCCTTGTACGGATGGGTGATTTCTAGTCCTAGTTGTTCCATGACCGAAAGGGGCAAAAGGTTATGAGAGGCTCCCGAATCTAACATACAGTTATGCAGAAACAGGTCATGTACTACTATAGACACATAAAATGGGGGAGTAGCAGCATCTAATTCTTCGACATGCGGGCCAAATACGACCATAGGCCTTTCTTCTTGAAGGTTCAGACTGTCTGGAATGTGTATTACTTCTGGAGGGAGCATAAATGATGTGACCTAGGACTGATATGCAGGTTGTTTTAACAATTCAGTTAAGGGAACTGGGATTTTTACTTTCTCCAGTTCCTTTTGTAAACTGAAGGCAGAGGAGGACCTATCTACTAACACTTATTTTAATTCTTTATCTTTCGAGTCTTTGTTCTAGTGGAGAGGCTTGACTTCCTTTATGATTGGCTTGACACTAGGGGGTGTAGCCACTTATGAAGATGAAGGAATTTGATCAGCAGACTACAAATATTGTTTAAGGGGCCTCTTACCTTTGTCTGGGGTCCTTTGAGACGTTGCCTCCTTCTGAGCAGGTGCTTCTTATTGAGGTGTGTACTCCTCCTGATCCTGAGTGCGAGTTCTCTTCCTGGAAGATATGAGGTCATATCTTCTATTGAACTGAGCTTGCATGAAATCGATGAACTGCTTGCAGTAGTCATCAATCTCAAGATCTTCAGTGTCTTCATTAGCTTTTCCTTCTGTGTGTGCCCGCACCTCCACTTCGTCACTTTCATGTAGGGGGCATTCCACTTCGTGACTATTTGAGAAAGCAAGGTATGCTTCTTCTTGCTCATAAGTGGTGTCCTCAGTAGGGCCATCTACTTGTCCTTCCAAATACAGAGGATGTGGTACCTGGTACTGTTGTTCCTTCCTTTCCCTTTGTAGTATCTGCAAGGGTGGCTTCCTATATTAAGGATTATAACCTCTGTTTGGGGAATTTTGGAAATTCTTGGAGGGTGAATTCTTGGCCTCCATTTGAAGCTTAACCAACTTACTTGAGAGATTATTGATCATCTTATTCATCTCCTCAATCCTATCATTAGCCTAATCTCTATCTTGGCTTGAGGTGGATACCTCTTCTTTCCCCCTTCTCCTGCTATCTTGTTCAGATTTTCCCTTTGATTTACCTGTGGAGGAAAAGTTTGCCTCAAGCTCCAGTGAATCTGTCTGGGCATCATCCAGGGTGGCTGCCTTTCTTTCTCTGAGAGAGAAGCCGAATTCTGAGTCAAAAGCTGCCACGAAAAAAACCTTGGCAGCGGTCTGGTGAGGCTTCATATCTACGGGAAGGCTCGGGTACAACTTGTTAAATATCTTAATAAATTTAGCCACCCCTTCATTATGTCTTTTCTTGAGTGTGTTAAACTCAGTAATACAATTTCCATGATCTTTATTCTCTCCCTATTTTCTAAGAAAAGTGTCCTCCATTCCTTCCCAAGTGGTGACAGAACGATCTCCCAGTGTCTTGAACCATTTTCTGGCTTCACCATCAAGAGATTGGGCAAACAGTCTTAGGACTACGTCGAGATGTTCCACATTAAAATTTTATGCAAAAGAGTAGAAGACCTCAAGGGTGTTTTTGAGCTTCGATCTCGTTTTCCCCATTGAAACAGGGCAGGATCTTTAGATATTCCTGCGGCATATCATTGAGCACTTGAGGTAATGCCAGGGGGGCATATTTATTCAGCAAGAAGCCTGGAACATTAGCCATTGGAGGAGGAGGTGGAGGTAACAGAAGGGTTTTATGTGTAAGCGGAGGAGGAGGTGGAAGTGAGGTATGAATGACAATGGGAATGTATTGGACAGCAACTTGGGGTGATGACGAAAAAGGCAGAATATTAACAACATATACTTCAGTGACTTCTTTGACTTCTTCAGCCTCTGGAGTGGGGTGGAATGTGCAACGAGTGGTATCTATTGATTCAGCCTCATCTTTAGCTTGGATATTTCCCAGAGGTAGATTGTCTGAGTAGTAACCGGTTTCTCCCACAGCGGAGTCAGAATGTTGTACTTGGGCTACTTGAGAACGGAAAGTATTCTAAAGAAAATTGTGGGATCTTAGTATGGATGAATTGTCTCTCCCTCCAATTTCTTCTATGTAGGATTCTCTCTGGGTCAGACATAGAGGGTGTCTTTAGCTGAGATTTATCTGACCTAAGGTGTGGCTTCCGAGGAGCCAAGACTGCAAATAGATTTACCTGAAAAATGAATGTGGAGTCGCCAAGGTGAGGGATATACAACTCTCAACTCTCCATGCTCACCTACTTGAAGAGTGAATAAGGTTTTTTCGAGGCCTAGGGATTTTAATTTCTCTCAACTTCGTTCCCCGGAAATGGCGCCAAAAAGATGTTGTCAATCCTAGAGACAGCCTTGAGTTGTAAAAGACCAGTGCCTAGGACATCTTATGCAGTAAGGAGTGTAAGGCATAATTCAAGACTTTTGACAGCATGAGGCTCTTTCCTACTTCAAATTTCACAAGGGGATGTAATATAAATGGAACCAAAATATTCTTAGAGTCAGCAAAATTACAAGATGCTGCAGAGGCAAGGAATGAGTCCTTAATATAGATGCATCAGACAGCTTAAAGACAACTTTCTTTAAGGAGGGATGGATTCTAGAGTGATTTACAGAGATTTAGAAAATCAGATGAAGTTTTCTGTGTAGAAAATACAGAATAATATTAACTACTAATGAGAAGGAACTCCATAAACATATTTAAACATGAGATGGGCTTAAAAAGATAAGAATCCATACATGTAAATTTTTTTAAGAGAATTACATCTCACAGTATTTAATATAGAGGAATAATGAGTGAAGTGAAAAATGAAATAGCATGCCATGCCTGAGCTATATTTAAAGTGCTTGACAAGCTTAGTATAAGTATCAATGGTGATAAATTTATACCAAAAGCTAGTGAGCCACTCGCATTCCAGAACATGATATAAGGAAGTGGAATCAGAGAAATAAATAGTAAACAATATCACATAAGACAGAGTTACACACTATAGAACACTTAGACCAGAATCCTCACATAGAGTAAAACTTCTTCTTGCTGAGACCCAATGGGCTCCTCCAATTTCTATTAAGATTTTCACAACAAGCATACAACAATTCTTACACAGCAAAATTCTTTTGAAAATCTGGAACCTGTTTTTCTCTTCTGATATTTCTTATATAGAAACCTCCATACATGAGCGAGAAGATATTTTTTCTGGAAAAATCTCTTCCTCGCATGCCAAAAAATTGTTAAAGGTTCTTATCAAAATAACCAATAATTATTATGAGAAATAAAGGCCTCTCATCATTTGCAGTTAGGCACTCGACTGTTTTGAAACAAAATATTAAACAATAGTCTTGGAAGAAAGTAAAATACTGGGGTGAAATATAAATTCCACCTGAAACTTGAAAATAACTAACTAAAGTAAAATTAAAAAGGCTGCTAGGGCTAAATCATGAATTAACAGTGTTTCATTGACAAGAAGGGATCGAGGTAGTCGCTAACACTGGTGGCGGAAAATTTTCGGATGAGCTGGTGATCTGGCTAGAAAACTGGGTGCACCTTTGCTGACTGTCCACTGAAGGTTCAGGCATTTCTGCGAATCCTTCCACATTGATGAAGGCCTCAGTGAGATCATTTAGACTTGCCTTGGTGGGGATCTTAGGTTTTATCAGATGAAGGAGAACAAATTCTGTGTGGAGCGATGAAACAATTGTCTCTGCTTTTAACCGAGCAGTTTTATCTAACAAGATATCCGTCCAGTCCATTTCTTCCTGGAGAAGTGCTTCATATTCAAGTAATGATCGTAGCGTGGAAGGAGTGGTAGGGTCCCAGCATGACGGAAGTATTGCTGTTGTGATCTCAGCCCAAACTGTATCGAACCGGTCCATGTTGGCTTCCATCTGTTGTAGGGCCCTTGAAGCTATAACGTGGGCCGACTCCTTATCAATAATTTTCTGGCATTCGACGGCTTCCTTAAACCGACTCGCTATGCCATGCTACTTCGCCTCACTAGCTCTCAACCCTTTCAAGAAAGAAACATATCCCCTGGCGTGCTGGGCTCTGCTGGACAAGTTGAGATCTCCCTTCTAAAACTTCCTCCTAAGATAGAGTACATAAGATTTTATTTCCTCGATGACTTTCAGGAACTCCCACTGCTCTGTCACTACCGAAATAATCTCTGACTCCTTCTTCCATCCCTGAGGGTGATGTTACCTTTCAGGAGGCTGTTGAGATCATTGATGGTCTTCTGCTGGTCGACTCTTTCCTTCTTCTCCTGTTCAATATCCTTCTACAGTGTCTCTATTTTTCTGGTATTCTCAGCCAAGGAGGTTTCCAACTCGGTGATTCTCTGCCTCATGGTGGATACCTGCTTTTCTAGTATATCATTTGCAGCTTTCACTGTGGTCAGTTGTTCGGACAGCGAACTAGTCTCTGGTGGGGTTGTAGTTGGCGCACAGCTGTGCGTGTCCCAGGTAGTCTGCAGCTCTGTCAGCTTCCTCTAAAGAGTGGTGATTTTTTCTGCCATTTTTTCTTTTTCCACTTTCTCCTGTTCTAGCGTGTTAGCCAAGTCTACTTTTTATTTCTCTGCTTGCACCAATTCGGCCGTTTTCACATGTTGAGATGCCGGTATGCTAACCTTGTGTTTCAAAGACACTACCCCCTTCTGCAATTTCTCAATCACATAGCGCTGCAAATTTGAGTCTCTAGTTTCCATTCCCTTGATCGACTCTATAAGACCGCGCACTTGATTTGAAAGAGCATGGCATTTTTCCTCTTCCTTCTTTAAGGTTGCCCTCACCTGTTCATGATTTTTCTCCAATTTTCTCAATGCAATAGTGACCCGCATTACCTCGTCCTTCAACATATCACCCACCACCTGAAATAGGTTACATTTGTCGGGTGCTGGTACCTTGGTGATGTCAATTGCATACTCAAGAACCCTGTAACTAGTGGTACCAGCATCAGGATCCAAAATAGCCTCAGCCATAGACAATACCAGGTGTTTTTTGTCCACATTCATGGATGTGGAAACCCTGGTGTGATATTTTTCTACATAACCTTCTAGCTCGGCCTTGTACTTATCCCCGATCATTCTATTTTTTAGGATCCTTTCAATTACAACTGGTGAGGTATAATCTCCGATGGCCTGTGAGACTTCAGAGAATTCGGAGGAGGTGACACTGTCTCTCAGCACTTTGATCCCATATTTTCTCTTGTCGGGTTGGCCATATGGTGTAAACGGCTCAAGCAGCTATTCTTTCCCTATGAATTTTGCCTCGCTTGAGATTGTTTTCTACTTTTTACGAAGGGGAGAACCTGCTCCTGAGGGACCCACTTCCTCTTCCTCTTGGCCTCTATTGATGTCTTCTCCTTCCCCTGTGGTAGATGAATCTGTCTCCATCTGCGAAATCAAAGGCCAAGTTTCAAGGTTAGCCCTCCACTCTATAAATGGTTTTGATTCATGTGCATAAGGAGTGGAATTGTTCCTCTTTCTTCTGTTTGAGATAATATTATGAGGATCATAGGGCCAAGTCTTCCCCTGTCTTAGGTCCATGCCCTGCAACAACTTCTCAACAATGGGAAGGGCGTGTCTTGAATTCACAATAAACGGGCTGATAGTGATAGGGAGTCTCAGGATGAAACCCTTATTTGCAGCGACAAAGTGGAGTTGGCTAGAATTGAGAGTCTATCGAATATACTCCAGAGCATAAACTCGTCGAGCAGGAAACAAAGAAGCTGGTAAGGGGGAACCTCGGCTCCATAGACCTGAATTCAGTGTAATTGTCAAATAGATACCAATCCCCGGTGCTCTGGGTTTTACTGGCTTGTAGCCAACTCTTCATTTCAAGAAAAACCCTAGGTGAGGGTGAGTCATGGATGATAGTGTAGACAATGGGCATGAACTCATTTAGGAACCTGGAATAACCCACCCCATTAGGTATTTGGCGTACTAAAAATTTCCAGTCAAAAACAGGTCGGGGCTGAGAATTGACATCGTATACCCTATCTAAGCCTAAACCCTCGAACTTGTCAGCATGCTGATATAAGAAAAGGTAGAAGACCATCGAACAAAAATGGAAGTGACCAATTTCTGAAAGCTCTTGGAACTGGGTCTGAATGTTAGCAGCCAAGAAGCCAGGGATATCCAGAACTACCCCCTTTTGAGACATTAACCACAAGAAATAAAAACATACCCTGGAAACTTCCCCCAAACCACCTATGCCTAAAAGACCCGTGATGAGGGCAAGGATGGGCTACACTTAGTCTTTGAACAGACTCAACAGGAAAGGTTCTGCAGTAGGAAGAGACGTAGCCTGCTTGCTGTTTATAGAGGAAATGAAGTTGTTTTGGTGCTCCCATGGCAATTTGGTGAACTAAGAGGTTAAAGCCACTTCACTGAAACTGGTATAGGTGGCGCTTGTGGGAAAGAAGAGGGCTTGTCTGATAATATCGGGGGAAAGAGAAAAAATCTTATTCCCCTGAGGAGAGGTAAACATGCCTCGACACTCATCGTAAGCATCTCTAAGCCAGCAAATAAAATCAACCACTGGGTAGACTGGGGGGTAATATGATGATATAAACCTGATACAACCACCTGATAGCGATCCTTATTTTCGACATGTCGCCTAAAAAGCTCGGGTTTTATACTGCTGATGGGAAAAGGGTATTGGGGATCACAAATTTCGGCTTATAGGTCGATGAAAGGCTCGAACTTGGGAGGGTTTCTGATTTCTCGGACCTGAGGAGTCTCTGGTTCAGTTTTTTTGGGTGTACCCCTTCCCATGACTGACATACAAAAATTTTTAAAAATGAAAGGAAAGAAGAGGGAATATGAGGGATGGAGTACCTGTGTAGTAGGGAAATCTGCTTGGGAAAATGACGCGAGGGGTTTTGATAGTGACTGGGTAGACTTGGTACTAGATCCCACTTAGTTTATACCATAGCTGGAAAACCTGCAAATTTTACTGCAGTAAAATACGGGAAGACATTATCTAAGACTGAGAGTTCTGAGGTAAAAGACGGAGAGGTGAAATAAATGAGGGGGAGTGTCGTAAGGACACTGACAGTGGAGCACGTGGCATGTAGGGATTAGGTGTCAGCTGGAAGTAGGTGAACACCTTGTGCCAGGTTTAATACTGGTATGGGCCTTGATACCAACTCATCTAGAAACTTACCTTACCTTTCTACTGCATAAGTCATCCGGTTCTTGAAAAATATTCTTCGTAAGGCTTGTTAAATACACAGCATACAGGTCTCTAGGGCCTGCACTTCACTCTGCCACCTCACTCTTGCCTGTGCTTTTCTCCGCCACATCATCTTTACCTTGGGTCCACCCCGTGGCACGTCACCTTAATTTCGTGGGGGTGTGGGTCTCTTCCCCCTCCCGCTTCTTGACCCCCGCGGAAATTCCCACATGAAGAGTTCCCTCATGTGCGTATTGTGGACACGGCAAGCTTTTTAATAATTTTTTTTTTGTATCCTTTGCACCATACCTTTTCCCTTTTAATTGGTTTGGAATTTTTTAGTACATATGCTTCGTTTTTTAGGCACATGACTTGTCTTACATCGTTTCTCTTCGACCAACCCTCAATTGTTTCACAATCTGTCATAACGTTCGATACATGGCTTCTCAATGTTTAATTAAAACATGACTCATGTTAAATAATGATCAACAGAAAATTTTCCTCTATTTTTAAAAAAATTTCCATAAAAATATTCGCGTGGGTAGCTCACTGAGATAGAACACCAACTGGCATGGGCTCAATGTTAATTTTCCTCATTGGCACAAGGGCATAATGGGCTACCAGCGCCAAGGCAAAAATAGGTGTTTTTATTGGTATGCTCAGGGAATGGTCAATAGAGGGAATCTTTTCCTCATGGAAAGGGATGAAATGATGGTATTTTCAATGCATGAAACTTCTAATTAGTCACAGAAATGACTCTCTAATATGCGAGATGGGGATTGCAGGGACAGTGACAAATTACTTTGTAACAGTTATAGTTAAGGTTAAGGTTTTGGTCAAGGTTAGAGTTAGGTTAATGTTAAGGTTAAGGTTAGGTTAAGGATAAATTCAAGGTTAAGGCTATGGTTATGGGAAGGTTAAGGTTAAGGTTAAGTTAAAGGTAAGGTTAAGGTTAAGGTTAAGGTCAAGGTTAAGGGTAAGATAAGGTTAAGGTTAAGGTCAAGGTTAGGTTAAGGTTAGGGTTAGGTTAAGTTTAAGGGTGAAGGTTAAGGGTAAGCTTAAGGTTAAGGTCAAGGTTAAGGTTAAGGTTAAGGTTAGGTCAAGGTTAAATTAAAGTCAAAGTTAACCTAACCTTAACCTTAACCTTAACCTTACCTTAACCTTAACCATAACCTTAACCTAACCTTAACCTTGACCTTAACTATAACCTAACCCTAACCTTGACCAAACCCTTAACCTTAACCTTATCTCACCCTTAACCTTAACTTTTCCTTAACATTAATGTTAACCATAACCTTGACCTAACCGTAACCTTAACCTTACCTTAATGTAACTTAACATTAAACTTAAAGTTAGGTTAAGGGTAAAGTCTGCTTAAGACTGACGTTAAGGTTAATGGTCAAGTTAAGGTTAGGTTAAGGGTAAATTTAAGGTTAAGGTTAGGGTTAAGGATAGGGTAATATTAAGTTTAAGGTTAATGTTAAGGTTTTGGTCAAGGTCAGGGTTAGGTTATAGTTAATGTCAAGGTTAAGGTTAGGTTAAGGATAAGGTTAAGGGTTTGGTCAAGGTTAAGGTTAAGGTTAGGGTAAAGGTTAAGGTTAAGGTTAAGGTTATGGTTAAGGTTAAGGTTAGATAAAGTTGAAGGTTAACATTAATTTTAGGGTTAAGGGTAAAGTTAAGGTTAAGGTTAAGGCTAGGTAAGGGTAAGGTTAAGGTTAAGGTTAATGTTATGGTAAAGTTTAGGTTAAGGGTAAAGTTTAGGTTAAGGTTATATTAAGGTCAAGGTTAAGGTTATGGGTTTAATTAGGTTAAGATTAAGGTTAATGTTACAAGTTTAGTTAGGTTATGGTTAAGGTTAAGGTTAATCTTAAGGGTGTAAGGTTAAGGTTAAGGTTAAGGGTGAAGGTTAATGGTAAGGTTAAGGTTATGGTTACGAGATTAGTCAGGTTAAGGTTAAATTTAATGTTTTGGTCAAGTTTAGGGATAGGTTATAGTTAAGGTCAAGGTAACCCTTAACCTTATCTTACATTGACCTTAACTGTAACCTTAAACTTAACCTAACTTTAACCTTAACTTTAACCTTAACCTAATATTACCCTTAACCTAACCCTAACCTTGACTTTACCCTTAACTTAACCTTAACCTTCACTATAACCTAACTCTAACCTTCACCAAACCTTTAACCTTAACCTTAACCTTACCCTTACCCTTAAACTTAACCTTAAACTTACCCTTAACCTTATATTAAACTTACCCTTAACCTTATCTTAACCTTTACATAACCTTAATCTTGACCTTGACCTTATCCTTAACCTTAACCTTAACTTTAGCCTTAACCTTAGCCTTTCCCTTAACTATAACTTTAACCTTAACCTTGACCTCAACTTTAAACTAACCCTAACATTGACCAAACGATTAACCGTAACCTTAATATTAACCTTAACTTTACCCTTAACCTTAACTTATCCTTAACCTTAACCATAATCTTAGCCTCAGGTTAAGGTTAAGGTTAAGGGTAAGGTTAGGGTTAAGGTTAGGGTAAGGTTAATATTAGGTTAAGGGTAAAGTTAAGGTTAAGGTTAGGGTTAAGGTTAAGGTCAAGGTTAGGGTTACCTTATAGTTAAGGTTAAGGTTGAGGTTAAGGGTAAGGTTTAGTTAGGTAAGGGTAAGGTTAAGGTTAAGGTTATGGTTATGGGAACGTTAATGTTAAGGTTAAGTTTAAGTTAAGGTTAAGGTTAAGGTTTGGTCAAGGTTAGGGTTAAGTTATAGTTAAGGTCAAGGATAAGGTTAGGTTAAGGTTAAGGTTAAGGTAAAGGTTAAAGGTAAGGTTAAGGTTAAGGTTAAGTTAAGGTTACGGTTAAGTTAAAGTTAAGGTTACAATTAAGTTAAGGTTAAGGTTAGGGTTAGGTTATAGTTAAGGTTAGGTTATAAAGAAGGTTAAGGTTAAAACCCATAACGTTAACCTTGACCTTACCCTTAAAATTAAGCTTAACTTTAACCCTAACTTTGACTTTACACTTAACCTAACCTTAACCTAACTTAACCTTAACCTTGACCTTAACCTAACCTTAACCTTAACCTTACCCTTAACCTTAACCTAACCTTAACCTTAACCTTAACATTATCTTAACCTTATCCTAACCTTAACCTTAACCTTAACCTAATATTAACCTTGGACATAACATTAACCTTAACCTTAACTTTAAACTTAACCTAACCTTAACATAACCTTAAACTTAACCTTAACCTATCCTTAACCTAACCTTAACCTTAACCTTTACCAAACCCTTAACATTAACCTTAACTTTAACTATAACCTTAAACTTAACCTTATCTTAACGTTAACCTTCAATATAACCTAACCTTAACCTTGCCCTTAACTATAACCTAACCCTAACCTTGACCAAACCCATAACCTTAACCTTAATCTTATCTTAACCTTAACCTTCACTATAACCTAACCTTAACCTTAACCTAACCTTAACCTTATCTTATCCTTAGCCTAGCCTTCACCTTAACTATAACCTAACCCTAACCTTAACCTTAACCATAACCTTATCTTTACCGTTCACCTTAGCCTTAACCTTAACCTTAACCTTATCCTTATCCATAACCTTAACCTTAACCTAGCCTAACCTTAACCTTACCCTAACCTTACCCTTAACCTTAACCTTAAACATAATCTTAACTTTAGGTTGAGGTCAAGGTTAAGGTTAATTTAAGGGTAAAGTCTAGGTTAAGGTTAGGTTAAGGTTAAAATTAGGTTAAGGGTAAAGTTAAGGTTAAGGTTAAAGTTAAATGTTTGGTCAAAGTTAAGGTTAGTTGAAGGTTAAGGTTAAGGGTAATGTTATAATTAGGTTAAGGTTAAGGTTAGGTCAAGGTTAGGGTTAAGATTAAGGTTAAGGTTAAGGTTAAGGTTAAGGGTTTGGTTAAGGTTAAGGTTAGGTTTTAGTTAAGGTGAATATTAGGTTAAGATTCAGGTTAAGGGGGCAAGGTTAGGGTTTGGTCAAGGTTAAGGTTAGGTTATAGTTAAGTTCAAGGTTAAGCTTAAGGGTAAGTTTATAGTTAGGTTAAGGTTAAGGTTCGGATAAGGTTATGATAAGGTTAAGGTTAAGGGTTTGGTAAAGGTTAGTGTTTGGTTATACTTAAGGTTAAGGTTAAGTTAAAATAAGGTTAAGGTCAAGGTTAAGGGTAAAGTTAAGCTTAGGTTAAGGTTAATATTAGGTTAAGGGTATAGTTAAGGTTCAGGTTAGGTTAAGGGTAACGTTAAGGTTAAGGTTAGGGTTAGGTTTTTTTCAAGGTTAGGGTTAGGGTTAGGGTTTTTTCAAGGTTAGGATTAGGTTATAGGTAAGGTTAATGTTAATCTTACGGGGTTAGTAAGATTAAGGTTAAGATTAAGGGTAAGGTCAAGGATAAGGTTATGGGTCTAAACCTTAACCTTCACTATAACCTAACCTTAACCTTAACCTGAACGTGAACCTTAACCTAAAATTAACCATAACCTTAACCTTAACCTTTACCTTAACCTTCACCCTTAACCTTAACCTAACTTTAACCTTAACCATAAGCATAACCTTAACCTTAAGCTTAACCTTGACTTTAATTATAACCAAACCCTAACCTTGACCAAACCCTTAACCTTACCCTTAACCTGACTAAACATGTAACCTTAAACTTAACCTCTACCCTTAAGCCTAAGCTTACCCTTAACCTTAACCTTAACCTTAACCTGAGGTTAAGATTATGGTTAAGGTTAAGGATAAGTTAAAGTTAAGGGTAAGGTTAAGGTTACAGGTTTAGTCAGGTTAAGGTTAAGGTTAAGGTTAAGGGTTTGGTCAAGGTTAGGGTTAGGTTATAGTTAAGGTGAAGGTTAAGGTTAGGTTAAGGTTAAGGTTGTTAATTCTCAAAAGTGTTTTCCATATTCATACATATTTCCATTATGTCATAACCATTTAGCTCTTATTTCATATCCATCTGACCTAAAACCCTACATCAAATAACCATTTTCATAAATATATGGGTTAGGATCCTTGTCTTCCAAAGTTATTTACTTTATGTATTTAAAGTGAATTTATGATTAGAAACTAGAAAATTAACATAGTTTCATATATCTATATATGTGTTATGAGTTTTGTGACATGTGTAGGTCAAAGGGAGACTTCTAGAAGACCCTTATGTGGCACTCTAAGGCCAAATTCGAATTTGGTTGGAGAAGATTATGGGATCAAGAGGATATGTGTCTCACTTCCTTGTTGTATTGAAACTCTAAAAGGATATGTGTCTCATTTCTTAGTTGTGTTGAAACTCTAGAAAGACATGTGTCTTATCATTTCCTATTTTGATTGTAACTCTAGAGATGGAGGGAGAAATTCATGGACTCCCATTAATGAGATGACTCCTCATATTTTGTATAAATAGGAGAAGCTTTCTCCTATCATAGGTAATGAGGAAGTAATGAAAAATTAGGAGAATAGGAGAAAGGAATAGAGAGTCTTTTGTAACAAAGTTCAAGATGGAATGGGATGTAGATTTGTGAGTTTTTTTTAATAGAGAAATTCAGTTCTTTGATGCTATTTTGATTACAACTTTAAGGAGCTGAAGGACTTCACCAAATTGGTAGCAGAGGGCCCCTGCTATCCAAGGAGGCTTCTACATGTTTTCTAGATAAGTAGCTTTTAATTATGTGTTGTTAGCTTTTAATTCATGTCTTGCATTATTTGTTTAGCTAACAGATCCTCATGATGTTATAGTTAATCCTTTCTTACAAAGCTCTTCCAACATATCTTCATTCATGAAATGGATTTAATTGTGACATCTTGAGTTACCAACACTTTAATTTTTATTAGATTAAAAGATCCTCATTATTTTACAACCATTCTTTTTCTTAAACGCTCTTCCAACATATCAATATTAGATGAAAAAGATTTGGTTGTATTATGTTGAGTTAATTAGCATTTTTAGTTGCAATTCCTTTCGTTAATTATTACAGTTAGCCTTACTCTTATAAACTCTTCCAAAATATCATTATGATGAATAAGGCATAACTGTGGTATTGTAGGTTTTAGTTGCTTGTTTACACTAAGTGGCATAGTCGTTCTTACGCTTACAAAGCTCTTCCAAAATATCATAACAATGAGTAAGAAATAGTTGTGGTGTCTTAGATTTTAATTGTATTTCTTTCGTTAATTATCACAGTTAGACTTACTCTAATAAATTCTTCCAAAATCTCATTATTATGAATAAGGCATAACTGTGGTATTGTAGGTTTTAGTGGCTTGTTTACACTAAGTGGCATAGCCATTCTTACTCTTACAAAGCTCTTCCAAAATATCATAATAATGAGTAAGAAATACCTGTGGTGTATTAGATTTTAATTGTATTTTCTTTCAGTTTTACGTTTATGTTCAATTGCGTTGGATAATACAGCCAAGACTGTTTTACAAACTCTTCCAAAATATCATTCATCGTGAACAAGATGGGCTGTAGAATTTCATAGACTAGTTGCATGTTAATTTAGTTAGAGCACTCCGGAGGTAGATTACATTTAGTTCAGCTCTGTCATTTCATTTCATTTTTAAGTTGGATAGAAGATCCTCATTGCATTCGAATAAAAAAAAATAAGAAAAACACATACAACGAAGTAAGGAGAGGTCACTTAAGCACATATAGTGCACCACACTTCTTCAGTTTACTAGCCCTGGTTGATAATTTATGTTATCAATTTAGGACACTAAATTAACTACACATTTTGGCGCCGTTGCCGGGGAAGTGTAATTAGGAGACCTTATTTCTTACATCTAATTTTTTTTTAATAATTCTTGAGTATGCTCTCCTCCTGCACTTCGTGTGATCTGGAGGATCAGAAAAAGGATTGTTATCTAAAAAAAAAATTAATAATTCTTGAGTATGCTCTCCTCCCGCATTTTGTATGATCTGGAGGATCAGAAAAAGAATTGCTATGTAAAAAAAAAAAAAAAAAAAAGGAGACAAAATAAACTTCATCATTTCAATTGATTCAATATAAAAAAAATTAAAAAAAAAATAATAAAAAAAAATTCAATACATTGTTTTGTTTAATGAAATATATATGTGTATTTTTAAATTTTTGAAAGTATAACATACATAATTTCATTAACAAATCAATTAAAAAAATAATAAAAAAAATAAAAAAATAAAAATAATTTGTAAATTGTTTTGTTACTAAAATATATATGTATATTTTTAAATTTTTGAAAATATATATATAATTTTAATAACAAATCATTTGAAATAAAAAATAAAATAAAATAAAAAAAATTTCAATAAATTGTTTTGTTTAGTAAAATACATATGTATATTTTTAATATAACATGTGTAATTTTATTAACAAAAACAAATAAAAAAAACAAAAAAAAACAAGGAGACAAAATAAACTTCATCATTTCAATTGATTCAATATAAAAAAATTTAAAAAAAAATAATAAAAAAAAATTCAATACATTGTTTTGTTTAATGAAATATATATGTGTATTTTTAAATTTTTGAAAGTATAACATACATAATTTCATTAACAAATCAATTAAAAAAATAATAAAAAAAATAAAAAATAAAAAAAAATTGTAAATTGTTTTGTTACTAAAATATATATGTACATTTTTAAATTTTTGAAAATATATATATAATTTTAATAACAAATCATTTGAAATAAAAAATAAAATAAAATAAAATAAAATAAATTTCAATAAATTGTTTTGTTTAGTAAAATACATATGTATATTTTTAATATAACATGTGTAATTTTATTAACAAAAAAATATATATATATATATATATATATATATATATATATAATAATAATAATAATAATAATAAACAAAAATCAACACACTGTCCATGGCCTTTGAAAAACTTTGAACTATAAACAAGACCTCCGAGCCATAAGCCTGACTACAAACTTGCAACCAAAGAAAAAATAAATTGTAATAGCAACACAACACGCCAAGGAATTCACACATAGGCACCGATGATGAACACACAAGATTGTTGATGCTTTGATTCTGCAAAACAAACCCTGCATTTTGAACCATTTTCAATCAAATCCTATTGGAACAGCTTAGTTCAATGCCCGCTATCTCAAGGCAACAAGAGTGGTTGTTCACGCTTACAGGTTTTATTGGAGACCGTTGCTCTTTGAAGAACCAAAGATATGAAAATCAATGGGCAGTGCTTAAGTGGAACTTCCACCTAAATGTGTGCAGATCCATCCAGTAGAACTGTCTCACGAGGAGCGTGAACTCTACAATAGCGTGGAAACAGAAAACAGAAAAGTGGTTCAAAACTTCATTAATTCAGGCACGTGGAGCTCTAGCAAAGAAAATTTTCCAAATTATTTTTTTAATGTGTCTTCACATATTTGAATAACATTCAAGCCTTCAGTTTCTTCACTGTAGTCCTTCATAACAACACAAGAACACGCAACCACCTTTTGAGCTTTACCCTCTGAGTCAATCTTGTAAAGTCCTGCCCATTCACCCAGCTTCTTTGCGCTGGGAACAGAAATCAAGTTCACATTGTGCTCAGAACACAATGATTGGACTAATTTTGTGAAATCAGGTTAGCTGCAATTCTCTGCAAGAACACACAACTGAGCTGCATGTTTCTCAATAGCTTTGGCACCTTCATGAAGACCCCTAGCAAGACCATCATGGCCCAATGATTTTTTCAATACAAGCTGCAAAACAGTCAAGATGTCCATAGGTTCTCCCAATACATCAACGCTGGAAGAAATTGATTTTGTTACAGCGATTCAGAAAACGCAACTGCTATTTGACACGTCAATTTGAAATGAATTTTCTGATCGATTGAGGATGAATTTAAAAAATCCACGACATGGGTTTTTTCGCCAACAGGGTCAATTAGATAACTCAAAAATCGTTTTACGAAATTCGTGGCGGTCTGGGAGAATTTCTCGGTTCTTTGAAGCCCATTTTGCCTGCCGCGTGAGGAAAAAACGGTTTTGTATAGTGGAGAGTTTGAAAACGACACTCTGCATTGATAATCCAGTTTCCTGATATCTAGGAAGAAGAATCTAAGTTGAACACAAATTCTATTGAAGCCAATCAACAATAAACCTCCACTAAAAATTTTCCAATTGGCGCTATTCCATCTAAAGAACCCTCTTCGTTGAATATTTTTCATACCCAATCTTCAGATAGGATAATCTCAGAAGGAAGAAATCATGGTGAGCAGGCGGTGGTTCACATTGGAGTTTGCTTGTATACAATAGGAGAATGGTATTCATGTTTTTAGTTTTTATTTTTAATTTCCTGTTTTGTTTAATAAAATTATATATGTATATATATATATATATTTTTAATTTTTTTAAATGTAAGATATATAATATTTTTCAAAAAAAAAAAATTATATTTTTCAATTTTGTTATTTAAAAAAAAAATTAAAAAAAAAATATAAATAAAAAAAAATTGCATTTCTCTTTTTCAATTTTGTTTTGATTAAAAATAAATAAATAATAATAATAATAATTTGAATCAATGAAATGAATAAGTTATTTGCTCACTTCTCTGAAGGTACTGATTAATTTTGGACTGATGATGAAAGATGAATGGCTAACTTTTTATTCAAGATTTTTAGCTATAGAAACCGTCGACATTCTGCAGCTAAAGTCCAATTCCGCAGCTGTTCTCCAATTCCGCAGCAGAAAAAAACCTCATTGTTCAAATCAGTCTAAATTTCTCATACAAAATCAGATTTTGATGATTCAAGTATCGTTGGAAAGGTCTCAACAAGATCTACACAGTGAGAAATCCATCATTAGAGTTTGAAATGGTAAATAATGAAATAAATTGCTGAAAAGAAGAAACATTCAACTTGAGGCACTAATTCCAAAACAGGTATAAATTCTTTTGATTTTTCCTTTGAGAACTTGTTTCATTAATACAAATTCTTAGTTTTGTGTGTAAATATCATAACTAGAGAGATTGATCACCTCTCTCATTTGATAATCTTACATTCCATTGCAGAAGAAGTATTAGTTTTTTTGCAGGTTCTAGAAGGAGGGACAAATGACTACAAAAGAATGGTGTCTCTCTAAGAGACCAATTTGTTTCATAAGGGGATGATCAGCAACAAAGAGGAAATATGCTGATGCAAAATCAGATCCAAACACTTGAAAAACTTTCAGATACTATTGTCTCCATCACATCCATACCTCATAATAAACTATTCACCTCATTTCACTTCATCTTTTCCATTTACATTCACATCCACTTTCCATTTCATTTTGTCCATTCATAACCCACAAATAAAAGCAAGAGGCTCATTCACATGCTTATTGCCCATTGCCATTTCTATTCTCCATTTCCATCTTCCATGTTCATCTTCCATTTCTTTTCATTTTCATTCCGCAAATAAGCACTGCTTCAATGCAAATGATTGAGTCCATAGTCCTTTGAGTCTAAGTTTTTTGTAAAAACACCTTGAGGCTTGCATGCCTTAATGGCAAGTTCTCATGCTGACAAACAATGGGAATACATTAATGTCCCTTGTTCGTCAAATCTTCTAGGTGACTCAACATCAGCAAAACCATTCGTACCTAGCAAGATGTGTTTGGGCATCTTGACTCTCATTGTCATCAATGGTGAGAGTTCTCGTGTTGACTAGTGGCATCCATTAATGGCCACTAAGTCAACAATTTCCTACTATGTTCGACATCAGAACATCTTTTCACATAGTAGAAATTGTGCCAATGAGTTTTGAAGACATGAAGACTATTATTTTCAGCATTTTGGAGCAGATTCAACAATTTTTAGTAGAAGCAATAAAAGTCATCTTATCTCTTTATCCATGACTCCTCTTGTTAAACCACTTGAAGAAGAATATGATCAGAATTTTGCAGCCACCACACATGCACAACTCATCCACATTTAAGGTAAGTGAAGGTATGTTTTTTTCTAATTTTTAGTCATGTAATTCATTGGAATGCTAAAATTGTAACTTTGGAAAA
Organism: Pinus albicaulis; assembly: GCA_034641835.2. NCBI lineage: Eukaryota > Viridiplantae > Streptophyta > Pinopsida > Pinales > Pinaceae > Pinus > Pinus albicaulis. The sequence goes on from CM076581.1 coordinate 393,332,773, forward strand.
ATTCCTCACTCCCTTTTCCACATTGTCATATCTTTAGTTGGGGGGAAGGGACATCATTTCATATCCACATATCATACACTATCCCACATTTTCATTTCATTTCCACTCACATATACTTCCAAACCAACTATTGTTGCAACATGATCCAAAAGATTATATGCCTTGCAAATGATCAATTCATTGATGAAGTAATTGATTCTAAATGTTTTCATGAACTTTGATGCAACAAAGAAAATAAAGCATTGTTACACAAGAACCATTGCTCAAAAAAATTGGTTGTCACACAAGAACCAACCATTCAAAAAATGTGGCAATCAAATGTATTATATTTTTCCAAAAAGAAAATATCAAGAAGAAAAGTTTGGAACGAATCTATATGAGTCAAAGATCAACTCATGGACAAATGAATCATTGCAATAGTTGCATGAGGACATGCAAAAACTTCAGTTGGGGGGTATGTTAAGTCTCAAAAGTGTTTTCCATATTCATACATATTTCCATTATGTCATAACCATTTAGCTCTTATTTCATATTCATCTGACCTAAAACCCTACATCAAATAACCATTTTCATAAATATATGGGTTAGGATCCTTGTCTTACAAAGTTATTTATTTTATGTATTTAAAGTGAATTTATTATTAGAAACTATAAAATTAACATAGTTTCATATATCTATATATGTGTTATGAGTTTTGTGACATGTGTAGGTCAAAAGGAGACTTCTAGAAGATCCTTATGTGGCACTCTAAGGCCAAATTAGAATTTGGTTGGAGAAGATTATGGGATCAAGAGGATATGTGTCTCACTTTCTTGTTGTATTGAAACTCTAAGAGGATATGTGTCTCATTTCTTAGTTGTGTTGAAACTCTAGAAAGACATGTGTCTTATCATTTCCTATTTTGATTATAACTCTAGAGATGGAGGGAGAGATTCATGGACTCTCATTAATGAGATGACTCCTCATATTTTGTATAAATAGGAGAAGCTTTCTCCTATCATGGGTAATTAAAAAGTAATGAAAAATTAGGAGAAGGAGAGAAAGGAATAGAGAGTCTTTTATAACAAAGTTCAAGATGGAATGGGATGTAGATTTGTGAGTTTTTTTTAATAGAGAAATTCAGTTCTTTGATGCTGTTTTGATTACAACTTTAAGGAGCTGAAGGACTTCACCAAATTGGTAGCAGAGGGCCCCTGCTATCCAAGGAGGATTCTACATGTTTTCTAGATAAGTAGATTTTAATTATGTGTTGTTAGCTTTTAATTGATGTCTTGCATTATTTGTTTAGCTAACATATCCTCATGATGTTATAGTTAATCCTTTCTTACAAAGATCTTCCAACATATATTTATTCATGAAATGGATTTAATTGTGACATCTTGAGTTACCAGCACTTTAATTTTTATTAGATTAAAAGATTCTCATTATTTTACAACCATTATTTTTCTTAAACGTTCTTCCAACATATCAATATTAGATGAAAAAGATTTTGTTGTATTATTTTGAGTTAATTAGCATTTTTAGTTGCAATTCCTTTCGTTAATTATTACAGTTAGCCTTAATCTAATAAACTCTTCCAAAATATCATTATGATGAATAAGGCATAACTGTGGTATTGTAGGTTTTAGTTGCTTTTTTACACTAAGTGGCATAGCCATTCTTACTCTTACAAAGCTCTTCCAAAATATCATAACAATGAGTAAGAAATAGCTGTGGTGTCTTAGATTTTAATTCTATTTCTTTCGTTAATTATCACAGTTAGACTTACTCTAATAAACTCTTCCAAAATATCATTATGATGAATAAGACATAATTGTGGTATTGTAGGTTTTAGTTGCTTGTTTACACTAAGTGGCATAGCCATTCTTACTCTTACAAAGCTCTTCCAAAATATCATAATAATGAGTAAGAAATACCTGTGGTGTCTTAGATTTTAATTGTATTTGCTTTCAGTTTTATGTTTATGTTCAATTGCGTTGGATAATACAGCCAGGACTATTTTACAAACTCTTCCAAAATATCATTCATCATGAACAAAATGGGCTGTAGAATTCCATAGACTAGTTGCATGTTAATTTAGTTAGAGCACTCCGGAGGTAGATTACATTTAGTTCAACTCTGTCATTTCATTTCATTTTTAATTTTGATAGAAGATCCTCATTGCATTAGAATAAAAACAAATAATAAAAACACATACAATGAAGTAAGGAAGAGGTCACTTAAGCACATTTAATGCACCACACTTCTTCAGTTTACTAGCCGTGGTTGATAATTTATGTTAGCAATTTAGGACGCTAAATTGACTACACAAAGGTTATGGTTAAGGTTAAGGTTAATGTTAGGTAAAGGTTAAGGTAAGGTTAAGGTTAGGTTAAGGGGAAAGTTAAGGTTAAGGTTAGGTATAAGGTTAAGATTAGGGTAAGGGTAAATTTAAGGTTATGGTAAGGGTAAGCTTAAGGTTAGTTTAAGGTTATGGTTAAGGTTAGGTTTAGCTTAAGCTTAAGGTTTAGGTTAGGGTTAAGGTTAGGGGAAGGTTAATGTTAAACATAAGGTTAAGGTTAAGGTTTGACTTTACCCTTAACCTAATATTAATATTAACCTTAACCTTAACCTTATATTAACCTTAACCTTATATTACCCTTAACCTTAACTTAACCTTAACCTTAACCTTGACTTAAAAATAACCTTCACCTTCACCTAACCGTAACATTAGCCTTAATGTTATCTTACCCTTAACCATAACCTTAAACTTGACTTTACCCTTAACCTAAACTTAACCTTAACCTAACTCTAACCTTGACCAAACCATTAACCTTAAAATTAACCTGACTAAACCTTGAATTTACCGTTAACCTAACCTTAACTATAACCTAACCCTAACCTTGACTGAACCCTTAACCTTAACCTTAACCTTAGCCTTAACCTAACCTTAACCTTAACCTAACCTAACCTTAACCTTACCCTTAACCTAACCTTAAACTTAACCTTAACCTGATCCTTAAACTTATCTTAACCTTAACCTAACCTTAATCTTAACCTTAACCTTAACTAAAATGTTCCCCTAACCTTAACCCTAACCTTAACCTTAAATTTACCCTTAATCTAATCTTAACCTTAACTATAACCTAAAGCTAACCTTAACCATAACCATAACCTTAACCTTAACCTTAACTATAACCTTAACCTTTAACTTAACTATAACCTAATCCTAACCATGACCAAACCCTTAACCTTAACTTTAACCTGACCTTAACTATAACCTAACCTTAACCTTGACCAAACCCTCACCCTTAACCTAACAGTAACCTTGACATTACCCTTAATCTAACCTTGACCCTAACCTTAACCTAACCTTAACCCTAACTTTACCCTTAACCTAATCTTAATCTTAACCTTAACCTTACCGTAACCAAACTTAACCCTAACCTTGACCTTGACCTTAACCTTAACCTTACCCTATCATTACCCTTAACCTTTAGCTTAACCTTGATTTTAACCTTAACCTTCCCCTAACCTTAACCCTAACCTTAACCTTAACTTTACCCTTAACCTAACCTTAACCTTAACCTTACCCTTAACCTCAACCTAACCCTAACCTTGAACAAACCCTTAACCTTAACCTTAACCTGACTAAACCCTTAAGGTTAGGGTAAATTTAAGGTTAATGTCAAGTTCAAGGTTAAGGTTAAGTTAGGTTAAGGTTACAATTAACGTTAAGGTTAAGTTAAGTGTAAAGTCAAGGTTAAGGTTAAGGGTTTTGTTAAGGTTAAGGTTAGGTTGTAGTTAAGGTTAAGGCTTTGGTCAAGGTTAGGGTTAGGTTATAGTGAAGCTTAATGTTAAGGTTACAGGTTGACTTTAACCTTAACTTAACCTTAACCTAACCTTAACCTTAAATTAACCTTAACCTTAACATTAACCTTTACCCTAACCTTAACCCTAACCTTATCCTTATCTTAATCTTAACATAAACCTAACCTTAACCTTAACCTTAACCTTAACCTTAATTTTATCTTAACCTTAACCTAAGCCTAACCTTAACCCTAACCTCAGCCTTAACGTTAAACTTAACATGAAATTTTAACCTAACCTTACCCTTGACCTTAACCTTCACTATAACCTAACCTTGACCTTGACCTTATCCTTAATATTAACCTTAACCTGACTAAACCCTTAAGGTTAGGGTAAAAGTAAAGTTAAGGTTAAGGTCAAGGTGAAGGTTAAGGTTAAGTTAGGTTAAGGTAAGGTTATAGTTAGGTTAAGGTTAAGGATAAAGTTAGGTTAAGGTTAAGGTTAGATTAAGGGTAAGTCAAGGTTAAGGTAAAATTAGGTTAAGGTTAGGTTAAGGCTAATGTTAGGTTAAGGGTAAAGTGAAGTTTAAGGTTAGGTTAAATATAAGGTTAAGGTTAAGGGTTTGGTTAAGGTTAGGGTTAGGTTTTAGTTAAGGTTAAGGCTAAGGGGGTAAAGTTAAGGTTAAGGTTTAGGTTAAGGGTAAATGTTTAGGTTAAGGTTAAGGGTAAGGTTAAGGTTACGGGTTTAGTGAGGTTAAGGTGAAGGTGAAGGTTAAGTTGAAGGGTAAGGTTAAGGTTAAGTTTAAGGTTAAGGTCAAGGTCAAGGTTAAGTTTAATTCAGGTTAAGGGTAAGGTTATAGTTAGGTTAATGTTAAGGTTAAGGTTATGTTAAAGTTAAGGTTAAGGTTAAGGTTAAGGTTACGAGTTTAATCAGTTTAAGGTTAAGTTTAATGGTTTGGTCAAGGTTAGGGTTATGTTTAAGGTTAAGGTTAAGGTTAAAGTTAGGTTAAGGTAAGGTTAAAGGTTACGGGTTTAGTCAGGTTAAGGTTAAGGTCAAGGTAAGGTTAAGGTTAAGGTTAAGGTTAAGGTTATGTTATAGTGAAGGTTAAGGTTAGGGTTGGGTTATAGTTAAGGTTAAGGTTAAGGTTATGGTTAGGTCAAGGTTAAGGTTAAGGTTAAGGGTAAGATAAGGTTAAGGTTAAGGTTAAGGTAAAGGCTAATGTTAAGGTCAAGGTGAAGGTTAAAGTTAAGGTTAGGGTTACGTTATAGTTAAGGTCAAGGTTAAGGTTAGGTTAAGGTGAAGGTTAAGGATAAGGTTTAGGTCAAGGTCAAGGTCAAAGTTAAGGTTAAGTTAGGTTAAGGTTATGGATTTAGTAAGGTTAAGGTTAGGGTTTGGTCAAGGTTAGGATTAGGTTATAGTTAAGGTTATGTTTAATTAAATATTAAGGTTAAGGTTAAGGTTACAGGTCTTAACCTTAACCTTCACTATAACCTAACCTTAACCTTGAACTTAACTATAACCTAACCCTAACCTTGACCAAACCCTTATCATTAACCTTAACCTTAACTAAACCCTTAAGCTTAAGCTTTAGCTTAACCTTAACCTAACCTTAACATAACCTTAACCTTAACCTTACCTTAACCTTAACTTAACCTTAACCTTACCAAACCCTTAACCTTAGCCTTAACCTTAACTTAACCTTAACCTTAACTCGAACCTTAACCTTACCCTTAACCTAATATTAACCTTAATATTCACCTTAACCTTAACCTTAACCCTACCCTTAACCTTAAACTTAACCTTGAACTTAAGTATAACCTAACCCTAACCTTAACCTTAACCATAACTATTAACACTGGAAAATCATACAGTAGAAGTCGACATTAATTAATGTCGAGCCTAATGATTTACATGACAGGAATACATTATGGAATCAAGAAGTATTTAAAATATCTAAGGTTTTGAGAAAATCAGATTTGAACTAGTCATAAATTCTCAAATTCCCACTTTTTCCTTCGAAAAGAGCACCTTCTGCATGCCCTTTTGCCCGATAAGCGTGAATTCCTGGAAATGGAAAAAGGTCACTTTCCAGGACCAAAACAAGCAAAATACAGTTACTCATTATGTGAAAGCTACCTAAGGACACCAAACAACGCCTCCTTAGACATTATGTGAGCACACAAAAGAATATTTGAGGACACAATGGAATCACACCTCTCCCTTGGGTCACCATCCATCATGTACCAAGGAAGGGAAGGAGAATTTGAAGCTCACCTATATAAACCCACCAAGAGATGAAAAAATGGTGATCACAAGGTTATGTTGGCAAAAGTTTCCCAAGCAACACTAGCATTGTGTGTGACCCGAAGTTAGAGCTAAAGAGGACTCGATAGTTGGCCACCCAGCATCTTAGTCCACCATAGCAGAGAGAGATTTGGACTGCATCAGAGGAAGAACTTGAAAGAAAAACATCCTTGCATCAGAACCTAGAGCCATTGCCTAGGGGCCCTTTGGAAAGTGGGTAAGATTTTCTTTTATTTCAAACATTCAATAAGAAGAGGCCATCGAGCCATCGTTTGCATTATTACTATTTGGAACCATCTATATAGCTTCTTTTGTGTTTTTAGTTTTAGTTTTTTTAACTAGAGCATACTTCAACATATTATTTCATTTAATTTTTATGCTTTTGAGCTCCCCCCACATACTTCCCATTACCAATAGTTTAGAGAGTAGACCACACTCTCTAAGCTCGTGTTATTTCGTACACCCCTGTGTCGAATCCACCACAACAGGATTGCTAACTCCATTGACATGTTTCAAGTTTATGTGGTTGTGTCATCTTTTGCAAAAGACCCTTAGTTTATGCTGGAGTGGAGTTGACAGTCCTCTAACCCATCTTGCAGTCCCTAGATTCATTGAGGTGATAGCATGAAGAAGGTAGCTCCTAATATTTTACTTGCAGGACTTTTGCACGTAGTTTTTTCACACATAGGCGCATTGCACGCATTCAAGAGTGACCTGTGCACAGAAAGGCGTACCTGTCAAGGGTTTTTTAGCGCAAATTTCAGAGATATTTTTTCTCCCTATTTTCTACATTTTTTATACTTGTAAGTGTGTTAGGAAACCCCTAATGTGTCTGCCAACACTTGTGTTGATACCCCACAACTTCTGAGAACTGATTTCTTGCTACTTTTTGTAGGCATTTAATTAGTTTTCATTAAGTTGGTTTTTGCAAAAAGTGTTCACATAGTTTAAGTAGGGGGCGAATTAACCATTGCTTTCCAAACGATTTATGTTTTTTGCACATTCTGGTATGCACACTTAGCTTAACTAGTCCAAGTAAGTGTCTCATGACCACACATGCATAAGCTAGTGTAGAAATTGTTTAGTTTAAATTAAATTTTTGCATTTAGGAAATTGCGAGACTAGGATTGAATTGCCAATTAGAGCAAGTAATCTCTACTATCTTTGCACCATTTTGTGACCCTAGAGAAGCATATGAACACTCTACATTTGTGATTCACCATCTCGCTTTAGTCACTCACATAAACTAACTAGGAGGTTTTGGAAGCGTCCCATTATCAACAAATGCTTTCTATTTGAGCAAGGAACAACATCACATAGTTTAACTAGGGGACTTTTGTAAAGGATCACCGATATCCATATATTCAAATTTTAAGATTTTTCACCATACGCTCACCCACATTCACCCACTAAGAAAATAAATCCACCTAAAAATAACTTAAATCGACTCACTAAATTCTCCCCACAGGGGCCACAAGAGAAATTATAAATTAAGTTAGGATCAAGGGGGTAGGCATCCAATAAGCCACCTTGATCACGTTTCACATTTGAAACATAGAAGTTATGTTTTTAGGGAGCTTTAAAATCCACCTATCAGCCCACGAAAAATAAAACCCGAGCGTGACAAAGACCTGATTCAGAGGGGATTAGGTTTAGGCGTAGTGCATGCGGTATCAGTTGGGATACTTGACCCGACTGATACTTGATACTGTTAGCTGACTACCAAGAAGCCCAAGACTCGAATGCTCACGTGGGATGGTGGTTCTTTATGGCCAAAACTAGGGCATCCTTTACCCTATAGGTGACGGTGCAGACAAGTTCCAGACCCTCTACCCTTACCTTGGTTGATTATCTTCGGCTAACTGGGGGCGTCACCAGCTCTTACGGGACATTGTGCCAACACTCGCAAGAAATACTCTCAAGGCATAGTTAATTTTGAATGTATGAGGACGTATTAAGTCTTCTAGGATTTTGAGTATCACGTTCAAACAAAAAAACCATTTTTTGCTTGATTGATCACATAAATTAAGCTAAAAGAAAATTCATTTCATTTTCACTTTGTTTTATGTATGTGGCCATAAATGTTTCGTGATCAAAGACTCGATCCCCTCAAATTTTTTTTCCAAAACCTAACTTGGTTGACACTCAAACGGTTTCAATAGAACCTCGTCGATCCAGGCATATTTTGGACCTCCCCCCATTACCGGGAGGGGTTCCAGGTCTTTTGTCGTTTAGGCATCAAAGATAGAACATTGCCACAGTTGTTGGTTCCTCCTTTCTTGGAGCAACCTTAGCTGGGAACCCTAGTCGGTCTCCCAACACTACAACTTACACCAATCCCCCCTCATCCTCTGCAGAGCAGAGGAGTTCGACCCATACGGGAAGCCAGCTGAAGGTTAAGGCAAGGTTAAGGGCAAAGGCAAAGTTAAGGTAAATTTAAAGTTAAGGTTAGGTTAAGGTTAAGGTAAGGTTAAGGTAAAGGTTCAGGTTAAAGTTAAAGTTAATGGTTTGGTTAAGGTTAGGGTTAGGTTATAGTTAAGGTCAAGGTAAGGTTAAGGTTAAGGTTAGGTTAGGGGTAAATTTAAGGTTAAGGTTATGGTTAAGGTTAGGTTCAGGTTCAGGTTAAGGTTTAGGTTAGGGTTAAGGTTAGGGGAACGTTAAGGTTAAACATAATGTTAAGGTTAAGCTTAAGGTTAAGGGTTTAGTCAAGTTAAGGTTAAGGTTAAGGTTAGGTAAATGTTAAGGCTATGGGAAGGTTAAGGTTAAGGCTAAGTTAAGGTTAAGGTTAAGGTTAGGGTTAAGGTTAGGGTTAGGTTATAGTTAAGGGTAAGGTTAAGGTTAAGGGTAAAGTTAAGTTCAAAGTTAAGGTTATGGGTTTTCTCAAGGTTAGGGTTAGGTTATAGTTAAGGTAAAGGTTAAGGTTATGGTTAAGGTAAGGTTAAGATAAGGTAAAGGGTAAGTTTAAGATTAAGGTTAGGTTAAGGTTATGGTCAAGGTAAGGTTAAGGGTAAAGTTAAGGTTAAGGTTTGGTTAAGGTTAAGGTCAAGGTCAAGGGTAAGGTTAAGGTAAGGGTAAGGTTAACCTTAACATAACCTTAACGTTAACCTTGCCCTTAACTATAACCTTAACCTGACTAAACCTGTTGTTAGGTCTCTGTAATAAGCAAGATTGGCAAAGTTCGATCACAGAGTTAACATCATTTCAACCAACTTTGGGATTCTAGGATCTAGCCCTCCTGAATCCGGAGAGGGATCTCTCCAATATGTACAAAGATGGATATTGTCTTTGAAAGCTTAGGGTAATGATATTAGGCTAGTTATGAAGGCCAAGAGTTTTGTTTTGTTTTGGTTGGTTGAGCATGAAATTTTACTTGAGGGGAAAGTCCTAAGTGTGAAAAGTTTCAAAAGTGAGAAGTTGCAAGAAAATAGAACAGTTTTGGCAGATAGATAGATATAACGCTGGTTTTAGTCCATTGGGCTATGGAGTCATATCTGGGCTTTAATTGAGCAACAACATCAAGAGTGATCCAAGGGGAAAGTCATCTATACCACAAGATTGTTGAGTTTTAAATGATGGAATGGAACAATAAAGTGTTGGAGGGATGGAAACTGATAATAATTTCTCAGAGGATTTATAGTCAGTCCAAACAAGAAAAGCCTCTTAAGTAAATGTTTAAAACCAACCAAGGACAGGGCTAACCATAGACTTCTTGGGCAAGTTCTTATTAAAGCAGCTTAATTGAAAAACAATCCAGTAATCCACATAATTACCTTCAGAAAGTATGAAAACATATAAGAGAAACGAAGTGTAGCTTAAGATCAGATAAAGTACTTTTAAACCTAGTCTGCTTTCAGTCAACACCAAGGGAAACTTTCAGAATCTGCCTTTGGAGAAAAGAATATAGGAATCAGGGCAAACCATATCTTCTCTAGTCTAACTTTAATAGCAAATAATGGAAATAACATTCGAGAACAATGTTTGAGAAAACAGAAGGACGAGGGAACGCCAACATTCCTAACTGTTTAAACTGTATTGAATCATTCTTAAATAAACAAATTTGAAGAAAACATTAAGATAAAGATTTCTCAGCCAGAGAAGGTTACTGCTATACAGAAAATCCTAACCCTGTTTAAACTGTTCTTTACAGAGGAATATGAACAATATGGCATACATAGAAGGAAAACAATTTAACAAAGAAAGAAGCACTTCACCGGTGATATAGACCAGGATCCCAAGAAACAGCTTTTATATTGATGTCAAACCAGTTACAATCTTTAGGTCCAATGTTTCAGTTCAGCAATCATCTTCACTATTCAGCCTAACTACTCTATCAAAAACAGAGCTTCAAGGGCCAGTGAACACTATGTACAAATATAAGTCTCCAGCTCAAGTGTATTTCAAAGTTCTGCAACCAACAATTTCTCATCTTCTTTTGAGGTATTTATAGAAGAATGAGGAGGTGATCTGAGAAAAGATCTCTCGGGGTAATTAATACAAGTTCAAGAATTCTCGGCCTTTTGAGGGGCTCGAGGGAGAAATTTACAGGTGGATCACTGTATTAAATTTTTACAATAAATATCAAAGCTCAGTGGGAACTTTATTTGACTTTGAGGCTCTATACGCTGTGTGGAGTAACTCCTTGGCTGCGCTGGAGGCGAATATCAGATTTTCTTCAATAACTTTGGCCTCTGTTTGAATGCTTTGAGGTAACAGGTGGCTCGGTGGTAGCTGAGGAATCAATTTGCCTCAGATGGGGCGGTGGAGGCTTTCTGTCTGATAAAACACTTTAGGTTTTCTTTTAAACTGTGTATTAGATTGGGGATTAGGCTTTTGATAACTGTCTTAGCCATAATCCCCGTAAAAACTGCCTTCGATCTTCATCTGTTGTGCTTTGTCTTCAAAAACTGATACTCTTTAACTGCTCTCTTGAATAAAATAGTGTCTTGTCGATGTGCAGGGCCGCGCAAGGCTCTTCAGGTTATCAATGCTCATGAAACATCGATAAATCATTTGATACAGAGCCCGTGAATCATTCTTTTGGATAGCCCGAAGGCACAGGAAACGTCTTTCTCAACCCTCGGCTCTCCTTCATTCTATAATGAAAAACCATTAAAACACCTGCAAAATACAAAAACAGTTAAGAAATCCTGCGGAAATAGGTTTAAACTACTTCAGATGGCGGGGGAGGAGCATAGCCGTCGGATAAAAATATCTAACGGTGGAGATCGGCGCAGAACAGGCAAAGGAGAGCGGGGAGAAGAAATAAGGCGGGGTGGTTTTGGACCGTCCGATCTGGACACGTGGACGGTCCAGATCTAATTGGAGGAGCACAATCGGGGGTAAAACAAAAACGCATGTGATTGAAACATTGCAATGCTATTGGCACCCGGGGTCCTTAACACTTGGTCCCGGGGGAAGTCATATGAAACAGGGGCGGGGGAAACTTTTAACATACGAGACCCAATCGCATCGGAACTTTGATGCGGGTCTTTTTGATCTACCCATTTGATTTCTCCGATTGCGATTGCGCGATCGGTCTTTCAATCAACCCATTAAAATATTAAACACGTGACTTCAAGTTTTTAAGTTGAAAGTTTGGATAAGCGGGTTTTGGGTTTTATAAAGAAAAATGGGTTTGGGAATGAAATATTCACAAGGTCTAAGCGCCGAGGGCGAGCTCCGGGTTACATGAAAATAATATGATCGGGGGTTTTAGGCAGCAAGGCTAATCGCAATCGAAGTTCTTCGGAGTATGGCAAAGACTTGTACATTTGATTCTTTCCGATGCGATTAGCGCCTTAACCCAAGGCAAATGGCTCCAGCTCCAAAGCATATGGTGGGGAAGTGGTTTAGGACTTAGCCCAAAGGGGCTTAAATCCATAGTCATAATACTTGTATTTTTATGAATTTTTCATAATTTTCAATGGAAATTTGATGGTTTCGGGATAGTAAAAAAAAATGGGTTTTTAACTATGGGAAAGTGATTTTCATAAATGGAAGAAGAGGATTTATGAAGACAAGGAAGTTTGTGGAGAAAAGGGGGAGAAGATGAAGGTTTAAGAAGGGGGAAAATGAAGGTCTTTCAGCAGTCTTCTACTTGGAATCAACAGAATTAAGAGGAACAGTAATGAGGATTTTGGACAGAGGCATGAGGCCTAGAAGGGGTCTTCAAGAGCCAACAATTTTTAGTGATAAAATTTGTTCCTTGGAGGCTCAAAAATATTTAGCCACCTTTTGGTATAACAAAATATTACAGGTGGCTAACACCTATAACCTTAACCTTAAACATAACCTTGACCAAACCCTTAAGGTAAGGTTAAGGGTAAAGTCAAGGTTAAGGTTATGGTTATGGGAAGGATAAGGTTAAGGTTAAGGTTAGAGTTAAGGGTAAAGTTAAGGTTAAAGTGAAGGTTAGGTTAAGAGTAAAGTTAAGGTTAATGTTATGTTAAGGTTAAGGTTAAGGGTTATGTCAAGGTTAGGGTTAATTTAATGCTAAGGATAAGGTTAGGATAAGGTTAAGGTTAAGGGTCAAGGTTAAGGTGAAGGTTAGGTTAAGGGTAAAGATAAGGTTAAGGTTAACCTTAACCCTTAATTGTATCTTACCCTTAACCTTAACTTTACCCTTAACGTAACCTTACCTTAACCTTAACCTAACCTTAACTTTGACCTTAACCTAAACCTTAAACTTAACCTTAACCGTTAACCTTAACGTAACCTTAACCTTAACATTAACTTAACCCTAACCTTGACATAACCCTTAACCTTAACCTTAACATAACATTAACCTTAACTTTACCCTTAACCTTGACTTTAACCTTAACCTTCCCCTAACCTTAACCTTAGCCTTGACCTTGAATTTAACCTTAACCTAACATTAACCTTAACCTTAACCTTAACCTTGACCTTGAATTTAACCTTAACCTAACATTAACCTTAACCTTAACCTTAACTATAATTTAACCTTAAACTTGACCTTAACTATAACCTAACCCTAACATTGACCAAACCCTTAACCTTAACCTTAACCTTAACATTAACCTTACCCCCTTAACCTAACCCTAACCTTGACCAAACCCTTAACCTTAACCTAACCTTAACCTTAACTTTAACTTTACCCTAAACTTAACATTGACCAAACCCTTAACCTTAACCTTGACCAAACCCTTAACCTTAAGCTTAAGTTGACTAAACCTGTAACCTTAACCTTAACCTTAACCTAAACCCAACCTTGACCAAACCCTTAATATTAACCTGAACCTTAACCTAACCTTGAACTTGACCTTAACTATAATCTATCCCTAACCTTGAACAAATCCTTAACCTTGACTTTAACCTTAACCTTAACTATAACCTAACCCTAACCTTGACCTTAACCTTAACCTCACCTTAACCTTGACCTTAGCCTTAACATCACCTTAACCTTGACCTTAACTATAACCTAACCCTAACCTTAACCTTAACCTTAGCTTAACCTTAACCTTAACCTTAACCTTCCCATAACCATGACCTTAACCTTGAAATTACCCTTAACCTAACCTTAACCTTAACCTTAACCACAACCATTACCCTAACCTTAACCTTAACCGTAACCTTGGCTTTACCCTTGACCTTAACCTTGACCTTGACCTTAACTTAACCTTAACCTTAACCTTAACCTTAACCTTAACCTTATCTTACCCTTAACCTAACCTTAACCTTAACTCGAACCTAACCCTAACCTGGACAAAACCCTTAAACTTAACCTTGACCAAACCCTTACCTTAACCTAACTTTAACCTTAACCTTACCCTAACCTTAAAATTAACCTTAGCCTTAACCCTAACATTTACCTAACTAAATCTGTAACCTTAACCTTAACCTTACCATTAACCTTCACCTTAACCTTAACTTTACCCCTAACCTTGACCTTACGCTTAACCTTCATCTTAACCTTAACCTTAAATTTACCCTTAACCTTGACCTTACCCTTAACCTTCACCTTAACCTTCACCTTAACCTTGACCAAACCCTTAACTTTAACCTTAAACTGACTAAACCCATAACCTAAGGGTAAATTTAAGGTTAAGGTTAGGGTTAAGGTTAAGGTTAATGTTTTCTTAAGGTTAACCTTGACCTTGACCTGAACCTTAACCTTAACCTTACCCTTAACCTTAAGCATAACCTTAAACTTAACCTTGAACTTAACCTTAATCTTACCTGTAACCTTCACCCTTAACCTTAACCTAACCCTAACCTTGACCAAACCCTTAACCTTAAACCTAACCTGACTAATCCCTTAACCTTGACCTAATCGTAGCCTTTACCTTAACCCAACTTAACCCTGACCTTAACCTTAACCATAAACTTAACCTTAACCTTAACCTTAACCTTACCTTAACCATAACCTAATCTTACCCTAACCATAACCTAAACTTTACCCTTAATGTAACCTTAACCTTGACCTTAAGGTTAGGGTTAGGTTAAGGATAAAATTAAGGTTAAGGTCAGGTTAAGCTTAAGGTTAAGGTAAGGTTAAGGGTAAGGTTAAGGTTAAGGTTATGTTAAGGTTCAAGTCAAGGTTAGGGTTAGGTTAAGGTTAAGGGTTAAGGGTAATGTTATTGTTAATGTTAGGGGAAGGTTAAGGTTAAGGGTTTAATTTAGGTTAACGTTAGGTTAAGGTTAAGGTTAAGGTTAAGGTTATGGGTTTAGTCAGGTTAAGGTTAAGGCCTACCCCCTTAAACTTAACCTTAACCCAACTATAAACTTACCTTATCCTAACTTCACCTTAACCTTGACATTGACATTAACCTTAACTTTAACTTTACCCTAACCTTAAGGGCTTAGTCAGGTTAAGGTTAGTCATGTTAAGGCTAAGCGTTTGGTCAAGGTTAGGGTTAGGTTATAGTTAAGGTCAAGGTTAAGGCTAGGTCAAGGTTAAGGTTAAGTTTAAGGTTAAGTTAAGGTTAATGTTACAGGTTTGGTCAAGGTTAGGGTTAGGTTATAGTTAAATTTAAGGTTAAGGTCAAGGTTAAGGGTCAGTTTAATGGTTTGGTTGAGGTTAGGGTTAGGTTATAGTGAAGGTTAAGCTTAAGTTAAGGGTAAAGTCAAGGTTAAGGTTAAGGTCAAGGTTAGGTTAAGGTTAATGTTAAGGTTTTTTCAAGGTTAGGGTTAGGTTATAGTTAATGTTAAGATAAGGTTAAGGGTAGGTTAAGGTTAAGGTTAGGTTAAGTGTAAAGTTAAGGTTAAGGTTAGGGTAAGGTTAAGGTTAAGGTTAGGTTAAGGTTAAGGTTTAAGGTTAATGTTAAGGTTAAGGGTAAGTTAAAGTTTAAGGTTAAGGTCAAGTTTATGGTTAAGTAAAGATTAAGGTTAACGTTAATGTTAAGGGTTTGGTCAAGGTTAGGGTTAGGTTATAGTTAAGATTAAGGTTAAGGGTAAGGTTATAGTTAGGCTAAGGTTAAGGTTAAACTTAGGTGAAGGTTAGGTTAAGGCTAAGGTTAAGGTTAGGTTTAGGGTAAATTCAAAGTTAAAGTTAAAGTTAGGGTTACGAGTCTTAATGTTAACCTTCACTATAACCTAACCTTAACCTTAACCTTGACCCAAACCTTAACCGTATCTTAACATTAACCTTCACTATAACCTAACCCTAACCTTAAGGATTTGTTCAAGGTTAGGGTTAAGTTATATTTAAATTCAAGGTTAAGGTTAGGTTAAAGGTAAATTCAAGGTTAAGGTTAGGTAAGGGTTAAGGTTAGGGTTAAGGGTTAAGTTAAGGTTAAGGTTAAGGTTTGGTAAAGGTTAGGATTATGTTATATTTAAAGTCAAGGTTAAGGTTAGGTTAAGGGTAAATTCAAGGTTAGGGTTAGGTTAAAGTTAATATTAGGTTAAGGGTAATGTTAAGGTTAAGGTTAAGGGTTTGGTCAAGGTTAGGGTTAGGTTATAGTTAAGGTCAAGGTTAAGGTTAAGGGTTTGGTCAAGGTTAGTGTTAGGTTATAGTTAAGCTCAAGGTTAAGATTAGGTTATAGTGAAGGTTAAGGTTAAGATAAGGTTAAGGTTAAATTTAAGGTTAGGGTTAGGTTATAGTTAAGGTTAAGGTTAGGCTAATGGTAAAGTTAAGGTCAAGGTTAGGTTAAGGTCAAGTTTAGGTAAGGGAAAGGTTAAGGTTACGGGTTTAGTCAAGTTAAGGTTAAGGTTAAGGTTAAGTTTAAGGTTAAGGTTAAGGTGAAGGTTAGGTCATAGTTAACGTTAATGTTATAGTTAAGGTAATTGTTAAGGTTAGGTTAAAGTTAAAGTTAAGGTGAAGGTTAAGGTTAAGTTTAAGGTTATAGATCTTAACCTTAACCTCCACTATAACCTTAACCCTATCCTTAACCTTAGCTATAAACTAACCCTAACCTTGACAAGACCCTTAACCTTAACCTTAACCTGACTAAACCCATAACCTTGACCTTAGCGTTACCCTTAACCTTCACCTTAACCATAACTTTACCTTTGACCAAACCTTAACCTTAACTTGACTAAACCTGTAACCTTAACTTAAACCTTACCTAACCTTAACCTTAACCTTAACCTAAACTTAAGGTAAGGTTAAGGTTAGGCTAAGGTTAAGGTTAAGTTAAGGGTAAAGTCAAAGTTAAGGTTAGGTTAAGGTTTATGGTTAAGGTTATGGTTTTAGTTAGGTTAAGGTTAAGGTTAAGGTCAAGGTTAGGGTTAGGTTGAGGTTAAGGTTAAGGTTAGGTTAAGGGTAAATTTAAGGTTAAGGTTAGGTTAAAATTAAGATGAAGGTTAAGGGTAAGGTTAGGGTTAAGTTTGGGAGAAGGTTAAGGTTAAAGTTAGGTTAAGGTAAGGATAAGGCAAGGTTAAGGTTAATGTTAATGTTATGGGAAGGTTAAGGGCTTAATCATACCCTTAACCTTAACATAACATTAATCCTAACCTTAACCTTGACCTTAACTATAACCTAACCCTAACCCTAACCTAAATTTAACCTTAACCTTACCCTAGCATTAACCATAGCCTTAACCTTAATGTTAACCTTAAACTTACGCCCTTAACCATAACCTTAAGCTTAACCTTAACCTGACTAAATCCGTAACCTTAACCTTACCTTAATCTAACTTTAACCTTAACCTTAACCTTAACCTAGCTATAACCTTAACCTTGACCTTAACTATAACGTAACTCTAACCTTGACCAAACCCTTAATATTAACCTTAACCTTAACATTTACTTAATCTTAACATGGAGCTTAACCTTAACCTTACCTTAACCTAACTTAAATTTAACCTTAACCTTACCCTTAACCTTAAATGTAACCTTGACCCTAACTATAACCTAACCCTAACCTTGACCAAACCCTTAACCTTAACCTTACCCTAATCTTAACCTTAACCTAACATTAACCTTCCCATAAACATAAACTTAAAATTAACCTTAACCTTAACTTGACTAAACCCGTAACCTTAACCTTAAGGTTAAGGTTAAATTTAAGGTTAGGGTTAAGGTTAGGGGAAGGTTAAGGTTAAGTGTAAGGTTACGGTTAAGGTTAGGGTAAGGTTATAGTTAAGGTTAAGATAAGGTTAAGGTTAAGGGTAATGTTAAGGTTAAGGTTAAGGTTAAGATTATGGTTAAGGTTAAGGCTAAGGTTAGGTAAGTTAATGTTAAGGTGAAGGTTTTGTCAAGGTTAGGGTTAGGTTATAGTTAAATTTAAGTTTAAGGTCAAGGTTAAGTGTAAGGTTAAGGTTAGGTTAAAGTTAAGATTAGGTTAAGGGTAAAGTTAACGTTATCGTTAGGGTAAGATTAGGGTTACGGGAAGGTTAAGGTTAAGGTTAGGTTATAGTCAAGGTGAAGGTTAAGGTTAGGGTTATGGGAAGGTTATTGGTAAGATTAGGTTATAGTCAAGGTGAAGGTTAAGGTTATGGTTATGGGAAGGTTATTGTTAAGGTTAGGTTATAGTTAAGGTTAAGGGTTTTGTCAAGGTTAGGGTCAAGTTAAGGTTAAGGTTAGGTTAAGGGTGAAGTCAAGGTTAAGTTTATGATTATGGGAAGGTTAAAGTTAAAGTTAAGGTAAAGGTAAGGTTAAGGTTAAAAGTTCAAGATCAAGGTTAAGGGTAAGATAAGGTTAAGGTTAAGGTTAGGTTAAGGTCAAGTTTAAGGTTAGGTTAAGGTTAGGGTTAGGTTAATGTTAAGGTTGACGGTTAAGGGTAAGTTAAGGTTAAGGTCAAGGTTAAGGTCAAGGTTATGGTTAAGGTTAAGGTTACAGTTAGGGTAAGGTTAAATTAGGTTAAGTTAAGGTTAAGGTTAGGTTAGGCTATAGTTAAAGTTAAGGTTAAGGTTAGGTTAAGGGTAAATTTAAGCTAAGGTTAAGGTCAAAGTTACAGTTATGTTAAGTTAAGGTTACGATAATGTTAAGGTTTACGCGTTTAGCAAGGTTAAGGTTAATGTTAAGGTTACGGTTTTAGTGAGGTTAAGGCTAAGGTTAAGGTTAGGTTAAGGTTAAGGTCGAGGTTACGATTATGTTAAGGTAAGGTTAAGTTAATGTTAAGGGTTATAGGTTTATTCAGGTTAAGGTTAAGGTTATGGTTTGTGAGGTTAAGGTTAGGGTTAAGGGTATAAGGTTAAGGTTGATGTCAAGGTCAAGGTTAAGATTAAGTTAGGTTAAGGTTAAGGGTTTGGTTCTGGTTAGGGTTAGGTTATAGTTAAGGTCAACATTACGGTTAGGTTAAGGTTAAGGTTATGGATAATGTTAAGGTTAAGGCTAGGTAAAGGTTAAGGTAAGGTTAAGGTAAGGTTAAGGTTAAACTTGACCTTGAACTTAACCTTAACCTTAACCTTACCCTTAACCTAACCTTAACCTTAACCTAACCTGAACATTAACCTTAAACTTTGCATAACCATAACCATAACCTTAACCTTAACGTTAACCTTTACCTAACCTTAACCCTAACCTAACCTTAACCTTGACCTTAACTATAACCTACCCCTATGGTAAGGTTAAGGTTAAGGTTAAGGTAAGGTTAGGGTAAAGGTTAACGTTAAGGTTAAGGGTTTCATTTCCCTTAACCTTAACCTTGACCTTAACTATAACCTAAACCTAAACTTACCCTTAACCTTAACCTAACCTTAACCTTACCCTTAACCTAATATTAACCTTAAACTTAACCACACTAAACAAGTAACCTTAACCTTACCCTTACCCTTATCTTACATTGACCTTAACTATAACCTTAACCTTAACCTAACCTTAACCTTAACTTTACCCTTAACCTAACCATAACCTTGACTTCACCCTTAACTTAACCTTAACCTTCACTATAACCTAACCCTAACCTTCACCAAACCCTTAAACTTAACTTTAACCTTACCCTTAACGTTAACCTTAGCCTTAACCTTATCTTAAACTTACCCCTAGCCCTATATTAACCTTAAGCTTGACCTTGACCTTATCATTAACCATAACCTTAACTTTACCCTTAACGTTAACGTTAACCTTAACCTTACCCTTAACTATAACTTTGACCTTAACCTTGACCTTAACTATAACATAACCCTAACCTTGACCAAACGCTTAACCTTAACCTTAACCGTAACCTTAACCTTACCCTTAGCCTTAAATTATCCTTAACCTTAACCTTAACCATAATCTTAACCTTAAGTTAAGGTTAACGTTAAGGGTAAGGTTAGGGTAAGGTTAATATTTGGTTAATGGTAAAGTTAAGGTTAAGGTTAGGGTTAAGGTTAAGTTAAGGTTAGAGTTACCTTATAGTTAAGGTCGAAGTTGAGGTTAAGGGTAAGGTTATAGTCACTATAACCTTAACTTGAAACCTCACTAAAACCTAACCTTAACCTGAACTTTAACCATAACCTTAACCTTAACCTTGACCTTAACATTCACACTTAACCTTAACCTTAACCTTGACCTTATCCTTAACCTAACCTTAACCATAACCATAACCTTAAGCTTAAGCTTAGGCTTAACCTAACCTTAACCTTGAATTTAACTATAACCTAACCCTAACCTTGACCAAACCTTAATCGAAACCTTAACATGACTAAACATGTAGCCTTAAACTTAACCTTTACCCTTAGCCCTAACCTCACCCTTAACCTTAACCTTAACCTTAACCTGAGGTTAAGATTATGGTTAAGGTTAAGGTTACGGGTTTAGTGAGGTTAAGGTTAAGGTTAAGGTTAAGGGTTTGATCAAGGTTAGGGTTAGGTTATAGTTAAGTTCAAGGTTAAGGTTAGGTTAAGGTTAAGGTTATGGTTAAGTTTAAGGATAAGGTTAGGTAAAAGTTAGGTAAAGGTTAACGTTAAGGTTAAGGTTTAGTGAGGGTAAGGTTAACGTTAAGGTTAAGGTTACGGGTTTAGTCATGTTAGGGTTAAGGTTAAGGGTTTGGTCAAGGTTAGTGTTAGGTTATAGTTAAGGTCAAGGTTAAGGTTAGGTTAAGGTTAATGTTATGGTTAAGGTTTAGGTTAGGTAAAAGTTAAGGTAAGGTTAAGGTTAGGTTAAGGGTAAGGTCAAGGTTAAGGTTAGGTTAAGGTTAAGATTAGCTTAAGGGCAAAGTTAAGATTATGGTTAGGGTAATGTTAAGGTTAGTTTAAGGGTAAAGTTAAGGTTAAGGTTATGATTAAGGTTAAGGTTAAGGTTCAGGTTAGGTGAAGGTTAAGGTTGAACATAAGGTTAAGGTTAAGGTATGACTTTAACCTTAAACTAATATTAACCTTAATATTAACCTCAACCTTATATTATCCTTAACCTTCACTTAACCTTAAACTTTACCTTGACCTAACCATAACCTTCACCTTAACCTTAACCTTAGCCCCTTAACCTTAACCTTAACGTTATGTTACCCTTAACCTTAACCATAATCTTAAACTTTACTTTACCCTTAACCTAACCTTAACGTTAACCTTGAACTAACCCTAACCTTGACCAAGCCCTTAACCTTAACCTTAACCTCACTAAACCTATAACCTTAACCTTAACCTTGCCCTTAACCTTCACCTTAACCTTTACTTTACCCTTAACATAACCTTAACCTAACCTTAATTATAACATAACCCTAACTTTGACCATACCCTTAACCTTAACCTTAAACTTAACCTTAACCTAACATTAACCTTCACCTAACCTAACCTTAACTTTACCCTTAACCTGACCTTATCTTAACCTTAACATAACCTTAACCTTAACTAAAACCTTTCCCTAACCTTAACCGTAACCTTAACCGTAACCTTAACCTTAACTTTACCTTTAACCTAATCTTAACTTTAACTATAACCTAACCCTAACCTTAACCTTAACCATAACATTATCCTTACCCTTAACCTTAACCTTAAATATAACCTAATCATAACCTTGACCAAACCCTTAACTTTAACCTTAACCTAGCCTTAACTATAACCTAACCTTAACCTTGACCAAACCCTTACCCTTAACCTAACGTTAACCTTGACTTTACCCTTAGACTAACCTTAACCTTAAATTTACCCTTAACCTAATCTTAAACTTAAGCTAACCTTAACCTTAACCTAACTTTAACCTAACCGTAACCTTAACCTTACCTTAACCTAACTTAACCTTAACCTTGACCTTAACCTTAACCTTATGCTATCCTTGCCCTTAACCTTCAGCTTAACCTAGACTTTAACTTTAACCTTCCCCTAACCTTAACCTTAACTTTACCCTTAACCTAACCTTAACCTTACCCTTAAACTTCACCCTTAACCTCAACCTAACCCTAACCTTGACCAAACCCTTAACTTTAACTTGACTAAACCCTTGAGGTTAGGGTGAATTTAAGGTTAAGGTTAAGGTCAAGTTCAAGGTTAATGTTAAGTTAGGTTAAGGTAAGGTTAAGGTTATAGTTAAGGTTAAGGTTAAGGTTAAGTTAAGGGTAAATTCAAGGTTCGGGTTAAGGGTTTGGTTAAGGTTAAGGATAGGTTATAGTTAAGGTTAAGGGTTTGGTCAAGGTTAGGGTTAAGTTATATTGAAGGTTAAGGTTACGGGTTAACTTTACCCTTAACTTAACATTAACCTAACCTTAACCTTAACCTTAACCTTAACCTTTACCCTAACCTTATCCTTATCCTTATCCTTATCTTAACCTTAACCTAACCCTAACCTTAACCTTAACCTTAACATTAACCTTAACCTAACCTTAACCTTATCCTTATTTTTATCTTAACCTTAACCTAACCCTACCCTTAAACCTTAACCTTAACCTTAACATGAACTTTTACCCTAACCTTAAACCCTAACCTTAACCTTAACCTTAACATGAACTTTTACCCTAACCTTACCCTTAACCTTAACCTTCACTACAACTAAACCTTAACCTTGACCTTAACCTTAAACTTAGCTTGACTAAACCCTTAAGCTTAGGGTAAAGTTAAAGTTAAGGTTAAGCTCAATGTGAAGGTTAAGGTTAAGTTAGGTTAAGGTAAGGTTATATTTAGGTTAAGGTTAGGTTAAGGTTAAGATTAAGATTAAGGTGAAGGTTAAGGTTAAGTTAGGTTAAGGTAAGGTTATAATTAGGTTAAGGTTAGGTTAAGGTTAAGATAAGGTTAAGGTTAGGTTAAGGGTAAGTCATGGTTAAGGTAAAGTTAAGGTTAAGGTTAGGTTAAGGTTAAGGTTAGGTTAAGGGTAAAGTCAAGGTTAAGGTTAAGGTTAAGGGTTTGGTTAAGGTTAGGGTTAGGTTTTAGTTAAGGTTAAGGTTAGGATAACGTTAAGGTTAAGGGGGTAATGTTAAGGTTAATTTTAAGGTTAAGAGTAAAGGTTTAGGTTAAGGTTAATGGTAAGGTTAAGGTTACGGGTTTACTGAGGTTAAGATTAAGGTTAAGGTGAAGGTTAAGGGTAAGGGTAAGGTTAAGGTTAAGGTAAAGGTCAAGGTGAATTTTAAGTTAGGTTAAGGGTAAGGTTATAGTTAGGTTAAGGTTATGGGTTTAGTTAGGTTAAGGTTAAGGTTAATGTTACGGGTTTAATCAGGTAAGGTTAAGGTTAATGGTTTGGTCAAGGTTAGGGTTATGGTTAAGGTTAAGGTTAAAGTTAGGTTAAGGTACGGTTAAGGTTACAGGTTTAGTCAAGGTTAAGGTTAGAGTCAAGGTTAAGGTTAGAGTAAGGTTAAGGTTAAGGTTAAGGTTAGGGTTAGGTTATAGTGATGGTTAAGGTTAAGGTAACTTTAAGGTTAAGGGTAAAGTCAAGGTTAAGGTTAGGGTTAAGGTTCAAGTTAAGGTTAAGGTTAAGGGTTTGGTTAAGGTTAAGGGTTAGGTTAAGTTTAAGGTTAAGGGTTTGGTCAAGGTTAGGGTTAGGTTATAATTAAGGTAAGGTTAAGCCTAAGGTAAAGGTTAAGGTAATTATGGTTATGGTTAAGGTTAGGTTAAGGTTAAGGTTAGGTTAAGGGTAAAGTTAAGGTTATGATTAGGGTAAAGGTTATGGTAAGGTTAGGGTTAGGTTAAGGTTAAGGTTAGGTAAAGGTTAAGGTTAAGGTTAAGATTAAGGTTAAGGTTAAGTGTTTGGTCAAGGTTAGGGTTAGGTTATATTTATAGTTAAGGTTAAAGATAAGGTTATGGGAAGGTTAAGGTTAAGGTTAAGGTTAAGATAAGGTTAAGGTTTGGTCAAGGTTAGGGTTATGTTATAGTTAAGTTCAAGGTTAAGGTTAGGTTAAGGCTAAGGTTACAGGTTTAGTCACGTTAAGGTTAAGGTTATGGTTATGGGAAGGTTAAGGTTAAGGTTAAGGTTAATCAGTTAAGGTTATGTTAAGGTAAAGTCAAGGTTAGGGTTAAGATATAGTTAAGGTTAAGGTTAGGTTAAGGGTAAGATATGGTTAAGGTTAAGGTTAAGTTAAGGTCACGGTCAAGGTTAATGATAAGGTCAAGGTTAAGGGTAAAGTTAAGGTCAAGGTTAGGGTTAGGTTATAGTTAAGGTTAATGTTAGGTTAAGGGTAAATTACAGGTTAAGGTTAGGTTAAGGTTAAGGATAAGGTTAATGTTAAGGGTTTGGTTAAGGCTAGGTTAAGGTTAAGGGTTTGGCTAAGGTTAGGTTAGGGTTAAAGTTAAGGTTATGGTTAGGGTAAGGTTAGGGTAAGGTTATGGTTAGGGTTAGGGTAAGGTTAGGGTTAAGGTTAATGTTAAGATTAAGGTTAAGGTTAAGGTTAATGTTAAGGGTTTGGTCAAGGTTAGGGTTAGGTTATCGTTAAGGTCAAGGTTAAGGTTATGGGTAGGGTAAGGTTAAGATAAGGTTAATGGGAAGGTTAAGGTTAAGGTTGGGTTACGGTTATGGTTAAGGTAAGGTTAAGGGTAAGGTTAATGTTAGGTTAGGTTAAGCTTAAGTTTAAGATAAAATTATGTTTAAGGTTAGGTTAAGGTTAAGGTTTAAGGTTACGGGTCTTAACCTTAACCTTCTCTATAACCTACCCTTAACTTAACCTTAACCTAACCTTAAACTTGTCTTTACCCTTAACCCTAACCTTAACCATAACCTTTTCCTTAAAGTAACCTTAACCTTAACCTTTACCTTAACGTAACCTTAACCTGACTAAACCTGTAACTTGAACCTTAACCTAACCTTAACCTTGACTTTACCTTTAACCCTACCTTTAACTATAGCCTTTACATTAACGTAACCTTAACCTTACCCTTACCTTAACCTTACCCATAACATTAACCTTTACCTTAACCTTGACTTTATCCTTAACCTAACCTTAATCTTAACCTTAACATTAACCTTATCTTAACCTTAACCTAACCCTAACCTTATCCTTAACCTAACCATAGCCTTAACTTAACCTAAGTTAACCTTAACCTTGACCTTGACCTTAACCTTAACTTTAACTTTACCCTCAAGGTTAGGGTTAGGTTATATTTAAGGTTAAGGTTAGGTTAAGTGTAAATTCAAGGTTAACCTTAACCTTCCCATAACCTTAACCTTAACCTAACCCTTAAGGTTAAGTAAAGGTTAAGGTTAAGATAAGGTTAATGGTATGAGTTTAGTAAGGTTAAAGTTAAGGTTAAGGTTACGTTAAGGATAAATTAAAGGTTAAGGTTAGGTTAAGGTTAAGGGTTTGGGAAGGTTAAGGTTAAGGTAATGTTGAGTCAAGGTTAAGGGTAAGTTTAAGGTTAAGGTTATGGTTAAGGTAATGTTAGGTTAGGGGTTAAGTTTAATATTAGGTAAGGTTAAGGTCAAGATAAGGTTAAGGGTAACTTTATGCTTAAGATTAAGGTTACCTTAAGGGTAAAGTCAAGGTTAAGGTTAAGTTAAGGTTAAGATTAAGGTTAAGGTTATGGGAAGGTTAAGGTTAAGGTTAAGGTTAAGGTTACATTAAGGGTAAAGTCAAGGTTAAGGTTAGGTTATGGTTAATATTAAGGTTAAGGTTATGGGAAGGTTAAGGTTAAGGTTAAAGTTAGCTTAGGTTAAGGTTAAGGTTAGGTTAAGTGTTTGGTCAAGGTCAAGGGTAAGGTTAGGTTAAGGGTAAGGTTAAGGTAATGGGTAAAGTTAAGGTAAAGGCTAGGGTAAGGTTAAGGTTAAGGTTAGGTTAAGGTTAAGTTTAAGGTTAGGGGAAGGTTAAGGTTAAAGTTAGGTTAATGTAAAGGTTATGGGAAGGTTAGGTTAAGGTTAAGGTAAAGGTAAGGTTAAGGTTAAGGTGAAGCTTAGGTGATAGTTAAGGTCAAGGTTAAGGTTAGGTTATAATGAAGGTTAAGGTTAAGGTTAAGGTTAAGGGTGAAGGTTAACTTGACCTTAACTTTATCCTTAACCATAACCTTAACCTTAACTATAACCTAACCCTAACCATAACTTTAACCTTACCTTAACCTAACTTAATCTTAACATTGACCTTGACCTTAACCTTAACCTTAACCTTAACCTTACCCATAACCTTAACCTTAACTTTACCCTTAACCTTAACTTTATGCTTAAACTAACCTTAATCTTAACCTTACCGTTAACCTTATATTAACCTTACCCTTAACCTTCATCTTAACCTTAACTTTACCCTTAACCTTAACCTTAACCTTTACTTTACCCTTAACCTAACCTTATCATGACTAAACCCGTAACCTTAACCTAACCTTAACCTTGACCATAACCTTCCCATAACCTTAAACATAACCTTAATCTTGACCTTAACTATAACATAACCCTCACCTTGACCAAACCCTTAACATTAACCTTAACATTGACCTTAACCTTGACCTTGACCTTGCCCTTAACATTAATCTTAACCTTAACCTTAACCTGACTAAACCCGTAACCTTAAACTTAACATTGACCTTAGCTATAACCTAACCCTAACCTTAAGGTTAAGGTTAGGTTATAGTGAAGGTTAAGGGTAACGTCAAGGTTAAGGGTAAAGTTAAGGTTAAGGTCAATGTTAAGCTTAGGTTAAGTGTAAAGTTAAGGATAGGGTTAAGTTAAGGTTAAGGTAAAGGTTATGGTTAGGTTAAGGTTAAGGTTAAGGCTAAGGTTAGGGGTAAGGTTAGGTGAAGGTTAAGTTAAGGGTAACATCAAGGTTAAGGTTAAGGTTAAGGTGAAGGTTAAGGTTATAGTTAAGTTAAGGTTAATGTTAAGGTTCAGTTCAAGGTTAAGGTTAAGGTTATGGTCAAGGTTAAGGTTATGGTTAGGTTAAGAGTAAATTTTTAGGTTAAGGTTAAGGTTAGGTTATAATTAAAGTTAGGGGAAGGTTAGATTAAGGTTAACCTTTACCTTGACCTTAAACTTAACGATAACCTAACCCTAACCTTGAACAAAACCTTAAGCTTAATCTTAACCTTAACCTAACTTTAACCAAACTCTTCACGTTAACCTTAACCTTAACCTAAGCTTAATCTGACTAAACCCTTAAGGTTAAGTTAAGGGTAAATTTAAGGTTAAGATTAAGCTTAAGCTTAAAGTTATGTTAAGATAAGGTTAAGGTTAAGGTTAAGGTTAAGGTCAAGGTTAAGGTTAAGGATATGTTAAGGGTAAATTTAAGGTTAAGGTTAATGTTAAGGGTAACGTTAAGGTCAAGGTTAAGGTTACGATAAGGGTAATTTCAAGGTTAAGGTTACGTTAAGAATTTTGTCAATGTTAGGGTTAGGTTATAGTTAAGGTCAAGGTTAATGTTAGGTTAAGGTTAAGGTTAGGGTTAGGTTATAGTTAAGGTCAAGGTTAGGTGAAGGTTATGGTTAAGATTTAAAGTTATGGTTAGGTTCAAGGTTAAGGTTAAGATTAAGTTAAGGGTAAGGTCAAGGTAAGGTTAAGGTTAAGGTTAAGGGTTAGGTTAAGGTTAGGTTAAGGTTAAGGTTAACGTTATGTTAAGGGTCAAGCCAAGGTTAAAGCTAGGTTAAGGTTAAGATAAGGTTAGGGTAAGGTTAGGGTAAAGGTTAGGGTAAAGGTTAAGGTTAAGGGTTTGGTCAAGGTTAGGGTTAGGTTATAGTTAAGGTCAAGGCAAGATTAATGTTAAATTTAATGTAAGGTTAAGGTTAAGATTAAGGTTAGGTTAAGGTTACAGTTAGGTTAAGGTTAAGATCAGGTTAAGGTTAATGTTAAGGGTAAAGTTTAGGCTAGAGTTAGGTTAAGGTTAAGGTTAAGGTTAGGTTAAGGGTAACGTTAAGGTTAGGGTTAGGTTAAGGATAAGGTTAAGGTTAAGGTTATGGTTATGCTAAGGTTAAGATTAAGGTTAAGTTTAAGGTTAAGGTTAGGTTAAGGTTACAACTAGGTTAAGGTTAAGATTAGGTTAAGGTTAAAGTTAATGTTATTGTTAAGGGTTTGATCAAGGTTAGGGTTAAGTTAAGGTTAATGTTAAGGGTTTGGTCAAGGTTAGGGTTAGGTTATAGTTAAGGTCAAGGTTAAGGTTAGGGGTAAGTTTATAGTGAGGTTAAGGTTAAGGTTAAGGATAGGTTAAGGTTAAGATAAGGTTAAGGTTAAGGGTTTGGTCATGGTTAGGGTTAGGTTATAGTTAAGGTTAAGGTTAAGGTTAGGTTAAGTTAGGGTTAAAGTCAAGGTTAAGGTTAGGTTAAGTTAGGGTTAAAGTCAAGGTTAAGGTTAGGTTAAGGTTAAGATTAAGGGTTTGGTTAAGGTTAACGGTAAGGGTAAGGGTAAGGTTAAGGTTAATGTTAAGGTTAAGGTTAAGGTAAGGTTAAGGTTAAGGTCAAGGTTAGGTTATAGGTAAGGTCAAGATTAATGTTAGGTTATAGTTAAGGTTAAGGTTAAGGTTACGGTTAAGGGTGAAGGTTAAGGTTAAGCTCAAGGTTATAATTAAAGTTACAGTTAAGGTTAAGGTTGCGGGTTTAGTTAGGCTAAGGTTAAGATTAAGGGTTTGGTCAAGGTTAAGGTTAAGGGTTTGGTCAAGGTTAGGGTTAGGTTATAATTAAGGTTAAGGTTACGACTTTAGTTGTTAAGGTTAAGGTTAAGGGTTTGGTCAAGGTTAGGGTTCAGTTATAGTGAAGTTTATGGTGAAGTTAAGGGTAAAGCCAAGGTTAGGGTTAAAGTTAAGGTTAAGGATAAGGGTGTTACACAACATTTTGTCACCGTCCTTGCAATCCCTCGTCCCACATATTGGAGGATCATTCCCGTGACTTGTGAACAGTTTCATACTTTGCAAACACCTTATTTGCATCCTTTTACATAAGGAAGTCATTTATCCTATTGGAAATTTCCTCAAAAAGCACACAAAACCTATGTTTTGGCCTTGGCAGGCATAGCCAGTTCATCCCTCACGTCGATGTGGAAGATTTAAACTAGGGCCCATGCCACATGGTGCTCTGTCTCAATGTAGCCCCCACACCAAGTTGTTTTAGGAATTTTTTTTAAAAATTAAAGGTGGAAGTTTCCTTCTAACCACCTCAAGGATGAGTCACTGGAAGTGGTTAAGTTGATGAGCCACGGATATCTCTCTTTAGGTAGTGGTTTTTACCTCCCATGGAACACTCCTAAAATTTACGCCTCCCTTACATGATTATAGGGATCCTAACCTCTCCCTCTCCCTATATATAAACAGGCCTGCTCCCTTTATGAAAGCTAGCTAAACATATAGCCAAGGAGTTGAGCTTGGAGAAGAATACTATACAAGTAGTTGGCGATAAGATCCACTCTTGCAAAGTATATAGCTTATATGTTTTCAAAGTAAATCGTAGTTGTATCTTTGATCCTATATTACATTGAAAGCATATGCTATCCCCTTCAATCTTGTTTACAAAAATAATTAGGGTACTTGCTAGAAATGGTGGGGGAAAATGGAACCAGACTTTAGTCAACAGTATGTCACTCTTGAACATGGCACTTGTTTGCAATCGTGTCGGATTGGGAACCTTACCCATGATTTTAACCTTAAGGTTAGGGTTAAGGTTAAGGTTAAGGGTAAGGTTAGGTTAAGGTTAAGATAAGTATAAGGTTAAGGTTAAGTTCATGTTAAAGTTATGGGTATGGGTTTCGTCAAGGTTAAGGTTAGGTTATATTTAAGGTCAAGGTTAAGGTTATGGGAAGGTTAAGGTTAAGGTTAATGTTAAGGGTTAGGTTAAGGTTAATGTTAAGGTTTTGGTGAAGGTTATCATTAGGTTATAGTTAAGGTCAAGGTTAAGGGTAAAGGTAAGGTTATAGTTAGGGTAAGGTTAAGGGTTTGGTCAAGGTTGGGTTAGGTTATGGTTAAGGTTAAAGTTAAGGTTAATGTTATGGTTAAGATTAGGTTAAGGGTAAAGTTAAGGTTAATGTTAGGTTAAGGGTAATATTAAGGTTAATTTTAGGGTTAAATTTAGGGGAAGGGTAAGGTTATAGTTAAGGTTAAGGTTAAGGGTTTGATCAAGGTTAGGGTTAGGTTATAGTTAAGAGTAAGGTTAAGGTTACAGGTTAAGGTTAATGTTAATGGTTATGTTAAGTTCAAGGTAAAGGTTAGCGTTAATTTTAAGGTTAGGTAAAGGTTAAGTTAAGGTTTAGGTCAAGGTAAGGTTAAGGTCAAGGTTAAGGTTAAGTTAAGGTTAAGGTTAGGTTAATGTTAAGGTTAAGGTTAAGGTTAAGGTCAAGTTCAAGGTTAACCTAAACTTTAACCATAACCTTACCTTGACCTTGAACTTAACATGAAATTTAACCTTACTAAACACGTACCCTTAACTTTATCTTAACCTTACCTTAACCATAGCCTTAACCTTGACCTTAAATATAACCTAACCCTAAACTTGACTAAACCCTTAACCTTAACCTTAACTTTTCCCTTAACCTTAATATTAACCTTAGCTATAACCTAACCCTAAATATAACCTAACAATAACCTTATCTTTACCCTTAACCTTAACCTTAAATTAACATTAACCTTAACCTAACCTTAACCTTAACCTTAACATAACCTTAACTATAACCTAAGCCTAACCTTGAACAAACCCTTACCCTTAAACTTAATTTAATCTTAACCTTCCCATAACCATAACCTTAACCTTAACCTTAACCTAACTTAACCTTAACCTTTACCATGACCTTAAACTTAACCTTACCCTTAACCTTCACCTTAACCTAACCGTAACCGTAACCTTAACCTTAACCTTAACCTTAACCTTCCCCTAACCTTAACCCTAACCTTAACCTTAACTTTACCCTTAACTTAACCTTAACATTAACTTTTACCTTAACTTAACCTAACGGTAAAATTAACCTTACCTTCACCTTGACCTTTAACCTTAACCATAACCTTATCTTTACCCTTAACCTTAACCTTACCCTAACCATAACCTTAACTTTACCATTAAGCTAATCTTAACATTAAACTAACCTTAACCTTGACCATAACTATAACCTAACCCTAACCTTAACCTTGACCAAACCCTTAACCTTAACCTTAACCTTAACCTTAACTATAACTTGACCTTAACCTTGACTTTAACTATAACCTAACCCTAAATTTGACCAAACCCTTAACCTTAACTTTAACTTTACCCTAACCTTAATCTTAACATTAACCTTAACCTTGACCTTGACCAAACCCGTAACCTTCACCTTAACATTAACCTTAACTTTAACCTAACCCTAACCTTGAACAAACCCTTAACCTTAACCTTAACCTAACCTTAACCTTAACCTTAACCTTAACCTTAACCTAACCCTAACCTTGACCAAATCCTTAACCTTGACTTTAACCTTAACCTTAACTATAACCTAACCCTAACCTTGACCTTAAACTTAACCTGACCTTAACCTTGACCTTAACTATAACCTAACCCTAACCTTGCCCTTAACCTTAACCTTCCCATAACCATAACCTTAACCTTGACATTACTCTTAACCTAACCTTAACCTTAACCTAACCATAACCTTAACCTTAACCTTAACCTCAACCTTTATCCTAACCTTATGCTTGACCTTAACCTTGGCTTTCCCTTAACCTTAACATTGAACTTGACCTTAAACTATCCTTAACCTTAACCTTATCTTACCCTTAACCTAACCTTATCCTTAACTCTAACCTAACCCTAACCTTGACCAAACCCTCAACCTTAACAGTTAACGTTAACCTTGAACAAACCCTTACCTTAACCTAAATTTAACATTAACCTTCCCCTAACCTTAACCTTAACCTTACCCTCAACCCTAACCTTAACCTGACTAAACCCATAACCTTAAACTTCTTACCCTTAACGTTCACCTTAACCTTAACTTTACCCTTAACCTTAACCTTACCCTTAACCTTCATCTTAACCTTAACCTTAACCTTACTAAACCCGTAACCTTAAACTTAACCTTAACTTTACCATTAACCTTGAACTTACCCTTAACCTTCACCTTAACCTTAACCTTAAGCTTGACCAAACCGTTAACCTTAACCTTAAACTGACTAAACGCGTAACCTAAGTGTAAATTTAAGGTTAAGGTTAAGGTTAAGGTTAACCTTTACCTAAGCTTAACCTTAATCTAAGCTTGACCTTAACTATAACCTAACCTTAAACTTAACCTAACCTTAAATTTAACCATATACTTATCTTTACCCTTAACCTAACCGTAACTTTAACCTTAACCATAACATTAACCTTAACCTGGACCTTAACCTTAACGTTAGGGTTAGGTTATAGTTAAGGTTAACGTTAGGTTAAGGGTAAAGTTAAGGTTAAGGGTTTGTTCAAGGTTAGGGTTAGCTTATAGTTAAGTTCAAGGTTAAGGTTAGGTTAAGGTTGAGGATAAGGGTTTGGTCAAGGTTAAAGTTAAGGTTAGGGTTATGGTTAAGTTTAGTTTAAGGGTAAATTTAAGGTTAAGGTTAAGGTTATGAGTTTAGTGAGGTTAATGTTAAAGTTAAGGTTATGAGTTTAGTTAAGGTTATCCTTAACCTGTAACCTTAAGGTTAGGGTTAGATTAAGGTTATGGATTATCCTTAACCCATAACCTTAATGTTATCCTTAACCCATAACATTAATGTTAGGGTTAGGTTATAGTTAAGGTCAAGGTTAAGGTTAGGTTAAGGTTAAGGGTTTGGTCAAGGTTAAGGTTAAGGTTAAGGTTAGGGTAAAGGTTAAGGTTAAGGTTAACATTAAGGTTATGGTTAAGGTTAAGGTTAAGGTCAGATAAGATTAAGGTTAAGGTTAATTTTAAGGTTAAGGTTAGGTTAAGGTTAAGGTTAGGTAAGCGTAAGGTTAAGGTTATCGTTAAGTTTAGGTTAAGGTAAAGTTAAGGTTAAGGTTATATTAAGGTTAAGGTTAAGGTTACGAGCTTAGTGAGGTTAATGTTAAGGTTAAGGTTACGGGTTTAGTTAGGTTAAGGTTACGGTTAAGGTTAAAGTTTTGGTCAAGGTTAAGGTTAGGTTGTAGTTAAGGTTAAGGTTAGGGTAAAGGTTCAGGTTAAGGTTAAGGTTAAAGGTTTCCTTGCCCTTAAAGTTAACCTTGAACTTAACTATAACCTAACCCTAACCTTACCCTTAACCTTAACATTAACCTTAACCTAACCTTAACCTTACCCTTAACCTGATATTAACCTTAACCTTACTAAACATGTAACCTTAACCTTACGCTTAACCTTATCTTACATTGACCTTAACTCTAACCTTAACCTTAACCTAACCTTGACCTTAACTTTACCCTTAGCCTAATCTTAACCTTAACGTAACCCTAACCTTGACTTTACCTTTAACTTAACCTTAACATTTACTATAACCTAACCCTAACCTTGACCAAACCCTTAACCTTATCCTTAACCTTACCATTACCCTTAACATTATCTTAAACTTACACTTAACCTTATCTTAACCTTTAATTAACCTTAACCTTGACCTTGAAGTTATCCTTAACCTTAATGTTAACCTTAACCTTAACTTTACGCTTAACCTTAACCTTAACCTTTCCCTTAACTATAACTTTAATGTTAACCTTGTCCTTAACTATAACCTAACCCTAACCTTGACCAAATGCTTAACCTTAACCTTAACCGTAACCTTAACCTTACCCTTAACCTTAACCTTAGCTTATCGTTAACATTAACCTTAACCATAATCTTAATCTCAGGTTAAGGTTAAGGTTAAGGTTAAGGGTAAGGTTAGGGTTAAGGTTAGGGTAAGGTTAATATTAGGTTATGGGTAAAGTTAAGATTAAGGTTAGGGTTAAGGTTAAGGTTAAGGTTAGGGTTACCTTATTGTTAAGGTCAATCTTGAGGTAAAGGGTAAGGTTATAGTTAGGTAAGGATAAGGTTAAGATTAAGGTTATGGTTATGGGAAGGTTAAGGTTAATGTTAAGGTTAATATAAGTTTAAGGTTAAGTTTAAGGTTTTGTTAAGGTGAGTGTCAACCTTAACCATAACATTAACCTTAACCTTAACATTAACCTTCAGTTAACCTTAACCTTAACTATAACCTAACCCTAACCTTGACCAAACCGTTAACCTTAACCTTAACCTGACCTTAACTATAACCAAACCCTAACCTTGACAAAATACTTACCCTTAACTTAACCCTAACCTTGACTTTACCCTTAACCTAACCTTAACCTTAACATTCCCTTAACCTTAAACCTAACCTTACCCTAACCATGACCTTAAATTTACCCTTAACCTAATCTTAACCTTAACCTAACCTTAACCTTACCCTTAACCTTGACTTAACCTTTACTTTAACTATAACCTAACCCTAACCTTGACCAAACCTTAACCTTAACCACTTAACCTAAAATTATCCTTAACCATAAACTTAACCTTAACTATAATCTAACCCTAACCTTGACCAAACCTTAACCTTAACCTTAAGATTACCCTTAACCTAACCTTAACCTTAACCTTGACTCTACTCTTAACCTTAACCTTAACCATTACCTTAACATTAATCCTAACCTTAACCTAACTAAACCTGTAACTTGAACCTAACCCTAACCAAGACCAAACCCTTAAAATTAACCTTAGCCTAACTAAACACTTGACTTTACCCTTAAGCTTGAATTTACCCCTAACCTAACCTTACCCTTAACCTTAACCTGAATAAACCCATAACCTTAACTATAACCTAACCCTAAGCTTGACCAAACCCTTAACATTAACCTTAACCTTAACCTTTACCTAATGTTAACCTTAACCTTTACTTAACCTGCACCTTAACCTTATCTTAACCTTAACATTCACTGTAACCTAGCCTTAACCTTCACCTTAGCTATAAGCTAACCCTAACCTTGACCAAACCCATAACCTTAACCTTAATGTTATCTTAACCTTAACCTTCACTATAACCTAAACTTAACCTTAACCTTATCTTACCCTTAACTTAACCTTAACCTGAACTATAACCTAACCCTAACCATTACCTTAACAATAACCTTATCTCTACCCTTCACCTTAACCTTAACCTTAACCTTAACCTAACCTTCACC
Source organism: Pinus albicaulis (assembly GCA_034641835.2). NCBI lineage: Eukaryota > Viridiplantae > Streptophyta > Pinopsida > Pinales > Pinaceae > Pinus > Pinus albicaulis. Next base: position 393,367,638 of record CM076581.1, read on the forward strand.
TTAACCTTCACCTTAACCATAACCTTAACCTTATCCTTAACCTTATCCTTAACCTTACCTTAACCTTTACCTTGACCTTAACCTAACCTAACCTTAACCCTAACCTTACCCTAACCTTAACCCTAACCTTACCCTTAACCTTAACCTTATCTTTACCCTTCACCTTAACCTTAACCTTAACCTTAACCTAACCTTCACCTTAACCTTCACCTTAACCATAACCTTAACCTTATCCTTAACCTTACCTTAACCTTTACCTTGACCTTAACCTAACCTAACCTTAACCCTAACCTTACCCTAACCTTATCCCTAACCTTACCCTTAACCTTAACCTTAACCATAATCTTGATCTCAGGTTAAGGTCAAGGTTAAAGTTACGTTAAGGGTAAAGTCAAATATAAGGTTAGGTTAAGATTAAGATTAGGTTAAGGGTAAATTTAAGGTTAGGGTTAAGGTTAAATGTTGGTCAAGGTTAAGTGTTAGGTTAAGGTTAAGGTTAGTTTAAAGGGTAAATTCAAGGTTAAGGTAAAGTTAAGATTAAGGTTAGGTTAAGGTTAATGTCAAGGTTAGGGATAGGTTATAGTTAATTTCAAGGTTAAGGTTAAGGGTAAGGTTATAGTTAGATTAAGGTTAAGGTTAGTTTAAGGGTAAATTCAAGGTTAAGGTAAAGTTAAGGTTAAGGTTAGGTTAAAGTTAAGGTCAAGGTTAGGGATAGGTTATAGTTAATGTCAAGGTTAAGGTTAAGGGTAAGGTTATAGTTAGGTTAAGGTTAAGGTTAGGTTAAGGTTAAAGTTACGTTAAGGTTAAGGTCAAGGTTAAGGTTAGGTTAAGGTTAGGGTTATGGTTAAGGCTAAGTTTAAGGTTAACGTTAAGGGTTTGGTTAAGGTTAGGGTTAAGTTTTAGTTAAGGTTAAGATTAGGTTAAGATTAAGGTTAAGGGGGCAAGGTTAAGGTTAAGGTTAAGGTTACAAGTTTAGTCAGGTTAATGTTAAGGTTAATGGTTTGGTCAAGGTTAGGGTTAGGTTAGAGTGAAGATCAAGGTTAAGGTTAAGGGTAAGGTTATAGTTAGGTTAAGGTTAAGGTTTAGGTTAGGATAAGGTTAAGATAAGGTTCAGGTTAAGGGTTTGGTCAAAGTTAGTGTCAGGTTATAGTTAACGTTAAGGATAAGGTTAGGTTAAGTTAATATTACGGTAAAGTTTAAGGGTAAGGTAAAGATTAGGTTAAGGGTATAGTAAAGTTTAAGGTTAGGTTAAGGGTAAAGTTAAGGTTAAGGTTAGGGTTATGGTTAGGGTTTTGTCAAGGTTAGGGTTAGGTTATAATTAAGGTTAAGGTTAAGGTTAAGGTTGAGGTTAAGGTTAAGGTTACAAGGTTAGTAAGGTTAAGGCTAAGGTTAATGTTAATATTAAGTGTAAGGTTAAGGATAAGGTTATAGGTCTTAACGTTAGCCTTCACTATAACCTAACCTTAACCTTATCCTGAAACTTAACTAAACTAACCATAACCTTAACCTTAACCTTGACCTTAATCTTCACCCTTAATCTTAACATAACCTTAACCTTAACCTTGAACTTAACCTTAACCTAACCTTAACCATAACCACAACCTTAACCTTAACCTTAACCTTAACGTACCCTTAACCTTGACTTTAACTATAACCTAACCCTATCCTTGTCCAAACCCTTAACCTTAACCTTAACCTGACTAAACCTATAACCTTAAACTTAACCTTTACCCTTAACCCTAACCTTACCCTTCACCTTAACCTTAACCTGAGGTTAAGAATATGGTTAAGGTTAAGGTTAAGGATAAGATAAGGTTAACGTTAACGTTAAGGTTAAGCTTATGGGTTTAGTAAGGTTAAGGTTAAGGTTAAGGGTTTAGTCAAGGTTAGGGTTAGGTTATAATTAAGGTCAAGGTTAAGGTTAGGTTAAGGTTAAGGTTATGGTTAAGGTTGTGGTTAGGTAAAGGTTAAGGTAAGGTTAAGGTTAGGTTAAGGGTAAAGTCAAGGTTTAAGTTTGGTTAAGGTTAAGATTAGGTTAAGGGTAAAGTTAAGGTTATGGTTAGGGTAATTTTAAGGCTAGTTTAAGGGTAAACTTAAGGTTAAGGTTATGGTTAAGGTTAAGTTAAGGTTAAGGTGAAGGTGAAGGTTAGGGTTAAGGTTAGGGGAAGGTTAAGGTTAAACATAAGGTTAAGGTTAAGGTTCTACTTTACCCTTAACCTAATCTTAAGCTTAAGCTTAAGCTTAACCATATATTACCCTTAAACTTAACTTAACCTTAACTTTAACCTTGACCTAATTGTAACCTTCACCTTCACCTAACCGTAACCTTAACCTTAACCTTACCCCCTTAACCTTAACCTTAACATTAACCTTAACATTATCTTACCCTTAACCTTAAACATAACCTTAAACTTCACTTTACCCTTAACCTAACCTTAACCTTAACCTCAACCTAACCCTAACCTTCACAAAACCCTTAACCTTAACCTAACTAAACCCATATCCTTAACCTTAACCTTACCCTTAACCTTCAAATTAACCTTGACTTAACCCTTAACCTAACCTTAACCTAACCTTAACTATAACCTAACCCTAACCTTGACCAAACCCTTAACCTTAATCTAACCTAACCTTTACTTTACCCTTAACCTAACCTTAACCTGATCCTTAACATTATCTTCACCTTAACCTAACCTTAACCTTAACCTTAAATAAAACCTTACCTTAACCTTAACCTTAATCATAACATTATGTTTACCCTTAACCTTAACTTCAACCTTAACTATAACCTAATCCTAACCTTGACCAAACCCTTAACCTTATCCTTAACCTGACCTTATTTATAACCTAACGTTAACCTTGACCAAAACCTTACCCTTAACCTAACCTTAACCTTGACTTTACCCTTAACCTAAACTTAACCCTAACCTTAACCTAACCTTAACCTTAACTTTACCCTTAACCTAATCTTAACCTAAACCTAACCTTTACCTTAATCTTAACCTAACCTTAACCTTAACCTAATCGTAACCTTAACCTAACTTAACTATAACATTGACCTTGACCTTAACCTTATCCTTACCCTATCCTTACCCTTAACCTTCATCTTAACCTTGACTTTAACCTTAACCTTCCCCTAACCTTAACCCTAACCTTAACCTTAACTTTACCCATAACCTAACCTTAGGCTTAACCTTACCCTTAACCTTCACCCTTAACCTCAACCTAACCCTAACCTTGACCAAACCCTTAACCTTAACCTTAACCTCAATAAAACCTTAAGGTTAGGGTAAATTTAAGGTTAAGGTTAAGGTAAAGGTCAAGGTTAAGGTTAAGTTAGGTTAAGGCAAGGTTAAGGTTACAGTTAAGGTTAAGTTAAGTTAAGGGTAAATTCAAGGTTAAGGTTAAGGGTTTGGTTAGGGTTAAGGTTAGGTTATAGTTAAGGTTAAGGGTTTGGTCAAGGTTAGGGTTAGGTTATAGTGAAGGTTAAGGTTAAGGTTACAGGTTGACTTTACCCTTAACTTACCCTTAAACTAACCTTAACCTTAACCTTAACCTTAACCTTTACGCTAACCTTAACCTTTACTTTATCCTTATCTTAACCTTAACCTAACCCTAACCTTAACCTTAACCTTAACCTTAACATTAACATTAGCCTAAGCTTAACCTTAACCTTAGTTTTTGCTTAAACTTATCCTAACCATAACCTTAACCGTCACATTAACCTTAACCTTAACATTAACATGAACTTTTACCCTAACCTTACCCTTAACCTTAACCTTGACCATAACCATAACCTCACTAAAACCTTAAGGTTAGGGTAGATTTAAAGTTAAGGTAAAGGTGAAGGTTAATGTTAAGTTAGGTTAAGGTAAGGTTATAATTAGGTTAAGGTTAAGGTTAAGGTTAGGTTAATTGTAAGTCAAGGTTAAGGTTAAGTTTAGGTTAATGTTAAGGTTAGGTTAAGGGTAAACTCAAGGTTAAGGTTAGGTTAAAGTTAAGGTTAAGGTTAAGGGTTTGGTTAAGGTTAGTGTTAGGATTTAGTTAAAGTTAAGGTTAGGATAAGGTTAAGGTTAAGGTTAAGGGTAAAGGTTCAAGTTAAGGTTAAGGTTAAGGGTAAGGTTAAGGTTAAGGGTAAGGTTAAGGTTACGAGTTTTGTGAGGTTAAGGGTAAGGTTAAGGTTAACATTAAGTTCAAGGTCAAGGTTAAGTTTAAGGTAGGTTAAGGGTAATGTTATAGTTAGTTTAAGGTTAAGGTTAAGGTTAGTTTAAGGTTATGGGTTTAGTCAGGTTAAGGTTAAGGTTAAGGTTACGGTTACAGGTTTAATCAAGTTAAGGTTAACGTTAATGGTTTGGTCAAGGTTGGGGTTATGGTTAATGTTAAGGTTAAGGTTAAAGTTACGTTAAGGTAAGGTTAAGGTTACGGGTTTAGTTAGGTTAAGGTTAAGGTTAAGGTTAAGGTTAGGTTATAGTGAAAGTTAAGGTTAGCGTTAGGTTTTAGTTAAGGTTAAGGTGAAGGTTATGGTTAGGTCAAGGTTAAGGTTAAGGTTAAGGATAAGTTAATGTTAGGGGTAAGATAAGGTTAAGGTTAAAGTTAACTTTAAGGTAAAGGTTAAGGTTAAGGTTAATGTTAAGGTTAGGTTTAGTTTATATTTAAGGACAAGGTTAAGGCAAGGTTAAGGTGAAGGTTAAGGATAAGGTTAATGTTAAGGTCAAGGTAAAGGTTAAGGTTAAGTTAGGTTAAGGTTATAGGTTTATTCAGGTTAAGGTTAAGGGTTTGGTCAAGGTTATGGTTAGGTTATAGTTAAGGTTAAGTTTAATTAAAGATTAAGGTTAAGGTTAAGGTTACGGGTCTTAACCTTAACCTTCCCTATAACATAACCTTAACCTTGACCTTAACTATAACCTAACCCTAACCTTGACCAAACCCTTATCATTAACCTTAACTAAACCCTTAAACTTAACCTGAATATAACCTTAACGTAACCTTAAACTTATCCTAACCTTAACCTTAACTTAACCTTAACCTTACCAAACCCTTAACCTTAACCTTAACCTTAACTTAACCTTAACCCTAACCTAATCTTAAGCTTACCCTTAACCTAATATTAACCTTAATTTAACCTTAACCTTAACCTTAACCTTACCCTTAACCTTAAAATTAACCTTGACTTTAACTATAACCTAACCCTAACCTTAACCAAATCATTAACCTTAACCTTAACCTTCCCACAACCATAACGTTAACCTTAAACTTGACCTTACCCTTAACTTGAACCTTAACCTTACCCCCTTAACCTTAACCTTAAGCTGACTAATCCCATAACCTTAACCTTAAGCTGACTAATCCCTTAACCTTAACCTTAACCTGAATAAAACAGTAACCTTAACCTTAAACTTAACCTAACCTTAACCTTAACTTTACCTTTAACCTAACCTTAACTATAACCATAACCTTAACGTTACCCTTACCCTTACATAACCTTAACCTAACCTTAACCTTAACCTAACCTAACCTTCACCTTAACCTAACCCTAACCCTACCTTAACCTTAACCCTAACCATAACCTTAACTTTACCCTTAACCTAACCTTAACCTTAACCTAACCTTAACCTTAACCTTAACCTAACCTTAAACTTAACTATAACCTTACCCTTAACCTAAACCTAACCTTAACCTTAACCTTGACCTTGACCTTAACCTTAAACATAACCTTACCCTTAACCTTCACCTTAAGCTTCAAATTAAGCTTAACCTTAAGCGAACTAAATCTGTAACCCTTAACCTTAACATTAACCTAACCATAACCTTAACCTCAACCTAATCCTAACATTGACCAAACCCTTCACCTTGACTTTAACCTTAACTGTAACCTTAACCTTAACCTAACCTTGACCTTAACTATAACCTAACCCTAACTTTGACCAAACTCTTAACATTAACCCATAAATTTGACCTTATCTTTAAGGTTATGGTTAAGGTTAAGGTCAAGGTCAAGGTTAAGGTTACAGTTAAGGTTAAGGTTTGGGTAAGGTTAGGGTAAAGGTTCAGGTTAATGTTAAGGTTAAGGTTAAGGGTAAGGTTAAGGTTAAGGTTAAGGTTACGTTAAGGGTAAAGTTAAGGTTAAGGTTAGGTTAAGGGTAAATTCAAGGTTAAGGTTAGGTGAAGGTTCAAGTTACGGGTTTAGTTAGGTTAAGGTTAGGTTAAGGTTAAGTTTAATTTTAAGGTTAAGAGAATGTTTGGTTAACCTTAACCTTTCCCTTAACCTTATCTTAACATTACCCTAACCTTAACCCTAACCTTACCCTTAACCTTAACTATAACCTAACCCATAACCTTAATCTTCTCCAACCCTTAACCTTAGAATTAACCTTAACCTAACCTTAACCTTAACCTTACCCTTATCCTTCACCTTAACCTTAACCTTAACTTTACCCTTAACGTAACCTTAACCTTAACCTTAACTATAACCTAACCCTAACCTTAACCTTAACCATAACCTTATCTTTACCCTTAACCTTAACCTTGACCTTAACCATAACCTATTCTTAACCATAACCTAACCTTAACCATAACTTAATCTTAACCTAACCATAACCTTAACCATAACCTAACCTTAACCATAACCTTAACCTAACCTAATATTAATCATAACCTAACCTTCACCATAACCTAATATTAACCTTAACCTTATCCTAACCTTAACTATAACCTAACCCTAACCTTAACCAAACCCTTAACCTTAACCTTAACTTGAACCTAACCCTAACCTTAACCTTAACCTTAACCTAAGGTTAAGGTTAGGTTTAAGTTTAAGGTTAAGGTCCATTTAGGTTAAGATAAGGTTATAGTTAGGTTAAGATTATGGTTAAGATAAGGTTAAGTTTAATGTTAGGTTTAACTTAAGTTTTAAGGTTACAGGTCTTAACCTTAACCTTCACTATAACCTATCCTTAACATTAACCTTTACCTAACATTACTCTTAACCTTAACCATATCCTTAACCTTAACCTTTAAATTAACTATAACCTAAACCTTAACCTTAACCTTCCCAAAACCATAACCTTAACCTAACGTTAACCTCGACTTTTCCTTAACCTTAACCTTCCCATAACCATAACCTTAACCTTTACTTTACCCTTAACCTAACCTTAACCTTAACCTTAACCTTAACCTGACTAAACCCGTAACCTTAAACTTAACCTAACCTTAACCTTGACCTTAATTATAACCTAACCCTAACCTTGACCAAACCTTAATCTTAACTTTAACCTTAACTTTACCCTTAACCTAACCTTGACCTTAACCTAAGGATAAGGTTAGGATATATTTAAGGTCATGGTTAAGTTTAAGGTTAAGGGTAAAGTTAAGGCTAAGGTTAAGTTTAAGGTCAAGGTTAAGGTTAATGTTAAGGTTTTGGTCAAGGTTAAGGTTAAGTTAAGGTTAAAGTTAAGGTTAAGGTTAGGTTAAGGTTAAAGTTAAGTTTAAGGTTAGGTTATAGTTAGGTTAGGTTAAGGGTAAAGTTAAGGTTAAGGTTAAGGTTATGGATAAGGTTAGGGTAATGTTAAAGGTTAAAGCTAAGGTTACGGGTTTAGTCAAGGTTAATATAAGGATACCGTTAAGGCTATGGTTAAGATAATGTTAAATTTAGGTTAAGGTTATGATAAGGTTAAGGTTAATGTTATGTAAAGTTTAGGTTAAGGGTAAGGTAAAGGTTAGGGTTAGGTTAAGGTTAAGGTTAAGGTTAGGTTAAGGGTAAAGTTAAGGTTAGGGTTAGGTTAAGGTTAAGGTTATGGTTAGGCTAAGGTTAAGGTTAATTTTAAGGGTAAAGTTAAGGTTAGGTTAAGGTTAAGGTTAAGGTTAAGGTTAGGTTAAGGGTAAAGTCAAGGTTAGGGTAAAGTTAAGGTTAAGGTTAGGTTAAGGTTAAGGTTAAGGTTAGTGTAAGGTTAGGGTAAAGGTTCAGGTTAAGGTTAAGGTTAAGCGTTTGGTAAAAGTTAGGGTTGGGGTGTAGTTAAGGTCAAGGTAAGGTTAAGTTTAAGGTTGCGGGTTTAGTCAGGTTAAGGTTAAGGTTAAGGGTAAAGTTAAGGTTAAGGTTAAGGTTACGGGTTTAGTATGGTTAGGGTAACATTAAGGTTAGGTTAAGGGTAAAGTTAAGGTTAGTTTCAGGTGCAGGTTAAGGTTTAGGTTAGGGTTAAGGTTAGGGGAAGGTTAAGTTTAAACTTAATGTTAAGGTAAAGGTTAAGGTTAAGGGTTTAGTCAGGTTAAGGTTAGGTAAAGATTAAGGTTATGGGAAGGTTAAGGCTAAGGTTAAGGTTAAGTTAATGTTAAGTTTAAGGTTAGGCTTAAGGTTAGGGTTAGGTTATTGTTAAGGTTAAGGTTAAGGTTAAGGTTAAGGGTAAAGTTAAGTTCAAGGTTAAGGTTAAGGGTTTGGTCAAGGTTAGGTTAGGTTATAGTTAAGGTCAAGGATATGGTTATGGTTAAGGTAAGGTTAAGATAAGGTAAAGGTTAAGGTTAAGGTTAGGTTAAGGTTATGGTTAAGGGTAGAGATAAGGTTAAGGTTAGGTTAAGGTTATGATAAGTTTAAGGGTAAGGTTAAGGTCAAGGTCAAGGTTAAGGGTAAGGTTAAGGTAAGGGTAATGTTAACCTTAACCTAACCTTAACCTTGACCTTAAATATAACCTTAACTTGACTAAACTCGTAACCTTAACCTTAACCATAACCTTGACCAAACCCTTAAGGTTAGGTTAAGGGTAAAGTCAAGGTTAATGTTATGGTAATGGGAAGGTTAAGGTGAAGGTTAAGGTGAGGGGAAGGTTAAGGTTAAATTGAAGGTTAAGGTGAAGGTTAGGTTAAGGTTAAGGTTAGGTTAAGGGTAAATTTAAGGTTAAGGTCAAGTTAAGGTTAACCTTAACCTTTAACTGTATCTTTCCCTTAACCTTAACATTAACCTTAACTTTACCCTTAACTTAACCTTACCTTTAACTTAACCCATCCTTAGCCTTAACCTTAAACTTAACCTTAACCTTTAAACTTAACCTAACCTTAACCTTAACATTAAATTAACCCTAACCTTGGCATAACCCTTAACCATAACCTTAACATAACCTTAACCATAACTTTACCCTTAACCTTGACTTTAACCTTAAACTTCCCCTAACCTTAACCTTAATTGTAACCTTCCCCTAACCTTAACCTTTACCATGACCTTGACTTTAAACTTAACCTAACGTTAACCTTAACCTTACCCTTAACCTTCACCTTTACCTTAACCTTAATCTTAACCTTAAGGTTAAGGTTATGGTAAGGGTAAGGTTAAGGTTACGAGTTTAGTCAAGTTAAGGTTAAGGTTATAGTTAAGGTCGAGTTTAAGGTTAAGGTTAGGTTAAGGTTAACCTTACCCTTACCTTAACCTCACCCTTAACCTTAGCCTTAACCTTAGCCTTGAACTTACCCTTAGGTTAAGGTTAGGATAACCTAAGGGTAATTTTAATTTTATGGTTTAGGTTAGGTTAAGGTTAAGGTTAAGGTTAAGATTAGGTTAAGGGTAACGTTAAGGTTAAGGTTATGGTTAGGTTAAGGGTTGAGGGCAACGTAAAGGGTAAAGTTAAGGTTAAGGTTACATTAAGGGTAAAGTAAAGGTTAAGGTTAATATTGGGTTAAGGGTAAAGTCAAGGTTAAGTTTAAGGTGAAGGTTAAGGGTAAGGTTAAGACTAAAGTTAAAGTTAAGGTTAAGGTTAAGATTAGGGTAAAGTTAAGGTTAGGTTATAGTTAAGCTCAAGGTTAAGGTTAGGTTATGGTGAAGGTTAATGTCAAGGTTAAGGTCAAGGATGAAGGTTAAGGGTAAGGTTAAGGTTAAGACCTGTATCCTTAACCTTCACCCTTAACATTAACCTAACCTTAACCTTAACCTTAAACCTACTAAAACCTTAACCTTAACCTTAACCTTTACTTTACCCTTAACCTTACTTTAACCTTAACTATAACCTAACCCTAACATTGACCTTAAATTTACCCTTAACCTTAACCTTAACCTTAATCTTAAACTTAACCTTGAAATTAACTATAACCTAACCCTAACCTTAACCTTAAATTTAACTTTACCCTTAACCTTCACCTTAACCTTAAATTTTACAGAGTGCCAGTTGGCGCTCCCTCTTTGGTGGATTTCCCGCATTGGCATGAGGGTTGAACTGGCTAGTCGCGCCAAGGAAAAAAGGTCTATTTTTAGGGCTTTTCACAGGAAATTTTCTTTAGGGAAATGATTGTCCTTGTCAAGGGGGATGCCATGAAAGTGGTTTCAGGTCATGTCACTACTCACAGGTCACGGAAGAGGCCCTCCAATGTGCCATAAGGGGATTTCAGGGATGGTGACAAAGTACTATGTAACAGATGCCCCCTAAAGCATGAGGCTTGAAAGAGAGAGAGGGGTGAAATGATTTATGAGAACATGTCCAACTGAAAACACTGCCATCAGAAAACCTACGTAGACAAGTACAAATAATATCTCAAATACATGATATATATGGTATGGGCGCAGCCATCCATAATAGAGTATACAATAATCAAGATCCAAGGCATGGACACAGCCATCCAGTAAGGATCGATAAATAGACTCAGGTATGGTCGCAACCATCCAATCAATGAGTCATGTAACCAATCATAATAATCCACAAAATTGCAGCCTGGATTCCAACAGACAAAATCCAGGTTCTTGTGCTCCATCTCGACCTGAACAGAGTACACATTCTAGCACGTGAATAAGTGAGCTGAAGTAAACCATGTAAGCACATCGTCTGATTACCACCCAATGAATAAAGCAATTAACAGACGTGAGAGGAACCACCAATAATGAAAATGGACCTCAAGGTAATGTAGGTACAATCTATGGAATGTGAATAGTGAACTAGCATCAAACACCCGCAGAATCATTCGATCGAAGGCCAATGATGAAAGCCTCACGTAGAATGCAAAGAACCTGCCATTGAGGCATGCAGGCTCCAAGGTACCAGAAGGGAGTCTCTAGATAAAATTCCTGAATAATGAGATGAAATCAATAGGAAGTGACCTTGATCGAAGGTGGGCCATAGTGTTTCCCACATCATCGACGTGAGACAGAGGAATATAATGTTTGTGAATCAGGATCATATGAGAATCAGAGGAAGGTTGAAACTTGCAGAGGTCAACTTCTCTTGAACATATCATCGGCATGACAATGGATTTGGCATTATTTGACATCAAAAGATCAGAGGTCATGGTGACAAGGAAAAGAGTAGATGAGAGGTCAAAATGGATTACCCAAACCCACGGAGGCAAACAGATAATGAGATGAGATGTCCCCAACCCGACACCAATGCATACAAGTGCCATGTTGAAGAGCGACATATTGCCGACACGACAATGATACTGGTTCCATTTTTTCCCACCATTTCTGGCTAGTACCCCAATTATTTTTCAAAACAAGCTTGAAGGAAATAGCATATGCTTGTAATATAAGTTCGTCCTTTGGACGAATCCATCCTAGTATTTTTAATGAGCCCTAAGAAGGAGAAACTCAAATATCATCATTACGACTGAATCCGATGTCATTAGGGTTTAACGAGTATGAGAAAGGAAGAACTCGACATCTTTTCATGTTTAGAGAGTTTGAAAAGACAGCAGAAAAGTAAACTCCAATAGTCCCTTTTCATAAATAAAGGGAAAACCTCCTAGTCGCGATAGGCTAGGGTATTCCTTTTTCATAAATAATCTATCCCAGCCTGAAAAATGGGTAAACGTATACTGGGTAGATGTTGTTTCACAGCCACTTTAACGAGATCAAAACGACAAGCGACACGACATTTTTTTCATTTTTAGAGAGTTAAAAAAGAGCTGAAAGATGACTCCAGAAATGACTTCTTCATGTTTTTACCGAGTTCAAAAAGCATAAAATACAACTCGTGTCACCGTCCAAGCTGTGGAAAAACCTGTTGCTACACATGAAATTGAGCGTAAAATCCATTTTTCCACAAAATATATTAAAATATTTGGAAAAATTACTTTCAAAACCTAATTTTACTTTGAAAAGTTATAAATATTCCAAAATTAGTAAAACATATTCACTTTTACTTTTTACCTCTTTTGGAGAGCAACAATGAGCTTTTGCTGTGCAAACTTGCAGCGGTGATTGTGACCAATCCAATACATCATTCTGGTTCTAGTTCATTCTAGGTAAGAGGCGTTCCCCTTAGCTTTGTTTTGATTCACTTTTTGTATATTTTCATTGTTTTTTTGATCCCTGGGGGAACCCTTTGCAAAATTAGGGCTGGTCCAATTAGCGCAGGTATCGGGCACGGACCCGCACCAATTGGCTTTTTTTTGCAAAGGGGTCGCGCCAATGGCGCAACTCAAATTTCTGCCTCAATTTATCAAAATGTGAGCCAATTAGATGAATTTCTGAGTGTTTCAGAGATCTAATAAGGTGTTTTTGACCATGTTGGTGCAGATACCCAGCCACAATGGTGATTGTGTGGAAGGAGAGGGAGCATGGTGAAGAGGATGAAATGGCCATGCAAAATGAAGCTTGCATGACTGCCCTCCGGAACTGTGGTCTCAATAAGTTCTTCCTCACATCATGTTTAAGAGCACAACCTGAGCTGTTGCAATATTTGATTAGCATATGGGACGAGAACGAAGAAGTTTTCAAGCTCCGAGACCAAGTACTAGAACTTAAGGTCTCTGATGTTTATTTCATAACCGGATTGTTGTGCAGAGGCCCAATGCCAATCATGACAAGCAGTAGACATTTTGGTGAAAAAATGGAGATGGTAATGGCAAGAGTGTGCCCAGGGGCACAGACAGGATCAGGGATTGTGAAGGTAGACATCCACACAGTCCACGATCTAGCACTCTGAGTAGTGCTCCAGACCATTACCCAGGCTGCGGGGTCACAGGCACTGCATGAGACAATCAAAGCACAGCTCCTACTAGCCTCCAAATGCATGAACCCTACACTTTTTGATTGGGCCACTGCCATAACAAAAAAAATCAAACAACAGCTGAAAATGTGCAAGAAGCCCAAACTGAAACAATTTGGGTATGGTTTCATTCTAGTGTCATTCATTTTGAAATGATTGCCAATTTTCCAGGGCCAAGGGGTGATAGTCGCCGAGCCATCATTGAGGGAGCTGAGGATGGCTCGATGGGCAACACTCATGCCCAGATCAGAAGGAGGCCAATAGATGTCTTGGAGGCCCGAGTTTTTTTTATAGCTACGATGACAGCTGATCGTCATTGAGGACTGGCCTTATGCTAGTACCGAATTCATGGGAGACCTAGATCATCCACTCCCGGAGGGGGATGACTGGGATGAGGAGCTGGGTAAGACTCTTTTTTATTTTTATGTATTTATGATTTTTTTGTGATACATTCCTATTCTAACAACAGTTCTATGTGTATGCAGATGTTGGCCCGGAGAGGCCCGCCGGCATGTCGCCCATTGCACGGAGGACCCTTCTCACACATAGTCCTCAAGATGAGGGTGGCGAAGGAAGCAAGCTAGTCCAAAACTTAAAGGGTATCTCCTGGGGAATCTCAGATTACACATAGCTAGCAGATGTCTCAATGGCTTACCAAAGACACAATGTGGGGGTGCCTAGTTACCTCCATCGATTACTAAGGTGATTGGTGTGCGTAGTGGCATGCTACCATGAACACCACGTTGTTTAGTCATCTAGGGATTTTATATGCATGTTTTTTAGAGACATGTTGTCTCCGGCTATTATTAAAACAAACATGTATATTTTTTGATTTTATGTGATGTACACAAATTGCAAACTATTCGACATATATATATATATATATTTCTGGATCGATCTTCTTACATGTGATGATGTTTTTACAAGTTGTGAAAATGTCTATCTAAAACCAAATTAGCTACTACATCTATTAACACATTCATGTGTCTGGGTATGTGTTGATATGTAATGTAATCAAAATTTCTTTCCAGTAAACGAATACGCAGGTATAGTCGTAAAATGGATGGGTTTCTAACTGAATAATGACCATTAAGTTGTAGTACTACAGGTTTTGAGACCAGATACACAAGTAATGCATGAATACCAAGGTTGATAGCCTCGTTTAATCATTCCAAAATGGCACTATACTCCACGAAATTATTTGTGGTAGGCCCTAGACAAACACCTTGCAAATTAACCAACTCACCAGTAGGATTTTAGATTACCCAAGCTACCGAAGACAGATTCGTGGTACTGTGGGAGGCACCATCCACAAAACTAACAAAAGGAGTAATAGACATCTGCACAATCAGGAAGACCCAATCAGCAGAAAGACGATTACAAAGCACACCACAACACACATGCACAAAAAATGAAAATACTCACTTATGTACACACACACCACACAAGAATAACTCAAGTGTAGTACTTTTTGAGGTATATCCCATTCCTAGGCTGCACCAGAGGAACTCCTTCATAGTTGATAAGCTCATAAGCCCCATTTTTTAATAATCGTTTAACTATATAGGGCCCATTCCACATGGGATGGAATATTCCCACTCCAAGTTTATCGTGTGCTTGGTCATATAGGAGGACGAGGTCCCCTTCAATGAAAGAATGTGGAGAAACCAATTGATCGAAGTGGGCTTTGACCCGTTTTTTCTGTGGCTCAATGACCAAGGTAGATAAGTGGTAGGTTTCATCCAGTCGTTCCAAATACAAGAGATGTTCTTCCTCCAGAGAAGTGTCAGGCAATAGTTCCACAGCCAACTTCAGGGAAGGAATTTTGCATTCAACCGGGAGAGTCGCTTCCAGACCATACACCAGTTGGAACGGTGTGAATCTGGTTGTGCTCTTTACAGACGTTCAATAAGCCCATAGAGCTGAGAACATTTGGAGATTCCAGTTGGATTTGTGGATACCAATCGTTCATTGAAGCATTGTGACCAAAACCTTGTTCACGGCCTCAACCTGGCCATTCGCCTGGGGGTAGTATGGAATTGAACTATCATGACATAAAGCCAACTTTGATGTTAGCTTAACCATCATGTAATCCTAAAAATGAGTGCCATGATCGGTGAAAATGGCTTGAGGGACTCTGAAACGCATAATAACATGGTTGAAAAGGAATTGGGCAGCTGTCTTACTGTCGGTAGCTAATGTAGGCATCGATTCAACCCACTTAGTGAAGTAGTCTATGGCAACAATTATATAAGCATGCCCCCCAACTGAGTGAGGGTTACATGTCATAAAATCTATGCCCCATTTAGGAAAAGGGCCTACAGTAATGACAGGATGTAAGGGTAGTGGTAGCGCGTGCATCTTGCGCTGAAATACCTAGCATGCATGACATTTTCAGACTGCAACAATACAGTCTCTGAATATAGATGGCCAGAAGTAACCCGCACACAGAATATTCTGGGCAGTGGAATATCTGGAAATGTGACCACCATAAGCGCCACTGTGACAGTCATTCAGGACTCTCTCAACCTCTTCCAGGGTCAAGCACTGGAGGAGAACAGAATCAACTCCAAAATGGTACAAGGTATCTCCTACAGTGAGGTATGGTTGAGATTGATGTCGAATTCATTTTCAAGCATCTTTTGTCAATTCAGACCAGAACGTGGATGTTTGAAGATACAAGATAATTTCACCATACCAAGGATCACAAGTGCTGATAAGAAAGAGTGTTTAATTTGGGATATGATCCTTAGATTGGGATGGAACAGAGTCTGTCAGGAGAGAGAAAATAAGATTAGAAAAAACCAATGATTTCGTCGACTTAGCAGTGGTGAAATCTAAATTGAACTCCTAAAGGATTACAATCCACTTGGAGTACTTTCCCCATAGAAATTTTTGAGACAAGATATATTTCATGGGGTTGCAATCAGAAACCACGGTTACAGTACGCAACAGGATGTAATGGCAGAATTGCTGAACGGCCTAAACCGCAACGAGCACCAGCTTCTCGACATGAGCATAGCGTGTTTCTGTGTCGAGAAGATTTTGAGATAGATAATAAACTATGTGTTCATTTCCATCGTCGTCATCCTGTACTAAAACCATAGCTATCGTGCTAAACGCAGCGGCCAAATAAAGGGTGAAATCACGATGATAGTTGGGAGGACGTATCAGCGGACCATTAACGAGCAACTTTTTAAGCTTATCAAAAGATCGCTAGGCGATCTCGTCCCAATGGAAGGAAATGTCATGTTATAAAATTTAGGTAAAGCCCTTGGCCACTTCCGCATAATTTCGAATGAAGCGTCGTATGAAGTTAGCTTTCCCCTACAGACTCTACAGTTGATGTAACGAGGAAGGGGATGGGAGGTTAACGATGGCCTCGACCTTGAGGGGGTCAAGGCGAATTCCGTCTTTGGAGACGATGAATCCAAAAATATGACCAGAATCCACAAAAAAGACATACTTATGAGGATTGAGCCTAATATTGTAGTGTTTGCAATGGAGGAAAATCTGGCGGAGGTGTTCAGGATGGTCCTCGCACCGAGCTGAATGCGCCGGAAAATCATCCAGATATGGCTGAAAAATATGGCGTATGTAAT
The DNA here is from genome assembly GCA_034641835.2 of Pinus albicaulis. Classification (NCBI taxonomy): domain Eukaryota; kingdom Viridiplantae; phylum Streptophyta; class Pinopsida; order Pinales; family Pinaceae; genus Pinus; species Pinus albicaulis. Next base: position 393,384,193 of record CM076581.1, read on the forward strand.
GGAAAGCATAGGACATAACACGCTGGAAGGTAGCCCCAACATATTTTAAACCGAACGAGAGCTTTTTGTAAGTAAAGGTACCCCACAGATAGATGAAGGCAGTCTTATGTTGATCAAAGGGTAAAATATTGATTTGATTGTACCTAGAGAAACCATCCATAAGTGAATAAATCTCACTCCCTATGCATTCATCAATGATCTGATTTATAAAAGGAGTGGGGTAATTTTCCTTAGGATAGGCTCGATTGATGTCTCGGTAATCAACACAGACCCGTATAGTGCCATGCTTCTTATCTACAAAGAAAATATTTGAAACCCATTTTGTGAGGGGAATTGGATAGATAAAGCCCGCATTAAGAAGTTTTTCAACTTCTGCCTTTATAGCTGCGACTTTTTGGGGATGCACTGGGCGTAGGTGTTGACACATAGGTTTCACACCTGGATAGGTAGGAGTCTCGTGCATGACTATGCTGGGATCAATCTTAGGTATCTCTTCATAGGACCACGCGAAAACATCTCTGAATTCGTGAAAAAGGTTCGTATAAACTTGTATCTATTTGGGAGAACAAGTCACTCCCACACAAATATTCTTGACTACCCCTGGTTTGACGGAGATCTCGATCAACATGGCTTGAGTGATATTACTTAGGTTTCCCTCTGAAAGGACCTCATGAGTCAATATCGGTGTTTGAAGAGGTGGAGTGGGAACCTGAGATGCAAAGCGCTCTAAACAATCATAAATTTCCCCCAGGCTTGGCATGAACGAGGAACGATGATGTCCATCTCTCCATGGCAGATCTTCAAGAGACATGGTTTCAACAATAACTTCATCGGAAGGGAAAAATTCTCTTAAAGGATCAGGTGAATCTGCATTGCCGAGCCAAGGGGATTGAGAATATATATCCAAAGCCATGCTCGAAGGATCATGTTCAGGAGGAGGAGCATTAGATGCAGCGATGATTTCACAACAATTAATCTTAACTGGAGTTAACAACATCAATTCTCTGAAATAGGTCACCTGTTTAGGTGAAGGGATGATCCAAGGGTCATCAAACCTAGAGATCATGTTAACTTTAATGGTGTGCAGTGGTGGCGCGGGAAAAATACCCATGAGGAAAGGGTCCTTGAAGAGACCGAGTCCTACACTGTCGGTGGGATTGGGCATCTGATCCACATAAGGAACATTGTTCTCAGAGGATGAGATGAAGAAAGACAACTGATCCATAGTGATGATTTTTCCCTCATGAGGGAACTTCAAAATCCGAAAGAGGGTGGACGAAATACATAGGATGGCGTGAGTCCAACTGCGACCAAGAAGGACAATGTAGCTGAGCTTGGTGTCAACCACTTCTACTTCTACGTTGACTGTCTTCCCCTGTAATGTGATCGGAAAACTCTTGAGAACACCCAGGGGTTTTGATTCTTGACCACTGAATGCCTCTAGGGCACTGGGAGACGATTTAAGAGCCGGAGAGCCAATGGCCTTCCAGCAGGCAGATGAAATAACACACGTGGAAGCACCTTCATCCACAATGGCTCTATGGATGTTGAGGTTGTTGATCCAAACTTGGATAACAAGAGCGATTTGATGCGGAAGTCGGGGGAAATTTTTTTCTAGGTTGAAGGTGAGAAGATTATAATTGGTGGGATCGATTCCACCGATTGCAGACAATAGAGCTTTCCATTGCGATGGGAAACTTTGAAGAAATTCCAATGCAGACATTGTTGAAGGCACCTATGCCGAATCCTCAACAATACTGTAGTGTTGAGCGGCACAGGCGTTTAGGTTGTAGGAAGATTTTAGTAGAACACCTTTAGAAGGTGGCCTCACAACAGGTTCAGTGTTGGGCTTAACAATTTATAAAGGACCAGAGATAGGTGGGGGAGGTGGGCCATCCACGACTTCCTTCCCAGCTACTTGGCGTAAGTCAGAGTGTCATGAATGCTACATAGTGGCTTTGGTCTGGCAGCATTCATCACTGCATGAGACCCAAATGGTACAGATGGTGAAGGCTTCTCAACCATCTAGGTCTGCTAAGACAGGAACGGTTCTTTGAGAACTGCGGGAGTCCCTTTGGAGCCTTTTAGAAGTTGACTAAATTCAGAAAGTCGAGGAAAATCTTTGGTATAATGGTCTCCTTCACAGATAAGGCAAGGGTACTTCAGTTTATGTTGAGAACCGTCATCAGTACGAGGTGTAGAAGACTCTGGTTTCAGGGCATCAGGTTTGGATTTTCCTTTTCCCTTCTTCTTTCTTTTGGAGGCCTTTTCCGTAGGATTAGCCTAAATGGCATTGACCTCCGCAATCTTTCCAGAATCACGAGGGGCGGGAAGAGTAGAATTATTGGAAGAATTAGAATTCTGCTTCCCATTAGAGGATTTCCAAGAATTTTGAGAAACAGAACCAATAACATTGTCCACCACTGGGTTAGGTGGTGCTTTAGAGGTTCCTGGCCGTGGAGCATCAGTCAAAATATCATAAATCGTTCCACACTGAGAGTACACCAGATCAAGGTACTGGGCAGGCACTATGGCTTTTTCTTAGTTCCCCCATAGCAATATCTTGAGCAATATTGTTAATGAAGGAGGTGGTGAACCAATGAGTTAGTAGATGATCACGTATATCAAACTTGATCAATCTACGATGATGTCACCACTCATGAATATGATCAGATATGTGGGTGGCTTTATCCTGCTTCAAAGAAGTCAGGAGATGTGTCCCAGCTTCATAATGAACCGATAACTAGAAATGTATTAGAAAATACATAGCTAATGTATTGAAGTCTTGAAATATGTCACGGGGTAATTCTATATACCACTTAGAGGTAGCACCGGTAAGAGTGCGCTGGAAGAGACGAAGACGAATTGAATCATCCACCTAAGAGTTGGATGAACACCATAGATAATAGGTCATTACAAGAGCTTGGGGGTCCTCTCCATCTTTTCCTTCAAACTTAGGACAGTCACCAGGAACCTTGGTTGGAACCAGAGGCCAATAAGGATTGTGAAGAATCAAATCATTTGTCAATTTAGAAACGTCCGGTAATTCCAAGGTAGCTAGGAACTACAACTGAGGATTGAAAGGCATACTAGGTCCTCGATAAGGATCTGTACCTGTACTCCACCCTGGTTGAGCATAACCTTGCCCCCATTGGTTCTGTCCCAGAGGATTCTGACCGTAGGGGGTGTAAGCCGTATAATTAGTCTGATACAATTGCTGATAACCAGTGTATGGGGGTTGATAACCGGGGTATGGATCCTTATTATATGTCGGTCCCATTTGAGTAGTATAGGGATTTGACTGTTGAGTATAGGTATAGCCTGGTTGTTGAAGATAATAATTAGAACCTTGGGGCGGGTTGTAAACTAGTCAAGATTGACCATGAAGATAATAATTACCTTGGGGTTGAGCAGGCTGCTGATAAGTGGGGCCCTATTGAGCTTGATAAGTGGGGCACACAGGTGAATTCTACTGTGGCATAAAGTAAATCGGCTATTGAGCAGGGTTGAAAAGATGTACAGGATCACCTGGTTGGACAGGTTGACCTGGCTGAACGGGCTGCCCTCGTTGAACAGGTTGACCCAACTGAACGGGTTGTCCTGGTTGAATAGGTTGACCCGAGTGAACAGGCTGCACTAGTTGAACGGGCTGACCTGGGTGATGAGGGACACCAGGCTACCCCAGACGGGCCGGTTGGCCTATTGGTGGAATAGGGCTAGGTTGTGCCTGATAACCAGTTTGACCTATAATAGGACCATAAGAAGGAACTGGTTGTGCAACATTCAAACCAATAGGAAACTGAGGTGGCATAGGTTGCACCATAGGTAGAGAGGGTCAGATTTGCCCCCCAGGACCATACAACGGCCTCGGTTGGTACCCCACTTGACTTGTGGGTCCTTGAGGTTGCCCTGGTTGGACCACATGATGAGATTGCATAGGTTGACCTTGAGGGTTGTAGGACTGTCCTTGCAGACCATATAACAACCCCTGCTGACTCGAACGTTGGCCCTGTAAGGGTTGTCCTTGCGGGTTATAGGGATAACCAGGATAGCTCAAAGGTTGGACCTGGAAGGGTTGTCCTTGCGGGATGGAATATTGCCCTACCTGGGCAGACAGAAAACCTTGGACATACTGATAAGCCTCTAGAACAGGAAAATGTAGAGGGTTTCCCTGCTCATCGTACTAATATGGAAAAATGTAGACAGGTGTACCATCCTGTGCATAATGTGAAAAATAAGGATGGTTGGGATCTTGGGAGGATTGACCAACCTCGGAGTCCGATTGCTATAGGGAAAACCGATACTCCTTAGGAGAGATGTTCTCCGGAATAGCAGATGCTATGTAGATATCTCCGGGGAGTGACGCGGTCCTTACGGACTGAGTGGTAACAATGGGTATAAATGCGGCCACACAGACAGTAGGCCTAACAGGTACTATTGTGACCTGAGGAGATGATGTGAGAGGTGTCCTTGGGGACATCCCTAACGAAGGAATAACTAGCCTCATAGAGGGAGTTGATACTCCCATAGAGGCGACGGCGGTCAGAATCTGACTTAAGGATCTATACCCTGCTGGAAGCGAAGGACTCGGTGAAGACATGAAAGATAAATCGAGGTTGTATTCTGTGAACAGATGGTAATATTCACCAGATGTGGGGATTTCCTCACTAGGAGAAGGACTGGATGAGCCCATATCTGACCCTGCCACTAGATCTTCTAGAAGACAATGAGGAATAGGAGGAATAATAGCAGCTATGAAAGGTGAACCCGATGTAAGAGGAGGGAAATGTTCCCCTACTCCAAATCCAAACCAAGCTTTGGATAAGGGCCAATTGAACTCAACTAGTCCTCCAAAGGGAAGCTCAGATAGAACCGGTCCCCTGTCAGGAAACTCAGAGACAATGGGCTGCTGAGGTTCAGCAAAGGATTGAGAGACCTCTGATGAATCGTCTGTGTAAGGACTACCAATAGACGAAACTAAGGGTTCCTCCACTATGATAGTAATGAAAAGAGGAAGAGATCAAACAAAATAACACAAGCTAAAAACCAAGGCACACAATCAAATGACCAACAAGAAAACTCTAAAAAGGGCATGTGATCACAGGTGATTTATTTTACCACATTGAAACTTAGAAACTTCACCCTTTCATGTTTCAAGAGTTGAGAAATGGATGAAAGGTGAATCTATCTCTTTCAACTTTGAAACAAGCATGAAAGGACAAGCGCTTGATGATCCTTTCAAATTTAATGAGTCATAAAAGATCAAAATGACTACTTTGGTAATCTAGGCAAAGGGTGTACCAGATATCTGTGAACTGCAATATACACCTTGGTTTCAAAATGAAAAAGAAATCAACCAAGGACTTGACGTACATGCAGGCAATCTCCCCGAATGTTGTTTCTGGTGTATCACAGGTATAAGGTAGAAGACTCAGCTTCCTACGGATAAAGGATAGCAACCTAGTGTTGTCTCCCTTTATATACACGACGGTACGGGGAGCACAATTCCGTACTAGTGCTATCTAAATCCAAGAGGTGAACGACAGCTACTAGGTTTAACAATGCCAGAACACGTCACTAGCCTAGACCTATAAATATTTTGTTAATGTTTCAATTCCACCTTAAGGTAAATTGAATAAATTTTAGTGTTGATCTTCAATTATGTTTCAATTTCCAAGCCCTACCGAATGTTATGTCTCAAAATTCCTTAAATGCACGCGACATGCCACAATGTATCATTTCGTTGGATGAATAGATAACTACGGGAAGGTTGAGAGCTTTCACATAATAAAAAATGATCACAAAACAAATACTAGTGTCTCTAATGCATGCTAACGAAAACCAAAAGCTTTTCTTTCAGAGTTATAAATCACTAATAACACAAAAAAGTTCTCAATTTACATTAACTAATCAAAAGCAATTTTTTTTTTTTTTTAATATTTTCAATGTTTAAGAGAAAAGTGCACTAAACAAGATGAAAACCAATGGAAAGATCAATTTGAGAAGTGATAGCAAAATAGCAAAGACAAGCAAGCTCACTCCATGCAAAACACACAATGAGACCTGAAATTGATGAAGAAATCTCTCAAATCAAAGAGGAATCCCAAAGACTCAAATGAACTGTGTAATCTAGGCCCAAAATGAGACAAAGTAAAATGAGAATGAGGAAGAGGCCAATCACTCAAATGACACAAAAAGACAATGGGAAAACACCAAATGAATGTAGAGAAACAATAATGAAATTGACTGATCAAACAAGGACCAAAAAACTACCATGGGAGGCTCGACACACTATAACACCTAGATGCCCTAGGGCTAGAATGTAAAACCAATAGTAAAGGGAAACAAAATAGATGATGAAGGTCACACACAGTCAAACAAGGCTCCATAACACTCAGGCAGTCAAAAAAAAGACACCAAAACCACAAATCAGGCTCAGAAAGCTCAGAAAGGAGCAAACCCTAGCACCACACAGGATTCAAGCGACTGTTAGGCTACAAATAGTGCCAAAATAGGATTGGCACGGGTGATAAAATGGAAAAATGCGCCATCTGGCGTGACTGTCAGGGAAAAAATAGCACCAATCGAGTTTACTAATGCAAAAAATAAAAAAGAGAAAATAGGAAGCAGATCAGGGATGGTGAGGCTAAACAAAGGTTTAAGACTTGAAAAGAGCGACCAAAAGAGTTGAACAAGCAGGCAAAGACCAAAATAAACTGAAAAGACAAGACAAACTCCAATCAATGTCTCCCCAGTGGATTCGCCAGTTTTTTGGAGAGGTAAATCCACTTTGCGGATAGAGGCGATCCCTACTAGCCCAGATCGGGTCTAGCAACAACCAAGTCACGCCAAGACACAAGTTCCTAATTGCAAAAGACCAAGATGCAACAAGAGGCCTACCTTACGTCCTATGCTACTGTCATTTGCAGAGAATATGGCACTTCCATCCCTCACTTTGGTAGATCACAACTCTCCCGCTAAGCACGTTCGAACACCTTCACGTACACGAAGAAATAACAAACACACAAGCATAAAAATTAATACATGCAACTATGTATCAGTCAGAGAAGATACAAATCATAACATAAAACATGAACATATGAGTGGAATTTTATTCGAAGTCATTTATTATTAATCAGAAAAAAGAAAGATAAAACCTGAGCTCTGACGCTGGATCTTCCTTCGGCAGGTCGACAGTAGAGTACGTCTTGGTAAAGCTCGTTGGGAATGGGACAAGTCTCTCTCTCTTCGGTTGTCTGACAATAATCTCCTTACTATTGATTCAGCTCTATTCAGGCTAGCTTGTAAAGGGAAAATGACAAGCTTATATAGATGGTGGAAGGGGAGTTGGGATCCCTACAATGGTGGGATTGACCCTATCCTCAAGAAATCTTCCATGATAGGTGGAAAACTACTTCCCCTACATGGCGATCCGGAGCCAAACCTCCCAAATAATTTTAGAGACTTGTTCAGGAGTTGGTTGGAATCAAAATTCAACCATTTATTTTTAAAAAACAATCCTTATTAAGCCTGACGCGAGTGATACACTGGGACAGAGCGCCAGTTGGCGTGCCCTCTTTGGTGGATTTCTCCCATTGGCGTGAGGGTTGAACTTGGTAGTCGCGCCAAGGCCAAAAGTTCTATTTTTAGGGCTTTTCACAGGAAATTGTCTTCAGGGAAATGATTTTCCTTGTCAAGGGGGATGCCATGAAAGTGGTTTCAGGTCATGTCACTACTCATAGGTCATGGAAGATGCCCTCCAATGTGCGGGATGGGGATTGCAGGGACGGTGAAAAATTACTGTGTAACGCTAACCTTAACCTAGACCTTAACCTAACCTTAAACTTAACCTTAACCTTAACCTTATCTTAACCTTAACCTAACCTTAACCTTAACCTTAACCTAACCATAACCTTACCCTTACCCTTAACCTTAATCTTAACTTAACCTAACCCTAACCTGGACCTTAACCTTAACCTTAACCTTAACCTAACCTTGACTTAACCTAAACTTTAAATTTACCCTAACCTTAACCTTAACCTTACCCTTAACCTTAACCTTAACCTTATCTTAACCTTAACACGACCCTAACCTTAACCTTCACTTTACATTACCTAACCCTAATCTTGACCTTGACTTTACCTTAACCCCTTAACCTTAACCTTCACATTAACCTTCACTTTACCCTTAACTTAACCTTAACCTAACCTTAACTATAAACTAACCCTAACCTTGACCAAAGCCTGAACCTTAACCTTAAACTTAACCTTAAATATAACCTAACCCTAAACTTGACCAAACCCTTAACCTTAACTTTAACCTTAACCTTAACTATAACCTAACCTTAAATTTTCCCTTAACCTTACCTTAACCTAACCTTTACCTTAACCTTACCCTTAACCTTATCTTAACCTTACCTTAACCATACCCTTAAACTTGTGCTTACTACATAACCTAACCCTAACCTTAACCTTAATATTAACCTTTACCTTAACCTTAAACTAACCTTAACCTTAGGTTAACTTTAACCTTAACCTTAGCCTAACCATGACCTTAACCCTAACCTTAACCTTAACCTTAACCTTAACCTTAATCTTCCCATAACCTTAACCCTAACCTTAACCTTAACTATAACCTAACCCTAACCTTGACCAAACATTAACCTTAAGGTTAAAGTTAAGGTTAAGGTTAAGGTTAGGGTTACGGTTAGGGGAAGCTTAAGGTTAAGGTTAAGTTTAAGGTTAGGGTTAAGGTTAGGGGAAGGTTAAGGTTAGAGTCAAGGTTAAGGGTCAACATATGGTTAAAGTCAAGGTTAAGGGTCAACTTAAGGTTAAGGGTTAAGGTTAATGCTATGGTAAGGTTAAGGGTAAGGTCAAGGTTAAGGTTAAGGTTAGGTTAAGGTTAAGGTTAAGGTTAAGGTTAGGGTTATGATATAGTTAAGGTTAAGATTAAGGTAAGTTTAAGGTCAAGGTTAAAGATAAGGTTAAGGTTAGGTTAAGGTTATGGTTATGGGAAGGTTAAGGTTAAGGTTATGGGTTAAGTCAGGTTAATGTTAAGATTACCCTTAACCTAACCTTACCCTTAACCTAACTTAACCCTTAACCTTACTTTAACCTTAACTTTAACTTTACCCTAATCTAAAGGGTTTAATTACGTAAAGGTTAGTAAGGTTAAGGTTAAGGTTAGGATAAGGTTAATATAAGTTTAAGGTTAAGGTTAGGTAAAGGGTAAAGTTGAGGCTAAGGTAAAGTTAAGGTTAAGGTTAGGGTTAAGGTTAGGTTAGGTTATAGTTAAGGTCAAGGTTAAGGTTAAGGTTATGGTTACGAGTTTGCTAAGGTTAAGGTTAAAGTTAAGGTTAAGGGTGAAGGTTAAGGTTACGGGTCTTAACATTAACCTTACCCTTAACCTTCACTATAACCTACACTTAACATTAACCTTTACCTAACATTAACCGTAACCTTAACCTAACCTTAACCTAACTTTAAACTTCGCCTTCACTATAAGGTTAGGTTATAGTGAAGGTTAAGGTTGAGGTTAGGGTTAAGGTTAGGTTATATTTAAGTTTAAGGGTTTGGTTAAGGTTAAAAGTTAAGGTTAGGTTAAGGGTAAAGTCAAGGTTAAGGTTATGGTTATGGGAAGTTTACGGTTAAGGTTAGGTTAGGGTAAGGTTAGGTTATAGTTAAAGTTAAGGTTGAGGTTAAGGTGAAGGCTAAGGGTAAGGTTAAGGTTAAAGTCAAGGTTAAGGTTAAGATTAAGTTAAGGGTAAATTAAGGTTAATGTTAAGGTTTGGGTTTAGTCAAGTTAAGGTTAAGGTTAAGGTTAAGGCTAAGGCTTAACCTTAACTTTAACCTTAGCCTTAACCTTCCCATAACCATAACCTTAACCTTGACTTTACCCTTAACCTAACCTTAAGGGTAAAGGTTTAGGTTAAGGTTAAGGGTAAGGTTAAGGTTACGGGTTTAGTTAGGTTAAGGTTAAGTTTAGGTTAAGGTAAAGTCAAGGTTAAGGTTAAGGTTAAGGTCAAGGTTAAGGGTAAATTTAAGGTCAAGGTTAGGGTTAGGTTATAGTTAAGGTTAAGGTTAGGTTAAGGGTAAAGTTAAAGTTAAGTTTAAGGTCAAGCTCAATGTTAAGGTTAAGTTAGGTTAAGGTAATTTTAAGGTTAGGTTAAGGTTAAGGTTAGTTTAAGCGTAATGTCAAGGTTACAGATAGGTTAAGGTTAAGATTAAGATAAGGTTAAGGTTAAGGTTAAGGTTAGGGTTAAGGTTATGGTTAAGGTCAAGGTTAGGGTTAGGTTATAGGTAAAGTTAAGCATAAGGTTAAGGTTAGGGTTCCCCTAAAGCAGAGTCTTCTAAACCTCATGCTGACGATGTTCCCAACGTAAACCGAAGTACCCCTGCCTTAGCTGTGAAGGAGATCATTATACCAAAGATTGTCCCCGACGATCTGAAGTTAGTCAACTTATGAAAGGTTCCAAAGGGACTTCGGTAGTTCTCAAAGAACCATTCCCATCTCAGTAGACCAAGATGGTTGAGCAGCCTTCACCATCTACACCATTTTAGTCCCAAGTTTTTATGATGAATGGTGCTACACCTGTTTCGATTGCTATGAATTCGAAGGATTATGCTGGATCACGCTAGGCAGCTCAGAAGGAAGTCGTTGATGGCCCACCTCCCCCACCTGTCTCTGGTCCTTTAGAAATTGAGAAGCCCAACGCTGAACCTGTTGTGAGGCCACCTTCTAAAGGTGTTCTGCGAAATTCTCCCTATAACCCAAATGCCCGTGCCACTCAGCACTACAACATTGTTAAGGATTTGGCACAAGCTCCTGCTGCAATGTATGCATTGGAAGTGCTTCAAAGTTTCCCATCACAACGAAAATCTCTGTTGTCCACAATCAGTGGAATCGATCCTACTGATTCTAGTCTTCTCACCTTCGACCTAGAAAATTTTGTCCCCCGACTTCCACATCAAATAGCTCTTGTTATAAAATTTGGGATCAATGGCCTCAAAATTCATAGAGCCGTTGTGGATGAAGGTGATTCCACCTATGTTATGTCATCTGCCTGCTAGAAGGCCATCGAATCTACAGCTCTTACCTCATCTCCCAATGCCCTAGAGGCATTTTTTGGTCGAGAATCTAAACCCCTGGGTGTTCTCGAGAGTTTTCCAATCACGTTACAGGGTAAGATAGTCAACGTAGAAGTAGAAGTGGTTGACGCCAAGCTCAACTACAACATTCTTCTTGGTCGCATTTGGACTCACTCCATGCTATGCATTCAGTCCACCCTCTTTCGGCTTCTGAAGTTCCCTCATGAGAGAAAAATTATCATTGTTGATCAGTTGTATTTCTTCACCTCGCCCTCTGAGAAAAAAATTCCTTACGTGGATCATATCGCCAATTCCCCCCGACAGTGTAGGACCGAGTCTTTTCAAGGACCCCGTCCTCATGGGTATTTTTCCCACGCCACTACCACAAAAAATTCAAGTTAATATGATCTCTAGGTCAGATGACCCTTGGATCATCCCTTCGCCTGAACAGGTGACCTCTTTCGGAGAATCGATGCATTTAACTCCAGTTGAGATTAATTATTGCAAAATTTTCACTACATCTGATCCTCCTCCTCTTGAACATGCTCCTTTGAGCATGCCTCTGGATATATATTCTCAATCCCCTTGGCTAAGCGATGAAAATTCACTTGATCCTTTAAGAGAAGTCTTCCCTTCTGATGAATCTATCGTCGAAACGATGTCTCTTGAAGATCTACCATGGAGCGATGGACATCATCATTCCTCTTTCATGCCTGGCCTGGACGCAATGTCTGATTGTGTTGAGCCTTTTGTATCCAGTTATCCCCCGCTTGAACCTACTCCTTTGAGCTCGTCAGAGCATATTTACTCTTCTTGTGTCAAGCTCCTAAAAAAATGAAACAAGCTACTAGGAAGACAGCTCTTTTAAGTGTGTAAACCTTGTTAAAATAATGAAACACGAGCCCGTTCAAATTGAGTTTGGTTAGATGTAGATCAAATCTATTGTGCTTTGAACCTTCACTCCATTTCCTATGGATTGAAGCTTGGGGGGCATGTACCTCGAATTAAGACACCATGCTGGGGGCATGCCTGTTTTCCTCATTTCAAGCAGAATTTACATTTTTGTTTTAAGCTTGCATAAAAATAAAACTCTTTTTCAAGCATAGTTTGCATATGTGTTTCCATGTGTGCTTTTAAGCTTGCATAAAAAATAAAATGTGATTTGTGTGGTAATACATTTTGTGAACTTTTCCATTGGGTCTTGTGTTATGTAACTAATGCATTAGATGAAACTGTATTAGAAATTTACACAACATATTAAAAAACATCATCGTATGTAAAAAGATCCATCCAGATATATATATATATATATATATATATATATATATATGTTGAATAGTTTGCAGTTTGTGTACATCACATAAATTCAAAAATATACATGTTTTTTTTAATAATAGCCGAAGACAACATGTCTCTCAAAAATATGCATATAAAAGCCATAGATGACTAATCAACGTGGTGCTAGTGGTAGCATTTCACCACATGCACCAATCGCCTCAATAATCGATGGAGGTGACTAGGCACCCACACGGTGTGCCTCTAGTAAGCCATCAGGATGTTTGCTAGGTGGGCGTAATCTGGGATCCCCCAAGCGATACCCTCCAGGTTCTGGACTAGCTCACTTCCCTCGCCACCCTCATCTTGAGGATCATGTGCGAGAGGGGTCCTCTGTGCGATGGGCGACATCCCGACAGGCCTCTCTAGGCCAACATCTGCACACATATAGGATTTTTTGTTAGAATAGACATGTATTACAAAAAAATCAAGAGTCTTACCCAAATCCTCATCCTAGTCATCCCCCTCCGGGAGTGGAAGATCTGGGTCTCCCATGAAGTCGGTACTGGCATAGGGCCAGTCCTCAACGACGATCAGCTGTCACTGTAGCCATACAAAAAACTCATGCCTCCATGACATTTGTTGGCCCCCTCCTAATCTGGGCATGAGTGCTCCCCATCGAGCCATCCTTCGCTCCCTCAATGATGGCTCAGTGACTATCACCCCCTGGCCCTGGAAAATTGGTATTCGTTCAAGGATGAACAATACCAGGATGGAACCGTACCCAAACTGTTTTAGTTTGGCCTTCTTGCACTTTGTCAGCTGTCTTTTGATGTTCATTATTACGGTAGTGGCCCAATCAAAAAGTGTTGGGTTCATGCATTCATATGCTAGTAGGAGTTATGCTTTAGTTGCTTCATGCGGTGCCTGTGACCCTGCAGCCCGCGTAATGGTGTGGAGTACCACCCTAAGTGCTAGATCAAGCACTGTGTGGATATCAACCTTCACACTGCTTGATCTTGTTTGTGCCCCTGGGCACACTCTTTCCATCACCATTGCCATTTTCTCACTAGATGGTCTAGTACCTATCATGAACGGCACTGGACCTCTTTGGGACAATCCAGTTATGAAATAAATGTCAGATACTTCAAGCTCCAACACTTGGTCTCGAAGCCTGAATTTTTCTTCGTTCTCATCCCAAATGTTGATCAAATACTATAGTAACTTAGGTTGTGCTCTCAAACATGGTGTTAAGAAGAACTTTTTCAGACCACAATTTCAGAGAGTGTTCATGCATGCTTCATTCTACATGGACATTTCATCTTCTTCACCATGCTCCCTTTATTTCCACTCAATCACCATTGTGGCCATGTATCTGCACCAACATGGTCATAAAAACCTCATTAGATCTCTGGAACACTCAGAATTTCATCTGATTGGCTCACATTTTGTTAAATTTAAGTGAAAATTTGAGTTGCACCATTTTCGCAACCATTTTGCTGATACTCGCACCAACTGGCATGAGCCCTTTGCAAAAAGGAGCCAATTGGCGCGGGTCCATGCCCGATACCCACACCAATTGGCCAAGCCCTAATTTTGCAAAGGTCGCCTTAGGGATCCAAAAACACAATGGACATCTATAAAAAATGAATAAAAAAAAAGCTATGGAGAGTGCCTCTTACCTGGAACGAACGAGAACCCAAATGACGTACTGGATTGACCACAATCACCACCACAAGTTTGCACAGCAAAAGCTCATTGTTGCTTTCACAAGAGGTAAAAAGTAAAAGTGAATATGTTTTTACTATTTCTGGCATATTTATAACTTTTCAAAGTCAAAATTATGTTTTGAAAGTCATTTTTCCAATATTTTATTATATTTTGTCGAAAATGGGTTTGACGCTCACTTTCGTGTGCAGCAACAGGTTTTCACGCAGCTTGGACGACGATGCGAGTTGTATTTTATACTTTTTTGGACTCGGTAAAAACACGAAAAAGTCATTTCTGGAGTCATCTTTAAACTCTTTTCTGAATCTCTAAACATGAAAATATTGCCGAGTCGCTTGTTGTTTTGGTCTCGTTAAATTGGTTGTGAAACAACATATACCCAGTATACGTTTACCCCTTTTTTGGGGCGGGATAGACTATTTACAAAAAAGGAATACCCTAGCCTATCATTACTAGGAGGTTTTCTCAGACATAGTTTTCTACCTTTTCGGATATGAGGAACTATTTATGAAAAGGGACTGTTGGAGCTTACTTTTCCGTTGTCTTTTCAAACTCTCTAAACATGAAAAGACACTGAGTTCTTCCTTTGTCAGACTCATTAAAACCTGATGACATCGGATTCTGTCGTGATGACAATACTTAATTTTTTCCTTCCCAGGGCTCGTTAAATGTACTAGGTTGGATTCGTCCGAAGGATGAACTTATATCACAAGCATATGCTATCCCCTTCAATCTTGTTTTCAAAAATAATTGGGGTACTCGCCAGAAATGGTGGGGAAAATGGAACCAGTATCATCGTCGTGTTGGTAGTATGTCACTCTTGAACATGGCACCTCTCTACATTCGTGTCAGGTTGGGGACATCTCATCTCATTTTCTGCTTTCCTCCATGGGTTTGGGTAATCCCTTTTGACCTCTCATCTGCTCTTTGCCTCGTCATCATGACCTCTGATCTTTTGATGTCAAATACTACTAAATCCATTGTCGTGCTGCCGATATGTTCAAGAGAAGTTGACCTCTGCAGTCTCATCCTTCCTCTAATTCTCATCTGATCCTGATTCACAAAAATTATGTTACTCTATCTTGCATCGATGATGTGGGAAACACTATGGCCCACCTTCGATCAAGGTTTCTTCCTGTCGAATTCAGGTCATTATCCAGGAAGCTAATCTAGAGATTCATTTCCGGTACCTTGGAGCTTGCATGCCTCAATGGTAGGTTCTTTGCATTCGACGTAAGGTTTTCATCATTGACCTTCGATCGGATGATTCTGCAGGTGTTCGATGTCAGCTCACTGTTCACATTTCGTGGATTGTACCTGTAGTACCTTGAGTGCCATTGTCACTATTGGTGGTTCGTCTCGCGTCTGTTAACGACTTTCATCATTGGCTGGTAATCAGACGATGTTATTGCATGTTTGAATTTATCTCAGTTATTCACATGCTAGAACTTATACTCTATTCGGGATGAGATGGAGCGCAAGACCCCAGATTTTTTCTATTGGAATCTAGGCTGCAGATTTTGTGGATTATCATGGTTGGTTAAATGAATCATTGCTTGGATGGCTGCGACCATACCTGAGTCTACTTATTGATCATGTCTGGATGGCTACGTCCATACCTTGGATCCTGATTATTTTATACTCTATTATGGATGGCTGCGCCCATACCACATATCATGTATTTGAGATATCAGTTGTACTTGTCTACGCAGGTTTTCCGATGGCAGTGTTTTCAGTTGGACATGTTCTCGTAAAGCATTTCACCCCTCTCTCTCTCTCTCGGGCCTCATGCTTTAGGGGGCATATGTTACACAGTAATTTGTCACCATCCCTGCAATCCCCCGTCCTGCACATTGGAGGGCCTTTTCCATGACCTGTGAGCAGTAACATGACCTGAAACCACTTTCATGGCATCCCCCTTGACAAGGAAAATAATCACTCTGAAGACAGTTTCATGTAAAAAAACCATAAAAATAGACCTTTTGGCCTTGGAGCGACCAGACAGTTCAACCCTCACGCCAATGGGGGAAATCCACCAAATAGGGCATGCCAACTGGCACTCCGTCCCAGTGTATTACTCGCACCAAGCTTAATAAGGATTGTTTAAAAAAAATAAATGGCAGAAGTTTGATTCCAACCAACTCCTGAACGAGTCTCTAAAATGAGTTGGGAGGTTTGGCTCCAGATCTCCATGTACGGGAATTAGTTTTCCACCTATCATAAAAGCTTCCTTGAGGATAGGGCCAAAACCACCATTGTAGGGATCCCAACTCCCCTTCCACCATCTATATAAGCTTTCCATTTTCCCCTTAGCAAGCTAGTAGTCTTAGTAGCCTTAATGCTCATAGAACTAAGAGCTAAATCAGTAGTAAGGAGACTATCGTCAGACAACCTCTGAAAGCCAAAGATGAAGAGAGAGAGCTTTATCCCATTCCTGACGAGCTTCATCGAAATGTGCTCCGCTATCGACCCCCCCGAAGGAAGATGCAGCATCAGAGCTCAAGTTGTATCTTTCTTTCGTCGTGATTAATAATAAACGACTTTGATTATGGTTCCATTCATATGTTCATGTCTTATGTTATGAATTATATCTTCTCTGACTGATATATGGTTGCATGTATTAGGTTTTACATTGTGTGTTGTTTCTTTGTGTATGTGCAAGTGTTCAAACGTGCTAGGTGGGAGAATTGTGATATGCCAAAGCGAAGGATGGAAGCGCCCTCTTCTTGGAAAGCAACAACAACATCAGAATTAAGGTAGGTCCCTTGTCGCATCTTGGTCTTTTGTAACTAGGAACCTACGTCTTAGCATGACTCGGTTGTTTCTAGACCCGATCTGGGCTAGTAGGGATCACCTCTATCCACAGAGGAGATTTACTTCTCCAACACTTATCTTAACCTTTACCTTAACCTTAACCTTAACCTTAACTTTGGTTAGGTAAATTCAAGGTTAAGGTTACGTTAAGGGTAAAGTCAAGGTTAAGGTTAGGGTTAGGTTATAGTTAAGGTCAAGGTTAAGGTTAAGGTTAAGGTTAAGGGTAAAGTCAAGGTTAAGGTTAGATTAAGGTTAAGGTTAGGGTTAAGGTTCAAGTCAAGGTTAAGGTTAAGGGTAAGGTTAAGATTAAGGTTAGGTTAAGGGTAAAGTTAAGGCTAAGGTTAAGATTAAGGGTTTGGTCAAGCTTAGGGTTATGTTATAGTTAAGTTCAAGGTTAAGGTTATGTTTAAGGTAAGGTTAAGATAAGGTTAAGGGTAAGGTTAACATTAATCTTAGGTTAAGGTTATGGTTGAGGTTAGGTTAAGATTAAGGTTAGGTTAAGGGTAAAGTTAGGTTAAGGGTAAAGTTAAGGTTATGGTTAGGGTTAAGGTTAGGGTAAGCTTAGGGTTAGTTTAATGTTAAGGTTAGGTAAAGGTTAAGGTTAAGGTTAATATTAATGTTAAGGTTAAGGATTTGGTCAAGGTTAGGGTTAGGTTATAGTTAAGGTCAAGGTTAAGGTTAGGTTATGGTTAAGCTTAATGTTAATGTTATGGGAATGTTAAGGTTAAGGTTAATGTTAAGGTTAAGGTTTGGTCAAGGATAGGGTTAGGTCATAGATAAGGTCAAAGTTAAGGTTAGGTTAAGGTTAAGGTTATGGTTTTAGTTAGGTTAAGGTTAAGGTTAACGTTAAGGTTAGGTTAAGGGTAAAGTCAAGGTCAAGGTTAGGGTTAGGTTAAGGGTAATATAAGGTTAAGGTTAGGTCAAGGTCAAGGTCAAGGTTGAAGTTAAGGTCAAGATTAAGGGTAAAGTTAAGGTCATGGTTAGGGTTGGGTTATGGTTAAGGTTAAGGGTAAATTCAAGATTAAGGTTATATTAAGGTTAAGGTTAAGGTTAAGGGTTTGGTTAAGGTTAGGTTAAGATTAAGGTTAGGGTTAAGGGTTTGGTTAAGGAGGTTAGGTTAAGGTTAAATTTAAGGTTACAGTTAGGGTAAGGTTAAGGTTATGGTTAGGGTAAGGTTATGGTTAAGGTTAATGTTAATTTTAAGTTTAAGGTTAAGGTTAAGGGTTTATTTAAGGTTAAGGTTACGTTAAGGTTAAGTTTAATGTTAAGGGTTTGTTCAAGGTTAGGGTTAGGTTATATTTAAGGTCAAGGTTAAGGTTATGGTTAAGGTAAGGTTAAGATAAGGTTAAGGTTAAGGTTACATTAAGGTTATGGTTAAGGTAAAGTTAAGGGTAAAGTTAAGGTTAAGGTTAGGTTAGGTTAAGCTTAGGTTAAGGTTAAGCTAAGGTTAAGTTTAAGGTTAGGTTAAGGTTAAGTTTTAAGGTTATGGGTCTTAACATTAACCTTTAATATAACCTACCCTTTGTTAGCCAGCTATAAAATTTGTTATATCAAATGCTGGCTAAAACATTTTTGGAGTCTTCAAGAAACAATTTTTGTTGATAAAGATGTTATCTCTTGAAGATTCTTGAAGGCCTCATGCCTCTATCCAAATCTTCACTGTTGTTTCCATTTCACACTCTGAAATTCTGCTGATTTCATGAGAAAATAATGCTGCAAAAAAACCTTTTTTCCCCCTCCTCCACTCAAAAACTAACCTTCATTTTTCTCCCCTTTTTCTCCATAAAAATCCTATATTTTCATGATTCCCCTTCTTCCATTCATGAAAATCATTTTTACATAGTTTAAAACTCATTTTTAAACTATACCAAAACCCCCAAATTCATTGAAAAACATTGAAAAAATCATAAAATGTATATATTTTTGTATAAAGACTTAAGCCCCCTTGGGGTAAGTCCTAAACCACTTCCCCATTATATGCCCTGGTGCTGGAACTAGGCACTAGACCTGTCGAGCTCTTATCACATCAGAACTTTCGAACAAACATAAGTCTTTTTGTGTGTAAACATTGAAACCTCTGATTGCGATGGCCCGATCGCACAATCGCATCGGCCATTCCTCGATCACACGATCACATCGACCATTCCTTGATCGCGCAATCGCATCAGCCCACCTCCGATCGCCGATTCCCTATTCATTCCCAACCTTTGATTTGGACCTCAGATTAACAGTCTGCATCTAATCGCATCAGATATTTTCGTAACACCCTCCCTCTTTCCTCCTCCGATCATGCAATCCTCTGATTGAATTTGGACCGTCCACATGTTCGAATAGGATGGTCCCAGATCATTCCTGCATTATTTCATCGTCCTCCACCTTCCACCAAGAGGATTTTAGGCGCGTAATCCCCACCATTGATCTCCACGCGATCAAAGATTCTGACTTATTTTTCCCTCCGCTCTCCTTTAACTTCTGCAAACAGATCCCAACCGTTGGATGATGCCATCCAACGGCCATGCACCTCTCAACACCTTCTGAAGCAGTATACCAAAAAACGCAGGATTTTATAATATTTTTATGTACTTTTGTAGGAGTTTAATGGTTTTCCATTATATTGAAAGAAAGTTCAAAGGCCAGGAATGACGATTCCTATGCCTTTGATTCATCAAAGGAAACCATTCGCAGGGTTCAAACTCCACGTCTCGTCGATGCTTCATGGGCATTGATGCCTTGTGAGCCCTGCGCAACACTGCACATCAATAAGACACAGACAATAAAATAATTAAAAAGAGTATCAGTGTCAGAGACAGAACACAACATAATAGAATATTGAAGACAAATTTGTGGGGATTATAGCTAAGATTGATTATCAAAAGCCTAATCCTCCAAATTAAAACACAGTTAAAGAAAATCGTAAGTGTTTTATCAGATAGAAAGGCCTCCACTGCCACATCTGAGGCAAATTGATTCCTCCCAGCTACCACAAAGCCACTTGTGCCTCAAAGCATTCAAATAGAGGCCGAAGTTATTGATCAAAATCATATATTTGCCTCAATGTAGTCGAAGAATTAATTATGCCCAAGGAATTTAACGTAAAAATATCAGCAGAGTTATTACATTCATGACACATAGCCTCAAAAGTCAAAAAAATCTCCCGTCGAGCTTAATCTTAAGTGTAAAACAATTAATACAGAAAAAACATCTGTAAAGTTCTTCATCGAGCCCCTCAAAGGCCGAGAAGCCATTAAGACTGTATTAATTGTCTTGGGAGATCTTTTATTAGATCTCACCTCCTCATTCTTCTATAAATACTTCTGTAGAAGATGAGAAATTATTGGTTGCTGAACTTTGAAATATACTTGAGCTTGAGACTTCTACTTATAAATAGTGTTCATTGGCTCTTGAAGCTCTGCTTGTGATATAATAGTTAGGCTGAGAAGTGTAGATGATTGCTAAACTAAAGCATTGGACTTAAAGATGTAACTGGTTTGGAGAATCAATACAAGCTGATTTATGGGATCCTGGTCTATGTCGACGCTGATGTTATTTCTTATTGTGAATTTTTATTTTACTTTTGTTTTCACTTTGTTCATCTTCTCTTATAAAGAACAACATGCATAGAGTTAGGAACTACTGTATATCAGTACCCTTCTCTGACTGAAAATCTTTATCTAAATGTTTTCTTCCAATTTGTGTTATTTAGGAATGATTTAATTCAATTTAAGCATAGGAATGTTGGCGTTCCCTCATCCTACTGTCTGAACCAGTTTTCATTCTTAAATGTTATTTTTAGTATATGTTAAGTAGAGATGAACTAAGGAAGATATGTTGTGCCCTGGTCCTAGTTTTATCCCAAAACACTGTCTGAAATTTTCCCTTGGAATGTGTTGAAAGTTGGCTAGTGTTGAAATACTTACCAGATCTTAGGCCATTATTTGTCATCTTTGTGTTTGTCTTGAAAGTTACCAAGTAAAGAAGATCTAGGAGAGGATTTGTGGTGAGCCCGACCCGCTAGTTTCTACTCCAACAGTTGCCTTCAAGTTTCCCTTTGTTTTAAAAATTCTTCTATTGAAAGTGCATCAAAAGCAGGCTAGTTTAGAAGTACTTACCTGATCTTGGGCTGCTCTTTGTTCTTCATTTGTTTAAATTACCCTTCTTGTTGTACCATTTCATTCCATTAATCAAACTTTAAAGAGATCCTTAGACATAGATGACTTGCCCCATGGACCACTCTTACCCCTTGTTGTTTCAATTAAACGGTAGTTTTACTCCATAGCCCAATGGACTAAAACCTGCAATTGTCTACCTTTTTGGCCAAAGATTGTTCTGATTGCTTGCAAATTCACACCTTTGAAAGTCTTTTCATTTAGAACTTTCCACTCAAATAATAATCATGCTCAACCATCCAAAACAAAACAAAACCCTCGGCCTTCATAACTAGCCTAATATCATTACCCAAAACTTCAAAGATAAATCCATCTTTGCACTTATTGGAGAGATCCCTCTACGGATTTAGGAGGGCTAGATCCTAGAATCCCAAAGTGGTTGAAATAATGTTGTTTCTTTGATTGGACTTTTCCAATCTTGCTAATTACAGATTCCTAACATTTATGGCGACTTCAGTGGGGATCAAACCCAGAATATTTGGTTCCCCTTAAAATTTCATACAAACATCGTGAGTTAAAAGTAGCCTTTTCAAGCACTACCAAGCAGTGGTAATCATGATAAAACTTGTTTGAATCAGTGGCAAACTAGGCAAACTCTAGTGTTCTCATAAGAGTTTATCTAACCTTTAAAAATCAGCTGGCTTAGCCATAAGAGTACACTGTCTTTGTCTCATAACCGTAGCTAAGTTTTGAAGTAGATTTAGCATACTCTTAAACAACCAATAGGACTGAAAAAATAACTCAGAAAACCCAAATTTTTTTTAAATTGGTATTCAATAAACCTGGTGGTGGACCATAAAACCTTTTACCTCCAAAAGAGCTAAAAAATTTCACTTTGAGACTCCACAATCCAAACAGACCTTAAGACTCCACTGGGAAGAACCCTGATTATTGAAATATCATTCAAACTCAGTTAGAGGACTGTAGGATTAAAATTTGTGTAAACAGATTAGTTGACCTTTTAAAGACTGTCATACCTGGTTAAACTTTTCTTGTTTATTTGGGTCTGAAAAACACAGCATAGTTGCTCCTAGAAAGATTCATACTAGAGCCTATACTGACCCGAACCCGCCAGAGATAGTTGATAACCCAGAAAGTATCCTGAGGGAGTCTCCTAGGATTAAATTATCAACTGTTTTCAGATCACCCTTGAGAGCTAATTCAGTTCCTAAAAATCTTTCAGATCTATAACAATCACAAGCTGAATTAGTAAATCCATTTAGAACTAGGTCATTTGATGATATAATTCAGCTAGACTCCGAGTCTTCACTTTCATCCCCAGAAACAAGTGAACATCTTGGTAGTAGAGAAACAACACCACCTGATTTACATTTCCTTCACAATTTAGGTGTCTCTCATCCAAGATCAAATCAGCAATCTACTGTTGTTCCATCCACATCTGTTCACCAAAAATTCACTGTCCAAACCACTCCACTTCAGCCCACTAAGCTCAACAAAGGCCAAGGTCTAGCTAGGTTAATGGCTGAATCAAATTTTGAATTTATTGATATTAATACGATTAATGCTTTATATAACCAAGAATAATTCTCAACTCCCATTGTTGAAGAAAATTTTATGAATTCTTCTTGGTATGCTGATATTCTTTATGTTTTGCTTAAATTTAACACACCTCCTGGTTTATCAATAATAAAGGCAAGTTTTTTGAAGTTAAAAGATGTATACTATTGCATTATAGATAAATGTCTTTATTGGAAAAATGCAAGTGGTATATTGCTTAGATGTTTGCCTGAGTATGATGCAGAGAACGTTAAGCACAAGTTCCATGAAGGAGAGTGTGAAAGCCATTTATACTGGAAGACAACAGCCAACAAAATCTCAAGGGCCGGTTACTATTGGCCTACTCTCTTTCTTGATGTACATAAGATGATAATTGCCTGTCATAAATGTCAAATTTTTGAAGGCAAAAGGAAGCTGCTACCCCTGCCTCTGCATCCGATCACTGTTGAAGCCCCATTTCAACAGTGGGAACTTGAATTCATAGGTAAAATCCATCCATCATCTTCAGCTTAGCATAGATGGATCCTCACTGCCACAGACTACTTTACTAAATGGATAGAATCCATTCCTTGTAAGAAAGCCAATGACTCTGTTATTATCAAATTCATGGAGAGTAATATTCTCTCTATATTTGCTTTCCCTACCAAGATCATCACTGATAATGCAGTAGCATTTGGATCAAAGAGGATGGTTGAGTTCTATCACAAGTATCATATAAAATTGGGGCATTCCACGGCCTATTACCCTCAAGGTAATGGACTTGAAGAATCCTCAAACAAGAGTTTAGTGAACATAACCAAGAAGTTGTTGGAGGACAACAAAAAGTCTTGGCACACAAATCTTGTGCATGCACTTTGGGCTAACAGATTAACTTTGAAGAAATCTATTGGTATGTCACCCTACCAGCTCGTGTACGGCACTGATGCAATATTTCCTATCAGCCTTGGTGTGCCAGTTATGAAGTTAATTCAAGAGGTTTAGTCTGAAGATAATGACATGATCAAAAGGATAAATTAGACTGTTCACCTTCAACAAACCAGAGAGGAGGTATATAACAAAGCATTACAGAAACAGGAAAACATTAAAAAGCTTTTCGATAGAAGAACAAAGGCCAGCAATTTCAATGTTGGGGACAAAGTTTTAAAGTGGGACTCAAGGAGAGAAGACAAGGACAAGCATGGAAAATTTGACAACTTATGGCTTGGCCCTTATCTCATTCATTCAGCTGCTGGTAATAATGCCCTTTTCTTATAAGAGTTTAATGGAGCTGAACTGTTTGGGGGTCCTATTAATGGCAGGATGCTCAAACATTACTTTTCTTAATCCATGTCATGTTTTGAAGCATTTTTATCTTTCTCACATTATGAATATCTCACCCACCATTGCATTCAAAGTTAGAAAAATCAAAATACAAAAACAATACAAAATATAAAAGAGGGCAGATTGTAAAAACAAGAAAGGTATAGCCCCATACCAAAAAAGAGAAACAAATCTGAAAGTGTGCAAGCTTAAATGCCACTCCTGAAAAAACACACTTCTAATTAGTCATACAGCCTAATCATGACTAATTAGCTTTTAAATTTATTGCTGATAGGATAGTGAATTCTATTTTCCAAACTGTTTAAACTTGGCTTTTCAGTAGAGAGATTACGATAGAAATTAAAGGTTCAAACATGATAAAAATATGAACCTAAGTTTCCATGAGAGATGACTCAAATCTGCTTATTTATTGAGTGAAGATCAGAGGTAAAAAATGGTTCTAATCAGCTCAAAATCTGAACCAGTCAACAAAGGAAGAACAACTCAAACACGAGGCAAAAACAGAGCTGTAAAAGATGAAGGAAGTGCTTGAAATTTCAGATCCTAAGCCTTCCATTTTGTTTTAATTTTCTGCAAAATAAGATCTATGTGTAGCTTGTTTTTTGTGCCATAGATCAGCAACAAGTTAGACTGTTCAATCTTGACTTGTATGCTTTTGAATTTCTTTTTTAGAAATTAGTGAATAAAATCTGTTGGACAATTTTAATCCCAACAGATGGTAGATTAGGTAGAGAAGCATATGGAATCAACTGTTTAATCTGAGTTCATGGAGAGATAAGGATTAGAATCAGATTATTTTTATGCTTTCAAAAGAATAAAATTTTGTAAAAGAGTTTTCCAATCCAAGTGCACTCTAATGAAGAAAAAATGTTAGATAAGTAGGATTGGGTAGGTAGAAAGCTTGTTGATGAAAGATCCATTGTTTTTATGGTTGCTAATATGTTTTCAGAGCAAGATCATCCAAAAAAAGGAAGGGAAGCCCAATGGATGAGGCACTAATCAGCCTCCCAGAGAATTCAAGTCTGAAGTTCTTGATGCCTTCAAGAAGGCACCATCCCCAAGTGGAGCCACTATTAGCTAACTATAAATTTTTTTATATCAAATGCTGGCTAAAACATTTTTGGAGTCTTCAAGAAAAAAAAATTATTGATTAATATGTTATCTCTTGAATACTCTTGAAGGCCTCATGCCTCTGTCCATATCTTCACTGTTGTTTCCATTTCACACTCTGAAATTCTGTTGATTTCATGAGAAAAGACTGCTGCAAAAAACCCCTTTTTCCCCCTCCTCCACTCAAAAACTAACCTTCATTATGCTCCCATTTTTCTCCATAAAACTCTCTATTTTCATGATTCCCCTTCTTCCATTCATGAGAATCATTTTTTCATAGTTTAAAACTCATTTTTAAACTATACCAAAACCCCCAAATTCATTGAAAAACATTGAAAAAATCATAAAAAATACATATTTTTTTATAAAGACTTAAGCCCCCTTGGGCTAAGTCCTAAACCACTTCCCCATTATATGCCCTGGTGCTGGAACCAGGTGCTAGACCCGTCGAGCTCTTATCACATCGGAACTTTTGAACAAACGCAAGTATTTTTGTGTGTAAACATTGAAACCTCTGATTGCGATGGCCCGATCGCACAATCGCATTGGCCATTCCTCGATCGTGTAATCGCATCGACCATTCCTGGATCATGCAATCACATCAGCCCACCTTCGATCGACGATTCCCGATTCATTCCCCACCATTGATCTGGCCCTCAGATTAACTGTCTGCATTTAATCGCATCAGATATTTTCGTAACACCCTCCCTCTTTCCTCCTCCGATCATGCGATCCTCTGATTGAATCTAGACCGTCCACCTGTTCGAATCAGACGGTCCCAGATCATTCCTGCATTATTTCATCGTCCTTCACCTTCCACCAAGAGGATTTTAGGCGCATAATCCCCATCGTTGATCTCCACGCGATCAACGGTTCTGACTTATTTTTCCCTCCGCTCTCCTTTAACCTCCGCAAAAAGATCCCAACCATTGGATGATGCCATCCAACGGCCACGCACCTCTCAACACCCTTTGAAGCAGTATACCAAAAAACACAGGATTTTATAATATTTTTATGTACTTTTGTAGGTGTTTAATGGTTTTCCATTATATTGAAAGAAAGGTCGAAGGCCGGGAATGACGATTCCCGTGCCTTTGATTCATCAAAGGAAACCATTCGCAGGGTTCAAACTCCACGTCTCGTCTATGCTTCATGGGCATTGATGCCTTGTGAGCCCTGCGCAACACTGCACATCAATAAGACACAAACAATAAAATAATTAAAAATATTATCAGTGTCAGAGACAGAACATAGTAGAACATAATATTGAAGACAAATTTGTGGGGATTACAGCTAAGATTGATTATCAAAATCCTAATCCTCCAAATTAAAACACAGTTAAATAAAATCATAAGTGTTTTATCAGATAGAAAGGCCTCCACTGCCACATCTGAGGCAAATTGATTCCTCCCAACTACCACAAAGCCACTTGTGCCTCAAAGAATTCAAACAGAGGCCAAATTTATTGATCAAAATTAGATATTTGTCTCAACGCAGCCGAAGAATTAATTATGCCCAAGGAATTTAATTGAAAAATATCAGCAGAGTTATTACATTCATGACACAGAGCCTCAAAAGACAACAAAATATCTCGCCAAACTTAATCTTAAGTGTAAAACAATTAATATAGACAGAACATCTGTAAAGTTCTTCATCGAGCCCCTCAAAGGCCGAGAAGCCATTAAGACTGTATTAATTGTCTTGGGAGATATCTTATTAGATCTCACCCCCTCATTCTTCTATAAATACTTTTGTAGAAGATGAGAAATTGTTGGTTGGTGAACTTTGAAATATACTTGAGCTTGAGACTTCTACTTGTAAATAGTGTTCACTGGCTCTTAAAGCTCTGCTTGTGATAGAATAGTTAGGCTGAGAAGTGTAGATGATTGCTAAACTAAAGCATTGGAATTAAAGCTGTAACTGGTTTGGAGCATCAATACAAGCTGATTTATGGGATCTTGATCTATGTCGACGGTGATGTTATTTCTTATTGTGAATTATTATTTTACTTCTGTTTTCACTTTGTTCATCTTCTCTTATAAAGAATAGCATGCATAGAGTTAGGAACTACTGTATATCATTACCCTTCTCTGACTGAAAATATTTATCTAAATTTTTTCTTCCAATTTGTGTTATTTAGGAATGATTTAATTCAGTTTAAGCATAGGAATTCTGGTGTTCCCTCATCGTACAGTCTGAACTAGTTGTCATTCTTAAATTTTATTTTCAGTATATGTTAAGTAGAGATGAACTAAGGAAGATATCGTGTGCCCTGGTCCTAGTTTTATCCCAAAAGACTATCTGAAAGTTTCCTTTGGAATGTGTTGAAAGCTGGATAGTGTTGAAATAATTACTAGATCTTAGGCCATTCTTTTCCATCTTTGTGTTTGTCTTGAAAGTTACCAAGTAAAGCAGAGCTAGGAGAGGATTTGTTTTGAGCTCGGCCTGCTAGTTTCTACTCCAACAGTTGCCTTCAAGTTTCCCTTTGTTTTAAAATGTCTTCTATTGAAAGTGCATCAAAATCAGGCTAGTTTAGAAGTACTTACGTGATCTTAGATTACATTTATGTCTTTCTTAAGTGTATGTCAAAATAAGGCTATTTTAGAAGTACTTACCTGATCTTGGGCTGCTCTTTGTTCTTCATTTGTTTAAATTCCCTTTCTTGTTGTACCATTTCATTCCATAAATCAAAATTTAAAGAGATCCTTACACATAGATGAATTTCCCCATGGACCACTCTTGCCCCTTGTTGTTTCAATTAAACCCTATTATGACTCCATATCCAAATGGAATAAAACCTGCAATTGTCTACCTTTTTGGCCAAAGCTTGTTCTGATTTCTTGCAACTTCACACCTTTGAAAATATTTGCATTTAGAACTTTCCCCTCAAATAATAATCATGCTCAACCATCCAAAACAAAACAAAACACTCGGCCTTCATAACTAGCCTAACATCATTACCCAAAAATTCAAAGAAAAATACATATTTGCACTTATTGGAGAGATCCCTATTTGGATTTAAGAGGGCTAGATCCTAGAATCCCAAAGTGGTTGAAATAATGTTGTTTCCGTGATTGGACTTTGCCAATATTTCTAATTACAGATTCATAACACTCTTAACATTAACCTTTAACTAACCTTAACCTTAACCATAAACTTAACGTTAACCTTGACCTTAACTATAACCTTAACCTTAACCAAACCCTTAACGTTAACCCTAACTTAACCTTAACCTTAACCTTAACCTTAACCTAACCTTAACCTTGACCTTAACTATAACCTATCCGTAACCTTGACCATAACCTTAACCTAAACTTAACCTTGTTTCTACCCTTAAACCTAACCCTAACCATTACCTTTACCTTAATGTAGCCTTAACCTTAACCTTTACCTTAACATAACCTTAACCTAACTAAACTTGTAACTTGAACCTTAAACTAACCTTAACTTTGATTTTACCCTTAACCATAACCTTTACCTTAACGTAACCTTAACCTTACCCTTACCTTAATCTTACCCTTAACCTTAACCTTTACATTAACCTTGACTTTACCCTTAACCTAACCTTAACCTTAACCTTAACCTTATCTTAACCTTATCCTAACCCTAACCTTAACATTAACCCAACAATAACCTTACCTTAACCTAAATTAACTTTAACCTTGACCTTGACCTTAACCTTAACTTTAACTTTACCCTAACCTTAAGGGTTTAGTTAGGTTAAGGTTAGTAATGTTAAGGTTAAGGTTAAGGGTAAAGTCAAGGTTAAGGTAAAGTTAAGGTTAAGGTTAGGTTATGGTCAAACTTAAGGTTAGGTTAAGTTTAAGGTTAAAGTTAGATTAAGGGAGAGATAAGATTAAGGTTAAGGTTAAGATTAGGTTAAGGTCAAGGTAACGGTTAATGTTAAGTGTTAGGTTATAGTTAAAGTTAAGGGTAAAGTCAAGGTTAAGGTTAAGGTGAAGGTTAAGGGTAACGTTAAGGTTTAGGGTTACAAATTTAGTCAAGTTAAGGTTAAGGTTAAGGTTAAGGTGAAGGTTAAGGGTAACGTTAAGGTTAAGGTTAAGGTCAAGGTCAAGGTTAAGGTTAAGTTAGGTTAAGGGTAAGGTTATAGTTAGGTTAAGGTTAAGGTTAAGGTTAGGTTAAGGTTAAGGTGAAGGTTAAGGTTATGGCTTTAATCAGGTTAAGGGTTTGGTCAAGGTTAGGGTTATGGTTAAGTTTAAGGTTAAGGTTAAATATAGGTCAAGGTAAGGTTAATGTTATGGGTTTAGTCAGGTTAAGGTTAAGGTTAAGGTACAACTAAAAGAACTATTGGATACCGACTTTTTTAAGGTCATGGTTCCAACGGGGCTTCTTAGAAGCGACGAGTGAATTGAAACTCTGCAGAACCCTGACCTCAGCTCTGCAGGCCTGCCAACAAATGCAAGCAGTGCAAGACAAATTTGCAACAAAACTCTTACCTGATCAACCTCATGAACAACTTTGGGGGGGTTCGACCCCCCCTTCTTTCACGCCATTCATTTTCAGTAGCATCCCTTTGGATACCTCCAACTTCCCATCTAGCTCCAAATATGAGGGAAACAGCCACGAATCGGCGCCAAAAGAATCTGTGTCTGTGGGGCACAATCCAAACCAATACAACGCGCAAGAACCGTCCCCATGCAAACCCATCTCGAAGAAAATACCAAGACTGATCATTGAGGATCCATGGATAGATGAATATAGAGACCACATGAGTAAGCATGCCCTAATTTGCAGATTCATGGGGGTTCACCTCAACAAAAGGCTCTCTGCTGGTGGATAAACAAGAAATGGAAACCCAAAGGGGACTATGATCTCCAGCTGGGATCAAGGAGCTTCTTCACTGTCATATTCACTCACAGGGACGATAGAGATCACATATTCAAAGGAGGCTCGTACTTCCACAAATCTGAAGGATTATACATCACGTACTAGAGGCTAAAATTCGCCCCAGAATAGGAAGATTTCAAAAAATTTCCAGTGTGGATTCGCCTTCACTCTCTGCCTGTGGATTACTGGAACAAGCGAATCTTGGAGGCCATAGGAAACCAGCTGGGAGTCTTCATCAAAGCCTCAGATCTCACATCACAAGGTAAGTACACATCTTATGCTAGAATTTGTGTTTACTTGGATATTTCAGGACCCCTCCCAGGCCATATGGAGTTGATCCATATAGGAGTGAAATGGAAGCAAACCATTGATTATGAAAATATACCATTCAGATGCCGAACATGCCGACAACATGGAAATATTAGTCATGGATGCCTTGCCAACCAACCATAGCCTCAGGCACAACAAGAACAGGTGGATAGTCCTACACCTAGTTTCACCTCCACTTCAAGAAAGAACAAAGGGAAGAAAAGAAAAAGGATTTGAAACCCCTCATCAACACTACCCCCACTGATAAGGCCTCCACCCAGAAAAATAGCTTCGAAATTCTGAGCACTCTTGACTCATCGGAGCACCCTTCAGTCCCTCAGGCCCCCACTGTTCATGATCCAAAAGTTCCAAGTCAACCCCTGCCTACCACCAACGCTCCAAGAACAACCTCTGACTCAATCCACGCCCAGGCATCGCAACACCAGCAGGACTCCTCTGTTATCCAGAATACCATCAACCACACCTCAATGCAAACCCATAAATGCACAGAAATGCAACCAGATCAGCCCTCCACAACCACTTCAAACAATCCTCTGGAGGAGATCCTTGGCGATCTAGATCTTCAAAGGGTCAATGAGCACTGGTCAAATTTGGAGAAGATATAAATGGCCTACTGGCAGCTGGAATACATCAACCAGAATGCAGCCAAAAGGTAATGGGGAAATAGCAGCCAAAAAGGCATTCAATCCAACCTGGATCTGGATCAATACAAACCTCAAGGACCAGACAGAGAAAGAGGGCGCAAATCCACAAGACAGAAAATACAAGAGCTGGGAAAACGCCTAATCAATGAAGGAAAAATCAAGGCATTGGTCTTTTATGCTCCAAAGATAGCTCAATGAAAATCACAACTTGGAACATAAGGGGGCTCAACGGCACCACCAAAAGATAGATCCTGAAAAACTATCTATTCTCACAGCACCTAGACATCGTACTCCTACAAGAATCCAAATGCTCTCCCAAGGGAACAGAAGCACTCAAAAATCTCGTTTCCAACAGTCATCAATGCATAAGCATAGATGCAATTGGGCAAGCAGGAGGGTTGATCACGTTCTGGAACAAAATCAAATTCTTCTTGCAGAATGTTCTGTCCACCAAGCACTCGCTATCAGTAATTATCAACATGCCAGAATCAGGGCAATCGATCTGCATTACCAATGTATATGGACCCCAACAACTTCAGGAAAAGCTGGAGATGCTGCTAGACCTAGACGAAGTCAGAGTACACCATGGGGAAAATCACTGGATTTTAGGAGGAGACTACAATATGATTACCAATCTAGCATATAAAAAGGGAGGTTTACGAAGACTGGATAAGGACTCGAAAGCATTCAACACCTTCATTGCTGAATCCAAACTCATTGACATCCCCACAGTCAATGGTCTGCACACCTGGAACAATAAGCAAGGAGGAAACTGGAAGATAGCATCAAGGCTTGATAGGTTCCTCATGTCAGAATCCATTCTGCTGCAAAATATCGACATGGAGGCTAGCATTCTGCCCATTGGAGGATCTGATCACTGGCCAATGCAGATCCATTTCACAAATTTGGATAAACCCCCCAACAGACCATTCAGATTCAAAGCCTTCTGGACAGAGCACCCATCATTCATGCAGAACATACAA
This sequence comes from Pinus albicaulis, assembly GCA_034641835.2. Lineage (NCBI taxonomy): Eukaryota > Viridiplantae > Streptophyta > Pinopsida > Pinales > Pinaceae > Pinus > Pinus albicaulis. The sequence continues at coordinate 393,416,016 of CM076581.1, forward strand.
AACTGGTGGACTCAAGCCACCATAAGGAGCGACAACATCATGTACATATTCCAGCAGAAGCTCAAAAATATAAATACTAACCTCAAACAATGGAAAAAAAACACCTTTGGCGACATATTTCAAGCCAAAAAAGATCTTGAGGAAAAAATGGCGAACCTCTAACTAACATTGATCAAGGAAGGGTCCAATGATGAACAAAAAGCTCAAGAATCGAATCTGCAAAGGCAATGGGAAGATCGATTAAAACAGGAAGAGCTACTATGGAGATAGAAATCGAGGGTGCAATGGTTAAAACAGGGTGAATGAAACACCAGTTTCTTTCACAAGTCAACCATCCAGCATAGAGCTTTCAATCACATCCTCTGCCTCAAAAAGGCTGACGGTGATCAAGTCTATTCAAGGGAGCATATCAGATCTGAACTCAACTCTTATTTCACCTCTCTTCTCAGCGAGCCCATGCATGATCGCTCGCAAGCCTTAAATGAAATAATTGCGGCCATTCCCAGCTTAGTTATAGAGGATCAAAACACCCTCCTTCTAAGAGATTTTACTGAGCAGGAGATTGAAGAAACAGTCTTCACCATGGCCACGAACAAGGCCCTCAGACCTGACGAATTTACAATAGAATTTTTTAAGGCTTGCTGGCCCATTATTAAAGATGACCTTCTCATCCTAGTAAGAAAATTTTACAGAACCAAGAAATTCTTACCTGCCATCAATGCCTCTTTCATCACCTTAATTCCCAAATCGGACCAGTCTGACTCCCCTGACAAGTTTTGCCCCATAGCCCTTTGCAATGTCCTTTATAAAATCCTTTCAAAACTAATGACTGGCAGACTTAAATCTATCCTCTCCTCAATCATTTCTCAGGAGAAAACTGGCTACGTAGAAGGTAGGCAGATCACTAACAGCATAATCCTCACCCAGGAAGTATTGCACTCTCTCAAAACAAACAGAACTCTAGGCATGTTAATCCAGCTTGACCTGTCCAAGGCCTTTGATAGAATCAGCTGAAAATATATGAGAGAAATCCTCCAAGCTTTTGGATTTAGTCAGCAATGGACAAATTGGATAATGGAACTGGTCTAAGGTGCTTTCTTTTCAATTCTGCTGAATGGAGGACCCCTTCAACCCTTTAGTCCATCCAGAGGTATAAGACAAGGAGATCCCCTATCTCCTTTTCTCTTCATCATAATGGAAGAAGGGTTGGGAAGATCTTTAGCCAAGGCAAAACAATAGAACCAACTCAAAGGCATCAAACTGGTACACCAAGGACCCACTGTAACGCATCAACAATTTGTAGACGATACAATGCTCATGGGCGCCCACACAGTGCATGAAGCTCGAACCATCAGTAAAGTGTTAAAGACTTTCTCGGATGCCTCAGGTATGGAAATTAATCTAACCAAATCCAAACTTTTTTTCTTCATCACAACCATTCCTGTGCAGAGAAATCTCAGCAGAATTCTAAATATTCAAAAGAACTCCCTTCCAACCAAATACCTTGGTATACCGCTCTCAGAATATGCCTACAAATCAGTCAATTGGGAAGCCCTCCTCAACAAAATGAAAGCTAGGCTAAGCAGTTGGACCCATCGGGCCTTAAACATGGCCAGCAGACTGATATTGGTCAAGTCTATCCTCCAAACCATGCCAGCTTACATGTTCTTAGCACTTGCAGCCCCTAAGTCGGTTTATAAGACCATCCGTAGCATTCAGCGCTCCTTCCTCTGGAATGGACCCTATAAGAAATCCAAATGGGCCCTCCTCAAATGGACAGATATCTACAAACCAAAAATGGAGGGAGGTTTGGGCCTTAGATACCCCAAGATATTAAGCAAGGCTGTAGTAGCAAAAATCTGGTGGAGATGGGTCAAAAATCCTAACTCCCTCTGGGGCACCATGTGGAAAGCGAAGTATACAACCCAAATCAGGGAAAAAGACCTCATTAGGCTTACAGGCACCACCCAAGGATCCCCCATCTGGAACAAAGAATGGGAAAATAGACATATTGTTCAGCAGCATAGCTTCTAGGAAGTGCACCAAGGCAACAAAACCCTATTATGGGAAGATGCCTGGCAGTAGCTTCCACCCCTGGAACACCCAGACTGGAACACTCTTAAAAGAGCTATGCAAGAGGAAGGCAAGATTACGGTAGTAGACTACTAGAAACCGGCAAGCGAGGAAACCATATGGAAAAAATGGATATCCAGAGAATAATGGCATACCCAAGTAGGCCCAAGGAATGTAGACCATCTTCTACAAGACTTGGACAAAAGAAGAATCCTAAGATCTAACAAAGAGGACATTCTGAGATGGGGAAGTAAACCCAAAGTCACGTTCAATCTAAAAGAAGCATATCAGCTCTTGGCGGCTTCCTCGGATCAGCAACCAGACCACATATGGAAAAACCTTTGGAACAGAGGAACATGGCCAAAAATCACACTATTCTCCTAGCTGGTCCTGAATAACAAGGCACTCACTTGGGACAATCTTCAGAAATGAGGCTTCGTAGGCCCTTCTGGATGTATGCTTTGCGAAAATGGTCCGGAAATGCTCAATCACATACTCAATACATGTCCCACGGCTTGCTCTCTGTGGGATGACATGGCCATGGTCTTTTGACAATCTGATAGAGACAGAAACTCCATCCAACTCTCACTAAGAAAGTGGAGATCTTCCATATCCTCCAATCCCCTGGTCAATAGTGCTTGAAATCTAATTCCGGGAGCAATAGTTTGGACCCTGTGGAAAGAGCAAAACGTGAGAATATTCAAAAACTCAGTAATGGTAGTAAACGTGTTGACAGGGAAAGTTCGATAGCTCATCACAGAAATGATAAATGCCATGGGCATACTGCAGATCGAGGGCAACACATCTCCAAATGAGGCAAGAATTATATAGATCCTAAATCTTCAAACAACGACCAACCCTGCTGGAAGGAACCAGGCCTCAACAGGAACAACGCATGACAAATGGACTCTGCCCCCTTTTAACACTTTCAAACTCAATTTCGACGGGGCTTCAAAACAAAACCCGGGCATGGCAGGCTATGGGGGAGTAGTGAGGGATCACACAGGCGCAATTCATCTCATCTATCATGGCAATCTCGGAGCGACCACCAACAATGCTGCAGAACTAATCACTCTCATCCACGGCCTCACTCTAGTTGGGCGCTACAGACTCTAACCTCTGATAGTGGAAGGCGACTTGGAGATCATAATAAGGCTGATCAGGAAACTCCAGATGGGTGCACAGGTGCAAAAGGTGACCCCAAGTTGGAGACTATCGGAAATTCTGAAGGACCTCCAAGGCCAAATCTGCAACATGCAAGGGATCACTTTCCAGGCAGTTCGCAGGAAAGCAAATAAGTTGGCTGATGCATTGGAAAATGTAGGGATCAGTTCCAATCTGGCAGAGTACCATAGTCTCTGGCAAGATCAGGTGGAGGGAGAACTCAAAGCCAACTGCAACAAATTCTGACAATCGGATCTGTAAACACAGGCCTAGGCCACAAGGTACTCGAGGGTTTTCACCACAGGAAATGTATGTCAAACTCAATCACTGTAGGATCCATGACACGTCCAAGGGAGAACTTAGCCACCAGGCTTGGGAAAACTCAAGCCGCATCCCTACACACCAGTCTATGACAACTCAAGCCACATGGAAGAATGCTCACTCACACTCTTCAGGCAGTGCAACTCTATGTTTACTGGACTTACTGGACACGCCAGATCACCTTCAGCCCCAAGGAAAATTCTATTGGCCAGCAACAGCTATCTTCAGCCAAATGCATCCATTGGATGCGATGCTAAGGACATATAGCAAAACCAATTCAGGGGGGTCAATTTGACTCCCCAGAAACTCTGTATTTTTATCCAACAAAATTAATTTAAATATGCTTAACTTTACAAAAAAAAAAAATGGTTAAGGTTAAGGTTAACGTTAGGTTATAATGAAGGTTAAGGTTAAGATAAGGTTAAGGGTAAGGTTAAGGTTAGGGTTAGGTTATAGTTAAGGTGAAGGTTAAGTTTAAGGTCAAGGCCAAGGTTAAGGTTAAGGTTACATTAGGTAAATGTTAAGGTTAGGTTAAGGGTAAAGAAAATGTTAAGGTTAGGTTAAGGTTAAGATCAGGGTAAGGTTAAGGGTAAGGTTAAAGTTAAGTAAAGGTTAAGGTTAAGATAAGGTTAATGGTATGGGTTTAGTAAGGTTAAAATTAAGGTTAAGGTTACATTAAGGGTAAAGTTAAGGTTAAGGTTAGGTTAAGGTTAATTTTAAGGGTTTGGGAAGGTTAACGTTAAGGTTAGGTTAAGGTTATGGTTAAGGTAAGGTTAGGTTAGGGGTTAAGGTTAAGATTAGGTTAGGTTAAGGTTAAGATAAGGTTAAGGGTAAGGTTAACATAACCTTACCGTTAAGGTTAAGGTTTAGTTAAGGGTAAAGTCAAGGTTAAGGTTAGGTTAAGGTTAAGATAAGGTTAAGGTTAAGGTTAAGGTTAGGTTAAGGGTAAAGTTAAGGTTAAGGTTATGGTTATGGGAAGGTTAAGGTTAAGGCTGCGTTAAGGGTAAAGTCAAGTTTAAGGTTAGGTTATGGTTAAGGTTAAGTTAATATAAGGTTAAGGTTAAGGTTAAGGTTAGGTTAGGCTAAGGTTAAGGCTAGGTTAATGGTTTGTTCAAGGTCAAGGTTAATGTTAGGTTAAGGGTAAGGTTAAGGTTATTGATAAATTTAAGGTTAGGGTTAGGGTAAAGTTAAGGTTAAGGTTAAGGTTAAGGTTAGGGGAAGGTTAAAGTTAAAGCTAGGTTAAGGTAAAGGTTATGGGAAGGTTAGGTTAAGGTTAAGGTAAAGGTAAGGTTAAGGTTAATGTCAAGGTTAGGTTATAGTTAAGGTCAAGGTTAAGGTTAGGTTATAGTGAAGGTTAAGGTTAAGGTTAAGGTTAAGGTTGAGGGTGAAGGTTAAGGGTAAGGTTAAGGTTAAGACTTGTAACTTTAACTTTCACCCTTAACCTTAACCTAACCTTAACCTTAACCTTCACCTTGCTAAACTCGTAACCTTAACCTTAGCCTTAACCTTGACTTTACCCTTAACCTTCACCTTCCTAAACTCGTAACGTTAACCTTAACCTTACCAATAACCTTAACCTTAACTTTACCCTTAACCTAACCTTAACTTTAACCTTACTGTTAAACTTATCTTAACCTTAGCCTTAACCTTACCCTTAACCTTCACCTTAACCTTAAATTTACCCTTAACCTTGACTTTACCCTTAACCTAATCTTAACCTTCACCTTAACCGGATTAAACCCGTAACCTTAACCTAACCTTAACCTTAACCATAACACTAACGTTCCCATAACCTTAACATTAACCTTAACCTTAACATTAACCATAACCTTAACCTTAACCTAACCCTCACCTTGACCAAACCCTTAAAATTAACCTTAACATTGACCTTGACCTTAGCCTTAACCTTAACCTTAGCCTTAACCTTAAACTTAAACTTAACCTCGACCTTAACTATAGCCTTAACCTAACCTTAACCTTGACCAAACCCTTAACATAACCTCAACCATGATTTTACTCTTAACGTAACCTTAACCTTAATCTTAACTTGACTAAATCCATAACCTTAACCTTAACCTTAACCTTAACCAAACCTTAACCTTAACCTTACCCTTAACGTAACCTTAACCTTGACTTTACCCTTAACGTTAACCTTACCCTTAACCTTACCCTTAACATAATCTTAACCTTACCCTAACCATAACCATTAAGGTTAGGTTAAGGTTATGCTTGAGGTTAGGTTAAGGGTAAAGTTAAGGTTATGGTTAGGGTAAGGTTAGGGTTAGGTTAAGGTTAAGGTTAGGTAAAGGTTAAGGTTAAGGTTAAGATTAAGGTTAAGGTTAAGGGTTTGGTCAAGGTTAGGGTTCGGTTATAGTTAAGGTCAAGGTTAAGGTTAGGTTAAGGTTAAGGTTAAGGTTAAGGTTAATTTAAGGTTAATGTTAAGGGTTTGGTTAAGGTTAGGGTTAGGTTATAGTTAAAGTTAAGGTTAAGGTCAAGGTTAAGGGTAAGGTTAAGGTTAAGGTTAAGGGTTTGGTCAAGGTTAGGGTTAGGTTATAGCAAAGGTTAAGCTTAAGTTAAGGGTAAAGTCAAGGTTAAGGTTAAGGTTAAGGTTAGGTTAATGGTAGAGTTAAGGTGAATGTTAAGTTTTTTTTAAGGTTAGGGTTAGGTTATAGTTAAGGTTAAGATAAGGTAAGGTTAAGGTTAAGGTTAGGTTGAGGGTAAAGTTAAGGTTAAGGTTAGGGTAAGGTTAGGGTAAGGTTAAGGATAAGGTTAGGTTAAGTGTTAGGTCCCTATATTACTAGTATAGTCCGTTATTGTTGTTAGTGTAACCCCCTTATTGTTATTATTGTACCCTTGTGACCCCCATTTTATTATTATTGTGCCCTTAAATTATTACTATTAGGTCGGCTAGGATTACATTGTGGCCCACTAGGATTACATTATGGCCCCATGGACTCCTATATATAGAAAGGAGGTTTTGTAAATTGGATCATCCAAGACTTGTTCAATAATGTAATGTATTGCAGGTTTCCCCCTCGAAGCGGCTTATTTCTAAGGCGTTGATATATCTTTTCTTCTATTTTTGGAGCCGGTTACTCAACATTTGGTATAAGAGCTTTGGATTCTAGGGTTTCGCTGCTCCAAACAGGTCATTGTGGCATTTTCGCTATAAATGTTTTTCTACAAAGTTTCAGAAGCTAAAATTTTTAGGGTGCGAAGCTGAAATCTTGAGGAAGATTTCCCAAACATTTCAGAGCTTGGTTTGCAATATTTTTGGAGATATCATCTGTGGAAGTTAGGTCATTTTCCAGGCTCCTAAACAGGTCATCATGGAATGTGCACTATAGATTTTTTTCTACGAAGGTTCAGAATCTAAAATTCATATGGTACGAAGATAAAATCCTGAGGAAATTCATCAAAAAATTTCAGAGCTTGGTTCGCAAGATTTTTGGAGATATGATCTGTGGAAGGTAGTGCTTTTTCAGGCTCCTGAATTTCATCTCAAATAGGCCGTAAAAATTGGTCGCAATTAAATGGACTGTAATTTATTTTCTATCAATTTCAGAGACAAAGGACGAAACAGTGACACGTGGCAAGTCGTACAAGTTCGCTCTACTAAAACAGTCCATAATTAGGTCATCGTGGGAGATTGGACACAACTTTTTCTTGGAGAATCCAAATCAGGTCATACCTGTGGCATTTGAAAGATAATTCAGAGGGCTACGTTTGTACTAAAATTAATATATTGAAGTGCTGCAATCACTAAGATAATCCAATTTCAATATCGAGATCCTCAAAAGCAAGAAAAAGGTGTGTATTTTTTTCCGAATTGCATAATTCTTGTTTGAAGAATCAATTTGAATTGATTCCAAGGGCATATTGTAGAATAGATATCAATATTGGATTCTAAAATGGCCCCTAAAAAGAATTGAACACCCATTAGGCCTTTAGAAGGCTCTACTATGACTCATGAAGATGAATAATGGCAACATGACATATCAAAATTACAAGAGCAAGTGCAACAAATTTCACTCTAGCAAAGAACAACAAAAAATGAAATGGAAGTTTCGAAGAAAGGTGTGGAAACTAAGATGGATGGTTTGAAGAAAGGCATGGAAGCTAAGATGAATGGTTTGGAAGCTAAGATGGATGGAATGGAAGTGGGCATGGAAGCTAAGATGGATGACATGGAAGCTAAGATGGATGAAAAAATGAAAGAAAATATGGAAAACATGAAGAAGGATCTAAAAGTAGACATTGAAGGTTTGGAAAATTTGATACAAGAAATGTTTCCTAATGGTGAAAATATAGTAGAGGAAACTCATGATGAGAACAAAATAAATGTTAATTGTGATTTCATAAACTCTACTGTTGGAGGGAAGAACCACCATATTCCAAAAATGGATATGAGGAAGTTTGATGGAAAGGATCCTGTGACATGGATACTACAGATGGAGCAATATTTTGATCTCCATAATGTGCAAAACACACAAAAGGTACGCATTGCAACTTTACATTTAGAACAAAATACATTTGTATAGTATCGATGGCTTTGCTCCCGTAAAAAAATTGTCACTTGGTCAATTTTTACGGAGGAAATGATAGCACATTATGAGGATACAAAGAGCAACACCCTCTTTAGCCAATTGATAAATCTCAAACAAAAGGGTTTAGTGGGGCAGCACATTGAGGACTTCCAAAAATTGAATATAAGGGTAACTGATATTCCAGAGGAACACAGGATTGATCTCTTCATATGCACTTTAAAGGATAACATCCAACATGAAGTTCACGTTTTGGAACCTGATTCATTGGAGAAGGCATTCAGGTTGGCAAGAAAATTTGAATGTAAAATTATGGTGACAAGGAAGCCTACCACTCAATTCTATAAAGAAGGAAGTGTTGCTACGTCTATATTTCCACAACCTACAAGGTTGACACCACAAAAATTGGAAAAAAAAAGAGAAAAAGGGCTTTGCTATAGTTGTGATAGAAAATACACTAAAGGTCATAAGTGTGCTGAGAAGAAATTATTTTACATATATTATGAAGAGGAAGAAGAAAATGAACAAGAAGAGGATATACACCAGGAACCAACCCTAGAAGAGGAAGAAATGAATCCGACCATATCGTGTAATGCGCTGGCAGGAATTACCACTCCTCAAACTCTCAAGATAGAAGGACAAATCAAGAAGAAAAAGGTAATAGTGTTGATTGATTCAGGTAGAACCCATAATTTTATTCATTGTAAGGTAGCCAAGGAATTAAATTGTTTCCTATACCCAGCACCAAAATGTCAAGTGATGGTTGCAAATGGAGGAACTATAAATTGCTCTGGAAAATGCCATAATATTAAGCTAACCATGGGGGAATATGTATTGACTAGTATAATGCTTTCCATTCCTATGGGAGGTGCTGATGTTGTACTAGGAGTACAATGGTTACAATCTTTGGGGATGGTAGCTTTTAATTTTCAAGAACTTTTCTTGAAATTTTTTTCATAAGGAAAGGAAGTCGAATTACGGGGTATTGAAGGGAAGCCAGGAAGGATAATAAGCTCTAATGTCATGACAAAGCTTCTAAAGAAAGAACAACGAGGCGTAATTGCACAATTATGCTCACTAGAAGTTCCAACATCAAAATCATCTATTTCTGCATATCTCCAACAAGTCTTGGACAATCATTCCAAGGTGTTTGAAACTCCCAAAGGAATCCCACCTATTCGTGATCATGATCATGCTATTCATTTGATTCCAGGAAGTGTTCCTCCAAACATCAGGCCTTATAGATATCATTACGTCCAAAAGAGTGAAATTGAACGTATGCTTGCATAAATGTTAGAGGCGGGTATAATTCAACCTAGTCAAAGTTCTTTCTCTGCTCCTATACTATTGGTACACAAGAAGATGGATCATGGCGAATGTGTCCGGATTATAGGGAACTCAATAAGCTCACCATTAAAGATAAATTTCCCATTCCTGTGATTGATGAATTATTGGATGAATTACATGGAGCAATTTATTTTACTAAGTTGGATCTTCGTTCAGGATATCATCAAATTAGAATGAAGACCGAAGATATTCCAAAAACAGCATTTCGAACTCATGAAGGTCATTATGAATTTTTGGTCATGCCTTTTGGCCTTACCAATGCACCTTCTACATTTCAAGGGTTGATGAATTCCATTTTCAAACCCTTCCTTAGAAAATTTGTGCTAGTATTTTTGATGATATACTAATCTACAGCAGGTCTTGGAAGGATCATGTTGAACATGTTGACAAGGTGCTCAAACTATTGCAGGAGAAACAATTATATGCAAAAACATCCAAATGTTTCTTTGGAGTACAAGAGGTGGAATATATGGGTCATATTGTATCTCACGAGGGTGTTAAAGTAGACCCCAACAAAATTAAAGCCATTAAGGAATGGAAAGTCCCCACAACCATAAAGCAGTTGCGAGGATTTCTCAGGTTAACAAGGTATTATCGCAAGTTTGTTAAGAATTATGGGAGAATAATAGCACCTATAACAACATTAGTGAAGAAAGATGCATTTTCATGGACTCCTGAAGCAACTAAGGCCTTTGAATGTCTTAAAGAGGAAATGTGCCTAGCACCGATCTTAGCTACACCAGACTTCACAAAAACCTTTATTGTGGAATGTGATGCATCAGGAAATGAAATTGGTGTGGTTTTAATGCAGGAAGGAAGACCCGTTGCTTTTGAAAGTCATCCAATCAAAGGAAAGTATTTATAGAAACATATTTATGAGAAGGAAATGTTAGCAATACTTCATGCACTAAAGAAATGGCGAACTTACCTAATGGGAAGACACTTCAAGGTAAAAACTGATGATGATAGTCTTAAACACTTTTTGGAACAAAGACTATCGTCAGAAGAGCAGCAAAAATGGGTCACAAAGATGTTGGGTTATGACTTTGAAATAATCTACAAAAAAGGAAAGCTTAATGTTGTTGGAGATGCACTCTCAAGAAAGAATGAAGAGGTGGCAGCATTGCTTTGTGCCATTTCTATTATCCAACTAGATTGGATAACCGAAGCAAGAGACGAATGGAAGAAGTAAAAAGATGTATGGACACTCATTCAAAAGTTGCAGCAAGATCCTAGTACATCTGATACATTTAGTTGGAAAAATGATTCCTTATGGTACAAAGATCGCTTATATCTTTGTAAGAATTCCCAACTAAAACAAAAGATTCTTCTGGAGTTGCACACTTCTCCTTTAGGAGGACACTCAGGATTTTTTAAAACTTACCACAGGGTGAAGAAAGAATTTTTTTAGGATGGCCTTAAATCTGATATTCAAAAGTTTGTGGCGGAATGTTTGGTTTTCCAGCAGAATAAAGTGGAAACAATTAAGACCCCGGGACTTCTACAACCTTTGTCCATTCCAAGTCAACTTTGGGAGGATATTTCAATGGATTTTATCACAGGTTTACCTAAGTCCGAAGGAAAGAATTTCATCATGGTGGTAGTTCATAGAATTACCAAGTATGCACACTTTTGTGCATTATCTCATCCATTTAAAGCAAGTATAGTTGCTACTACATTTATGGATAGAATTCAAAAGCTACATGGAAGCCCAAGGGTTATTTCTTATTGGAGGTTGCCTCCTTAAGGTCAAGGTTAGGGATAGGTTATATTTAATGTCAAGGTTAAGGTTAAGGGTAAGGTTATAGTTAGGTTAAGGTTAAGGTTAAGGGTAGGTTAAGGTTAAAGTTAGGTTAAGGTTAAGGTTAAGGTTAAGGTTAAGGTTAGGTTAAGGTTAGGGTTATGGTTAAGGTTAAGAATAAGGTTAAAGTTAAGGTTAAGGTTAAGATTAAGGTTTTGGTTAGGGTTAGGTTTTAATTAAGGTTAAGATTATGTTAATACTAAGCTTAAGGGGTCAAGGATAAGGTTAAGGTTAAGGTTAAGGTTACGGGTTTAGTCAGGTTAAGGTTAAGTTTAATGGTTTGGTCAAGGTTAGGGTTAGGTTATAGTTAAGGTCAAGGTTAAGGTTAAGGGTAAGGTTATACTTAGGTTAAGGTTAAAGTTAAGGTTAGTATAAGGTTAAGATAAGGTTAAGGTTAAGGGTTTGGTAAAGGTTAGTGCTAGGTTATAGTTAAGGTTAAGGTTAAGGTTAAGGTTAGGTTAAGTTAAGGTTAAGGTCAAGGTTAAGGTAAGGTTAAGCTTAGGTTGAGGTTAAGATTAGGTTAAAGGTATAGTTAAGTTTAAGGTTAGGTTAAGGGTAAAGTTAAGGTTAAGGTTAGGGTTAGGGTTAGTGTTGAAGAGGTAAATCCCCTCTACAGACAAAGGCAATCCCACTAGCCCAGATCGGGTCTAGCAACAATCAAGTCATGCAATGATGTTGGTTCCTAGTTAAAAAAAGACAAAGATTGCGATAAGTAGCCTACCTCAAATACCATGCAGTTGTCATTGAAGAAAATATGATGTTTCTCGTCCCTCTCTTGATAGATCACGATCCTTTCGTTTGACACATCCAAACACCTGTACACATGCGAGGAAACAACAACATATAACGTAAAATCTAAAGCATGTAACCATATATCAGTAAGAGAGGATATAATTCATTGCATTACATAAAGAAATGAACACATGAGTGGAACCAAAATCAAAGTCACTTATATTATAAATGAAAAAAGGGAGATTACAACCAAATTATCTGACGCTATGATCTTCCTTCGGTGGAGCTGACAGTGGAGCGTGTCTCAACAAAGCCTATCAGGAATCTGGATGAAGCTCTCTCTCTTCGGTTTGGCTCTCAAAGGTTGCCCGGCTATAGTTTCCTTCCTACAAGCTAAGCTAGCTTGCTAATGTAAAAGGCAAGAATTTATAGATGGAGGAAAGGAATTTGGGATCCCTATAATCATGGGATAGGCCCTATCTCTAAGGAATCTTCCATGATAGGTGGAAAACCACTTCCTATACATGGAGATCCAAAGCCAAACCACTCAAATCCTTTTGATGATTCATTCAGGAGTTTATTGAAATCAAAATTCTGCCATTTATTTTAAAAAAACATCCCTTATTAAGCTTGGCACGAGTGAAACACAGGGACAAGGCACCAGTTGGCACACCCTCTAGTGTCGATTTCCCCCATTGGCGCAGGCGCTGAATTGGCTAGTCGCACCAAGGCTAAGACATCTATTTTTTAGGGTTTTTCAGAGGAAATTTTCTTCAGGGGAATTTTTTTCCTTAACTCAGAGTGGTGTACATACTATTACGCGAGATACGGGGTTTCGGGCGCCGTATGAGGCTACCAAAACGCAGCTCCTCCAGGCATCAGAATGTATTAAACCGACAGTATTTGATTGGGCCACAACTGTAACCATGAATATAAAATGGCAATTAACTAAATGTAAAAAGGAAAAACTGAAGCAGTTTGGGTACGAGTCAATCTTGGTATCATTCATCCTAGAACGACTACCTATCTTCCAGGGCCAGAGGGTGATAGTCACAAATCCACCTTTGAGAGAGCCACAGATGGATCGATGGGCAGCACTGATGCCCAGAGCAAGAGGGGGCCAGCAAATGTCATGTAGGCCTAAGTTCTTCGGATGGGTCTAGCGATATTTGATCGTTGTAGAGGACTGGCCCTATGCCGGTACTGATTTCATAGGAGACCTAGACCTTCCAATCACAGAAGGAGAGGACTGGGATGAGTTGCTGGGTAAGAATATTTTTGATTTGATGAATTTTATGATGATTTTTTTGGGTATACATGCGTTTTCTAACAATTGATCCTATATGTATGTAGATGTTGACCCAGAGAGGCCCTTCAGGATGTCGCCGATCGCACGGAGGACCCCTCTTACCTATGACCCTGAAGGTGAGGGGGCCGAGGGGAACGAACTAGTTCAGAAATTAGAGGGAATTGCCCGTGGGATTCCTGATTATGCTCGCCTAGTTGATGTCCATATGGCTTATCAAAGGCACACCGTAGGGGTTCCTAGTCGCCTTCATCGCTTACTAAGGCGATTGGTGCAGTCAGTAACATGCTACCATGAGCACCATGCTGATTAGTCGCTTAGGCTTTTCATATGCATATTTTTGAGAGAAATGTTGTCTTCGGATATAACTAAAACAGACATGTATATTTTTGGATTTTATATGATGCACAAGTTGCAAACATTCGACATATATATATATATATAGATATATATTTCTGCATGGATCTTTTCACATATGATGATGTTTTTTACTAGTTGCATAAATGTCTATCTAATACCATGTTAGCTACTGCATCTGTTAATGCATTCATTTGTCTGGGTATATGCTGATATGTGATGTAATAAAAAATTCTTTCCAGTAAATGAATGCGCAGATACAATATTAAAATAGATGGGTTCCTAACTAAATAGTGACCATTGAGCTGTAACACTACAAGCTGTGAGTCCAAATATACAAGTAATGCGCAAATACTGAGGTTAATGGCCTCGTTCAATAAATCCAAAACGAAACTATATTCTGCGACATTATTTGTAGCAGGCCCTCCCTAGACAAACACCTTGTAAATTAACTAACTCACCAGCAAGATTGTAGATTACCCAGGTTGCCGAAGACAGATTCTTGGTACTGTGGGAGGCACCATCTGCGAAACCGACATAAGGAGTAATAAACATCTGAAAAATTAGGAAGACCCAATTAGCAGAAAGACGCTTACAAAGCACACCACACCACACATGCAAAAAAATGAAGAAATCACCTATGTACACACACTACACAAGAATGATTCAAGCGTAATAATTTTTCATGTACAACCCATTTCTGGGTAGCGCCAAAGGAAGACCTTCATAATTGATCAGCTCATAGGCCCCATTTTTTAATACACATTTAACGATATAGGGCCCATGCCACATAGGCTAGAGTTTTCCTACCCCAAGCTTATCATGTGCTTGATCATACAAGAGGATGAGATCTCCTTCGATAAAAGAGCGTGGAGAAACCGTTTGATCGAAATGAGCTTTAACCTGCTTTTTCTGTGCCTAAATAACCAAGGCAACCAAGCGGTGAGTTTCGTCCAGTTGTTCCAGGTATAAGAGACGTTATTCCTCTGGGGAAGTGTCAGGTATTAATTCCACAACCAACTTCAGTGAGGGGATCTCACATTCAACCGGAAGAGTAGCTTCCAGACCATACACCAACTGGAAAGGTGTGAATCCAATCGTGCTCTTTACTAACATTTGGTAGGCCTAGAGAGCTGAGAAAAATTAGAGATGCCAGTTGGATTTTTGTATACCAATTGTTCGTTGAAGCATCATGAAAAGCACCTTGTTCATGGCCTCAACCTGGCCATTTTCCTAAGGGTAGTATGGCATCGAGCTGTCGTGACACAAGCCCAACTTCGATGTCAGCTCTGCCATCATGTAGTCCTGAAAATGAGTGCCATGATTAGTGACGATGGCTTGAGGAATGCTGAAATGCATGATCACATGGTTGAAAACGAACTGAACAGTTGTCTTACTGTCTACGGCCACTGTAGGCATCACTTTAGCCCACTTGGTGAAGTAATATATGGCAGCGATGATATAAGCATGCCCCCCAGCCAAGTGAGGGTTACATGTCATAAAATCAATGCCCCATTTGGCGAAAGGGCCTATGATAATGACAGGATGTAAATGGAGGGGTGGTGCACGCATCTTGTGTTGGAAGATCTGGCACGCAAGACACTTTCTAACTGCAACAATACAGTCTTTAAATATAGATGGCTAGAAGTAACCCGCACGCAGAATCTTCTGGGCGGTAGCATAACCGGACATGTGACTACCACAGGCGCCACTCTGATAGTCGTTTAGGACTTTCTCAGCCTCTTCCAAGTTCAAACATCGGCGGAGCATGAAATCGACTCCAACACGATATAAAGTATCTCCAACAATGCGATATGGTTGGGATTGATGCTGAACGCGACGTCAAGCATCCTTTGTCAACTCAGACCGAAAGGTAGATGTCTGAAGGTACATGATGATTTCACCGTACCATGGATCGAGAGTATTGATTATAAATAGAGTTTCATCTGGGATATGATCCTCGGATTGAGACAAAATAGAGTTGGTAGGGAGAGAGAAGATGAGATCAGCAAAAACCAGTGACTTCTTTGATTTGGCAGTAGTGAACTCCAAATCGAACTCCTAAAGGATCACAATCCATTTGGAGTAATTTCCCCCCAGTAATTGTCGAGACAAGATGTAATTCATGGGGTTGCATTCATAAATCATGGTTACCATGTGCAACAGGATGTAATGGTAAAACCGCTGAACGGCGTGGACCGAGGCAAGTGCCAACTTCTCGATGTGGGCATAACGCGTTTCAGTGTCGAGGAGATTCCGAGACAGATAATAAAACACATGTTCATTTCCGTCATCGTCATCCTGTACCAAAACCATGGTGATTGTGCTGAATGCGGCAACTAAATAGAGGGTAAAGTCGCGATGATAGTTGGGAGGACGTGTTAATGGAGCGTTGACAAGAAAAATCTTAAGTTTATCAAAGGATTACAGAGAAATATTGTCCCAATGGAATGGAACGCCCTATTTTAGAAGTCGCATAAACCCTTTGGCCACTTCTGCATAGTTCGGGATAAAGCAACGTAAGAAATTTGCTTTCCCCTGAAGACTCTGAAGTTGATAAAATGAGGATGGGGAGGGGAGATTAACAATAGCCTCGACCTTATTTAGAGACAATGAATCCCAAAATATGACCAAGGTCAATGCAGAAGACGCACTTGTGAGGATTAAGCCTGATGTTGTAACATCTGCAATAGAGAACAATCTGGCGGAGATGTTCGGGATGGTCTTCACGCCGGGCTGAATGAGCCGTAAGGTCATCCAGATATGGCTAAAAAATATTATGTATGTTTTGAAAGGCGTAGGACATGGCACGCTGGAAGGTAGCCCCTACGTTTTTTAAGCCGAACGAGAGCTTCTTATAGGTAAATGTGCCCCAGGGATAGATGAAGGTGATCTTATGTTGATCAGATGGAAGGATATTAATTTGATTATAACTTGAAAATTTTTTCATAAGGGAATAGATCTCACTCCCCGCACAATCATCGATGATCTGATCTATAAAGGGAGTGGGATAGTTGTCCTTAGGGCAAGCCCGATTGATGTCTCAGTAGTCAACACAGAATCGAATCGTGCCATGCTTCTTATCTATAGGGACAATATTGGAAACCCATTATGTCAGGGGGATTGGAAATATGAAGCCCGCTTTAAGAAGTTTCTCAACTTCTGCTTTTATAGCAGTGGCTTTTCGAGGATGCACTAGGCGCAGATGTTGGTGTACATGCTTCACACTCGGATAGGTTGGAATTTCATGCATGATGATACTGGGATCGATCCCAGGCATCTCTTCATAAGACCATGCGAAAACATCTCGAAATTTTTGGAAAAGGCTAGTGTACACTTGAATCTCTTCGGGAGAACAAGTGACTCCCACGTGAATGTTTTCGGCAACCCCTAGTTTAACGGAGATGTTGATAGGAACTGTTTGGGTAATATTACTTAGATTTCCTTTCGAAAATACTTCATGAGTAAATATTGGAATTTGGAGAGGTAGAGAGGGAACCTGAGATGCAAAGCACTCAAGACAATTAGACATTTCCCCCAGGATGGGCATGAATGAGGAACGATGATGTCCATCACTCCACAGCAGATCTTCGAGAGACATAGTCCCCACGATAGCTTCGTCAGACGGAAAAAATTCTCTCAAATGATTGGGTGAGTCTACAGCGCCGAGCCAAGGGGATTGAGAATAGACATCAAGACCCATGCTCAAAGGAGCATTTTTAGCAGGAGGAGGATCTGATACGGCAACGACCTCGCAATAATTGATTTCAACTGGGGTTAGAGGCATCGATTCTCCAAAAGAGGTAACTTTTTCAGGAGAAGGGATGATCCACGGGTCATCTGACCTAGAGATCATGTTGAATTGAACAGTATTCAGTGGCGGAATGGGAAAAATACCCATGAGAATGGGGTCCTTAAAAAGACCAGGACCTACACTTTCAGGGGGATTGGGAATTTGATCCATGTATGGCACATTATTCTCGGAGGAGGAGATAAAGAAAGACAACTTATCAACAGTAATAATCTTTCCCTCATGTGGAAACTTCAAAATTCGAAAGAGGGTGGATGGAACGCATATCATGGCGTGGGTCCAACTGTGACCAAGTATAATATTGTAGTTGAGTTTAGCATCAACAACTTCTACTTCAACGTTGACTGTTTTTCCTTGCAATGTGATAAGTAAACTCGCGAGAACACCCAAGGGTTTTGATTCCCTTCCATTGAATGCCTCAAGGGCATTGGGAGATGAAGTGAGGGTTGGAGAGCCGATGGCTTTCCCACAAGTAGATGACTTAACGCAGGTAGAGGCACCTTATTCCACAATGGCTTTGTGAATATTGAGGCCATTGATGCCGAATTGTATAAGAAGGGAAATATGGTGCGGAAGTCGAGGGAAGAAATTCTCTCGATCAAAGGTGAGAAGGCTAGAATTGGTAGGATCAATTTCGCCAATTTTAGATAACAGAGCTTTCCACTAAGATGGGAAACTTTGAAGCACTTCCAACGTAGACATTATGGAGGGTGCCTGTGCCAAATCCTCAACAATGTTGTAATGTTGAGTAGCGCGGGCGTTTGGATTATAGGAATACTTACGAAGAAAACCTTTGGAAGGTGGCCATACAACAGGTTTAGTGTTGGGCTTCTCAATTTATAAAGGACCAGAGGCAGGTGGGGGAGGCCGGCCATCAACGACTTCCTTCCCATATGCCTGGCATGATTCGGCATAATCCTTCGATCTAGTGACAATAGAAATAGGTACAACACCATTCATCATGAAAACTTGAGACCCAAATGGTGCAGACAGTTAAGGTTGCTTGACCATTTGGATCTACTGAGATGGAAAAGGTTCCTTAAGAACTGTCAGTGTTCCCTTAGAGCCTTTAAGGAGTTGACTAACATTGGATCGTCAGGGACAATCTTTGGCATAGTGGTATTCATCATAGATCAGGCAAGGGTACTTCGGTTTTCATTGCGAACCATCATCAGCACGTGGTTTGGAGAATTCTAGTTTCGGGGCATTGGATTTGGCCTTGCCTTTGCCCTTCTTCTTCCCTTTGTAAGTCTTGTCCATAGGATTGGCCTGAACGGCATTAACCTCCACAGTCTTACCAGAATCTGGAGTAGCGGGAGGAGTAGAATTGTCGAAAGAAATCAATTTCTACTTCCCATTAGAATACTTAGAAGAATTCTGAGAAATGGAACCAATGACACCATCAACCGATGGGGTAGGTGGTGCTTTAGAGGTCCCGGGCCGCGAGACATCAGTCAAGATATCATATAACGTGGCAGACTGAGAGTACAGTAAATCGAGGTACTGGGCACGAGCAATGGCTTGTTCCTCGGTTACACATGCCCCCATAACAATGCCCTATGCAATATTGTTGACAAAGGAGGTAGTGAACCAGTGAGTTAGAAGCTGATCAGAAATTTCAAACTTGATCAGACGACAACGACGTCTCCACTCATGAATATGATCTGAAATATGAGTGGCTTTGTCCTATTTCATAGATGTTAGGAGATGCGTCCCAGCTTCATAACAAACTGGTAACTGGAAATGTGTCATGAATTCCATAGCTAGAGTATTAAAGTCTTGAAAAATACCACGTGGTAGTTCTATGTACCATTTAGCAGCAACACCGGTAAGAGTGCACTGGAAAAGACGTAGACGGATCGAGTCATCAACCCAAGAGTTCAAATAAAACCACAAATGGTAGGTCATGTCATGTGCTTGGGGGTCTTCTCCAGATTTTCCTTCAAATTTGGGATAGTCACAAGGTACCTTCGTCAGAACCGGAGGCCAATATGGATTATGAAGAATCGGATCATTGGTCAACTTAGACACATTCGGTAATTCCAACGTGGCGAGGAAAGGTAACTAAGGATTAAAAGGCATGACAGGTCCCTGATAAGGACCTGTACCTATACTCCAACCTGGTTGAGCATAAATTTACCCCCATTGGTTCTGTCCTGGAGGATTCTGACCATAGGGGGTATAAGACGTATAATTGGGTTGATACGATCGCTAAAAACTGGCCGAGACTAACCTTGAAGGTAATATCCGCCTTGGGGTTGAACGGGCTGTTGGTAAGTGGGACCCTACTGAGCCTGATAAGTTGGGTGCATAGGAGGGTTCGACTGTGGCATAGAATAGATCAGCTGCTGAGTAGGGTTAACTGGTTGTGCAGGTTGTCCTAGTTGAAGAGGTTGATCTAGCTGTGCAGGTTTCCCTGGTTGAACAGGTTGGCCTGGATAAACAGGTTGTCCTGGTTGAACAAGTTGACTTGGCTGATGAAGGACACTAGGCTGCCCCGATTGAGTAGGTTGGCCTGATGGCGGGAGAGGGCCAGGATGTGCCTGATAACCAAGTTGGCCTATGATAGGACCATAAGATGGCCTTGGTTGTGCAACATTTTGACCAATTGGAAAATGAAGTTGTTGAGGTTGCACCAATGGTTGAGAAGGATGGGTTTACCCCCTAGGACCATACAACGGTCCAGGTTGATACCTCGGTTGCCCTGTGGGTCCTTGAGGTTGTCCCGGCTGGACCACAGGTTGAGGCTACAGAGGTTGACCTTGAGGGTTGTAATACTACCCTTACAGACCGTACAACAATCCATGCTAGCCCGAAGGTTGTCCCTGTAAGGGTTGTCCTTGCAGGTCGTATAGATAACTAGACTAGGCCGAAGTTTGTCCCTGGAAGGGTTGTCCTTGTAGGTTAAAAGGTTGCCTAGCATGGGAAGATAGAAAACTGTTAATATACTGATAAGCCTCGGGAGCAGGAAAACGAAGGGGGTTGCATTGCTCATCATATTGATATGGAAATATGTAAATCGGGGCACCATTCAGTCCATAATGGGAAAATTAAGGACAGTTGAGATCTTGAGAGGACTGACCAACCTCGGATTTTGATGACTGTAAAGACAACCGATAATCCTCAGGAGAAATATTCTCAGGAATAACATAAGCTATGTAAATGTCTTTAGGAACTGACGAGGTCCTAGCCGACTGAGTAGTGACAACAGGCGTAGACGCAGCCACACAGACAGTAGGTCTAACAGGTACTGATGTAACGAAAGGAGATGTCGTGAGAGGTGTCGATGGCGACATCCCTAACGAAGGAATAGTCGGTCTCGTGGACGGAGTCGATATTCCCATAGAGGCAACAACGTCCATGAACTGACTTAAAGACCTATATCCATTTGGGTGTGAAGGACCAGGTGAAGACATAATAGAAGGTTCGGGGATGTTTTCAGGAAAAGGCTGGTAATCTTCACCAGATGTAGGAATTTCCTCACTAGGAGAAGGACTGGGTAATTCCATATCTGACACTACCACAAGATCTTCTAAAAGATGACGAGGACTAGGAGGTATAATAGCAACCAAGAAAAGCGATCCCAATGTAAGATGAGGGAAGTGTTCCCCTACTCCAAATCCAAACCAAGCATTGGAAAAGGGCCAATTGAAGTCAACTGGTCCACTAAAGGGAAGCTCAAATATAACCGGTCCCTTGTCGGGAAACTCAAATACAATAGGTTGCTGATACTTAGTAGAGGACTAGGAGACCTTTGATGAATCTTCTATGTAAGGACTACCAGTAGACGAAACTGGGGGTTCCGCAACTGTGACTGTAACGAAAATAGGAAGAGATCAAAGACACATGGGAAAAACCAAGGCAATCAACAACATGCTGAAAAATCAATCTCTAAATGGGCGTGTGATCGTAGGTGATTAATTTTACCACATTGAAATTGGAAATTTTACCGTTTCATGTTTTAAGAGTCTAGAAATGAGTAAAATATGACTCTATCTCTTTCAATTTGGAAACAAGCATGAAAGGAATAGTGCTTGATGATCTTTTCAAATTTAATGAGTCAGTAAAGATCAAAATGACTGCTCTAGTAATCTAGGAAGATGGGTGTACTAGATATCCATGAACTGCCATATACACCTTGGTTAAAAAATGAAAGAGAAATCAACCAAGGAATTGACGTACGTGCAGGTAATCTCCCTGAATGCTGTGTCCAGTGTATCACGGGTAAAAGGCAGTAGACTCTTCTTCCTACGGATAAAGGATAGCAACCTAATGGGGTCTCACTTTATATACGCGACGGTACGAGGAGAACAAGTCTGTACTAGCGCTATCGAAGGCCAGATGGCGAACGACAACTACTAGGTTTAACAATGTCGGAACACGTCACTAGCCTAGACCTCTAGATATTCCGTTAATGTTTCAATGTTGCCTTAGGTTAATTGAATAAATTTTAGAGTTGATCTTCAATTTATGTTTAAATTTCATGCCCTATCGAATGTTGGATCTCAAAAAATCTTCTAAATACACACTACATGCCACAAAATATCACTTTTTTCAATGAATAGCTATCTACAGGAGGGATGAGAGCTTTTCAAATAACAACAAAATGAGCACAAAAACATCCACTACTATCTCTAATGCAAGCTAATGAAACTAGAAAACTTCTCTCTTAGATTTATATAACACTAATAGTGCGAAAAAGTTTTCAATTTTCACTAGACTAATCCAAATGCAAAGAAATTTGTTTTTTGTTTTTTTCAATGTTTTAGAGAAAATGCACTAAATGAATGAAAAAACTAATGAAGAAATCAATTCGAGAAATGACAGTGAGAGAGCTGAAATAAAAAAGTTCACTCAATACGAATGCACACAATCAAGACCCAAACTGATGGAGAAATCCCTCAAATCGAAGAATAATCTCAAAAAGACTCACACAAACTGTGTAATCTAGGCTTGGAATGAGACAAAGCGAAACTTGAATGAAAGAGAGAAAAATCACTCAACTGACGCAATGATACAATGGAATCCAGCAAAATGAATGCAAAGAAGCAAAAACGAAGTTGACCAGAAAAGCAAGAACTAGGAAACTCCCACGGGAGGCTCAACACACTATAGCACCTAGAAGCCCTAGGGCTAGAATGAAAAACTGATAGTAAAGGGTGAACAACCAAAGGACAAGGGCCAAACAAAGTCAAAAAAGACTTCAAGGCACTCAATCAATCAGAAAAAGACACCAAGACCAAAAATCACGCTCAAAGAGCCCAAAAGCAAGCAAACCCTAACACCAAACAGAGTTGGCACACCTCTTTGGATGTAATCTATGCCAAAACAGCGTTGGCGTGGGGGCCTAACTAGCAACAAGCGCCAATTGGCGCGAATATCAAGCTCTAAACCGCGCCAATCAAGGTTACTATGGAAAAGGATGAAAAAGGACAAACAGAGACTGGATTAGGTCTTCTGGGGGCTGAACAGGGGTTTGACACCAAAGGAGGTGAACTAGAAGAGAAAATAAATCACTCAAAAGCCAAAAAAAACCAAAAGAAGAAAGACTAACTCCAACTGCCTCCCCAGAGGAGTCGCCATTTTGTTGAAGAGGTAAATCCCCTCTACGGACAGAGGCGATCCCACTAGCCCAAAGCAGGTCTAGCAACAATCAAGTCACGCAATGACGTTGGTTCCTAGCTACAAAAAGACAAAGATTGCGATAAGTAGCCTACCTCAAATCCCACGCAGTTGTCGTTGAAGAAAAGATGACGTTTCCCTTCCCTTGCTTGATAGATCACGATCCTTCCATTCGACAGGTCCAAACACCTGTACACGTGTGAGGAAACAACAACATACAACGTTAAATCTAAAGCATATAACCATATATCAGTCAGAGAGGATATAATTCATTGCATTACATAGAGAAATGAACACATGAATGGAACCAAAATCAGAGTCGCTTATATTATAAATGACAAAAGGGAGATTACAACCAAATGTTCTGACGCTATGATCTTCCTTCGGCGGAGCTGACAGTGGAGTGTGTCTCAACAAAGCCTGTCGAGAATTTGGACGAAGCTCTCTCTCTTCGGCTTGGCTCTCAAAGGTTTCCCGGCTATAGTTTCCTTCCTACAAGTTAAGCTAGCTTTCAAATGGAAAAGGAAAGCTTTTATAGATGGAGGAAAGGAAGTTGGGATCCCTATAATCATGGGATAGGCCCTATCTCTAAGGAAGATTCCATGATAGGTGGAAAACCACTTCCTATACATGGAGATCCGAAGCCAAACCACTCAACTCCTTTTGATGACAAAATGTTGTGTAATAGTTAGGGTTAAGGTTAGGGTTTTTTCAAGGTTAGGGTTAGGTTATAGTTAAGGTTAAGGTTAAGGTTGAGGTTAAGGTCAATGATTTAATTTGATTTATTTTTTATAAATGTTTTATAAATAGTTCAAATCTTTTATAAAATATTGTAAATTCTTATTATTATGTTTAAATTAAATATTTAAAGAGTTTAATCATTTTTCGAAATTTTTTTAATAAAATTGTAAAAAAACGTATTTAAAAACATTATCAAACACTTTTTACAATGTTATAATGTGCTTTTAAACACGTTTAAAATGTTTTTAAGACATTATAAACTCTTTTAAAATATTTTAAAAAATTTGTAAAATATTTTAAAGGATTTTTCTAACATTTCAAAACATTTTAAAATATTTTAAAATATTTCAAAAAATTTCAAAATATTGTAAAAGGCTTATAAAGTAAAGCTTATAAAGTTGACATTCAATCATTTTTATAAATGTTTTATAAATTGTTTAAAGATTTTATAAAATATTCTAAATTCTTATTAATATGTTTAAATCAAATATTTAAAGCGATTAATCATTTTTAGTAAAAAAAATTTAATAAAATCATAAAAAAGATGTTTTTAGAAACATTATAAAACACTTTTTAAAATGTTAAAACGTGCTTTTAAACACATTTAAAATGTTTTTAGGACATTATAAAACTCTTTTAAAATATTTTTAAAATTTTTAAAATTATTTAAAGCATTTTTATAACATTTCAAAATATTATAAAATGCTTTTAAGATATTTTAAAACTCTTTTAAAATATTTTTAATTGCTTCTAAAATATTTTGAAACACTTTTTAGCTTTATTTTAAAATGTTGCAAGACACTTCTAAAATTTTTTAAATTTATTTTAAAATGTTTTAAAACACTTTTAAAATGTTTTAAAACGTTTTTGAATCCTTTTAAAAAACTTGTAAATCATTTTAAAAAGTTTTAAAAGTGTTTTAAAATGGTTTTAAAATGTTTTTAGAATTCTTTTACAATGTTTTAAAAACATTTCAAAACGCTTTTAAAATTCTTTTAAAATATTTAAAAGCATTTATTTAAGTTTTAAAAATGTTTATAAATAACATTTAATAAAAGATAAGATTATAAAGCTGACATTATAAACATTTAATAATTCTTATAAATGTTTCATAAATGGTTTAAATCTTTTATAAAATATTCTAAATTCTTATTAATATGTTTAAATGAAATATTTAAAGCGTTTAATCATTTTTAGTAAATGCTTTTAATAAAATCGTAAAAAAAACGTTTTTAAAAACATTATAAAACACTTTTTTAAATGTTATAATGTGCTTTTAAACACGCTTAAAATGTTTTTAAGACATTCTAAAACTCTTTTAAAATATCTTTAAAAATTTGGAAAATGTTTTAAAAGATTTTTATAACATTTCAAAATATTGTAAAACGCTTTCAAGATATTTTAGAACACTTCTAAAATGTTTTAAAGCGTTTTTAAATCCTTTTAAAAAACTTGTAAATAATTTTAAAACATTTTAAAGTGTTTTAAAATGGTTTCAAAATATTTTTAGAATGCTTTTACAAAGTTTTAAAGATAAACCAAAACACTTTCAAAATATTTAAAAGCATTTATTTAAGTTTTAAAAATGTTTATAAATAAAATTTAACAAAAGTTAAGCTTATAAAGATGACATTATAAACATTTAATAATTTTTATAAATGGTTTAAAGCTTTTATAAAATGTTTAAAAAATATTTGAAAATATTTGAAAATATTGTAAACCTCTTATAAAGTTAAGCTTATAAACCTGACATTCAGTAATTTTTATAAATGTTTTATAAATAGTTTAAAGCTTTTATAAAATATTCTAAATTCTTATTAATATGTTTCAATCAAATATTTAAAGCGTCTAATCATTTTCGGTAAATTCTTTTAAAAACATTATAAAACACTTTTTAAAATGTTATAATGTGCTTTTAAAAACATTTAAAAAAAAATTTAAGACATTATAAAACTCTTTTAAAATATTTTTAAAAAATTGTAAAATATTTTAAAGGATTTGTATAACATTTCTAATTATTTCAAAATATTTTAAAACACTTTTAAAATATTTTGAACTGCTTTTAAAATTTATTTTAAAATGTTTCAAAACACTTCTAAAATGTTTTAAATTTATTTTATAACGTTTCAAAACACTTTTAAGTTGTTTTAAAACATTTTAAAATCCTTTTAAAAACCTTGTAAAGCATTTTAAAACGTTTTAAAAGTGTTTTAAAATGGTTTTAAAATGTTTTTAGAATACTTTTACAATGTTTTAAAAACATTTCAAAACACTTCTAAAATTCTTTAAAATATTTAAAAGTATTTATTTAAGTTTTAAAAGCATTTATAAATAACAGTTAATAAAATTTAAGCTTATAAAGCTGACATTATAAACATTTAATAATTTTTATAAATTTTTTATAAATGGTTTAAAGCTTTTATGAAATATTATAAATTCTTATTAATATGTTTAAATCAAATATTTAAAGTGTTTAATCATTTTTAGTAATTTTTTTAATAAAATTTTAAAACAAAAATTTATAAAAACATTATAAAACCCTTTTTAAAATGTTATAATGTGTTTTTCAAAATAACATTTCAAAATATTTCAAAATATTGTAAGACGCTTTCAAGATATTTTGAAACACTTTTAAAATATTTTGAAACACTTTTAAAATTTATTTTAAAATGTTTCAAAACACTTTTAAAATGTTTTAAAACGTTTTAAAACCCTTTTAAAGAACTTGTAAAGAATTTTAAAATGTCTTAAAAGTGTTTTAAAATGGTTTAAAAATGTTCTTAGAATGCTTTTACAATGTTTTTAAAACCTTTGAAAACACTTTTAAAATTCTTTTAAAAGATTTAAAAGCATTTATTTAAGTTTTAAAATTGTTTATAAATAACATTTAATAAAAATTAATCTTATAGTTTACATTATAAACATTTAATATTTTTTATAAATGTTTTATAAATGGTTTAAAGCTTTTATAAACTATTCTAAATTCTTATTAATATGTTTAAATAAAATATTTAAAGTATTTAATCATTTTTAGTAAATGTTTTTAATAAAATCATAAAAATATGTTTTTAAAAACATTATAGAACACTTTTAAAAATGTTATAACGTCTTTTAAACACGTTTAAAATGTTTTTAAAAAGCCTTCTTCTTTTAAACCCTTTAATATGTTAGTTAAAGTTTTAATATGTAGATCATCACTTTAAATAAATGCACTTTAATATGTAAATTAACTCTTAAAAGAAAAATTTAATAAATGATTAAAGATTTATTGAAGAAATTATTACGATGTTAAACCGTTTATTAAAACGTTTTAAATGTGTTTTTTAAATGGTTTAAAAAAAAATTAGAATGCTTTTACAATGTTTTAAAAACATTTCAAAACACTTTTAAAATTCTTTTAAAACATTTTAAAATGTTTAAAATGTTTTTAAGACATTATAAAGTTCTTTTAAAATATTTAAAAAAAACGTAAAGTGGTTTAAAAGATTTTTATAACATTTCAAAATGATTTTAAAAGCACTTTAAAGTGTTTTAAAAGTGCATTAAACAATTCTAAAAGTCCTTAAAAATGTTTTAAAATCATTTTGAAATGCTTTTAAAATGTTTTTAATTTATTTTAAAGCATTTCAAAACACTTCAAAATGTTTTAGAACATTTTTAAATCCTTTTAAAAAACTTGTAAAGCATTTTAAAACGTTTTAAAAGTGTTTTAAAATGGTTTAAAAATGTTTTTAGAATTCTTTTATAATGTTTTAGAAACCTTTCAAAACACTTTTAAAATGATTTTAAAATGTTTTAAAAAGTTTAAATTTTTTAAAATGTTTTTAACACATTATAAAACTCTTTTAAAATATTTTAAAAGAATTGTAAAATGGTTTAAAGGATTTTTATAACATTTCAAAATTATTTTAAAAGCACTTTAAAACACTTAATAAATGCACTTTAATATGTAAATTAAATATTAAACGAACACTTTTATAAATGCTTAAAGATTTATTAAAGCATTTATTAGGACCGTTTATTAAAATTATTTTTATTGGCATACTAAATCTTTAACGCATTTTATAAAACCTTTAAAAGTGATGATTAAAGTGTTTATAAACATTGAAGTTTTAAAATGTTTTAATAAATAAATAAACATTTTAAAGTGTTTTTAAATATTTTAAAGGATTTTTATAACATTTCAAAATGATTTTAGAAGCACCTTAAAATGTTTTAAAAGTGCATTAAACAATTAAAAAAGTCCTTCAAAATGTTTTAAAATCATTTTAAAATTTTTTAAAGAATTATTTTTTTTAAAACATTTTAAAGGCATCTTAAAACATTTCAAATAACTTTAGAATATTTTTAACAGTTTTAATAGTGGTTTTAAGTGTTTTAAAAATGTTTAAATAAATTCTTTTAGAATTCTTTAATAATGCTTTAAAATTATTTAAAGCACTTTAAAAGTAACTTTAAAGTGGTAAACAATTTATTTATTAATAATTGTTTAACATTAACATTTATTTATAATATTTAAACTGTTTATTTAAATTTTAAAAATGTTAATGTGTAAGATTAATGTTGTTAATAAACACTAAGATTATAAAGTGATTTAAAAATATTTGAAACATATTTTAAAATACTTTCAAAACATTTTAGAAATCTTTTAAAATATTTTAAATCATTTTAAAATTGTTCTTAAAGGGTTTAAAACTTTTTAATAATTCTTTTAAAGTGTATTACAAATTCTTTAAAAACCTTTAAAAACACTTTTAAAATTATTTTAAAAGGTTTTAAAAGCGTTTTAAAAAGTTTATAAGTTTCTAAAGACATTTTAAAATCATTTTTAAAAAATTGTAAAATTGTTTAAAGGATTTTTATAACATTTCAAAATGATTCTAAAAGCACTTTAAAATGTTTTAAAAGTCCTTCAAAATGTTTTAAAATCATTTTAAATTGTTTTAAAATCATTTTGAAACGCTTTTAAAGTAATTCAAATTTATTTTAAAATGTTTCAAAACTCCTTTAAAATGTTTTAAAATTATTTTAAGATGTTTCAAAACGCTTTTAAAATGTTTTAAATTTATTTTAAAATGTTTCAAAACACTTTTAAAATGTTTTCAAACATTTCTAAATCCTCTTAAAAAAACTTCTAATTCATTTTAAAACATTTTTAAAATGTTTTAAAATGGTTTTTAAATGTTTTTAGAATTCTTTTACAATGTTTTAGAAGCCTTTCAAAACACTTCTAAAATTATTTTAAAATATTTAAAAGCATTTATTTAAGTTTTAAAAACGTTTATAAATAACATTTTAAAAAAGTTAAGATTATAAAGCTCACATTATAAACATTTAATAATTTTTATAAACATTTCATAAATGGTTTAAATCTTTTATAAAATATTCTAAATTCTTATTAATATGTTTAAATCAAATATTTAAAGCAATTAATCATTTTTAGTAAATGTTCTCAATAAAATCGTAAGAAAAAACTTTTTTAAAAACATTATAATACACTTTTTAAATGTTATAATGTGCTTTTAAACACATTTAAAATGTATTTAAGACATTATAAAAAAAAAATCAAATATTTTTAAAAATTGTAAAATGATTTAAAGGATTTTTGTAACATTTCAAAATATTTCAAAATATTGTAAAACGCTTTCAAGATATTTTAAAACACTTTTAAAATATTTTGAAATGTTTTTAAAATATTTTGAAACACTTTTAAATTTTATTTTAAAATTTTTCAAAACACTTTAGAACGTTTTACATTTATTTTAAAATGTTTCAAAACAC
The DNA here is from genome assembly GCA_034641835.2 of Pinus albicaulis. Lineage (NCBI taxonomy): Eukaryota > Viridiplantae > Streptophyta > Pinopsida > Pinales > Pinaceae > Pinus > Pinus albicaulis. Next base: position 393,445,616 of record CM076581.1, read on the forward strand.
TTTTAAAATGTTTTAAAACGCTTTTAACTCCTTTTAAAAAACTTGTAAAACATTTTAAAATGTTTTAAAAGTGTTTTAAAATGGTTTAAAAATGTTTTTAGAATGCTTTTGAATGTTTTATAAACCTTTCAAAACACTTTTAAAATTCTTTCAAAATATTTAAAAGCATTTATTTAAGTTTTAAAAATGTTTATAAATAACTTTTAATAAAAAATATGCCTACAAAGCTGACATTATAAACATTTCATAATTTTGATAAATATTTTATAAATGTTTTAAAGCTTTTATAAAGTATTCTAAATTCTTATTAATATTTTTAAATCAAATATTTAAAGAGTTTAATCATTTTGAGTAAATGTTTTTAATAAAATCGTAAAGAAACGTTTTTAAAAACATTATAAAACACTTTTTAAAATGTTATAACATGCTTTTAAAGACGTTTAAAATGTTTTTAAGACATTATAAAACTCATTTAAAATATATTAAAAAATTTGTAAAATGTTTTAAAGGATTTTATGGCATTTCAAAATATTTCAAAATATTGTAAATCGCTTTCAAGTTATTTTAAAACACTTTTAAAATATTTTGAAACGCTTTTAAAATGTTTTAAATTTGTTTTTAAATGTTTCAAAACATTTTTAAAATATTTTAAATTTATATTAAAAGTGTTTTAAAATAAACATTTGTAATAAAATCGTAAAAAAAACGTTTTTAAAAACATTATAAAACACTTTTAAAAATGTTATAATGTGCTTTTAAACAAGTTTAAAATGTTTTTAAGACATCATAAAACTCTTTTAAAATATTTTTAAAAAATTGTAAAATGATTTAAAGGATTTCTATAACATTTTAAAATATTTCAAAATATTGCAAAATGCTTTCAAGATATTTTAAAACACTTTTAAATATTTTCAAACGCTTTTACATTGTTTTAAATTTATTTAAAATATTTTAAAACACTTTTCAAATGTTTTAAATTTATTTTAAAATGCTTCAAAACACTTTTAAAATGTTTCAAAACACTTCTAAAATGTTTTAAAACATTTTTAAATCATTTTTAAAAACTTGTAAAGCATTTTAAAACATTTTAAAAGTGTTTTAAAATGGTTTAAAAATGTTTTCAAAATTCTTTTACAATGTTTTAAAAACCTTTCAAAACACTTTTAAAATTCTTTTAAAATATTTAAAAGCATTTATTTAAGTTTTAAAAATGTTTATAAATACCATTTAATAAAATTTATAAAGCTAACATTATAAACCTTTAATAATTTTTATAAAGGTACAATAAATGGTTTAAAGATTTTATGAATTATTATAAATTCTTATTAATATGTTTAAATCAAATATTTAAAGCGTTTAATCATTTTTAGTAAATTTTTTTAATAAAAACATAAAAAATAATGTTATTAAAAACATTATAAAACAATTTTTAAAATGTTATAACGTGCTTTTAAACACATTTGAAATGTTTTTAAGACATTATAAAACTCTTTTAAAATATTTTAAAAATTTTGTAAAATGTTTTAAAGGATTTTTATAACATTTAAAATATTTCAAAATATTGTAAAACGCTTTCAAGATATTTTAAAACACTTCTAAAATATTTTGAAACACTTTTAAAATTTATTTTAAAATGTTTCAAAAACAGTTCTGAAATGTTTTAAATTTAAATTAAAATGTTTCGAAACACTTTTAAAAAACTTGTAAAGCATTTTAAAACCTTTTAAAATACTAAAATATTAAAATTTTGTAAAAAATTTGTAAAATGTTTTAAAGGACTTTTCTAACATTTCAAAACATTTTAAAATATTTCAAAATATTTCAAAATATTCAAAATATTGGAAAAGGCTTATAAAGTTAAGCTTATAAAGCTCACATTCAATAATTTTTATAAATGTTTTATAAATGGTTTAAAGCTTTTATAAAATATTCTAAATTCTTATTAATATGTTTAAATAAAATATTTAAAGCCTTTAATCATTTTTAGTAAATGTTTTTAATAAAATCATAAAAAAAGATGTTTTTTAAAATATTATAAAACATTGTTTAAAACATTATAACGTGCTTTTAAACATATTTAAAATGTTTTTAAGACATTATAAAACTCTTTTAAAATATTTCAAAAATTTTGTAAAATATTTTAAAAGATTTTTATAACATTTCAAAATATTGTAAAATGCTTTCAAGATATTTTAAAACGATTTTAATATTTGAAATGCTTTTAAAATATCTTGGAACGCTTTTAAAATTTGTTTTAAAATGTTTCAAAATACTTCTAAAAATTTTTAAATTTGTTTTAAAATGTTTGGAAACACTTTTAAAATGATTTCTTATGTGATTTCCAGGAAGATTTTTAATTAAAATGTTATGGATTACAGAAGCTTGCACTCTCAACTTTTATAATGTTTTAAATCCTTTTAAAAAACTTGTAAAGAATTTTAAAATGTTTTAAAAGTGTTTTAAAATGGTTTAAAAATGTTTTTAGAATGCTTTTACAATGTTTTAAAAACATTTCAAAACACTTTTCAAATTCTTTAAAATATTTAAAAGCATTTATTTAAGTTTTAAAAACGTTTATAAATAATATTTAATAAAAGTTCAGCTTATAACGTTGTGGCCTTGCATGCACAAAGTGACAAATTGATTTTGGGATTCATTTGGAACGATTCGTAAAAAATGAACGGACGTGGATATCGAGGGCTGAACTTTTCGGTTTTGAAATCCAATAGCATACTTGGAAACCCATTTTGGAGATCCTAGCGTGGCCACGCATACAAAAAGTGATGAATTGATTTAGACACTGATTTCGGACGATCCGTAAAAAATGAACGGACATGGATATCGGTAGTTGAAATTTTCGTTTTTTGAAATCCAAGAGCATATTTGGATACCCATTTTGGAGATTCAACTGTGGCCCCGCATGCAGAAAGTGATGAATTGATTTCGAGACACATTTCAGACGATCCGTGAAAAAAATGAATGTTGATATCGGGGGCAGAACTTTTCAGTTTTGAAATCTGATAGCATATTTGGATACCCATTTTGGAGATGCAAGTGTGGCCCCACATGCAAAAAGTGACGAATTATTTTCGGGACCCATTTCAAACGATTCGTGAAAAACGAACAAACACAGATATCAGGGGCTGAACTTTTCAGTTTTCAAATTCGATAGCATATTTGGATACCCATTATGTAGATGCAAGCATTTCCTCGCATAAAAAAAGTGACAAATTGATTTAGGGAGTCATTTCGGAGGATTCTTGAAAAACTAATAGACGCGGATATCTGGGGCTGAACCTTTCATTTTTTAAATCTGAGCGCATATTTGGATACCCATTTTGGAGATGCTAGAGTGGCCCTGCATGTACCAATTGATGAATTGATTTAGGGACTCATTTCGGATGATCCGTAAAAAATGAACAGACGTGGATATCGGTTGGTAAAAAAAAAAATTTCGAAATCCGAGAACATATTTGGATACCCATTTTGGAGATGTAAGTGCGGCCCCGCATGCGCAAAGTGACCAATTGATTTTGGGACTCATTTCAGATGATCCCTGAAAAATAAATAGACGCTGATATCGGGGGCTGAACTTTTCAATTTTGAAATCTAATAGCATATTTGGATACCCATTTTGGAGATGCAAGCGTTGCCCCACATGGACAAAGTGACGAATTGAGTTTGGGATTCATTTTGGATGATCAGTTAAAAAAGCATAGATGCAAATATCGGGGGCTGAACATTTCGGTTTTGAAATTCCAGAGCATATTTGAATACACATTTTGGAGATGCAGCATGGTTCGGGATGCACAAAGTGACGAATTGATTTCGAGTCTCATTTCAGGCGATCTGTGAAAAATGAACGGATGGGGATATTAGAGGCTGAAATTTTTGGTTTTGAAATATGAGAACATATTTAGATACCCATTTTGGAGATGCAAGCATGGCTTTGGATGCACAAAGTGACGAATTGAGATTGAGACTCATTTCGAATGATTCATTAAAAAGGAACAGACGCGGATATTGGGGGTTGAAATTTTGGGTTTTGAAATCTGATAGCATATTTGGATACCCATTCTAGAGATGCAAGCGTTGCCTCGCATGCACAAAGTGACGAACTGATTTCGGGAATCATTTCGGATGATCTGTGAAAAACGAATGGATGCAAATATCAGGGGCTGAAATTTTCAGTTTTGAAATCCATTAGCATATTTGGATACCAATTTTGGAGTTGCAAGTGTGGCCCTGTATGCACAAAGTGACAAATTAATTTCGGGTTTCATTTCGGACAATCCGTAGAAAACGAACGGACACGGATATCTTAGCCTGAAATTTTCACTTTTGAAATCCGAGAGCATATTTGGATACGCATTTTGGAGATGCAAGCGTGGCCACACAAGCACAAAGTGACAAATTGATTTTGGGACTAATTTCGAACGATCCGTGAAAAATGAATGGACGCGGATATTTTGCGCCGAACTTTTTTTTTTTGAAATATGAGAGGATATTTGGATACCCATTTTGGATAACCTTTACCTTAACATAATCTTAACCTTAACCTTTACCTTAACATAACCTTAACCTGACTAAACCCGTAACTTGAACCATAACCTAACCTTAACCTTCACTTCACCCTTAACCCTAACCTTAACTATAACCTTTACCTTAACATAACATTAACGTTAACCTTACCCTTAACCTTAACCTTTACCTTAACCTTGACTTTATCCCTTAACCTTAACATTAACCTAACCTTAACCTTATTCTTAACCTAACCATAACCTTACCTTAACCTAAGTTAATCTTAACCTTTACCTTGACCTTAACCTTAACTTTAAATTTACCCTAACCTTAAGGGTTTAGTCAGGTTAAGGTTAGTTAGGTTAAGGCTAAGTTAAGGGTAAAGTCAAGGTTAAGGTTAGGTTAAGGGTAAGATTAAGGATAAGGTTATGGTTAAGGGTAAGGTTAAGGGTAAGGGTAAAATTCAAGGGTTAGGTTAAGGTTACAGTTAAAGGTAAAATTCAAGGTTAGGGTTAAGGTTATGGTTAAGGTTAAGGTTACAGTTAGATTAAGGGTAAAGTTAAGGTTATGGTTAAAGTTAACGTTAGATTAAGGTTAAGGTTAAGGTTAGGTTAAGCGTAAGATAAGGTTAAGATTAAGGTTATGTTAAGGTCAAGGTCAAGGTTAAGGTCAAGATTAAGGGTAAAGTTAAGGTCAAGTTTAGGGTTAGGTTATAGTTAAGGTTAAGGTTAGGTTAAGGGTAAAGTCATGGTTAAGGTTAAGGTGAATTTTAACGGTAAGGGTAAGGTTTAGGGTTACGGGTTTAGTCAGGTTAAGGTTAAGGTTAAGGGTAAGGTTAAGGTTAAGGTTAAGGTCAAGGTCAAGGTTAAGTTTAAGTTAGCTTAAGGGTAAGGTTATAGTTAGGTTAAGGTTAAGGTTAAGGTTAAGGTTACAAGTTTAGTCAGGTTAAGTTTAAGGTTAAGGTTATGGGCTTAGTTAGGTTAATGTTAAGGGTAAGTGTTTGGTCAAGGTTAAGATTATGGTTAAGGTTAAGGTTACGGTCAAAAATAGGTTAATGTAAGGATAATGTTACTGGTTTAGTCAGGTTAAGGTTAAGGTTAAGGTTAAGGTTAGGGTAAGGTTAAGGTTAAGGTTAAGTTTAAGGTTAAGTTATAGTGAAGGTTAAGGTTAAGATAAGGTTAAGGGTAAGGTTAAGGTTAGGGTTAGGTTATAGTTAAGGTTATGGTTAGGGTAAGGTTAGGGTTAGGTTATAGTTAAGGTTAAGGTTAAGGTTAAGGTCAAGGTTAAGGTTACGTTAGGTTAAGGTTAGGTTAAGGGTAAAGTCAAGGTTCAGGTTAGGTTAAGGTTAAGATTAGGGTAAGGTCAAGGTTACGAGTTTAATCAAGTTAAGGTTAAGGGTAAGGTTAAGGTTAAGGTTAAGGGTTTGGTCAAGGTTAGGGTTAGGATAACTGTAATGTTAAGGTTAAGGTTAGGTTAAGGTTACAGTTATGGTTAAGGTTAGGTTAAGGTTAGGTTAAGATTAATATTATGGGTAAGGTTAGGTTAAGGTCGAGGTCAAGGTTAAGGTCAAGGTTTAGGGTAAAGTTAAGGTCAAGGTTAGGGTTAGGTTATAGTCAAGGTTAAGGTTAGGTTAAGGGTAAATTCAAGATTAACCTTAACCTTAACCTTATCCTTAACCTTAACCTAACCCATAAGGTTAAGTAAAGGTTAAGGTTAAGATAAGGTTAATGGTATGGGTTTAGTAAGGTTAAAGTTAAGGTTAATGTTACGTTAATGGTAAAGTCAAGGTTAAGGTTAGGTTAAGGGTAAGGTTAAGGCTATGTTAAGGTTAGGTTAAGGTTAAGGTTAAGGGTTGGGAAGGTTAAGGTTAACGTAATGTTAAGATAACGTTAAGGGTAAGGTTAAGGTTAAGGTTAGGTTATGGTTATGGTTAAGGTAAGCTTAGGTTAGGGGTTAAGTTTAAGATTAGGTAAGGTTAAGGTTAAGATAAGGTTAAGGGTAAGGTTAAATTAACTTTACCCTTAAGGTTAAGGTTACATTAAGGTTAAAGTCAAGTTTAAGGTTAGGTTAAGGTTAATATAAGTTTAAGGTTAAGGTTAAGGTTAGGTTAAGGGTAAATTTAAGGTTAAGGTTAAGGTTATGGTTATGGTAAGGTTAAGGTTAAGGTTAAGGTTACGTTAAGGGTAAAGTCAAGGTTAAGGTTAGGTTATGGTTATGGTTAAGGTTAAGGTTATGGGAAGGTTAAGGTTAAGGTTAAGGCTAGGTTAGGCTAAGGTTAAGGTTAGGTTAAGGGTTTGGTCAAGGTCAAGGTTGCATTAAGGGTAAGGTTAAGGTTATGGGTAAAGTTAAGGTTAAGGTTAGGGTAAGGTTAGGGTAAGGTTAAGGATAAGGATAGGTTAAGGTTAAGTTAAAGGTTAGGGGAAGGTTAAGGGTAATGTTAGGTTAATGTAAAGGTTATGGGAAGGTTAGGTTAAGGTTAAGGTTAGGTTATAGTTAAGGTCAAGATTAAGGTTAGGTTATAGTGTAGGTTAAGGTTAAGGTTAAGGGTGAAGGTTAAGGGTAATGTTAACTTGACCTTAAATTTACCCTTAACCATGTTAAGTCCCTATATTAATAGTATAGCCCCTTATTATGTTAGTGTAGCCCCCCTTATTGTTATTATTGTACCCATGTAACCCCCATATTGTTATTATTGTTCCCTTAATTACTATTGTTAGGTCGGCTAGGATTACATTGTGGCCCACTAGGATTACATTATGGCCCCATGGGCTCCTATATATAGAAAGGAGGTTTTGTAAATTGTATCATCGAAGAATTGTTCATTTATGTAATGTATTGGAGGTTTCCCCCTCGAAGTGGCTTATTTCTAAGGCGTTCATATCTTTTTTCTTCTATTTTTGGAGCTGGTTACACAACATTTGGTATCAGAGGTTGGGATTCTAAGGTTTCGCTGCTCCAAACAGGTCATCGTGGCATTTTCGCTATAACTTGTTTTCTACGAAGTTTCAGAAGCTGAAATTTTTAGGGTACGAAGCTGAAATCCTGAGGAAGATTGTCTAAATATTTTAGAGCTCGGTTCGCAATATTTTCGGAGATATCATCTGTGGAAGTTAGGTCTTTTTTCAAGCTCCTAAACAGGTCATCGCGGAATTTTTGCTATAAATTTTTTTCTACGAAGGTTCAAAATCTGAAATTCATATGGTGTGAAGCTGAAATCCTGAGGTCATTTTTCAAAAAATTTCAGAGCTTGGTTCGAAATATTTTTGGAGATATGATCTATGGAAGGTAGTGCTTTTTCAGGCTCCTGTATTGCATCTCAAAGAGGTGATCGTGGGAAAAGTTGAATAACTATCTCTCTGGGAAGTGGATTTGACTGCCGTAAAAATTGGTTGCAAGCACACAGACTGCAGTTTCTTGGCTATCAATTTCAGAGACAGAGGACGAAACAGTGACATGTGGCAAGTCGTACAAGTTCGCTCTACTGAACCAGTCCATAATTAGGTCATTGTGGGAGATTGGACACAACTTTGTTTTGGAGAATCCAAATCAGGTCAGACCTGTGGAATTCAAAAGATAATTCAGAGGGCTACTTTAGTGCTGAATTTCAGATATTGAAGATCTGCAATCACAGAGATAATCCAAATTCAATATCGAGCTCCTCAAAAGCAAGAAAAAGGTGTGTATTTTTCTGAATTGCATAAGTCTTGTTTGAAGAATCAATTTGAATTGATTCCAAGGGCATATTTTAGAATTTTTATCAGTATTGGGTTCTATAATGCCTCAAAAAATTAATTCCATACCCATTAATCCCTCAAAAAGCTATACTATGACGCATGAAGAGGAAGAGTTGCAGTATAAGATATCAAAATTACGGTACCAAGTGCAACAAGTTTCAATCTTACGAAGAGCAATTGAAGATGAAATAGATGGTTTAAAATAAAAATTAGAGGCTAAGTTGAATGGTTTTAAGGATCAAATAATAGCAAATATGGATGATGAATTAATGGAAGATCACATCGAGCATCAAAAACAAGTTCTCCAACTCTCAAAGGATAACCCAACTTTGGTGCAGAATCTAATGAAACAACAGGAAGATCAACATCACATCGAAAGAAGTTATGAAGCAGTCATAGAAACAAGAACTCGACAAGTACGATCAATTTCAGAGTATCTCAACAAGTGGAAGAACTTTCCTATAAAATATTTCACATGGGAGGATGAGAATTTTATACAGAAGCATCAAGAAATAATCAAGCGTTGAGGACAACACTTGTTTGAAGGAGAGGGGCATGTTAAGTCCCTATATTAATAGTATAGCCCCTTATTATGTTAGGGTAGCCCCCCTTATTATTATTATTGTACCCATGTAACCCCCATATTCTTATTATTGTGCCCTTAAATTATTATTGTTAGGTCGGCTAGGATTACATTGTGGCCACTAGGATTACATTATGGCCCCATGGAATCCTATATATAGAAAGGAGGTTTTGTAAATTGTATCATCCAAGAATTGTTCATTCATGTAATGTATTGGAGGTTGCCCCCTCCAAGTGGCTTATTTCTAAGGCGTTGATATCTCTTTTCTTCTCTTTTTGGAGCTGGTTACACAACAAACCATAACCTTAACCTTAACTATAACCTAACCCTTACCATAACCTGAACCTTACCTTAACCTAACTTAACCTTAACCTTGACCTTGACCTTAACCTTCACCTTCACCTTAACCTTAACCTTACTCGTAACCTTAACCTTAACTTTACCCTTAACCTTAACTTTACTATTAACCTAACCTTAACCTTAACCTTACCCTTAACCTTATATTAAAATTAACCGTAACTTTACCCTTAACCTTCACCTTAACCTTAACTTTACCCTTAACCTTGACTTTACCCTTAACCTTAACCTTAACCTTGACTTTACCCTTAACCTGACTAAACCCATAACCTTAACCTTAACCTTCCCATAACCTTAACCTTAACCTTAAATATAACTTAACCTTAACCTTTGACCTTAACTATAACCTAACCCTCACCTTGACCAAACCCTTAACTCTAACCTTAACCTTAACCTTACTCTTAACCTTACTCTTAACCTTAAACTTAACCTTGACCTTAACTATAACCTAAACCTAACCTTAACCTAACATTAACCTTGACCAAACCCTTAACGTAACCTTAACCTTTACTTTAAGCTAACGTAGCCTTAATCTTGACCTTGACCTTACCATTAACATTAACCTTAACCTTAACCTGACTAAACCGGTAACCTTAAACTTAACCTTGACGTTAACTATAACCTAACCCTAACCTAACCCTAACCTTAACTTTACCCTAACCTTAAGGTTAAGGTTAGGTTATAGTGAAGGTTAAGGGTAAGGTCAAGGTTAAGGGTAAAGTTAAGGTTAAGGTTAAGGTTAGGTTAAGGGTAAAGTTAAGGTTAGGGTTAGGTTAAGGTTAAGGTTAAGGTTATGGTTAGGCTAAGGTTAAGGTTAAGGTTAAGGTTACAGTTAGGGTTATGGTTAAGGTTAAGGTGAAGGTTAAGGGTAAGGGTAAGGGTAAGGGTAAGGTTAAGGTTAAGGTTAAGTTAAGAGTAAAGTCAAGGTTAAGGTTAAGGTTAAGGTGAAGGTTAAGGTTAAGGTTAAGTTCAAGGTTAAGGTTAAGGTTAAGGTTATGGTTAAGGTTAAGGTTACACTTAAGTTAAGGGTAAAGTTTTAGGTTAAGGTTAAGGTTAGGTTATAGTTAAGGTTAGGGGAAGGTTAGGTTAAGGTTAACCTTGACCTTGAACTTAACCTTAACTATAACCTAACCCTAACATTTAACAAACCCTTAAACTTAACCTTAACCTTAACCTAACCTTAACCAAACCCTTAACGTTAACCTTAACCTTAACCTAACCTTAACCTGACTAAACCCTTAAAGTTAAATTAAGGGTAAAGTTAAGGTTAAGCTTAAGGTTAAGGTTAAAGTTAGCTTAAGGTAAGGTTAAGGTCAAGGTTAAGGTCAATGTTAAGGTCAAGTTCAAGGTCAAGTTCAAGGTTAAGGTTACGTTAAGGGTAAAGTCAAGTTTAAGGTTATGTTAAGAGTTTGGTCAAGGTTAAGGTTAGGTTATAGTTAAGTTCAAGGTTAATGTTAGGTTAAGGTTAAGGTTAGGGTTAGGTTATAGTTAAGGTCAAGGTTAGGTAAAGGTTAAGGTTAAGGGTTAAGGTTAAGGTTAGGGTCAAGGTTAAAGTTAAGATTAGGTTATGGGTAAGGTCAAGGTAAGGTTAAGGTTAAGGTTAAGGGTTAGGTTAAGGTTAGGTTAATATTAAGGTTAAGGATAAGGTTACGTTAAGGGTAAAGACAAGGTTAAGGTTAGGTTAAGGTTAAGATAAGGTTAGGGTAAGGTTATTGTAAAGGTTCAGGTTAAGGTGTAGGTTAAGGGTTTGGTCAAGGTTAAGGTTAGGTTATAGTTAAGGTCAAGGTAAGGTTAAGGTTTAGGTTAATGTAAGGTTAAGGTTAAGGTTACAGTTAGTTTAAGGTTAATATCATGTTAAGGTTAAGGTTAAAGTTAATGTTAAGGGTAAAGTTAAGGCTAATGTTAGGTTAAGGTTAAGGTTAGGTTAAGGGTAAAGTTAAGGTTAGGGTTAGGTTAAGGTTAACGTTAAGGTTAAGGTTAAGGTTAAGGTTAAGGTTAAGGTTAATGTTAATGTTAAGAGTTTGTTCAAGGTTAGGGTTAAGTTAAGGTTAATGTTAAGGTTTTGGTCAAGGTTAGATTTAGGCTATAGTTAAGGTGAAGGTTAAGGTTAAGGGTAGGTTTATAGAGAGGATAAGGTTAAGGTTAAGGTTAGGTTAAGGTTAAGGTTTTGGTCATGGTTACGGTTAGGTTATAGTTAAGGTTAAGTTTAAGGTCAAGGTTAAGGGTAAGGTTAATGTTAGGTTAAGGTTAAGATTAAGGGTTTGATTAAGGTTAAGAGTAAGGTTAAGGTTAAGGTTAAGGTAAAGGTAAGGTTAAGGTTAAGGTCAAGGTTAGGTTATAGTTAAGGTCGAGCTTAATGTTAGATTATAGTGAAGGTTAAGGTTAAGCTTAAGCTTAAGCTTAAGGGTGAAGGTTAAGGTTAAGGTTAAGGTTAAGACCTGTAACCTTAACCTTCAACCTTAACCTTAACCTAACCTTAGCATTAACCTTAACCTTAACCTTAACCTTCCCCTAACCCTAACCTTAACTTTAACATGAACCTTAACCTTAACCTTAACCTTAACGTAAAATTTACCCTTAATCTTAACCTTAACCTGACTAGACCCGTAACCTTAACCTTAACCATAACCTAACATTAACCTTGACCTTAAATATAAGCTAAACCTAACCTTAACCAAACCCTTAACCTTAACCTTCCCAGAACCATAACCTTAACCTTGACCTTACAAATGTTAGGATTAGTTTATAGTTAAGTTCAAAATTAGGTTAAGGTTAAGTTTAAGGTTAATGGGGTAAGGTTAAGGGTAAGGTCAAGGTTAAGGTTAATGTTATGGTTATGGGAAGGTTAAGGTTAAGGTTAAGGTTAGGTTAAGGTTAAGGTTAGGTAAAGGTTAAGGGTTTAGTCAGGTTAAGGTTAAGGTTATGGTTAAGGTTAAGTTAAGGTTAAGTTAACCTTAAACCTTAACATTAACCTAACCTTAACCTTAAATTTACCCTTAACCTAACCTTAACCTTAAATTTACCCATAATCTTAAACTAACCTGAACCTTGACCAAACCCTTAACCTTAACTTTAACTTGAATAAACCAGTAACCTTAACCTTAAATTACCCTTAACCTTCACCTTAACCTTAACCTTAAATATAACCTAAACCTAACCTTGACCAAACCCTTAACCTTAATCTTAACTTTAACCTAATATTAACCTTAACCTAACCTTAGCCTTACCCTTAACCTTGAACTTAACCTTAACTTAACTTAACCTTAACCTTAACCTTAACTATATCCTAACCCTAACACTTAACCTTAACCTTATCTTAACCTTAACCTAACCTTAACCTTAACCTTAACCTAAGTATCACCTTACCCTTAACCTTAACCTTGACCTTAACTATAACCTAACCATAACCTTGACCAAACCCTTAACATTAACCTAACTGTAACCTTAACCTAACCTTAACCTTAACTTTACCTTAACCTTGACTTTACCCTTAACCTTAATCTAACCTTAACCTTGACTTTACCCTTAACTTAACCTTAAAATTCACTATAACCTAACCCTAACCATTACTAAACCCTTAACCTTAACCTTAACGTGACTAAACCCGCAACATTAACCTTAACCTTACCCTTAACCTTCACCTTAACCTAAACCATAACCTTAACCTTAACCTTAATATTGAACTTAACCTTAAGGTTAAGGTTAAGGTTAGGTTAAGGGTTTGATCAAGGTCAAGGTTAAGGTTAGGTTAAGGGTAATGTTATGGGTGAAGTTAAGGTTAAGGTTAGGGTAAGGTTAAGGTTAAGGTTAGGGGAAGGTTAAGGTTAAATTTAGGTTAATGTAAGGTTAAGGTTAAGGTTAGCGTAAGGTTAAGCTTAAGGTTAATGTAAGGTTAAGGTTAGGGTAATGTTAAGGTTAAGATAAGGTTAAGGTTAAGGTTAAGGTTAAGGTTAGGTTAAGGGTAAATTCAAGGTTAGGGTTCGGTTAAGGTTAAAGTTATGGTTAGGATAAGGTTAAGGTTAGGGTTAATGTTAGGGGAAGGGTAAGGTTAGGTTAAGGTTAATGTTAGGTTAAGCTGAGGGTTAGGTTATAGTTAAGGTTAAGGTTAGGTTAAGGGTAAGGTAAGGTAAAGGTTAGGTTAAGGTCAAGGTTAGTGTTAAGGTTATATTTAAGGTTAATTTCAGGTTAAGGGTGTTAGGTCCCTATATTACTAGTATAGTCCCTTATTGTTATTAGTGTAACCTCCTTATTGTTATTATTGTACCCTTGTAACCCCCATTTTGTTATTATTGTGCCCTTAAATTATTATTGTTAGGTCGGCTAGGATTACATTATGGCCACATGGACTCCTATATATAGAAAGGAGGTTTTTTAAATTGTATCATCCAAGAATTGTTCATTTATGTAATGTATTGGATGTTTCCCCCTCGAAGTGGCTTATTTCTAAGGCGTTGATATCTCTTTTCGTCTATTTTTGGAGCTGGTTACACAACATTTGGTATCATAGCCTTTTGGATTCTAGGGTTTCGCTGCTCCAAAAATTTTAGGGTGTGAAGCTGAAATCCCGAGGAATATCGTCTAAAAATTTCAAAGCTTGGTTCGTAACATTTTCGAAGATATGATCTATGGAAGTTAGGTCTTTTTGCAGGCTCCTAAACAGGTCATCGTTGCATTTGCACTATAAATTTTTTTCTACGAAGTCTCAGAAGCTAAAATTCATTGGGTGTGAAGCCGACATCCTGAGGAACATTTTCAAAAATTTTCAGATCTTGGTTCGCAATATTTTTGGAGATATGATCTATGGAAGGTAGTGCTTTTTCAGGATCTTGAATTTCATCTCAAAGAGATGATCATGGGAAAATATTCATAACTTTCTCTCTGAGCATCGGATTGGAGTTCCGTAAAATGTGGTCACTGGTAAACAAATTTTAGTTTCTTGGATATCAATTTAAGATCCAAAGGATGAAACAGTGACATGTGGCAAGTCATACAAGTTCATTGTACTGAACCAGTCCATAATTAGGTCATTGTGAGAGATTGGACACAACTTTGTATTGTAGAATCAAAATCAAGTCATACCTATGGCATTCAAAACATAATTCAGAGGGCTACATCAGTACTGAAATTCAAATATTGAAGTGCTTCAATTACAGATATAATCCAATTTCAATATCGAGCTCCTCAAAAGCAAGAAAAAGGTGTGTATTTTTTTTGTGAATTGCATAAGTCTTGTTTGAAGAATCAATTTGAATTGATTCCAAGGGAATATTGTAGAATAGATATCAGTATTGGATTCTAAAATATTCCCTGTAAAAATAATTCAACACCCATTAAGCCTTCAGAAGGCTCTACTATGACTCATGAAGATGAAGAATTGCAACATGATCTATCAAAATTACAAGAGCAAGTGCAACAAATTTCACTCTCACAAAGAGCAACAAAAAATGAAATGGAAGTTTTGAAGAAAGGCGTTGAAGCTAAGATGGATGACATGTATGCTAGCATGGAAGCTAAGATGGATGACATGAAAGACAACATGGAAAACATGAAGAATGATCTAAAAGCAGACATCAAAGGTTTGACAAAGTTGATACAAGAAATGTTTCCTAATGGTGAAAAGATAGTAGAAGAACCTCATGATGAGAACAAAATAAATGTCAATCATGATTTCATAAACTCTAATTTTGGCGGGAAGAACCACCATATTCCAAAAATGGATATGAGGAATTTTTATGGAAAGGATCTTGTAACATGGATACTACAGATGGAGCAATATTTTGATCTCCATAACTTGCAAAACACACAAAAGGTACACATTACAAGTTTACATTTAGAACAAAATACATTTGTATGGTATCGATGGCTTTGCTCCTGTAAAAAATTGTCACTTGGTCAATTTTTACGGAGGAAATGATAGCACATTATGAGGATAAAAATAGAAACACCTTCTTTAGCCAATTGATAAATCTCAAACAAAAGGGTTTAGTGGGGCAGCACATTGAGGACTTCAAAAAATTGAATATAAGGGTAACTAATATTCTAGAGGAACATAGGATCGATCTATTCATAGGCACTCTAAATGATAACATCCAACATGAAGTTTGTGTTTTGGAACCGGATTCATTGGAGAAGGCATTCAGGTTGGCAAGAAAATTTGAATGTAAAATAATGGCGACAAGGAAGCCTACCACTCAATTCTATAAAGAAGGAAGTGTTGCTACACCTAGATTTCCACAACCTGCAAGGTTGACACCACAACAATTGGAAGAAAAAAGAGCAAAAGGGCTTTGCTACAGTTGTGATAGCAAATACACTAAAGGTCATAAGTGTGCTGAGAAGAAATTATTTTACATATATTGTGAAGAGGAAGAAGAAAATGAACAAGAAGAGGATATACACCAGAAACCAGCCCTAGAAGAGGAAGAAATGAATCCGACCATATCGTGTAATGCACTGGCAGGAATTACCACTCCTCAAACTCTCAAGATAGAAGGACATATCAAGAAGAAAAAGGTAATAGTGTTGATTGACTCAGGTAGCACCCATAATTTTATTCATTGTAAGGTAGCCAAGGAATTAAATTGTTTCCTATACCCAGCACCAGAATGTCAAGTGATGGTTGCAAATGGAGGAACTATAAATTGCTCTGGAAAATGCCATAATATTAAGCTAACCATGGGGGAATATGTATTGACTAGTCCAATGATTTCCATTCCTATGGGAGGTGCTGATGTTGTACTAGGATTACAATGGTTACAATCTTTGGGGACGGTAGCTTTTAATTTTCAAGAACTTTTCTTGAAATTGTTTTCAGTTATTGAGAGCGATAGAGATCTCATTTTTACTGGAATTTTTTGGACGGAGTTATTTTCTTGTTTGGGTACTCAACTAGCTCATAGCTCATCTTATCATCCTCAATCTGATGGTCAAAATGAGATAGTAAATAAATTTTTGGAAGGATATCTTTGTTGTTTTGTATCTGATAAACAAACACAATGGGTCAAGTGGTTACCTCTCGCTGAATGGTGGCATAACACTTCCTTCCATACTGCAGCAAAAATGACCCCATTTATGGCACTTTATGGATATCATCCACCATCAATCACATCATCTTTAAGGGAAAATTCGAAGGTTCAAGCAGTGGAAGATCACATCGAGCATCAGCAAGAAGTTCTCCAACTCTTAAAGGATAACCAAAATTTGGCACAAAATCGAATGAAACAACAGGCATATCAACATCGCAGTGAGAGAAGTTTTGATGTAGGAGATTGGGTATTTTTACGGCTACAACCATACAAACAAATGTCCCTCAAGAAAGCTAAGAAGGATAATAAATTATCGCCAAAGTACTATGGTCCTTACAAGGTTTTGTAAAAGATTGGTACTATGGCATACAAATTGGAGTTTCCTGCTTCTTCGCGAATGCATCCAGTTTTCCATGTTTCATGCTTGAAGAAGGTTACAGGTGAAAATTTTCTAGTTCAAACAATATTTCCAGAACTTGACGAGGAAGGAAAAATCATATTGGAACCTGAAGTGGTCATAGAAATAAGAACTCGACAGCTACGGAATCGATCAATTTCAGAGTATCTCATCAAGTGGAAGAACTTACCCACTGAAGATTCTACATGGGAGGATGAGAAGTTTATACAGAAGCACCCAGAGCTACTCAAGCATTAAGGACAACACTTTTTTGGAGGAGAGGGGCATGTTAGGTCCCTATATTAATAATATAGGCCCTTGTTGTTATTAGTGTAACCCCCTTATTGTTATTATTGTAGCCTTGTAACCCCCATTTTGTTATTATTGTGCCCTTAAATTATTATTGTTAGGTCGGCTAGGATTACATTGTGGCCCACTAGGATTACATTATGGCCACATGGACTCCTATATATAGAACGGAGGTTTTGTAAATTGTATCATCCAAAAATATTTCATTTATGTAATGTATTGGAGGTTTCCCCCTCGAAGTGGCTTATTTCTAAGGCGTTGATATCTCTTTTCTTCTATTTTTGGAGCTGGTTACACAACAAAGGGTTTGGTCAAGGTTAGGGTTAGGTTAGGTTAAGGTAATGTTAACATTAAGGTCAAGTTTAATGTTAAGGTTAAGGTTAAGGTTAATAATTTGGTCAAGGTTAGGGTTATGGTTATGGTTAAGGTTAAGGGGGTAAGGTTAAGGTTAAGGTTACGGTTAGGGTTGAGGTTAAGGAAAGGTTAAGGTTAAGGTTAAGGTTAAGGGTTTGGTCAAGGTTAGGGTTAGGTTATAGTTAAGGTTAAGGTCACAGATTTAGTAAGGTTAAGGTTAAGGTTAAGGGTCAAGTTAAGGTTAAGGTTAAGGTTAAGGGTTTTTTCAAGGTTAGGGTTAGGTTATAGTGAAGGTTACGGTTAATTTAAGGGTAAAGTCAAGGTTACGGTTAAAGTTAAGGTTAAGGATAAGGGTAAGGTCAAGGTTAAGGTTACGAGTCTTAAAATTAACCTTCACTATAACCTAACCTTGACCTTAAACTTAACCTGAACCTTAACCTTAACCTTAACTTCAACTATAACCCAACCTAACCTTAACCTTAACTATAACCTAACCCTAACCTTGACCTTACCCTTAACCTTAACATTAACCTTAACTTTAACCTTAACCTTAACATTAACTTAACCTTAACCTTAACCTTCCCATAACCATTACCATAACCTTAACCTTAACCTTAACCTTAACCTAACCTTAACCTTAACTATAAATTAACCCTATCCTTACCCTAACCATAACCTTAACTATAACCTAACCCTAATCTTAACCTTACCCTTAACCTAATCTTAACCTTAACCTTGACCTTGACCTTAACCTTAACCTTAACCTTAGCTTAACCTTAACCTTAACCTTAACTTTAACTATAACCTAACCTAACCTTGACATTAACTATAACCTGACCCTAACCTTGAAAAAACCCTTAAAATTAACCTTAACGTTAACCTTAACCTTCCAATAAACATAACCTTAACGTTAACCTTAACCTTAATCTTCACCTTAACCTTTACCTTGACTTTACCCTTAACTTAACCTTAACCCCTTAACCTTAACCTTAATCTTCACCTTAACCTTTACCTTGACTTTACCCTTAACTTAACCTTAACCCCTTAACCTTAACCTTACCATAACCATAACCTTAATTTTGAATTTACCCTTAACGCAACCTTAACATTAACCATAACCTAACCCTAACCTTGACCAAACCTTAACCTTAACCTTAACTTAACCTTAACCTTTACTTTAATCTTAAGCTCAACCTTAACATTAATCTTCCCCTAACCATAACCTTAACCTTAACCTTCCCATAACCATAACCTTAACCTTAACCTTGACCTTACCATTAACCTTAACCTTAACCTTGACCTTGACCTTAACCTTACCCTTAAACCTATCTTAACCTTAACCTAACCTTAACCTTAACTTTACAGTTAACCTTACCTTAACCATAACCTTAACCTAACCTTAACCTTAACCTTACCCTTAACCTTATCTTAACCTTATCTTAACCATAAACTTATCTTTACCCTTAACCTTAACCTCAACCATAACCTTAACCTTAACCTTCACCTTCACCTTCACCTTAACCTTAACGTTGACTTTACCCTTAACCTTAACCTTAACCTTCACCTTAACCTTAAACTTAACCTTAACCTTGAATTTACCTTAAATTAACCTTAAGCCCTTAACATTAACCTTGATTTTACCCTTAACCTTAACCTTAACCTTAACCAAACCCTTAACATTAACCTTGACCTTAACCTTAACCTTACCTAACGTTAACCTTAACCTTAACTATAACCTAACCCTAACCTTGACCAAACCTTACACTTAAGGTCAAGGTTAAGTTTAAGGTTAGGTTAAGGTTAAGGTTATGGTTATGGGAAGGTTAAGGTTAGGTTAAGGGTTTGGTCAAGCTTAGGGTTGGGTTATAGTGAAGGTTAAGGTTAAGTTAAGGGTAAATTCACAGCGTAAGCCTTAACCTTAACCTTACTCTTAACCTTCACTTTAACCTTAAACTTGAATTTACCCTTAACCTAACCTTAAGCTTAACTATAACCTAACCCTAAGCTTGAACTTAAATTTACCCTTAACCTTCACGTTAACCTTAACCTTGACCTTGACCTTAACCTAATCTTTACCTTAACCTTCACCTTAACCTTATCTTAACCTTAACCTTAACCTTCCCAAACCCTTAACCTTAACCATAAACTTAACCTTAACCTTAACCTGACTAAACCCTTAACCTTAACTTTAACCTAACCTTAACCTTTTCTTAACCTTTATCTTAACCTTAACCTTAACCTTAACTTTGGTTAGGTAAAGTCAAGGTTAAGGTTACGTTAAGGGTAAAGTCAAGGTTAAGGTTAGGGTTAGGTTATAGTTAAGGTCAAGGTTAAGGTTACGGGTTTAGTCAGGTTAAGGTTAAGGTTAAGGGTAAAGTCAAGATTAATTTTAGGTTAAGGTTAAGTTTAGGGTTAAGGTTCATGTTAAGGTTAAGGGTTTGGTTAAGGTTAGGGGTAAGGTTAAAGTTAAGGTTAGGTTAAGGGTAAAGTTAAGGTTAAGGTTAATGTTAAGAGTTTGGTCAAGCTTAGGGTTAGGTTATAGTTAGGGTCAAGGTTAAGGTTATGGTTAAGGTAAGGTTAAGATAAAGATAAGGGTAATGTTGGGAAACCAGCTCCAAAAAGAGAAGTAAAGGGATATCAATGCCTTAGAAATAAGCCACTTCGATGGGGCAACCTCCAATACATTACATGAATGAACAATTCTTGGATGATACAATTCACAAAACCTCCTTTCTATATATAGGAGTCCATGGGGCCATAATGTAATCCTAGTGGGCCACAATGTAATCCTAGCCGACCTAACAATAATAATTTAAGGCACAATAATAACAAAATGGGGGTTACAAGGGTACAATAATAACAATAAGGGGGTTACACTAACAACAATAAGGGACTATACTAGTAATATAGGGACCTAACATGCCCCTCTCCTTCAAAAAAAGTGTTGTCCTCAACGCTTGAGTAGCTCTGGGTGCTTTCGTATAAAATTCTCATCCTCCCATGTAGAATCTTCAGTGGGTAAGTTCTTCCACTTGATGAGATACTCTGAAATTGATCGATTCCGTAGCTGTCGAGTTCTTGTTTCCGTGACCGCTTCAGGTTCCAATATGATTCTTCCTTCCTCATCAAGTTCTGGAAATATTGTTTGAACTGGAAGATTTTCACCTATAACCTTCTTTAAGCATGAAACATGGAAAACTGGATGTACTCGCGAAGAAGCAGGAAGCTCCAATTTGTATGCCATAGAACCAATCTTTTGCAACACCTTGTAAGGACCATAGTACTTTGGTGATAATTTATTATCCTTCTTAGCTTGCTTTAGGGACATTTGTTTGTATGGTTGTAGCCGTAAAAATACCCAATCTCCTACATCAAAACTTCTCTCGCTGCGATGTTGATCTGCCTGTTGTTTCATTCTATTTTGTGCCAAATTCAGGTTATCCTTTAAGAGTTGGAGAACTTCTTGTTGATGCTTGATGTGATCTTCCACTGCTTGAACCTTCGAATTTTCCCTTAAATATGATGTGATGTATGGTGGATGATATCCATAAAGTGCCATAAATGGGGTCATTTTTGTTGCAGTATGGAAGGAAGTGTTATACCACCATTCAGCGAGAGGTAACCACTTGACCCATTGTGTTTGTTTATCAGATACAAAACAACAAAGATATCCTTCCAAACATTTATTTTCTATCTCAGTTTGACCATCAGATTGAGGATGATAAGATGAGCTATGAGCTAATTGAGTACCCAAACAAGAAAATAACTCCGTCCAAAAATTTTCAGTAAAAATGGGATCTCTGTCGCTCACAATAACCCTTGGGCTTCCATGTAGCTTTTGAATTCTATCCATAAATGTAGTAGCAACCGTACTTGCTTTAAATGGATGAGATAATGCACAAAAGTGTGCATACTTGGTAAGTCTATCAACTACCACCATGATGACACTCTTTCCTTCGGACTTAGGTAAACCCGTGATAAAATCCATTGAAATCTCCTCCCAACGTTGACTTGGAATGGATAAAGGTTGTAGAAGTCCCGGGTCTTAATTGTCTCAAATTTATTCTGCTGGAAAACCAAACATTCCACCACAAACTTTTGAATATTAGATTTAAGGCCATCCCAAAAAAATTCTTTCTTCACCCTGTGGTAAGTTTTTAAAAATCCTAAGTGTCCTCCTAAAGGAGAAGTGTGCAATTCCATAAGAATATTTTGTTTTAGTTGGGAATTCTTACAAAGATATAAGTGATCTTTGTACCATAAGGAATCATTTTTCCAACTAAATGTATCATATGTACTAGGATCTTGCTGCAACTTTTGAATGAGTGTCCATACATCTTTTTCCTTCTTACATTCATCTCTTGCTTCGGTTATCCAATCTGGTTGGATAATAGAAATGGCACAAAGCAATGCTTCCAAAATTAGAGTTTATGAAATCACGATTAACATTTATTTTGTTCTCATCATGAGGTTCTTCTACTATCTTTTCACCATTAGGAAACCTTTCTTGTATCAACTTTGTCAAACCTTCCATGTCTGCTTTTAGAAAATTCTTCATGTTTTCCATTTTCTCATCAATCTTAGCTTCCATGTCATCCATCTTAGATTCCATGCCAGCCTCCATGCCATCAATTTTAGATTCCATGCCATCTATCTTAGATTCCACGCCTTTCTTCAAACCATCCTAGTTTCCATGTCTTTCTTCAAAACTTCCATTTCATTTTTTGTTGTTCTTTGCAAGAGAGAAATTTGTTGCACTTGCTCTTGTAATTTTGATATTTCATGTTGCCATTCTTCCTCTTCATGAGTCATAGTAGAGCCTTCTAAAGGCTTAATGGGTATTGAATTCTTTTTAGGGGGCCATTTTAGAATCCAATATTGATATCTATTCTACAAGATTCCCTTGGAATCAATTCAACTTGATTCTTCAAACAAGACTTATGCAATTCGGAAAAAAAATACACACCTTTTACTTTCTTTGAGGAGCTCGATATTGAAATTGAATTATCTCTGTAATTTAAAATCTTCAATATCTGAAGCTTCTTTCAAATTCCACAGGTATTACCTAATTTGGATTCTCCAAGACAAAGTTGTGTCCAATCTCCCACAATGACCTAATTCTGGACTGGTTCAGTAGAGAGAACTTGTACGACTTGCCACGTGTCACTGTTTCTTCCTTTGTATCTAAAATTGATAGCCAAGAAACTAAATTCTTTGTAGTTGCGACCACATTTTACGACACTCCAATCCAATCCCCAGAGAGAGAGTTATTGAACTTTTCCCACGATCACCTCTTTGAGATGAAATTTAGGAGCCTAAAAAAGCACTACCTTCCACAGATCATATCTCCAAAAATATTGTGAACCAAGCTCTAAAATTTTTTGAAAAATTTCCTCAAGATTTTAGCTTCGCACCATATTAATTTCAGATTCTGACCCTTCGTAGAAAAAAAATTATAGCGCAAATTCCACGATGACCTGTTTAGGAGCCTGAAAAAAATCTAACTTCCATAGATGATATCTCCAAAAATATTGTGAACCAAGCTCTGAAATTTTTAGGCCATCTTCCTTAGGATTTCGGCTTCGTACCCTAAAAATTTCAGCTTTTGAACTTCGTAGAAAAAACTTTATAGCGCAAATTCCACGATGACCTATTTGGAGCAGCGAAACCCTCGAATCCAAAAAGAGAAGAAAAGGGATATCAACACCTTAGAAATAAGCCACTTCGAGGGGGAAACCTCCAATACATTACATGAATGAAAAATTCTTGGATGATACAATTCAAAAAACCTCCTTTCTATATATAGGATTCCATGGGGCCATAATGTAATCCTAGTGGGCCACAATGTAATCCTAGCCGACCTAACAATAATAATTTAAGGGCACAATAATAAAAAAATGGGGGTTACAAGGGTACAATAATAAGGGACTATACTACTGATATAGGGACCTAACAGGTAAGGTTAATGTTAAGGTTAGGTTAAGGTTATAGTTGAGGTAAGGTTAAGGTTAAGATTAGGTTAAGGGTAAAGTTAAAGTTATGGTTAGGGTTAAGGTTAGGGTAAGGTTAGAGTTAGGTTAAGGTTAAGGTTAGGTAAAGGTTAAGTTTAAGGTTAAGATTAAGGTTAAGGTTAAGGGTTTTGTCATGGATAGGGTTAGGTTATAGTAAAGGTCAAGGTTAAGGTTAGGTTATGATTAAGGTTAAGGTTATGGCAAGGTTAAGGTTAAGGTTAATGTGAAGTTAAGGTTTGGTCAAGGTTAGGGTTACATTATAATTAAGTTCAAGGTTAAGCTTAAGGTTATGGTTTTAGTCGGTTTAAGGTTAAGGTTAAGGTTAAAGTTAGGTTAAGCGTAAATTCAAGGTAGAGGTTAAGGGTAGGATAAGGTTAAGGCTAGGTTAAGTTCAAGGTCAAGGTTGAGGTTAAGTTTAAGGTAAAGGTTAAGGGTAAAGTTAAGGTCAAGGTTAGGGTTAGGTTAAAGTTAAGTTTAAGGTTAGTATAAGGGTAAATTCAAGGTTAAGGTTAGTTTAAGGTTAAGGTTAAGGTTAAGGTTAAGGTTATGTTAAGGTTAAGGTTAAGGTTATGGTAAGGTTAATGTTAAGGTTAATTTAAGGTTAAGGTTAAAGTTAAATTTACCCTTAACATACCTTAAACTTAACCTTGACCTTGACCTTGACCTTGACCTTAACCTTACCCTTAACCTTAACCTTGATTTTTCCGTTAACCTAACCTTAACCTTAATTATAACATAACCCTAACCGTGACCTTAACTTTATCCTTAACTTTGATTTTGACCTTAACCTTGACCTTGACCTTGACCTAAACCTAAAATTAACCTTAACCTTAACCTTAACCTTAACCTTATCTTACCCTTAAGCTAACCTTAGCCTTAACTATAACCTAACCTTGACTATAACCTTAACCTTAACCTTAACCTAAACCGAACCTTAACCTTCCCCTCACCTTAACCCTAACCTTACCCTTAACATTGCCCTTAACCTAACCTTAACCTTAACTTTAAACTTAATTTAACCTAACCTTAACCTTAACCTTGACTTTAACCTTAATCGTAACCTTAACCTTAACCTAACTAAACCGGTAACCTTAACCTTAACCATACCTTAACCTTGACATTATCCTAACCTAACCTTAACCTTAACCTTAACATTCACCTTGAATTTACCCTTAACCTTGACCTTAACCTTAACCTTAAATTTACCCTTAACCTAACTGTAACCTTGACCAAACCCTTAACATTAAACTTATACTTAACCTTTACCTAACCTTAACCTAAACCTAACCTTGACCTTAACTATAAACTAACCCTAACTTTAACCAAACCTTAACCTTAACATTAATCTTAACCTAACCTTAACCTTAAATTTACCCTCAACCTTAACCTTAACTTTACCCTTAACCTAACCTTAACCATAACCGTAACCTTAACCTAACCTTAACGTTACCCTTAAACTTAACCTTGAATTTTCCCTTTATGTTAACTATAACCTGACTTTAACCTTAACCATAACCATAACCTAACCTTAACCTTGACCTTAACCTAACCCTAACCTTAACCAAACCTTAACCTAACCTTAACCTTAACCCTAACCTTGACCTTAACGTAACCTTAAGAGTTTGGGAAGGTTAACGTTAAGGTTAAGGGTAAGGTTAAGGTTAATGTTTAGGTTTAGTTAAGGTTAAGGTCAAGGTTTAGGATAAGGTTAAGGGTTTGGTTAAATTTAAGGATACGTTAAGGGTAAAGTCACGGTTAAGGTTAGGTTAAGGGTAAAATTAAGGTTAGTTTTAGGATAACGTTAATTTTAAGGTTAGGGTTAAGGTTAAGGGTAAATTTAAGGTAAGGGAAAGGTCAACCTTAACCTTAACCTTAACCTTAACCTGACCAAACCTTAACCTTAACTATAACTTTACCCTTAACCTAACCTTAACCTTGACTTTACCTTAACCTAACCTTGACTTTACCTAAGGTTAGGGTTAAGGTTAGAGAAAGGTTAGGTTAAGGTTAACCTTAACCTTGACTTTAACATTAACGTTAGCCTTAACCTTAACCTAACCTTAACCTGACTAAATGCTTAAGGTAAGGTTAAGGGTAAAGTAAAGGTTAAGGTTAAGGCTAAGGTTAAAGTTAGGTTAAGGTAAGGTTAAGGTTAATATAAGGTTAGGCTAAGGTTAGGGTAAAGGTTAAGGTTAAGGTTAAGGTTAAGGGTTTGGTCAAGGTTAGGGTTAGGTTATAGTTAAGGTCAAGTTAAGGTTAAGGTTAAGGTTAAGGTTATGTTAAGGGTAAATTCAAGGTTAAGGTTAGGTTAAGGTTAAGATAAGGTTAAGGTTAAGGTTAAGATTAGGTTAAGGTTAATGTTAAGGTTAATATTAAGGGTAAAGTTAAGGTTAGGGTTAGGTTAAGGTTAAGGTTTAAGTTATGGTGAGGCTAAAGTTAAGGTTAAGGTTAAGGTTGCGGTTAGGTTAAGGTCAAGATTAGGTTATGGTTAAAGTTAAGGTTAATGTTAAGGGTTTGGTCAAGGTAAGGGTTAGGTTAAGGTTAATGTTGAGGGTTTTGTCAAGAATAGGGTTAGGTTATAATTAAGGTCAAGGTTAAGGTTAATGGTAAGGTTATAGTTAGGTTAAGGTTAAGGTTGAGGTTAGGTTAAGGTTAAGATAAGGTTAAGGTTAAGGGTTTAGTCAAGGTTAGGGTTAGGTTATAGTTAAGGTTAAGGTTAAGGTTGGGTTAAGTTAAGGTCAAGGTTAAGGTTAAGGTTAGGTTAATTTTAAGATTAAGGGTTTGGTTAAGGTTAAGGGTAAGGTTAAGGTTAAGGTTAAGGTTATGGTAAAGGTAAGGTTAAGGTTAAGGTGAAGGTTAGGTTATACTTAAGGTCAAAGTTAAGTTCAAGGTTAAGGTTATGTTATAGTGAAGGTTAAGGTTAAGGGTGAAGGTAAAGGTTAAGGTTAACATCCGTAATCATAAACTTCACCCTTAACCTTAACCTAACCTTAAACTTAACCTTCCCCTAATATTAACCTTAACCTTAACCTTAACTCTAACCTTTACCTTAACCTAACATCAACCTTGACTTTATCCTTAACATTAACCTTAACCTGACTAAACCCGTAACCTTTACCTTAACCTTGACCTTAACTATAACCTAAACCTAACCTTAACCAAATCTTTAACCTTAACCTTAACCTTAACCATAACCTTAACCTTAATCTTCCCATAACCATAACCTTAACCTTAACCTTGACCTTACCAAGGTTAGGGTTAGGTTATAGTTAAGGTCAAGGTTAGGTTAAGGTTAAGGTTAGGTAAAGGTTAACATTAGGTTAAGGTTAAAGTAAGTTTAAGGGTGAAGGTTAAGTTTAAGGTTAAGGTTAGGGTTATGGTTATGGTAAGGTTAAGGTTAAGGTTAAGGTTAATGGTGTAAGGTTAAGTTAAGGTTAAGGGTAAGGTCAAGGTTAAGGTTATGGTTATGGGAAGGTTAAGGTTAAGGTTAAGGTTAGGTTAGGGTTGAGGTTAAGTAAAAGTTATAGGTTTAGTAAGGTTAAGATTAAGATTAATTTAACCTTAACCCCTAACATTACACAAAACTTTCCCTAACCTTAACCTTAACCTTAACATAACCTTAACCTTAACTTTTCCCTTAACTTAACCTTAACCTTAACTTTACCCTTAACCTTAACCTAACCCTAACCTTGACCAAACCCTTAAAATTAACCTTAACTTGACTAAACTCATAACCTTAACCTTAACCTTACCCTTAACCTTCACCTTAAACTTAACCTTAAACTTAAATATAACTTAACCTTCCCCTAACCCTAACCCTAACCTTAACCTTAAATTTACCATGAACTTAACCTTAACCTTAACCTTACCCTTAACCTAATATTAACCTTAAGATAACCTTAACCTTAACATTAACTTAACCTAACGTTAACCTTAACCTTAACTATATCCTAAGCCTAACCTTGACCAAACCCTTAACCTTAACCTTATCTTAACCTTAACCTAGCCTTAACCTTAACCTTAACGTAATTATAACCTTACCCTTAACCTTAGCCTTGACCATAACTATAACCTAACCTTGACCTTTACCAAACCCTTAACATTAACCTTAACCTAACCCTAACCTTGACCAAACCCTTAACATTAACCTTAACATTAACCTTAACCTAACCATAACTTTAACCTAACCTTAACCTTAACTTTACCTTAACCTTGACTTTACCCCTAACCTTAACCTAGCCTTAACCTTGACTTTACCCTAACCTTAACCTTGACTTTACCCTTCACGTTACCTTAACCTTCACTATAACCAAACCGTAATCATTACCAAACCCTTAACCTTAACCTTAACCTGACTAAACACGTAACCTTAACCTTAACGTTAACCTTCACCTTAACCTTAACTTTACCCTTTACCTAACCTTAACCTTGACCTTGACCTTGACCTTAACCTTAACCTTACCATTACCCTTAACCTTAAATTTACCCTTAACCTAACCTTACCCTTAACCTTAACCTTAATCTTATCTTAACCTTAACTATAACCTAACCCTAAGATTGACCAAAACCTTAACCTTCACTTTACCCTTAACCTAACCTTAACCTCAACCTTAACCTTGGATAGGGTTAGGTTAAGGTTAAGGTTAAGGTTGAGGTTAGGTTAAGTGTTTCATCAAGGTAAAGGTTAAGGTTAGGTTAAGAGTAAGTTTATGGGTAAAGTTAAGGTTAAGGTTAGGGTAAGGTTAGGTAAAGTTAAGGTTAAGGTTAGTTTAAGGTTAAGGTTAGGGGAAGGTTATGGTTAAAGTTAGGTTAATGTAAGGTTAAGGTTACACGTTTAGTTAGGTTAAGGTTAAGGTTAATTTTAAGGTTGGGGTAAGGTTAAGGTTAGTTTAAGGATAAAGTTAAGGTTAGGGTTAGGTTAAGGTTAATTTTAATTTTAGGTTGAGGGTAAAGTTAAGGTTAGGGTTAGGTTAAGGTTAAGGTTATGATTACGATAAGGTTAAGGTTAAGGTTAAGGTTAAGGTTAAGGTTAGGTTACGGTTAATATTAAGTTAAGGTTAAGGTTAAGGTTTGGTCAAGGTTAGTGGTAGGTTATAGTTAAGGTCAAGGTTAAGGTTAGGTTAAGGGTAAATTCAAGGTTAAGGTTAAAGGTTTGATCAATTTTATGGTTAGGTTAAGGTTAAGGTTAAGGTTAGGTTAGGATAAGGTCAAGGTTTAGGTTAGGTTAAGGTTAAGGTTACGAGTTTATTCAGGTTAAGGTTAAAGTCAAGGTTAAGGGTTTGATTAAGGTTAAGGTTAAGGTTAGGTTAAGTTAAGGTTAAAGTTAAGGTTAAGGTTAGGTTAAGGGTAAATTTAAGGTTAAGGTTAGGGGAAGGTTCAGGTTAGGTTAAGGTTAAGGTTAGGCTAAGGTGAGGGTTAGGTTATGTTGGGGTTCCCATGTTTTGGCCAGATTGGCAAGACCAAAAAATGAGACAACATCATAACCACTTTGGGGCCCTATGATCTAGCCCTCCTGGGCCCGGAGAGGGATCTCTTCATAAAGAAAAATGATATATCTTTGGAAGCTTAAAATGAAGTATTAGACTAGGTATGAAGCACAAAGGGGGGTTTAAAATGATTTGGTTCGTTGGTTGCTAAGCTTAGTCACGAGATCATAGACTGAGAAGGTAATGGGAAGAAAGGAATAGGGCAGTAGGATGTTTTGGAAAAAGAGAATGGGTTAAGGCTATGCCATCCATTGGGCCATGGATTCATGAAAGGTAATTACAAGAAAACAACTAGCCAAGACTTTCAAAGGGAAATTCATCTATACTAAAGGATATTCTTAGATAGATGGTGGAATGGAACAATAAGGAAAGAAGGTGAAAGAAGGAAATAAACCTAATTTCTACCTATAGATTAGGTCAGAGGTCATTTAACTCCAGACCTACTTGGACATACTCGAAGGAAACTCTCAATGGAGGGACAAAGGGGTAGCTTATAGATCAGACTAGAGGTCATTTAACTCGAGGTCTGCTTTAGCATGCTCCAAGGGAAAAACAGAGACAAGATTTGACACAAAACTAGAGTCTATAGATCGAAGAAGGACCTTTAACCTTCCCTGCTTTGACACCAGCAAGAAAACATCCAAGTAGCAAGCTCCGAGTTCACACAACAGCTAGCGGGAAATAACATCTACTACGCTGGTTAAACCACATGAATTTACTCTTAGATTAACAATCAGCGGAAAAAATTGAAGGTAGGGAGAGCAGAAACATAGGGTACCATGCGAGGGTAAATCCTATGCTATATTTCTGATGCGTACCAGAAGACCAATGAACATCATGAAAAATGAAAATAACAATGAGATAAGAATAACATCACCCATAGTAATAGAACAAGATCCTGTGAAGTTACTTGATTAATTGATGTAAAACCAGTCACATACACTGAGCTCAATAGCTGGTTACAGTTTCAACTTTCTCCTCCTAGCCTATTACATTACAAACTACACTGCTACTCTCTCCTCAAAACTGTTTCTAACAGTAAAAAATGAATCCCTACAACTACAACCGCAATAACAAAGTCCAACATTTTACAAAGCTTTATTTGGGATTATTTATAGGAAAATGTATAGCAGCAGTAGGTGATATACATTAAAGCGATTCATTAAGACCGAGTGGGGGTGGTGTACATGTCCACTCTGCTTAATAGCAATGCGCTGTACCTGGTGGTCTATTTTAGAGCCTATGTTAGGTCGATAGTGACCTAAGATGTTTCTTTGGAGTCCTTTCTGACTGTAAGGTGCTATTTTCTATCTTCTGGAGAAAGTAAGGTGATTGAATGTCCTTGGGCACCCATACCATCCATAATTGTTGTCCTGACAGTATTTGGAAGCTCTCTGTCAGCGGAATGGCCTTTGGGGGCTCGGGGAGGCATGAAGACTTCTGCTAAGGGCATATTGTTCTGAGAAAATGTACTGTTGATGCTGAGAGCAGATATGGCTTGATTCTATTTCTCTTTATCTTCGAACGGCACCTTAATTCCTTGAATAAGGATTAGAGCATTTAACCTTTAATTTTTTGGCTTTAACACCTTAATCTCTGTTTTTGATACCTTTTTGCTGCTGTAACAACTTCTCTATGATCTTTGCATAATAAAATAAACTTATCATGAAACCCAGGCGATGGTGGAGAAATGTTGCAGAGGCCCGTGGAGTGGTGGCGCAACTTGAAACGAGGCTTGATGTGGGACCGGTCATGGGCGGAGGACGATTAGGTTTGGATCGTTGATCTCAGGAGGAGATCGACATCAGAGATTAAAGGATGAGGTTAATAGAGGCATTGATGAAAAATGGTGGATGAAAATCGCGATGTGATGTGGACCGTTGATTGGGTTAGATGGACGTCTAGGATCAGATCGGGAGATCGCAATCGAAAGAGGCGGAAGGGCGACACATCAAGAAGTTCCGGCTGCGATCAGAGAGGGGATGCGATTAAACAATAGCCGTCCGATCTGGAGACAGATCGACGACTCACATGTAATCAGAGGAGTGGATGGGTAGGGGTGACGGGTGCACTGCGATTAGCGTTGGGCCATCGGATCTCGAGATATCGACGGCTCAAATCACGGCATGGGATTCAACATAAAAAATACATTATCGCATCAGGGGTTTCGTTTACAAAGGAAAAAGCCGCTCCGCTGCAATTCTCTGAAGCAATAAATGCCTTGCTAGATGGCGCTTGGTCTTAGCGTTGGGTTCATGTGGGGAAATGGTTAAGGGGCTGGCCCTAAAGGGGGTAAACCTGTCATAGATAAGAGTGGGCTTTAGGCCTATTTTAATGCTTTTTAAGGCCGGAGAGGGCATTCGGTAAGGGGAATAAAGGGATTTAAAGCCACAAAAAGGTATTTGAGAGGTTTAAAAGGGGATTTGGATGATTTACCATGGGATTAATGAGGAATTAAGAGAGGGGAAAAAGGGTGAATAAACAGGGGTTAAGTGGGGATGAAATAAGAGGGAAAAGGCCTTTGGGCATTCTTCTTCGCCAATAGAGAGGCTTTATGATGGAAACAACAGTGAGGATTTACCAAAGGGAAAAAGGCACAAGGAGGCTTCAGGGATGATGTGTTTTTAGAGGAAATTCATTCCTTGAAGGCTCAAAAACATTTTAGCTCCCTGTTTGCTTGTCAAAAAATTCATAGGGGGATAACAGTGGCTCCGCATGGGGATGGCTTCTTCTTGAAAGATTCAAGAATTCAGAGAATGATCTTTGGTGTAGGCCAGATGCCTGGTCCTTGAACCATCCATTTTATTTCTTAGATCAGCTGCCACAAATCACGAATATATCATATCAGTAGTTAATTATCCCAAACAACTACCTACCCAGACTAGTCCTATCATTTTTCTTCAAGGTGCATTTGGACTAACAGACCCTTTACATCATCAATTTTTATAATCAGGAAAATAAACCTATTCTACTTCTACCCTTATTACTCCATGAGACCAGGTTAAACTATGGGCCTCATATTTTCTCTACCTTCTAACACAGAAATTAAAAAACAGTCAAGCCAGGATTAGACTGTCTGGCTTGCTGTGGACCGTGGCATAAAGACAAAATTGCTCATGGACTGAAAAATTTGTAGAAATTGAAAACACATGACTAAATGCTCGCAGACTGAGCTTTATTGATCTTTTCCTACATACCCTACCTTGACTCAACATATTTACAAGTCTAGCTTACAAACATTGTTTTCCAATTTAACCATTCTATCAAGTGATCCCAACACTGGTCTCTCCCGCTTAGCTCCCTAAGCAAGCTGGATAGGCAGGGCTACTCCCACTCTTCCTGTTCTTCAACAACAGCTTCAAAAAATCTTATTTATGTTTGCAACATGCTGCTCAACAAGACCTTTGATCCTTCTTCAAATTTTTGCAGGAAATGAACTTAAGGATCATGAAATGATACCTGGTTATGAATATTTGACAGGCAGGCTTCAACCAGGATTTCTCCTTCTTCCACTAGATTAAGGGGAAGACTCTCTCTCTCGAGAGTGTCTCCTTCATCTTCTGAATGAGAGGACTCATCGTATATTGCAGCTGTGTCCTCTCACAGCTTTGAT
Organism: Pinus albicaulis; assembly: GCA_034641835.2. Taxonomy (NCBI): domain Eukaryota; kingdom Viridiplantae; phylum Streptophyta; class Pinopsida; order Pinales; family Pinaceae; genus Pinus; species Pinus albicaulis. Next base: position 393,478,006 of record CM076581.1, read on the forward strand.
GTATTCTGCTTCAATATGCCGGGCCCCACGAGACTATGACTGATGATATGTGGTGTAACAGAGTGAAGACTCAATGAATCTTCATCTATCACCAAGCTTTCATAAATTTCTCCATCAGTATCATAGATAGGCTGGCTATCATCAAACTCAAGAGATGAAAGAGCAAGGATGTCTGATCTATGGAATATTTTAGAGGTGGACTGCATGTGTAATATTCATTCCATCTCTTCTTCTTTCGATGGAGAATTTTCTCTTTCTGCAAATAAAAAAGAACAAAAGTCATTTTTTTCTTGTACTAACTAACCTGGAGGCTGGATATTGTCTTGAGCCTCTTCTGTGGGGTCTTCACTTGTGCTAGCAGGGAAACTCCGAGGAATTTCTAAGGTTTCCTGATCTCTTTATGATTCAGTCCATTCCTCATGATCAGGGTGCCACTCTTCTAGTGGAATCTAAGATGAATAATCAGCTAGAGGAGGAGCCTCTATGTGTGTTGGTTCTTCTTCTACCTCAAACTCTGCATCTTCCATGTGGTCACTTTTTCAGTCGATGCAGCACTCCCTGTTAGCTTTCTCTATCAGGTTGTGATCTTTTTTAGTCAGCATAGTGCAATACAAGGGTGAGCCATCAGGCATCTCCCGATTACTTTCCTCCTCGACTTACACAGTTTCTTGAGCATCATACATGTCCTGCTCATTATCTGGGTTTGGAGTTTTGTCTTGCTCTGGAAAATTCATTGGCTGATTTAAATAATCATCATTTTCATTTAAATTAGCCATATGCATATTTATTACTTCACCAAACATGATTACTATTCCGTTTAATTGATTTTCTAAAGCATCGAGCTTTGCATCTATGTCCATGTCTGGATCCATGTTTTTGCAAAGAAGGTCACTGCATCTTCTTAACCAGTTCATAGTCTTCTACCAGTGGATTCATTTGGTCTTTTGGGAATGATAGGGCGTGGAGTCGCCAGGTGGATGGATTTAGATGTTTGCAACAGGCTGTTATCCACCATCAGCAATGAAATGCCAATCTAAAGGCATTGGTCTGGGTTTTTCCCCAGTGGAGTCGCCATTATGTTTGGGTTCCCATCTTTTGGCCAGATTGGCAAGACAAAAATATGAGACAACATCATAACCACTTCGGGGCCCTAGGATCTATCCCTCCTGGGCCCGGAGAGGGATCTCTTCATAAAGAAAAATGATATATCTTTGGAAGCTTAAAATGAAGTATTAGGCTAGGTATGAAGCGCAGAGGGGGGTTTAAAATGATTTGGCTGGTTGGTTGCTAAGCTGAGTCACGAGATCATAGAATGAGAAGGTAATGGGAAGAAAGGAATAGGGCAGTAGGATGTTTCAGAAAAAGAGAATGGGTTAAGGTTGTGCCATCCATTAGGCTTTGGAGTCATGAAAGGTAATTACAAGCAAACAACTAGCCAAGACTTTCAAAGGGAAATTCATCTATACTAAAGGATATTCTTAGATAGATGGTGGAATGGAACAATAAGGGAATAAGGTGAAAGAAGGAAAGAAATGAAATTTCTGCCTATAGATCAGGTCAGAGGTCATTTAACTCTAGACCTGCTTGGACATACTCGAAGGCAAATCTCAATGGAGGGACAAAGGGGCAGCTTATAGATCAGACCAGAGGTCATTTAACTCCAGGTCTACTTTAGCATGCTCCAAGGGAAAAATAGAGACAATATTTGACACAAAACTAGAGTCTATAGATCAGAGAAGGACCTTTAACCTTCCCTACTTTGACACTATCAAGAAACATCCAAGAAGCAAGCTCTGATTTCACACATCAGCTAGTGGGAAATAACATCCACTACGCTGGTTAAACCACATGAATTTACTCTTAGATTCATAATCAGCGGAAAACATTGAAGGTAGGGAGAGCAGAAACATAGGGTACCATGCGAGGGTAAATCCTATGCTATATTTCTGATGTGTACCAGAAGACCAATGAACAACATGGTAAATGTAAATAACAATGAGATAAGAATAACATCACCCGTAGTAATAGACCAGGATCTTGTGAAGTTGCTTGATTAATTGATGCAAAACCAGTCACATACACTGAGCTCAATAGTTGGTTACAGTTTCAACTTTCTCCTCCCAGCCTATTACATTACAAACTACTCTGCTACTCTCTCCCCAAAACTATTTCTAACAGTAAAAAATGAATCCCTACAACTACAACCGCAATAACGCAATCCAACCCTTTACAAAGTGTTCTCTGGGATTCTTTATAGGAAAATGGACAGTAGGAGTAGGTGATATACATTAAATCGATTCATTAAGACCAAGTGGGGGTGGTCTACATGTCCATTCTTTTTAATAGCAATGCGTTGTTCCTGGTGGTCTGTTTCAGAGCCTTTGTCAGGTCGATAGCGACCTAAGATGTTTCTTTGGAGTCCTTTCAAGATCGTAAGGTGATTTTTCTATCTTTCATGTATCATTGATACTTTTGTGTTCCTATACCATCCATAATTGCTGTCCTGATATTCTTTGAAAGCTGTCATTACCGAATGGCCTTGGGGGCTCGGCGCAACACTTGCAGAAGTACGGCGTGTGGGTGCATCGTTGATATTGAGAGCGATATGGCTTGATTCATTTTCTTATCTTCAAATCCAGGCTCTTGCATTCTTTGAATAAGGATTAGAGCATTTAATTTTTAATTTTCGGGCTCTAACACCTTAATCTCTCGCCGGGTTATACATTTTTTTACCGTAACGGCTTCTATGATCTTTGCATAAGATAATCTCACCCGTTTTCTTCTCATAGCTACTAGGTTCGAGACCCAATTAGAGAACTCACAGAACGATTATTCCTTCCTCAGACGCCTTCTTTATTTCCTTTTCTACTGCAGGCAATTGTTTTGGGTTTATCCTACGAAGTTTCTGTCTGAAGGGTTTCTGATTTTCTTTCAAATGTATTTTGTTCTATATGATGTTTGTGTCATAGGCCTTCAAGTCCTCGTAGCTCCAGGCAAACACATCAATGAATTCCTTGAACAGGTTGATATATTTCTTTTTCATGTTTGTGGGTAAAGACTTAGCCAACTTAATCATCTTGGGCTTATCTTTTGTGCCTATGTTTCATTCCTCGACGTCAGAGTCTGCGTGTTCTATGGTGGGCTTTTTCACTACATCATCAAAGTTGAAAATATCTTCTAAAGGTGCCAGACCTTGGGTCATGTTCTTATCCTTTGCCTATAGCACCTTTATTTCCTCATTATCTGCGTTTTTACATTCTTCGGTTGGATTTCGAATTTGGTCATTTAAAGTGTTTAATTCTATGTTATAGGGTGGTTCTTCCTCGTCTAATGGCTCTTCACTTAGGCAGCTATCATTGGAATTAGATTCTGAATTGGAAAATTCAAACTCGTTCCTGCCTATCAGGAAATCCTCAATCTGCTTATCTCCTTAAAAAACCTACCAATATTTCTCATTATTAGGTACTGCAGGTCTGAAATTCGTCTGAATGATGATTTGTTGGTCACTGGGAGGCTTGTGATATGAACTAGCTATACAAGCTAATCCATTTGCAATTACATTTTGGCTCTTAGGAATAAACGCTAGTTCATATTCCACAAAGGTCTTCAATAAATCCATAGCGTCATTCCTATACGCTCTTAGCCTAGGGTGTTTCGCTGTGTATTCACCATTCACTTGTTTGATGATTAACTAAGAGTCTCCTTGAACAACTATCCTACAGGCTCCTAACCTTTTCAACAGATTCAAGCCTAGGATGAGAGCCTCATACTCCGCGATGTTGTTTGTACATTTGAAGTTCAAATTGAAGGCATGACTCTCTACATAGTCGTTCTCTGTGTTATGTACCCACACTCCCGCTCCTACTATTTTTCTAGTACAGGACCCATCAGAATTCATTTCCCACAAAGGTTCTTGCTCGGGTTTAGCGTTGATTTCTTTACCAGCGTTATTTTCATGGTTATGCTGCAATGGAGGGTCTGTTTCGAGGTGTGGAGGGTTTTTCCCTTCATGATGCGAATGGAGTTCAGAGAGCTGACTAGTTAGCTATTTGAATTGTGTTCCTTGTTTCCTCAGAGTTTCATATTCAGTGCACTGTCCACAGGTTTCATCTTCGTTTTCCTTTAAGTCTAGAGCAGCCATTATGTTAAAAACTATGGGCTCTTCCCTATTGTTCATATATTTTCTTTCTAGCTCTGGCTCTTCTAAGGATTCATCATTGCAAAGGATAAAGGAGTCCAGATCTATGTGTATAGAGTACAGAGGAGAATTTTCAGGCTTTTCAGGGCTGTTGACCAGGAATTTCATTTTTGCCTCTCTATACAGTCTCCTAAGATGGCTAAAGATAGGGATTGTGGCATATGCCTAATCCATTTGCATTGTACCTTGCAGCTTGGCTCCCCATGACCTTGATAGCAACATGCCATACTTAGGTGGCACATCTGCCACTACCACATCCATAACCATACATTTGGCTGGAATCTGGGTTAATTTCACACATAGGTCCTTGATCAGGCCAAGACACTTTACTCTGCTAGAGTCAAATGAATATAAATATTTATAAGGGCGAGTTATCTCTAGGCCTAAATTCTCCATAAATACCTTAGGCATTAAGTTGTGTGATGCCCCAGAGTCATGCATTGCGTTGTGAAGGATCTTTTCATGGATATTGAGACTGATATAAAAAGGAGGTACTACCCCTTCTTGAAACTTACCCTCTATCTTCCGGATCAAACAGAAGCGCTGGTTGATCATCACTCAGATTGATAGTGTTACTGTTTTCCCCTAGATTTAGAGCTTTCAAAATTTGGCCTTTATATACATCTTGAGTGGCCAGCTCAGAAAGTGGGACAAAGATTTTAATTTTTGCAATCTCACTCTCCAAACTGAAGAGGGATTGACTCTTTGCAATGTTCAATTTTGTCTTGTTAGCCAGTGCTTTAGTGGTAGGCTCAATGTGCTAATTCTCACTATGTACAGGATTAGGAACTGTTTTATCAGGAGCACTAGCTACAGTGCTAGTGCTGCTAGTTGGTTGACTTTGTTTATCAGTGTTTTGGTTGTCCTTTTCTTTGTTCTTCCCAGAAATTTCAACTACTGATTTGTTACTTTCAGCATTTGCTTTAGAAGTTTTCTCAGGCCTTTTCTTGATGGTAATATCAGAAGCCTTTGGTTTGGAAGTGTCTAAGATCTTTTTTCTCCTAAGTTCATACTGTTCTCTGACCTGCATGATGGCATTTTCAAATCCTAGTCTGTAATCCTCAGATTCTAATCTTTCCTCATCCCAATATGAGGGTGAGGGCTGGTCTTCCTCTGTGGAACAGTTGTGGATTAAGTTATCTGTCTCAAACATGTTTATTGCGGTCCCCTCAGACTCCTCTATGATTCCCTCATCTTTGTCAAGAAAGTTCTTTTGAAATGGGGGAATAACTTGCTGATTTGAGTCTCTTTGTCTGTTGGGAGGGGTATTGTTTCTCCTAAAGTTATGGTTTTGGCCTTGGTTTCTGTTTTGGTTACTGACTGTGACAACCATTTTTTCAATCATTTTCTGTAGTTTTTCCATGTTTTATGATGGTCAATTTAAAGTGAAGTGTGAGTCACAAACATGTATTCTATATATAAAATTTTTTCTTCAAGCCTCTTCATTTTGTCTTTCTTCATCTGTAGTTAGCCTGAATAATCACTCTGCTCCTTTTCATATTTTCCATGTGCTGTGAATTCCTCCTAAGTTGTAGGGCCAGGTCAAACACCTAAAGCCTTCACTTGGTCTGCACACTACACTGTAGGCTTTCTGTGCAGGAAGAGCAAGCAGAAATGCTATTGAAACTGGTAGAATAGTCGTGGACACTCTCTCCTACATTCCTTTTAAGGTTTTTGTATTCTGCTAAGATTTGGAGAGGGTTGGTCTTAACTTCCCATTTGTTTATGAAGGTCTAATATAAAGCAGGAAGGTCTTGGATACTATTAGGAGGTAAGCCTTTAAACCATTTCTTCACATCACCCCCTAAGCTCTGGGCAAATATTCTCATTTTGACCGTATCATCATCTATCTCCATGTAATCAAAAGAATCTTCCATCCTATCTACATGGTGCTGAGATGTGGTGGACTCTTTTGCAGTGAAGTGTGGGATCTTTGATTGGTAATCATTAAAATGGGTAGCGAGAGGCTTGGGTACATCATAGTGCAACGCCACACATTTTCCAGAGGCGTCATTTATGCCTGGGGACATGGATACAGGATACTGAACGGTATAGTCTCGTAGACATTACGAGAAGCAGATATAGTCCCCCAATTTTGAATGAAGTGAATATCAGGAGGTAGATGTAGGGTCTCTCTGTCCCTAATGTGTTTACTACTTTGGGGTGGTGAACCAGGAAGCTCAAAATTTGGCTGGTCTAGAACACTGAATGACCTAGTTCTCGGTAGGCTGCTTGGTAGGTCTAGGTCAAAATGAATGTCTGATAGAGTCATGGAAGTTTCACTAGTGGAAAGTGAAAGCAGGCATAATGTCAAAGAGTTGGTTTTCTTCAAAGTAGGATTATTCCAACACACCCCCGTGGTTGTCAACTATTTTAGGTGGGTTTGGGTTAGGATAAGCTCTTGTATGAATGGTTCTTGAAGCCAGAATGTTGTCTTCAAACAAAGAAGCTTAATCCTACATGTTACTTCTAATATGGCTAATGTTGTAATGGAGGCAGATCTCCTAGTGGAGTATTATGTAAACCAATATAATTAGTAGTCCTATTGATCACTAGTGGAGTCTTTCAACCATTAAGGAACTATGGAGTCGCTAGGTGGAAGGTTTGGAATGTGTCGAGGAGGTATACTATCCACCACAGTGATTAACCACCAAACTAAGGCTACTATGGTCTTCTTTCAGTCTTGGGAGTTTCTAAAGGTGTGTTTTACTCAAAGATTCCCCAGTGGACTCGCCATTATGTTGGAGTTCCCATGTTTTGGCAAGTTTGGCAATACCAAAAGATGAGACAAAATCAGAAGCACTTTTAGACCTTAGGATCTAGCCCTCCTAGGTCCGAAGAGGGATCTCTCTATAATAGGCAAGGGTATATGTCTTTGAAGCTTGTTTTGAAGGTATTAGGCTAGTTATAAGGCACCAGGTTTGTTTTGTTTTGTTTATTTGTTTGGTTGTTAGGAAACGGGAATGAAGGGTTCAATATAAGACAAAGGGTGAGCAAAGAGGATTTCAGGAAAAGGAGAAATGATTCAGAGAACACTCGAGACCATTGGGAAATGGAGTCAAGAAAGGGTTTACTTGCTATTCAGTATTCAAGGCTTTCAATTGGGCTAGTCATCTAAAGCATTGGGTCTTAAAGATGATAATATGGTATGAAATGGCAAGAAAGAAGGTGAAAGCAAGGAAACCTCCAAGGTTACTCCCAGAACTGTATCCAGTTTGAGACTTGCCATTAACGACTGGATCCAAAACCCATACAAAATAATCTTTTCAACAAGGAAACATAAAATATTTAAACAAAGGTGAACACCCGAGATCGTAGAGACTTGAACCTCAATGCTTTGGTATCCAGTTTATGGAACTAGGGTGCTGTCTAATTCATCTAAAAGGATCCTAGTGAGATAGAGACAGAGTGCAACTTCAAATATCCTGACCATTCAATTAAAGTTTCAGATAAGAACATCTTCATGAACCATTTATTAATTACATGATTTTACTGTAGAGTAATGATAAGCAAATGCACTAAGCAAATTAACGGAACTATACGTTCGATGAAGAAGGCATGCAGGTACAAAAATGAAGGTAGGGAGATGGGTTTAGGTACCATGCGAGGCATATCCTAAACCGTATTTCTGATGCATACTAGAAGAAATGAAATGTGATGAACTACAAAGGAAAATAGAGACAAAGATAGGAAAACATCACCGCTGCTTTAAATCAGGATCCAAAGAAATGTGCTTATCATATTAAAGAGCAACACCAGTCATGTACAACATTTCCAACAGCTTGACAGTCAGCCTGAAAAAATATTCCTTAGCCTATCTTACAACTTTACACAGAGAACTATACCTCAGGAGAAACATCTTACAATTCACAGATATCCGATCAACAACCCTTACAATGAGTTTCTTCATGAGTTTCATATCTGAAAGAGAGGTGGAGGAAGTAGATGAAACACTAAATGAAACATTAAACAGAGTAGGAAGAGGGGCTCGAGACCCATTCTGTTTTGAAAAACATTCAGTGGATGAAACTTTGTACTTTTTGATAAGAGCACTCTCTTACACAATTTTACTCCGAGTGATGTTTCTTGATGTACTTTCGTCATAAGATTTGTAGTACTTAGGTGAATAAAAAAAAAAGAAGATAAATGACTTCAGTCTCATACTGTGTAACAAATGCTCGGCTAGCCTTAGGACTCGCTGTTAGGGAAAAAATATTCTTATGGACACCATGATTAGAATATATGGCTGGTTCTTTCTGAGGAACTTCACGATGTGAAACCTTGATGATATTGTTTTCTGTGCACTAGGCCTTCTGTGTGATTCATGAGGTCTTCAGTCGGGTACTTTTCCTTTAAAGCACTTAATTAAGGCTTAACATCTTCAATAACGTGCATTAGAACTCCTTAACTCTGTACTGATACTCTTTTCCGCTTCCTGACTATCTATGTCAGTGAAATGTGAGATTTAGTGGCGCTGGAGAGGTTTTGTAGAGTTGAACTCTATCCTTTAATGAAAATTT